>JBBBVM010000036.1:2490000-3151250 GCA_037355625.1 Petunia x hybrida
CTCCATCAATTGGTTTAACATCACCAACTGGTTTAACCCCCTCCCCTCCCCAAATTAGGGTTACTCCACCACCGATCGATCCCTCTTCATCAAGTTCAAGTGACCCTTTCTGTTGCTCCCAAACGCACACGCAAGTATACGTGGTCGACAAGTAATAAAGTGATAAGATTGAGTATCATTCCTACGAGGACTAGTGTTAATGACTGTATCCTAACAAATAATTTTCTAAAAACTATTCATGGATCTTTTTCAGTAGTGATTGTGATTTTACTAACTAAAGGAAATAATAATTAAAAATAAGTAACTAAATCAAATATTCGAGAGCAAGTTTTGAGTTGTTATCAATAATAGAGAAACGGTCCAGAGTCAGAGCTACAAACAATCCAGTTGAGTTTTCCAGTTGATTCTACTTCTTGATTTCCTAGATTGCTAACTAACAGGTTAAATATATTCGTGAAAACCTGTCGATTCTTCACGACTCTATGCAAGCTACTATAACGCCTATATTTCTATAGAATTAAATCACATACATGCATTAAAGAACTCTGTATTTAGCTGAGCAAGACGAATAGGTATATATCTATCCTACCCGCAAATCGATTCCCTGATGCCCAGGTTCACAATCAAGCCCTATTCTTTCTTATATGCGTTCATAAATTCCCTCTGTCGAGTTCAACTTATAAACTATAGATAGTGTTCTATTATCGGGCCCTAATAACCAAACAATTAGGCTCAAGAGAGAATAAACAATCTGTAATGGTAAATTAATAGATAGAAATAAACTTTTAAACATCAACCTTCATGCAATTGCCCTAACTCTAGAACAAACAAACTATAGAATTAAAGAGAAAGATAAGAGAAAGAGAGAAAAACTCGTCTAGAAGACATCTAGGGCTCCTCTGCTCTCCTCCACGTCCAACCTAAAAATCTAAGTTATAATGTATTTATAATATTTACAAAGTACTAGGATAGTTAAACCAAATCCGAAACTAGTTGGGAAACCTCATTCTCACCAGGATCGAAGCTATCTTGAAAGCCCCGCTTCCAGTATAGCTCCCAAATGCAAAGCTATCTCTGAAGCTTTACTCTCAAAACAGCTTCCAATCTTCAGGGCTTTCTTGGAAGCTTTGCCTTCAAATTAGCTTCCAATGCATCAGTTTGGTCCATGCCTTGCTTTTCAAAGTATTTTGCTCCGCTTTGTTTGTTCTTGCCTCAAATTCATCCAAACCAATCCTAAAATCACAAACACGATAAGTGAGCGCAAGAAACTATCACATATAATGAGCACGTAAAGTACCAAAAATGCAAGGAAATATTAAGGTAAAATAGGCGAATATCGCCAAATATCACTTTCCAAGTATATGTGATGGCCACTTTGCAACGACTTCAAGAACAATTTGTTGCTTTCTCTGGAAATGGGAGAATCTCAACAAATCCCACTAAGCCTCCACCCGTACACTCAATGGTGTTGACACCCAATTTTATCCCGAAAATATTAATTAAATGTCTAATTATTTTAAAATAAGGTCAATTTTTGAAATTTGAAGTAAATAATTGATTTTAAAAGAAAAAAAGGCTAAAATTGCATTAAGCATCCTAAAATCCAGCCTATCCGTGCAACCCCTCCATTTCCCCAATTTAAACCTAAAAGGAGGCTAATTTCGTTCTTAGTCTTAAAAGCTGGCCTATCTGCGCAACCTATACACTATACACAATACCCCCATTATCAGACAACCCGACCCACAACCATTTCCCCTTCCCCCCAATTTTAGAACCCTAATCCCTAAAATCCCTAGAGCCGCAGCTCCCGTTTTTTCCTTTCCCCCCAAAATTTCAGTTCCTAATTAGTCCAAAACCCTACCCCACTAGTCCCCCACTTTACCTTTTCTCTCTCTAGTACGAGCATCAAAATCTCAGCGTTCATTTTGAACTAAATTCAATCCGAGCCCTTAATTCAATCCTAACGGCACTTTCCTTTGGGATAAGGGCAAGAATTGTACCATTTTTTGAAAGGATGGACGATTCAAACCCTTACCTCATAGGTAAAATGTCGATTTTCGGCAAAATTTGAAATTCAAAGACCTCAAGCCAAACCTTAATTTCCCAAGTGTAAATTCATACTTATTTCTGATTTTTAGGGGGAGGAGGCAGGGAATAGAGAGTTCATAGTGAGGCAAAAAGAAAATACACATTGAAAATGAGAGAGTCTATATATTTTTAGGTTTAGATTTTCATAATATATACTGCATTGTTATTGCTATTTTTGATTTTTCTTGAATCTTCTGGAATTTCATTGTGTCGACGCATCGTCATTTGAGTCGTTAACCTTGCTCGAGTCGCTTTTTGTTCGAGTCGCTTTATTCGGATCCTCGCTCCTTAGTTCACTGCACCAAAACAGGCCAGCTTCGAAACTCTTTGTGTTTTCCTGTATGCTAGTCATTTGTTTGTTTGTTTTTCTGCTCAAAAGAACCAGCTTTGGATGTTATATGGCTTGATAGTGTTGGTATGAAATTGGTTCAAGTTAACTGTTGTATGTTTATGAAAGTTCAAACCTTGTATTGTTTCATGTGTTTATTTTGACAAGGAATGGTTAGAAGTCTTGTTTCTTTTTATCTATAAGGTGTCTGTTCATGAAAGCTAGTTGTAGATAAGTTATTAAAAGAAGAGAGTAGGAAAGAAAAGAAGGTGAAAGTCAGTTTCTTGTCTTGAATGAAAATGGTTACTTAAAGATGTTTTTATCAAAGTTTCTAGCTTCATTACGCATTGATTTAAAAGAATTTAGTCAAGATCAAAAAAGTTCTGATCTTTTAAATATTTTATCTAAAAGTTAAGTCTTTAATTGGAGGATTAGGCAATTTCTCTGAGCTTAGCTTATATATGCTTGTGATTATCAAAATCAGTGATGGTTGTATCATACCCGATTTTAGACTCAACTCGGAGCGAGTCGGGTTTCGGATTTGACTGGGTAACTCGTTTGAGTTCAGGAATCGGAGTCGCCACCTAATATAGTTTTATAAGGTGTATTAGGTCACCTAAGTGTCTAAGGTTTGATTTCAGAGATTCAACGGGTAAGAAGTCCAAATGACTCGGAGGAGAAGGGGTTAGTTACTCTTCCGAGTCCCACGAAAGGTGGTTCCCACCCGAGACTATATTTTGGGATGTCCTAGCAAAGTTGTGAACGTTTATCATATGCAATACTAACTTGGAAAGGTCATTTTGGTATCTAAAGTATATCTATGCAAGTTTAAATAGATAGGATTTAAGTTATACACATACGACCTATATTTACGCCTAATCGCGTTTCAAGGCCTCTAACACAAATGCCTAATCGAAAGTATAGCTAAACATGCAAAGGGTATTAAGTTTCGGCTTACTTGTGCAATTTCAACATTTAGATTAGTTTGCACAAATAGGCAGTTTTCATAAACACTTTCAAATTTCGGTAGAAAAACCAAATGGGCATTGTTTTTAAGATAAAATATTAGCCATTTAGGGTTGGTGTGACTCGTCATTAATTTTGGAGCCCTAACCTTAATGGATATTTTTATTTAGGGGTCAGTTTTTTAAAAAAATATTTAGGTAAAAGGGTTTTTTTTTTCAAAAGTGGGTCACACAAAGCACAGAAATGCAAATAAAGGGGGTTGTCACACATAATTATAAGTATAGGTATGCAAATACATGAATAATTAATGGTTTAGACTTTAGAAAACTTTGATATTCTCGTATAGCCAACCCTTTTCACTTATACACCCCTATGCACTATTAGATTAGTGTATAGGAGCTTTAGAGTAATGAAAATCGTTTTAACACATATAAAGGCCCAATTTTAAAAATAGTTTTGGGACTGGATCACTTATGCAAATAGAGGCAGTTTTAGAATTTTCAGAAACAGTCCAGTTTACGCATCTATAGCACAAATAGCCCATGTTAAAATTCCAGACTTAGCATTTTAGAAAAAACATGCTTTCAAGAGTTTCGATTCTAAAGCCTGTGTAGATCAAAAGCAGTGTTAACGCTTAGTAGTCGTACTCACAATATGCAAATTTTAAAAGTAGACCCAACAACTTAATTTACCCAGAACATGCTATGATGACTTCAAAAAATGTCATGACTTTAAATGATGCAACACATAAGAGGAAGGGGTTGAGAGAAAGCTCCTGAACAGCCCAAGAGACAGCCTAGTTGCTGTGTTCCCTGTATTAAACAATTACAAACAGGGAACCTAACAAATATACACAAGTAAGGGCAGTTTCTAAGGGGTAAGAACAGAAGAGAAGTAACAGCTAGGTAAAACCCTGTATGTGTGCTTAAACATAGCATGTTTAGGCTTGCACTTTCAAAATAGGCAGAGCCTTTATCTTAAGAACCTGTAAACTCAACTTGGTATAGCCATAGGCTATCCACACATGATGCTGCATAGAGAAGGTTAGGAAAAAAAAGGCAGGTATAGGACCCCAAGCAGATACAAATAGAGACAGGGATCATGCCATGAAGTTTTAACAATGAAATAGCCAGGCACAAGAACCAGTGAAGGGACAAGACAAGTTTTACCTTTTCAAACAGATTAGAAACAAAGGGATAGTAGCAGCAAAGGTAGAATAGAATCTCCTTCCCAGATGAGTACCCAGAAAGAGGAGGGAGTACTTTAGCCATGTGTGTTGTGTTTTCTATTAGTAATTGTGTGTGTATAGCAGTTGTTTTCCCAGTTTTGAAGTGTGTAAAGTGAGTACAGGGAACTAGTCTATATAGGTAAGGGATTGGGGGATCAGTTCTAACGGGTAGAGGGCTAAAGAAGGTAAGGGAATATTGTTCCCATAGTTAAGACAATCAGCCTAGTATCCTTTCCATGTTTAGGTTAATCAAACCCCACAGATTAAGGCATGACAGATCCTAGATAAACCAGGACCCCTTCCCTTAAAACCCCAAATAAAATCCAGGTTCAAATAACTCTGTTTTGCAATATATTTAGGCTGATTTTAGGCTCAGAATATCCTACACTAATTTAGGATTCGAAATCTCTTGATTTCCTAACAATATTTCAATTAAACCTGAATTGATATCATCACTAGTCATGAAATCAGTTTACCATTTAGGTTTCAATTTTAGAAAAATCATACTCACCTAGAAATTGCATTTAGTCGACTGGATATACATAGAATGGTCACAGAATTGTCAACAGGTTCCAAGGACTAATCTTAACACCAGAAATAAGAACATGTACTGCATACTCATGAGGATTTAAGTTCACAACAGGGATTTAAAGAGTCACACATTTTTAAGCTTCCAACTGTCATAAGACATAAACTGCATTGAAATCCATGCACACGATGGTTTAAACAATACTCGAATTTTGACAGCGTCAGGCAAGAAATAACAATCATGTGAACTTTTACCTTAATCATTAAAACAGTGACAAATCATGATTATTCACATGAAGATTTAGGCAAGTTTTAAGTTCAACGTCACATAGGAAATTTAGGGAAAGAAAATAGAAAGATTTAGGGTTACCTGTTTTCAAATCGAAGTCGGGTCAAATCGACCCGTCTCAATTGAAGTCGCATGGGGAATTTCTTGTCCTTTTCAAGGTGATAGCGTTGTTTAGAATACCCTGGACCACATCGGAGGCGTTTCCCGGTGGTGGTGACTCCGTCGACGAAGGTTAGGAAATGACCTCGTCCAAATGTTGTTGAAAGGGTATGGGTTTGTAAAGGAGGAGATGGGGGTTACGAATATGCTATTTTTTCAAATTTTGACGGCCAAATTGACCGGAAAATATAGCGACAGTGCTGGCATAACATTTCGCCGAGGGAGAGAGAGAGAGTGTGTGATTATGGGTGAGGCGAGGGGAAATGGGGATAGGAATGGAGTTTAGGGGTCGTTTGGGGAATAAGATTGAGGTTTCGATCCTGGCCGTTATATCAATCACGTGGATGGCTAGGATCTTGCCACGTGTGCGCTGAGATGTAAAAATGGGCTGAATGTATAGGCACACGTGTATATATGTATATATAGTGTATTGTAATGTATAGAAGCTTATAAAATGTGTATAAATGTGTAGAAAAATTATGTAAAATGTTTATAAAAATTATAAACACAAAAAATAAATTTCAAGGCTGAATAATTAGGAAAAATCTGTTATATTAGATTTTAAAATAATTTAGGCGTCTTCCTTGAAACAGAAACAACCATAAAGAATATTGGCAAAACACGCAGGTTTGGTAAAAATGTGACCATTTGTGCGAATGCTTCTAAAATAGCCTAATTGGTGTACGCGCATGAGACAACGACTCAGGATAGGGGTGAGTGTGGTTATCAATGCAATTATGCCTGAATAATGGCTATTTAGATAGGAGGGACAAAATTAGGTGTCAACAGCTGCCCCTCTTTGCCCGGGGATGATGAAAGAGTCTTCGGGCAAAGATGTTGACCGAATGACTAATTTTGTCACGACTCTAGAGGAGTGCCTATGACTTACAAGAATTATCGAGAAATTAGGTCGCAATGTTCGCATTGTCCGAGTGTATACCCTACAATAAAGATGAGTCTGCAAAATAATGTATGTATGAGCGAATATAGAACGTACCTTCCTGACGGGCTGGATTGTCTTTCCAGGACTCATACCGTATGTAGTTGTGTCTGCTATGCCCGACTGTGTGTCCTTTGCTATGCCAAGTGTTAGATTCGACATCGGGCTGTGTACCCTCAGTCGATTCATTGGGCTGTGTACCCTCCGCAAGGAAATTAAATGAAAAATTGATGTCGGGCTGTGTACCCTCAACCAACGCTTCAGGCTGTGTACCCTCAGCAAATTCAAATGCAAATCGATATCGGGCTGTGAACCCTCAACCGACGCTTCGGGCTGTGTACCCTCAGCAAATTTAAATGCAAATCGATATCGGGCTCGGGCTGTGTACCCTCAGCAAATTTAAATGCGAATCGATATCGGGCTGTGTACCCTCAACCGACGCTTCGGGCTGTGTACCCTCAGCAAATTTAAATGCAAATCGATATCGGGCTGTGTTGTCGCATCCTATTTTTATCCGAACCGGTTAAGGCTCGAAATAGGACTCGACTTATTGGGTAACTCACGGGTAAAGAGTTGGAGTTGCCACCTAACATCTTTTTTAACTAGGCGTATTAGGGCACCTATTTTTTTTCTAGCCAATTTTACAATTAACTTCGAAACTTAAGTCTACGAACCAGAAATCTAGGTAAGAGGTTCAAGTTAACTCGAGAGGAAGGGATTAGGCACCTCTCAAGCTCCACCAAATGTAGTTACTGGCCGTACTTTATAATTGGGATTCAAATAACTTAAATTAAATCGAACTAAACAAAGTCTACTATGATATACAAATTGTACAATAATGAATAAATTGACGAGTTTCTTCTTCCTTAAGGAACTTCAACCAAATAGACCTCGCAAAAGATATGAGAATGAGTTAGTAGGACAATTAATAAAAATAATAATGATGATAACTAGTGAAAATAAAATGTTAGTGATAATAAAACGAAAGTAATAATAATAAGAATGTCAATAATGATAAAAGGTTCTTTTAATTGTTCCCTTCAAAGCCGTCTTCCATCCAAATTTACCTCGCAAAAATATAAAGAAAATAAGTTAGTATTCATTATAATAATAATAATAAATAATAATATACAAAATATCAAGATTAGTAATAAAAATAAAATAAAGGGGAAAGGGGTTTTATAAAAGTGTCGGCTCAGGTGTGTATGAATTGGGTGAAGGTTAGGGACGTCGGTACGACTGCAAACACGCTGGCCGGTCGTATTGCCATGCCAAGTACCGGTCTCACCACTCCATCACCGGTTCATTTTGCAATCACGGCTCGTACACGTCATCATAGCCTTTTTATTTTAGGGACACGGGAATGGGGCTTTTCAAGTGTAGTATCACGTTCAAAATAGTGTATAGGTCTCAAATAAATTATGTAATTATTTTCCTTGGCCGTAATTGGTATAGCGTCCGTCAATTCCTTACATATCCGTCAATTCAATGTGCGTAGGTCTCAAATTAAAAATATTTTCATTGGCCAACTTCAGCGTACACTGTGTAATGTTTGTCCAAATCTCAACAAACCATTAATCTGTAAAACTTAAGAAACCAGTCAGACCCAAAGAATTAATAGAACAAATACGCAGCAGAACCCAACATGAAAGTCAAGGGTTCAACACAAATACTCATATGCCAAACAATAATATGCAGTGAAGTAAACAAATCCAGTAAATCAGAAAAAGTCAATTCTGGCGGTCGAACAATTACAGCGGTAAGGTGGCACGCGAAACGAAGCGGTGACAAGGCAAACAGGTGATGAAGGACCTGTAAAACTCAGAAAATCAACAAAATATACACGAAGCAGATGCCCAGGAAACAGATATGCCAGAACTCGATTTTCCGGCGATGGCGAACTAAAACATTGGAGCGACTGCCAAGCCCCCTAACGGCGGCGTCACTTCAACACCTTTCTTCTCTTTTCATTGACACCAATATCAGTAGATCCAAATAATGGTCAAGATGATTGGATGACCACCACTGGAATTCATGTGAGGTTTCAGGCGATGGTGTGTCTTTTCTGGTCCGCTAAGAAAATCCCTCTGTTTTTAACTGCTCGCTGGTGGTGGCTCCGATCTTCTATCGATTTCCCTTTGTTTATGTTGATGTTGTTGTGTATTTGCTGATGCTGGTGGATTTTTCATCTGTTGGTGGTGTTTTAATAGGGAGGGAGAGATGTGTAGTAGAAAGGGTGGTTCAATGATGATTATGTGGGTGTGTAAGGGTGATGGTGATGGTGTAAACGGGGAGGAAGAAGAAAACAGGGGGGGGGGTTGGTATATGTGGTATTGAATGAAAATAGTGTAGTGTACTATTGATTGTGATGTTGTGGTGGAGAAGACGAAGTTGAGAGGAAGGGGAGAGGGTCTTGTACGTGTGATGTGTGTAGAGAGGGGTGTGTGCCGTACTGTTTTGTGGGTGTCCCCGGCTGATGTTGTTGGAACTTATCTGATGCCGGGCAATCCGTCACTCGACCCCTCACTCGTAGTCAAGGTTCAAGAAGTGCATTTATACTTGGAGAGGAGGGACCTAGAAAATGGAAGCGAAGGGAGGCCATTCCAGATAATCAAGGCACGAGCGCCAAGCATGGAGCAGCCAGGTGCCCCAGGCGCCCCGGCTGAGCTCTAGGCGCACCGCCCAGAAGCCACAGGGGCCAAGCGCTCCGCCCACCCAGGAGGCGCTCCGCCCAGCCCCCTTCACTGCCCAATTGGCGGGCGCTCCGCCCAATGTGCTGAGAGGCGTGAATTTTGAGAGTGTTAACACTATTTTGACCCTACATGGTCTTTTAACTTAAAGCCTATTATGTGGGCCTTTTAGACCTTTTACTTAATGTCTAGAAACCTCTATAAATAGCTTAGCATAGCCTCTTTCATTGCTTAGCTTGTTTTTGATAGAAGATGAGTTTTGTAAGAGTTAAATTCTTTGGTTAATGAACCAACCATGTTTGGGATTTGACTTCTACTAGTGGATTCTAGTTGAATATCGACTCTGCCCCGATCATTCTACTTGCGGGTTCTAGTTGACTCGAGGGTAGTTGCTTAACGAAGGTGTTCCTTGACGATCTCTCGGGGTGTATCGGAACTAGTTCTCCGGTGCTACTTGGGATATTTGTTCGAGCCACGTCTCGTTCTTTATCTTGTTTTTACTTTCCGCGTATTCCCTGCATCAGTTTGGTATCAGAGCAAGGCTCGGGTTTTATTTCTACAAACCCCCGACCCTTGGTTCTTCGTGCCTAGTATCTTTTCTTTTAGTTTTCTTGTTGTTGAAGTTATTGAAAGAAGAAAAATACAAAAAAATTGAAAAAGCGAAAAATTGGTCATAACTTTTTGGTGTGTTTGATTCTTGATATGGGTGTTATGGAATATTGATCCTTGTTGAAAACTCGACGTTTGGGTACCAAAAACACGAGGTTTGGATTGGAATTGAGAGATTTGGAATTTGAAAACCCTAAAATTGATAAACCCTTCCAAAACCCTTTTTCTTGATGATTTGTGGTCGATTCATGGGTTGGATGGTTGTTGATTGTTGAATTGATTGTAGGGGTTTATTCTTTATTGAAAAACAAACAATTTGAAACAAATTTCGTGTGATTTGGAGTTGTATAACACCAAAATTGAAGAATCGAAACCCACTTTGAAACCCTTTTTGAAACTCCAACTTTGAACTTTGATTGATGATTGTGATTTGATTGTTGGTTGGTTTGATGTGAAAATCATTGGGGATTGAAGATATTATCATTATACAACTTTGGGTACCTCGGATTTGTGTAAAACAAGGTGGAATCAAACCAAAATTTGGGTTGAAATTGAAGAAAACGGAGTTGGGAAAAAGCTGAACCCAACCCCCTGGTGCTCTGTCCAGCTCTAGGGCGCCCCGCCTGACCCCCCCACTGGTTGTTGGGTAGGCGCTCCGCCTCACCTAGGGGCGGAGCGCCCCAGGCGCCCCGCCTAGACCCTAAAGATGTGGGAATTGGTAGTTTTTCCTAGGTTTTCCTATTTCTTTGTTGCTTAACCTCTAACTAGTGCTTATCTAAGTAATTTCCCTACTTAATTAGCACTATTCCTTTGTTGCTTTTAGGTAATTTGTGCCTTAGTTGGAGAATAGAACTCCAAGAAGAATCGTAGAATCTTTTGACTCAAGTCCTTACTTTAAAGTGCTTATCGTTTATTGAGTCACATTAACTCCACTCACCCTGGAGTACACTTGACTTGTGGTTTGAGTGATTGAGTTGTGGATTATTGTTCAACTATTTGAAGCTATATAATTCAAGTTCGAGTGAAATATCCACCACCACTATACGAGTGAATCGAGTGAAACACAAGTGAGGGAGTGAGTGAGGTGATTTCACTAACATTTGTTCATCTTGTAGGTTCAATGGCCAACGAGGGTGAAGATTTTGTGAAGAATGCTTTGGCTAGTATCCTTGCTAAAATGGATATCATGGGCCAAAACATTGAAACTCTTGAGAAGGTGACTTCAAGTCTCCAAGTTGGGCAAGGGACCTCAAGTGTTCAAGTTGAGGATGGGACCTCGAGTGTCCATGTTGAAGCCGGTGAAGGCTCAAATATTCTTACCTTTACCCTGGAATAAGTTGTTGAGTTGCTTAATCAACAACGGGTAAAGAAAGAACGTGATAGAAATGAACAAGTGTTGGGCAATACCCAACGAGGGGGCATTCCCCACATTGCGGGCAATCCCCAAAGAGACATCCCACTTCCAAGACACATTCAAAATGTTCAACCTCTTGAGCAAGTTGATGAAGCTCAAGAAGGGGAGGAAGCCGAGTATGGTGATGAAGCCTATGGGTATGAAGATCACCATCAAATGAGGCGAGGTATGAATTGGGGTCGAAATGTGGATAGGGGTAGAGGCCGAGGTCGAGGGCCACCCATGGGATATGTTGGAGGGGAATACTAGAAGGGATTTTGGAGCTTATGGTGATCACTATGGAGGCCAACCGGAGCCTTACCATGGAGGTCGTGACAATAACAATCTCAATAGTGCGAAGCTTAATCTTTCAATATTTAAGGGAACTTGTGATCCGGAGGCATACATAGAATGGGTACTACTCATGGAGAGGGTGTTTGACACAAATGAGATGACCGATGATAAGAAAGGTACTTATGCTATTTCATCTTTTGAGTCTTGTGCTTCTACTTGGTGGGAGTCCATAAAGAGATCAAGAAGAAGAGCGGGTGTACATATGAATGTGACTTGTAATGAATTGAAAGACCTCATGAATACCATGTACATGACTCCTCAGTATCGTCAAGAACAACTTAAGAAGCTTTATGATCTAAAGCAAGGTGTCAAGACGGTTCATGAATATTATGATGAGTTTGAAAAGACCCGGATGCCATTGGATATAGAGATCGAGAGTGAAGAACAAGCCATGATCCGTTTCAAGAATGGCTTGAGCTATGGTATAGCTTCTCAATTGAGGTTGCATTCATTTCTTTCACTTCAAGATCTCTTGGAAGCCGCAATTAAAGTCGAGCAATGGCTTAAGGGCGAAAAGTCCAACCGTTACTAGAGTAGCACTCCTACTCCCGTGAGCCAACCAAAAGAATGGAAGACTCCAAATGCAAACTTTCCAAGTGTAGGTGGTGCAAGTGCTAGCAAAGAAGTGAAGAGGACATATGAGAAGTCCACACCACAATTGGGAGGTAATTCTAAAACTCACTTGAGCAATCCTACTTCTACTTCTACTCAATGCTATAAGTGTAAGGTGTATGGACATATTGCTAAAGATTGTCCTACAAAAAGAACCATGGTTGTGGTAGGAGAATTGGTGTATGAGCAAGATAGTGAGCCCGAAAATGAGGAGAATTAGGAGGTTGCTTGTGAGGAGGCTATAGAGGACGAAGAAGATCCTCAATTTTTCTTGGTGGTTAGAAGGAGCTTGAGTACCATTTTCATGGAAGATGAGGTGGAGAATGTTCAAAGGGAAAACCTCTTTCATGCTAGATGCCGAGTCATGGGTATTGTTTGTTCCATGATTATTAACTCGAGAAGTTGTGCTAACGTTGTTAGTCAAACACTAGTTTCCCAATTGAAGTTACCCACTTTGAAACACCCCAATCCTTATCGATTACAAAGGCTTAGTGAGTGTGGTGAACTAAAGGTGGTAAAGCAAGTAATGATTAAGTTCAAAATGGGGAACTATGTGGATGAACACATGTTTGACGTAGTGCCTATATAAGCTTACCATGTTTTGTTTGGTAGGACTTGGCAATTTGATCGACATGTGATGCATAATGGCCGTGACAACACTTACATGGTTAAGCATGAAGGAAAGAAGTTTGTGCTCAAACCCTTATCTCCCAAGCAAGTTAGTGAAGACTACAAGCGAATGAGGGAGTTGAGGGAAGCGGCGAAAGCAAAGTCACCTATTGTACTTGAACCCGAAGCAAACAATCTTGTTGTCTTGCCATTGCATGATGAAAGTGAGAGTCACTCTACTTCAAATGAGAGAGAAAAGAAAGAGAGAAGTGAGGAAATGACTGGTGACAATCTAAGAGAGGGAAAAGGAGAGGAATTGAAGAGTGATGTGAGTGGATTGTCACCACCAACTACACTTGACCATGAGGTAAAATTGGGAGAGAAGAAAAGCGAGGAAAGAAAAATTGAGAGTGAGAGCACCCATTGTTCTAACAATTCTTCATCTTCTACTTTTTCTTGTGTTAGCTCATGTGTAGGTACATTTGAAGACAAGCCATTGGAGCCTCAACCATGTGCTTGGAAGGAAAGACAAGAGGAGGAAAATCTTCAAAGTAAGCTTCATGAAGAAGGAGTTGCACATGACACTTCAAGCCTTGTGAGTGATCAAGGAAGTACTACAAATGTAAGTGTTGCTTCATCATTTCATGAACCTACTAGCCATTTGTCTTGTGATGACTCACCACTAGTTGGTACTTGTGATGCATCTAGTGAATATGCCTCTAGTGAAGAGTCTAGTAGTCAATTTGTGTGTGATTGTGTATCACTAGTTGAGAGAAATGCCAAGCCACATCATGATGTGAGCTCATTGTTCAATGAATCTCTCTCTAGTGTAAATTTGGAAGTTGACTTTAATTGTGAGCTTTGCTATTACACACCACCAATATTTGACAAAGGGGATGATGGGATAGTTAATCATACCCTTATTGATATGCTTCTATTTGGTGGACCAATGTGTTATGGTGAGGATAGTGACCGTAAGGAGTCCAAATTGCATGAATTGGACAAGGTTGTCTATGATGACTCCTCAAGTGAACCTAGTCTTGATAACTTGTCTATGCTTGATCATGATATTAAGATGCATGCTTTTACTAATCCGTTGTTTGAAGGCATCCTCATTAGTGGTAAAGACTTGTATCGGGCTAGGGTGGGTAGTTAAATTGAGCCTCCATGGTGTGAAGGGTTTGACTCCTTAGGCAACCCATTGTGTGAGAACTTGGGTGAAGTAAATGACTCTTTGAGTGACCCTACTATTGCTTGTTGGGGTTATGATGAAGAAGAGGCCATTATCAATACCTTCCTTGAGAGCTTGTCTTTTGAGAAGGGTTGCTTAGGTGATGAAGTTGGAGGTGAAAGGGGTTCCCTTGGTGTGAGTAAGTATGCTTCAAAGAAGGGGAGTGGAGTTCTTGATGCTACTTGTAGATTGGGTTATTTGATTCACTCCACTCCACATGTTGATCACACTTTGAGGAGGGATTGGTTTGTTGATCTTGAGCTTAAGGGTCAAGGGAATTTTGATAGCTTGATCTTGCATTTTCCATGTCCCCATGCCTTATTTTCTCTTTATTGTGATGAGTGCATGTTTTCATTGAACCAAGTACTTAATGATCTCCTTGGAGATGTGATATTTGTGCTTACTATTGATGCTTGGTTATACCATAAGAGTGTGTTTTCCACACATCTTGCACTAACCTACTTTCAAAGTAGGACATTTGCTTGTATTTGCTTGTCGTTGCTTGTAGGTTCTAAGCTCCATGTTAAGGCAAGGGAGATCTTGGAAGAAACCTATGTCAAAATGACGATCGAGGGTTACAAGGGAGGAGAGCATTGGGCACCCCGAGAAGATGAGGCCATGGACAAGAAAGCATTAATTTCGAGGACGAAATCTCTTCAAGAAGGGGAGGATGATGCCGGGCAATCCGTCACTCGACCCCTCACTTGTAGTCAAGGTTCAAGAAGTACATTTATACTTGGAGAGGAGGGGCCTAGAAGATGGAAGCGAAGGGAAGCCATTCCGGATGATCAAGGCACGAGCGCCAAGCATGGAGCAGCCAGGTGCCCCAGGCGCCCCGGCTGAGCTCTAGGCGCACCGCCCAGAAGCCACAGGGGCCAAGAGCTCTGCCTACCCAGGAGGCGCTCTGCCCAGCCCCCTTCACTGCCCAATTGGCGGGCGCTCCGCCCAAGAATGGTCGCTCCGCCCAATGTGCTGAGAGGCGTGAATTTTGAGAGTGTTAAGACTATTTTGAGCCTACGTGGTCTTTTAACTTAAAGCCTATTATGTGGGCCTTTTAGACTTTTTAGTTAATGCCTAGAAACCTCTATAAATAGCTTAGCATAGCCTCTTTCATTACTTAGCTTGTTTTTTTTATAGAAGATGAATTTTGTAAGAGTTAAATTCTTTGGTTAATGAACCAACCATGTTTGGGATTTGACTTCTACTAGTTGATTCTAGTTGAATATCGACCCCGCCCCGATCATTCTACTTGCGGGTTCTAGTTGACTCGAGGGTAGTTGCTTAAAGAAGGTGTTCCTTGATGATCTCTCGGGGTGTATCGGAACTAGTTCTCCGGTGCTACTTGGGATATTTGTTCGAGCCACGTCTCGTTCTTTATCTTGTTTTTACTTTCCGCGTATTCCCTGCATCATTATCCCTAAAGGAACGTTGGGGATTTTTAGTGATTGGAAGGGAGGAGATTAGGGAGAGTGCTTATGGAGAGATTTGGGTAGATTTGATGAATTTGATTTTAATTGAGAGATTGAGGGAGTGATTAGAAGAAGGATGAATTTGGACTAGTTTTTAGGAAAAGGGATATGTAAAGGATGTATTTGGTTAGGCTTTATATCTAGGTTCAAGAGAAGTCTTAAAGCTTTAAATTATGAAATGAAATTAGTAATGTATAAATAAAAATTGGACCAATATTAAATTAATAGGTGCAAAATAATTAAATATATATATATATATATATATATATATATATATATATATATATATATATATATATAATGAATACATAAAGAAAAAATTAGATTAATTAAGTTTAAATAGTCACAAATAATTAATAAATGCTATAAATGCAAAAAAATTGCACAAACAGTCACTATTTGACAAATAGCCTAAATGATGTAAAATTACATAATATAGCCACATTTAAGTATGTAATATATAAGTAGAGGATAACACACGTAAATGCATGCCTTTTAATGCAAATTATGCACAAATAATCAAATTGCACCTTTAAATTAAATTATGACCAATTATGTGAAAAGGAGGGACAAAATTGGGTGTCAACAACTGCCCCTCTTTGCTCGAAGATGATGAAAGAGTCTTTGGGCAAAGATAGTTGACGGAGTGGCCAATTTTGTCACGACTGGTAGGCAAAATGATTGGAAGGGTAAAATTGGAGTTTTGGGGTATTTTCGGCCGAACACCGATCTCTGAGTTGCCTACATATCTCGGGTTTCACGAGAATCAGGCCGTGTGTAGTTCTAGAATGGCATGTTTCCTGTGTGAGATATTTATGACGCACAATTTTGGATGTAAGGACTAAACTTATCCATGTATGTGAAGTTTAGATTTGTGTATGCTTTGCCTTTTGGCGAGATAAATAAAGAATGGGGCAAAGGTATTATTGGAGATGAGATAACATCAATAGATCGAGCGTGGGAAAAGAGGCTTATAATTGTCCTAGTTATGAAGATGTGGCGCGCTACACACCCATAAAAAAGGAGTTTATATGTACGTAGTTTCCACTTCGTCTCGATAAATGAGTAAACTCGCCTCCAATATTGCCTTGACTGAGCTTGGAAACATTTTGGGGAGTGAAGCACGATAAGTATGCACGATTCAAACAAATAGGCACGAAGCGGAAGGAGTACGAAGCCGGTACCCAATCGGCAAGGAAAGATTAGGTAGATCATTGGTGCGAGTACAGGATCGTAGGTTTGAGCATTTTGAGGGTTTGTGGTTGAACAATTAGTAGTGATTTTGGGAGCAGGTGTGAGAGTATGACACAGGGGTTTGTCGAGAGATCGGGGAGTACCCTGCAGCAAAATCATGATAAATGCAATAGATATAAAAATAAAGATAAAGATAAAGTAAACTTCCATATTGAGTTGATTTCTCCTTTGTCTGGTAGTTATTTGCTTTCAAGTGCTCAGTGCTAGGGAATGTATGCCTCTCCTCTGGGGGATATCCATTTGCTTAGTGCTCCTTGTCAAGTAATAATTGCTTCGTTGCGCCCAGCTGTCGTTGGATCATCTTGCCAGTGCAACGCCGGATTGTATGTCCTACGATAAAAGTGAGTTTTGCAAATAATATGTATGTAAATACATAAAGAGACTTCCTTGTCGGCTGGGTAGTTGTCTTGTCTTATGCTTATTTGACTGATGTCTCATCCAAGTATTTTTCCAATGCTATGCCCACCGATGCGGACATTACTCTACTGCAAATTGTTGTCATGTTCACCACTGCGAACCCTATATATCTGCCGACGCAGATTCTATGCTCCTTCAAATGATGTCATGTCCACCGACACGGACCCTATATATCCACTGACATGGATTCTATGCCTGTCATTTCCACCGACGCGGACCCTATATATCCACCGACATGGATTCTATGCCTGTCATGCCTACCGATGTGGACCCTATATATCCACCGACATGGATTCTATGCATGTCATGCCCATCAACGCGGACCCTATATTTCCACCGACATGGATTCTATGCATGTTATGCCCACCGATCTGGACCCTATATATCCACCAATATGGATTCTATGCATGTCATGCCCACCGACGCGGACCCTATATATCCACCGACATGGATTCTGTGCATGTCATGTCCACCGATACGGACCCTATGTATCCACCGACATGGATTCTATGCCTGTCAGGTCCACCGATGCGGACCCTATGTATCCACCGACATGGATTCTATGCTTATCATGTCCACCGATGCGGACCCTATATATCCACCGACATGGATTATATGCTTTGTCAAATTGATGAATGTGCTTTGCAAGAGTTGTTAGGTATACTCGGTACCTGTGTAAAGCTGTGACCAAAGAAAATTTGTGAGTTTTCTAGGGGAGGTCGACTTGCGTATTTTTATGTTGCACTCTGCTGCTATATCTTTTATAATTGTCCCCTTGCCATGCTGTTTCTTCATAGGGCTGTATACCCTGCCAACACAAAAGTAAAGCATAGCAAAGAAAAACTGAATGCTTATCATCGGGAGGTGTTTGCCTGTTAGGTCGTGTTGTATATCCTGCAAGTAAAAGTAAAGTAATGTGCGACAAATAGAATGTCGTTATTACGTCATGCAATATGCTAAGAAGGCTATCGTGTTGCTCTTATAAAGACTTTTTTGAAATTTTTGAGGGGCCTAGTGTCAAGTTTGCGTCTTTTAGAATTTTTGAGGGGATCCTAAAAAATTCTGCCCCAGTTTATTGCCTATGCCAGATCACCAAGAGAAGGTGGTTGCATTGCACTGAACACCAATGTATTGGCTAGAATCTGCATTCGTCCTTTAGTATGACGATTGGGTGCATTGACGATTATGAGTATGTGGATATTTGCATACTCAGACTGAAGTTCGGTGTTTGGATTGTGCAGGATTTTGAGATTGCTCAAAATTGTATTTGTCTTAGGTTGTGATGGGGTGTCTTCATGTTTGATGCTTTTCTTTTTGACAGTCATGGAGCTAACTTTGATGGATTGACCTTTGTAGGAAGTGTGTTTGTGGCTTTGTTGGTTTTTGTTGCACTATTGTCTTGCTTTGGTTAATCAGACTCTGAATTTGGTGTTTCCGTCATGGATGTCTTGTGGTGTCATGGTATTGAATATATAAGTGACGAGTGTAGATCTTGTTGGATCGAATTGAAAAATGAGTATCTAGAGAGTAGTTTGTTTGTTGGGTGCAATATCTTTTGACTGAGCTAAAGGCGTGATGTTTTGTCTTTTGCTTGTGCTGAGCCTGGTAAGGTTGTTGTTTGAAAGTCTTCACAGAGAGGGGTTGTAAGTTGTATGGTAATGGGATTATCGTAATGCTCTTGATGTTATATGCTGGCGGTTCAAAGGATTTTGTTGCAGAGGAAAGTGTTTTTAGCTCTGCTTGCCGTTTCGGCTTTTTCGAATGCAGATTCTTGACCAATTTTAGTGTTCAAGCGCGAAGCAACTGTAACAACGTGGTGAAATGCACAAAACTGGGTGGGCACTTTAGCAAAGACTTGAAGCAAAAGATGACACATAAGCTTAAGAGGATGCCTAGACCGCAGATGACAAATTAGCGCTTGAATTTGGAGGTTGTGATAGAATGCACAGGTATCACAAGAGATTGCCTAAATGCTTTATGTAGCAGTCAAGTCAAGAATTTTGATCAAATGACCGATGCTTGTTTAAGAGGGAGATGAGGAGTTGGATGTCAATGCAAAGTGGTAAACATGTCGTGTAAGGAATATATTGTGTTGTGCGACAGAAAATATCTTTTTCCTTGGTATTTGACTAAGCCCAACCTTTGGATAATAGGTTTTGAGTTGGGTAGTGAGTTAGAGACAGTTTGGACATGTGAAAGATTTTAGATGTCAGAATTTGGGTGTAGAGTAGGGAGATGAGATGCCTTCCCACGGAGGAGATGAGATTTGGAGAAAGGATTCCTTTAGAGGCTTAGAGCAACAGACAAATTCAATGAAATGCACGCACACGTCAAATAAGAAAATGCATCCTATAATGTAAAAGACTACTTTACGCATGATGATTTTGAGAAGCGCTTTGTGCCACATGCATCATTTCATTTGCTAACAAAATGCGGAGCCTAAAGGAGAATGTTGCATTTATTTGGCCTTTATTACATTGGCTCATATTGAAATAGTGTAAGAGAAGGAAAAGACTAAATACAGTTAAGAAATTAGATCATAGCCAGGCGAACATTTTCACGCTGATCCATCCCCAGAAGATTCTAACTGAGGGATTTCAACAACCATGTCAAATGTTCTATTGGCCATGATCTTTTGGAAAAGGAAAGGGAGAAGAAAAATGCCAAAGATTCGCTTTATTGCGAGCGAAACGATCAATGTGTGGCACAAGATTTTGAAAATAATATGACAGAGAATATAAAGAGATGTGTCGTTGTGGGTTGAGAACCCTTTAGACACTTTAGACGGAAATTACTAATGGACTTTTGACATACCACGGATAAACGTGCGTTATGTGTCATCCCCTATATTATGCGGTCATTACTGCTTCAGAACGGGCTTTTAATGCCTCTTAGGTTACCTACGTGCCTTTGAATGGCATTGAATACAGAATAATTTCGAATGTCTATGAACAAACAATCACTTCTGATTCAATTTGGGCTTTTGACGCCTCTTAGGTAACCTTTGTGCCTTTGAATGCATTGAATGCAGAACAATGCCAATGAACGGTCCACATTTTTCACGTTTGATCTTTTAAGCAAATACAAATAAATCATGTTCAACGCTCCTTGGGGTCAAAAACCCGTTCGGATTGTTTGAAAAAGTTGGTCAATTGGACTTGAGAACAAGTCGACTAATGATATGTCATGATGTATGATTTCTAATGCCGCTACTAAAGAGTGGAGTTAGCTAGACCGTGTATTATTATCCTCCCAACCAGACGGCTCGGGAGCGGGAACGTCTCGGACCAAATAGATTCCAAGTCGTTCCTCCTAAAGGAATTTTTATGTGAGGGAAGAGGTGGTTGTAATCACCGTGTTTTCAACGCACGATTTAGAAAGTTGCCAGGAGTGGCGAAAGGTATGCATGCACAAGTTAAAAATGTATGAGTTTTGAAAGAAATGCGCAAGTCCGCCTTGGGAGTGGGAGTAGAACTAACACATGAAACAACAAGTCAGTGTTGAGATAATAATTTTCAATTATCGTATCATGTTTTATAATGCAAGGAACCTCTTTTGTGCGGAGGTAGACCTAACATGATCAAAACACATAATATGCATGATAGGCGCCATATGATGACGCCTTCGGACGAAGTTGGCTAATGGACTTCAACATGCCAAGGATGTTAAGCCTTCCTAATTTTGATTATGGTATTTAAAATTGAACGTGTATTTTGCGTCATCCCGTTATGAAAAATAATTTTATTAAATAAATGTAGAAATACTACATTTCCTCTTTTTAGGTAAATAAGTGATCTTGTTACATTAAAGTAACATAAATTAATTTAAAGTCTATGATTTTATTTTTATAAACGTAGACAAAATTAATTTCGTTCGTAACCCAAAATAATTTTATAAAATAGTTGGTTTTGTTTGTAGAAATAACAATTTTAGGTAAATAAATAATTGATTTTGTTATGAGAACCCACTTTTATGTGAACAAATGGTCTACATTAGACACATTCAGCTTTAAATAAATGCACACATAACATATTTAAACGTCCCTTAGGGTCGAAAACTCGTTCGGTTCATTTAAATATGGTGAACTAGTAGACTTAGACATGAGCTGAAGTCAAAATTTTCCTAAACATGACATGATGCATGATCCCTAAAAGAGTCTTCACTAAGAGTTGACTAATCTAGATAAGGACATGGTTCCCCTAGGCGGACAACCAAATGGTGGGAACATTTGGAATTGTTGGTTGTACCACATACCAACTATACTCCAACCGCTCCCTCTAAAGGATTTTTTTAGGCTGAAATGGCCGTGAGATCCACGTAACTGTTTATGCTGTGTGCAGGTGTAAACTTCCCAAGAGTTGAGGAAATGTGAGTGACATGAACAATAAAATATAATCAAACAATCCAAGAGTAAAACACATAAATTTGAAAATTCAAAAATAAACCTTAATGCTGCAAAAAAAAAAAAAAGAAGAAAAAAAAGTTAGTATCGAAATAAATGGAAAGAAAATAAAGCAAATAAGGAATCCCAATTTAAAGTCCGTTATGGTTTGAACCTTGATATCCCCAGTGAAGTCGCCATTATGTCGCATCCTATTTTTACCCGAACCGGTTAAGGCTCGAAATAGGACTCGACTTATTGGGTAACTCACGGGTAAAGAGTTGGAGTCGCCACCTAACATATTTTTTAACTAGGCGTATTAGGGCACCTATTTTGTTTCTAGCCAATTTTATAATTAACTCTGAAACTTAAGTCTACGAACCAGAAATCTAGGTAAGAGGTTCAAGTTAACTCGAGAGGAATGTATTAGACACCTCTCAAGCTCCACCAAATGTGGTTACCGGCCGGACTTTATAATTGGGATTCAAATAACTTAAATTAAATCAAACTAAACAAAGTCTACTATGATATACAAATTGTACAATAATGAATAAATTGACGAGTTTCTTCTTCCTTAAGGAACTTCAACCAAATAGACCTCCCAAAAGATATGAGAATGAGTTAGTAGGACAATTAATAAAAATAATAATGATGATAACTAGTGACAATAAAATGTTAGTGATAATAAAACGAAAGTAATAATAATAAGAATGTCAATAATAATAAAAGGTTCTTTTAATTGTTCCCTTCAAAGCCGTCTTCCATCCAAATTTACCTCGCAAAAATATAAAAAAAATAAGTTAGTATTCATAATAATAATAATAATAAATTATAATAGTACAAAATATCAAGATTAGTAATAAAAATAAAATAAAGGAGAAATGGGTTTTATAAAAGTGTCGGCTCAAGTGTGTATGAATTGAAGGTTAGGGACGTCGGTACGGCTGCAAACACGCCGGCCGGTCATATTGCCATGCCAAGTACCGATCCCACCACTCCATCACCGGTTCGTTTTGTAATCATGGCTTATACACGTCATCATAGCCTTTTTATTTTAGGGACATGGGAATGGGGCTTTTCAAGTGTAGTATCACGTTCAAACCAGTGTATAGGCTTCAAATAAATTATGTAATTATTTTCCTTGGCCGTAATTGGTATCGCGTCCGTCAATTCCTTGCATATCCGTCAATTCAATGTGCGTAGGCCTCAAATTAAAAATATTTTCATTGGCCAACTTCAGCGTACACTGTGTAATGTTTGTCCAAATCTCAACAAACCATTAATCTTTAAAACTTAAGAAACCAATCAGACCCAAAGAATTAATAGAACAAATACGCAGCAGAACCCAACACGAAAGTCAAGGGTTCAACACAAATACTCATATGCCAAACAATAATATGCAGTGAACTAAAAAAATCCAGTAAATTGGAAAAAGTTGATTCCGGTGGTCGAACGATGACAGCAGCGAGGTGGCACGCGAAACGAAGCGATGACAAGGCAAACAGGTGATGAAGGACCTGTAAAACTCAGAAAATCAACAAAATATACACGAAGCAGATGCCCAGGAAACAGATATGCCAGAACTCGATTTTCCGACGATGGCAAACTGAAATAGTGGAGCGACTGCCAAGCCCCCTAACGGTGGCGTCACTTCAACACCTTTCTTCTCTTTTCATTGACGCCAATATCAGTAGATTCAAACAGTGGTCAAGACGATTGGATGACCACCACCATAATTCCGGTGAGGTTCTAGGCGATGCTGTGTCTTTTCTGGTCCGTTAAGATAATCCGATCCAATACCCTCCCTGATCTCTCTCTATTTTTAACTGCTCACTGGTGGTGGCTCCGATCTTCCCTCGATTTCCCTTTGTTTATCTTGATGGTTTTGTGTATTTGCTGATGTTGGTGGATTTTTGATCTATTGGTGGTGTCTTAATAGGGAGGGAGAGATGTGTAATAGAAAGGGTGGTTCAATGATGATTATGTCGGTGTGTAAGGGTGATGGTGATGGTGTAAACGGGGAGGAAGAAGAAAACAGGGGGGTTGGTATATGTGGTATTGCATGAAAATAATGTAGTACCGTATATCGTGTGTGTACTATTGATTGTGATGTTGTGGTGGAGAAGACAAAGTTGAGAGGAAGGGGAGAGGGTCTTGTGCGTGTGATGTGTGTAGAGAGGGGTGTGTGCCGTACTGTTTTGTGGGTGTCCCCGGCTGATGTTGTTGGAACTTATCCCTAAAGGAAGGTTGGGGATTTTTAGTGATTGGAGGGGAGGAGATTAGGGAGAGTGATTATGGAGAGATTTGGTTAGATTTGATGAATTTGATTTTAATTGAGAGATTGAGGGAGTGATTAGAGGAAGGATGAATTTGGACTAGTTTTAGTAAAAGGGATATGCAAAGGATGTATTTGGTTAGGCTTTATGTCTAGGTTCAAGAGAAGTCTTAAAGCTTTAAATTATGAAATGAAATTGGTAATGTATAAATAAAAATTGGACCAATATTAAATTAATAGGTGCAAACTAATTAAAGATATAAATATATATATATATATATATATATATATATATATTGTATAAAATAAGACAAATGAAACCAAAATGCACACAAAAAGAAAAAATTAGATTAATTAAGTATAAATAGTCACAAATAATCAATAAATGCTATAAATACACAAAATTGCACAAACAGTCACTGTTTGACAAATAGCCTAAATGATGCAAAATTACGTAACATAGGCACATTTAAGTATGTAATATATAAGTAGAGGATAACACACGTAAATGCATGCCTTCTAATGCAAATTATGCAAAAATAATCAAATTACACCTTTAAATTAAATTATGACCAATTATGTGAAAAGGAGGGACAAAATTGGGTGTCAACATGTGTACCCTCAACCGACGCTTCGGGCTGTGTACCCTCTGCAAATTTAAATGACAAATCGGTATCGGGCTGTGTACCCTCAACCGACGCTTCGGGCTGTGTACCCTCAGCAAATTTAAATGCAAGTCGATATCGGGTTGTGTACCCTCAACCGACGCTTCGGGCTGTGTACCCTCAGCAAATTTAAATGACAAATCGGTATCGGGCTGTGTACCCTCAGCAAATTTAAATGTAAATCGATATCGGGCTGTGTACCCTTAACCGACGCTTCGGGCTGCGTACCCTCAGCAAATTTAAATGACAAATCGGTATTGGGCTGTGTACCTTCAACCGACGCTTCGGGCTGTCAATAAATTTAAATAGGATAGGAGGAATTTGATAACCTTCGTCGAAACATGTCTGTCATGTGTTGCCGAGTTGCGTGTCTTTTGTGCTGCATCCAAAGAAAGATTGGTGAGTTGTGCGGGGTGGTTTGGTTTGTTCATTCTTTGCTTGCTTCGCGCTTGCTGCCCGTGAGTGTCGGGGCCTTGGCCGGGCTGATAGGGATATGCATAAAAATAGTAAATAATGTAATGTTTTCGAAAACTTTTATGAGAGAGAAGTAAAGTGAAATATTTTATCCCATTGAGTCACGAGTCTCGTTGTGTAAAACCAAAGTCGCCGCTCTTCATGCTGTTCCAAACTCCATCGAATGATTTTTGAGGGCGACCTCAAAATTCTCCCCTAGTTTGTGTTTGAAATTTTTGAGAGGGTCTAAAAAATTTCTGCCCCAGTGTCAACTAAGTTTTTCCTCTAGGAATTTTTTAGAGTTCCTCAAATATTTTGCCCCAATGTTTGCTTTATGGGAAAATGAAATTTTTGTAGTTATGCGAACCTTGAGTAGGTTGCCTACATATCCCACTTGGGGAATTAGGTCGTGACGTAGTTTACAAGCTCTTATATATAGTATCTTTTGACAGCGTCTGAGTTGATTGGTTTTGGCCACACTTCTCCGTCCATTTCTGCCAGTATCAATGCTCCTCCATTCAGAACTCGATGGATCATGTACGGCCCTTGCTAATTTGGTACAAATTTGCCTTTTGCCTCTTCTTGATTGGGAAATATCTTCTTCAGTACCAATTGTCCAGGTTCGAAGGATCTCTCTCGAACTTTCCTTTTAAATGCCTTAGCCATTCTCCTCTGATATAGTTGCCCATGACACATTGCATTTAGTCTTTTGCCGTCGATGAGGGCCAATTGCTCCATTCTTCCTCTGATCCATTCAGCGTCTTTCAACTGTGTCTCTTGGATGATTCTCAGAGATGATATCTCGACTTCCGCTGGTATCACCGCCTCGGTGCCATATACCAGCAAGTAAGGAGTAGCCCCCGTTGATGTTCTCATTGTGGTGCGGTACCCTAACAGAGCATAGGGTAGGTTCTCGTGCAATTGCTTTGAATTGTCTGTCATTTTGCGCAATATCCTCTTGATATTCTTGTTGGCTACCTCGACCGCACCATTCATTTGGGGTCTATATGCGGTGGAATTATGGTGCTTGATCTTGAAAACCTCACAGGTCGCTTTTATTAGGTCACTATTGAGATCGGACCCATTGTTAGTGATGATCGACTCAGGGATTCCAAATCGACAGATCATCTTATCACGAACAAAGTTTGACACCACTTTCTTCGTCACTGACTTGTACGATGCAACTTCTACCCATTTGGTAAAATAGTCGATGGCTACCAATATGAAACGATGTCCATTGGAGGCAGCTGGCTCGATGGGCCCTATGACATCCATTCCCCAAGCAGCGACAGGCCAGGGCGATCCCATGACATTTAGTTCATTAGGAGGCACTCGAATCATATCTCCATGAACTTGGCATTGATGACATTTCTTTGCGTGCCTTATGCAATCATGCTACATCATCATCCAGAAGTAGCCGGCCCTCAAAACCTTTTTTGCAAGCACAAAACCGTTCATATGCGGGCCGCACGTCCTAGAGTGTACTTCTTCCAACAACTTAGCAGCTTCTTTGGCGTCCACACATCTCAGCAATCCTAGATCGGGTATCCTTTTGTATAAAACTTCTTCATTCAAAAAGAAACCGTTTGCTAACCTCCTTAACGTCTTCTTTTGGAGGTTTGTTGCATCCTCTGGGTAGATGCCTTCTTTGAGGAACTCTTTGATGCAATAGAACCAAGGTCGTCCGTCCAATTCTTCTTCTACATTATAGCAATATGCTGGCTGCTTCCTCACTGTAACGGGTATTGAGTCAATGTAGTTGTTGTCTGGATGTTTGATCATGGAAGATATGGTGGCCAAAGCATCCGCGAACTCATTTTTGCAGCCTAGGGACATGCCAGAACTCTATCTTGGTGAACCTTTGCTTCAGCTCTTTTATGCGCTCGAGGTACTGTAATATCTTGGAATTCTTTGCCGTCCATTCTCCTCGGACTTGGTGAATCAGCAAGTCAGAATCTACGATTGCTAACAGCTCTTGTATGTTCATGTCTACCGCCAATCTAAGACCCAAGATGCAGGCCTCATACTCCGCCATGTTTTTGGCTGTGACAGGGTAATGTTGTCCAGTCTCCGAGACCAATACCGCTCCAATGCCGAATCCTTTGAAATTCACTGCTCCATCGAAGAATAGCCTCCAATCATCATACTCTTCGGTGATATCTTCTCCTACGAACATGACTTCTTCGTTGGGAAAATAAGTGTGCAGTGGCTCATAGTCATCTCCCACTGGATTCTCGGCCATGTGATCAGCCAAGGCTTGAGCTTTCACCGCCTTTTGAGTGAGAAAAGTGATGTCGAATTCACTAAGTAGCATTTGCCATTTAGCCAGCTTCCCTATAGGCATTGGTTTTTGGAAGATATACTTGAGAGGATCCATCCTCGATATCAGCAACGTTGAGTAAGATGTCAAGTAGTGCCTCAGCTTTTGTGCTATCCAGGTCAGCACACAGCACGTGCGTTCCAGCAATGTGTACTTGGCCTCGTAAGGAGTGAACTTCTTGCTTAGATAGTATATTGCTTGCTCCTTTCTTCCAGTTGAATCATGTTGCCCCAATACGCAACCCAATGCCAAATCTACCACAGACAGGTACAAGATCAAAGGTCGCCCAAGCTCGGGTGGAACCAACACAGGCGGGCAAGACAAGTACTCATTTATCCGATCGAATGCTTTTTGACAGTCCTCCGTCCACTCAATCTCTGCATCTTTCTTCAGTAGCTTAATGATTGGCTCGCAGATGACAGTGGATTTTGCTATGAACCTGCTGATGTAATTGAGCCTTCCCAGGAAGCTCATAACCTCTTTCTTGCTTTTTGGTGGCGGCAATTCTTTGATGGCTTTGATCTTGGACGGATCCAGATCGATACCCCTTCTACTGACGATGAAACCCAGGAGCTTCCCTGCTGGAACACCAAAAGCACACTTTGCTGGATTTAGCTTCAAATTATACTTTCGCAAGCGATTGAAAAACTTGCGGAAATTGTCGAGATGCTCTAAACTCTTCTTTGATTTGATGATCACATCATCCACGTAGACTTCAATCTCTTGATGCATCAGGTCATAGAACATAGTTGTCATTGCTCTCATGTAAGTTGCTCCAGCGTTCTTCAACCCAAACGGCATAACTTTGTAGCAATAAGTCCCCCAAGATGTGGTGAAAGCTGTCTTCTCGGCATCCTCCTTGACGAGGCCAAAGTGTATAGGATTTTCCTGCTCGTGCTTTGTCAAATTATAGTATAGTTTAAGATATCGTCCCACAGAGATTGGGAAATCTATGCTACAGACTTTGAATATTCCAACTACTATTTGAGAGAATCAAATTGATGAAAAGTGAGTTTTTGAACTTTTAAATAACTTTAACTAAAACAAAATAACTTGTGGAAGATTTTCAATTTAAAAGGAGTTGGGAATCATTGAATTCACTTGATAATATTTATAATAAAAATCTTAATTTTAACATATATTTCTCTAAAGAATAATTGCTTATTTCTAATTCAATTATATTTTGCTCACAAGAAAATAATCAATTAATAACACTCCGTGAGGTTATGCAAATTAATTGAGTTATAACAAGTGACAGTTAAACCGAAATATTTTTCTTGCCTGAATTGTGCTAAAAAGTAGTGAAAACTTCGTGAGAATATTTTTACTAAAAATCAATAATCTTGCCTACAACAATTCCTCCGTGAGAATTAAAACTGAGAGAAGCAAGACTACGGACTTGAAATGGTAGATTACTAAAATTTACTTTCACTCTACTTATTTTATTCATCAGTTATCACATATTAATTTTGCTCCGTGAGAATTACAAAATTAATATGATAATAACCGTGAGATAAAATATGTAAAAGTGATAGTAAATAATAATAAAACCAACATTCCCGCACAGTGTAAAATGTGAAATAGAAAATTTCAGGCCAAGAATATATTAAAACTGAGATAAGTATTATAAATATATCAAGCTTTATCAATTATCCCAACAAAAAAAAATTACTCCATTATGGAGTATTTGAACAAAAGAAAAGACTTATATTATTGACAATATTGCCAATCCTTCTAGAAAATATGAAACTTACAAGAAGAGAACGAAAGTAAAGACCAAAGCTTTTAAGAAAGTAGAATAGCTATTCTATGACTTGGTATCTAACTAAGGGAGAAGTGCTCCCTATTTATAGAAACTCATTTCTTCATTAAGCCTTGTAATGCCAAGGAATGAAGATGCATAACAAGTTCCTTGCAAAGTGATGTGGATACGTGAAGTCCTTTCTTGCTCCTTTCTTTGCTTTTAATACCAATATTCTTTTATAATATGTATAATGAGGAGCAAATATTGTGGCCAAGCAACTTTCTTGCATAGTGAGGAAGACATGTCATGGACTTCTTCTTGCATACGTAAAACTCTTCTTCATTTGTCATTTACTTTATTCATGATATATTTCTCTTTCCAAGTATTCTTTTTCTCTGCAAGATTTGTTAGAAAATATAGGAGAATTGAATATATTTATTCATGTTTTTATTTAAAATATATATTTTTATATAAGAAAATACACGAATAAATTATATTCATCAAATTCCCCCATACTTGAACTTTTGCTCGTCCTCGAGTAAAAAGATTTTTTTTTTTTAAAAAAAAAAAAATTATTTTCTTCAAAAATTGCGACTTTTGTAGGATATGCAATTTATTCAAAATAAATATCTCTCATTATGTTCAATGCAATTATCCTTTCTAAATTCACCAAATCTTTTACCTTATGTCTGAATTCTGACTTGATCAACAAAAGCTTGCATTCTTCGCCCCTTGAATCTTTCAGAATTGATAAATTTATGATCATTTATTCAGTAAGTGTCATAGCCGAGTCCATATGCTTGCTCTTCATGTTTATCTCCACTAATATAGATACAACACTAATTTTTAAAATCTTTTAGGACTTTTCTTGGCTTTTAATGTCAGGCTATAGGCTGGTAGGGTAAGGATATATTTATAGTAACTTTTCTCCTTCCAACTTTGAGCAAACATTTCTTGGTTCTTAGTATTTTCATCTTTTTTTTTTTTTTTAAAAACTCCTCCTTATTACATTCCTTGCCTTTTCAATATCATTAACAATCATATATTCTCTTCTTCTTTTTTTTTTGGTACTTCTTCCTCTTATTGATATCAATCTGTGCTCATTAACTGCTGGAAGAAGTGTATTTTTATGTATATATATAGAGATATATACATATATACGACTAATATATATATTTTTTTCTCTTCTTTTTTTTTTTTTTTTGAGAGAAATACGGTGTAAAAAAATTAGGATCAAGGCTAAAAAGGTTCTAAGAGGTAAAATATGTATATTTGGATGAAAAATAAAGAGACTAGAATTGGGAATCAAAGAAGGTCTAAGTTCATTTTTCAAAAATCAGTGTCATCCATTATTTCGCCTCGAAAAACATTTAGAGCAAGTTCTAGCCAAGTTTATTGATTCTTCCTGCTTTTGTGATCATAACTTTTCTCAATCCCAATGATTTCCTGAGTCGAAGATGCTTGCTACTGTTTTCACAAAATCAAAATAATTCATGAAAAACATATGGTGAAAAATAAAAAGAAATAATATTGAGCATAATGTAAAGAATTTATGTTGTTAATTAAATACTTACAAAAATCACAGTTCAGAAGAAGATATTATATGTAAAATATATAAATTAGAATAATCCTCCCCCACACTTGAACATTTCATTCTCCAGAATGAAAACACGTTTCAACATGAGTGGAAAGGGAGTAAAAGAATTTTTTTTTTTTTTAAACTAGGAAAATTAAAATAGAAAATACTACTTAATAATTTTTTTTTAAAAAAAAAAAAAATATTTTTGGCTTTCAAAATTACGATCACAGAAGAAAGCTTGAAAGAAACTGTGACCACACATATTCTATGTGTAATAGACTGATTATTTTAACACCTTAACAGTCATAAGGTCCTAGTTTGAATATAAACTAGAAAATTACCTGTGCCAAGATTAGATTTGCACAATTGAATGGTTAACCAACCAGTAACTTAGGCATACCGATCACCATGGAGTTACTCCTGTCTAGGTGACACTGTTTTTGTAGAGGCCTTCATGAGATGTTCCGGTTGTACAATAATCTGGATATTGACCAGATCAATTGGTTAAGCATTTAATTAGTCAGATCTATGTTGGACTTATAAGGCTCCATTGCTTCACCCTCAATGGCTACGGGTAAGAAACCTTAGTTCTGAGTTTAACGTCGTCAGCTCGACGTAGTAACTGTGAAACTCATCAATCTATCATGGTTACTGATGGTTGCTGCTCAAAATGTCCTCCAAAATACAATTTTAGCCTGTGGCCATTGACTTTAAACTTGTCTCCTCCATTAATCTGTTGAATTTCAATTGCTCCATATGGAGTGACATCTGTAACCATATAAGGACCTGTCCACCTGGATTTCAATTTTCCAGGAAATAGCCTGAGTCGGCTATTGTATAGAAGTACCTGATCTCCAATTTTGAAGCTTTTTTGTCGGATCAAGTTGTCATGCCATTTTTTAGTTTTTTCTTTATAAATCTTGGCATTTTCATAAGCTTCCAGCCTCAACTCTTCCAATTCATTAATCTGAAAAAATCGATTTTTACCAGTAGATGTTAAATCAAAATTCAGTGCTTTTAATGCCCAAAAAGCTTTGTGTTCTAATTCGACTGGCAAATGGCAAGCTTTTCCAAAGACTAATCTATATGTGGATGTTCCAATTGGCGTTTTAAATGCCGTTCGGTATGCCCATAATGCATCATCTAATTTTAAAGCCCAGTCTTTTCTTGAGATTCCAACCGTTTTTTCAAGTATCCTTTTTAATTCGCGGTTAGACACCTCAACTTGCCCTTGAGTTTGAGCATGATATGGTGTTCCTGTTTTGTGAGTTACACCATATTTTGATAGCAATGCAGCAAATTGTCTATTCATAAAATGAGTGCCTTGGTCACTAATGATAACTCGTGGTGTGCCAAATTTGGTAAAAATATTTTTTCTAAGAAAATTGCACACAGTTCGAGCATCATTCTTTCTTGTGGGAATGGCTTCAACCCATCGTGAAACATAATCAACAGCCACAAGGATATATTCAAATGAATGAGATGAAGGAAACGGACCCATAAAATCTATACCCCAGACATCAAATATATCACATACCTGAATTGATTGCAGTGGCATTTCATCTCTTTTAGTGATGTTACCTGTTCTCTGACACCTGTCACATTGTGCAACATATGCACGAGCGTCCTTAAAGAGTGTTGGCCAGAAGAATCCAGCCTCCAAAACTTTAAATGCTGTCCGATTTGCAGCATAATGTCCTCCAATTGCTCCATCATGGCAATGATGCAAAATCTTGCTCATTTCTTCTTCAGGCACACACCTTCTAATAATATTATCTGCACAATATTTAAATAAGTAAGGATCATTCCACAGATAATGCTTAGCATCAGATATGAGTTTTTTTCTTTGTTGGTAAGAGAGATCTTGGGGTGTCCACTTTCCAACCAAGTAATTTGCAATGTCTGCAAACCAGGGTGGCTGAGTCACAACAAAGCTGACAGAAAAGATATGTTCATCAGGGAATTCTTCTTTTATTTCACAAGACTCAGAAGGAGGGTTCTCTAATCTAGACAAATGGTCAGCTACTTGATTTTCGATTCCCTTTTTGTCTTTTATTTCAAGGTCAAACTCTTGCAGAAGTAAAATCCATCTTAACAATCTAGGTCGGGCATCTTTCTTTGTTAAGAGGTATTTTAAAGCCGCATGATCAGTAAAAACAGTGACCTTGGTTCCTATTAAATAAGAACGAAACTTATCAAAAGCAAATACTACTGCCAATAGTTCTTTTTCTGTTGTGGCATAATTCAGCTGAGCTTCATTTAAAGTCCTACTGGCATAGTATATGGGACGAAAAATCCTATCTTTTCTCTGGCCTGAAACAGCTCCAACAGCTGTATCACTAGCATCACACATGACCTCAAAAGGTTCGCTCCAATCAGGGGATACAACTACAGGGGCAGATGATAATTTCTCCTTAAGAGTTTCAAAAGCTTCTATACAATTACTTGAAAAATCAAACTTGACATCTTTCATCAAAAGGTTAGTCAGAGGTTTTGAAATTTTTGAAAAATCTTTTATAAACCGTCTGTAAAAACCTGCATGGCCTAAAAAACTTCTAATGCCTTTAACAGTTGTGGGAGGGGGTAATCCTGCTATAAGATCAATTTTAGCCTTATCAACTTCTATCTCTTTAGCAGTGATTTTATGTCCTAAAACTATTCCCTCAGTAACCATGAAATGACATTTCTCCCAATTAAGAATCAAGTTTGTCTCTTCACATCTCTTAAGAACTAAGGTCAAATGGTGGAGACAATCTTCAAATGTTTTACCAAAAAGGGTGAAATCATCCATAAAAATTTCCAAAAATTTTTCAGTCATGTCAGAGAAAATTGCAGACATGCATCGCTGAAATGTAGCAGGTGCATTGCATAAACCAAATGGCATTCTCCTATATGCATAGGTTCCATGGGGACATGTGAAAGTTGTCTTATCCTGATCTTCTGGTGCAATTGGTATCTGGTTATACCCTGAATATCCATCAAGAAAACAATAAAAACCATATCCTGCTACTCTTTCTAACATTTAATCAATAAATGGTAAAGGAAAATGGTCTTTTCTGGTGGCATCATTGAGACGTCTGTAATCAATACAGACTCTCCATCCTGTAACTGTTCTGGTAGGTGTGAGTTCATTATTTTTATTTTTTATTACCGTCATACCTCCTTTCTTTGGTACCACCTGAACAGGACTTACCCAAGGGCTGTCAGAAATGGGGTAAATAATACCTGCTGCGAGAAGCTTAATAACTTCATTTTTTACCACTTCTTGCATTGCTGGATTCAATCTCCTTTGGGGTTGGACTATTGGCTTGTAGCTGTCCTCCATGAGGATTCTGTGTGTGCAAATTGCTGGACTAATACCTTTGATGTCTGCTATAGTCCACCCTATGGCTCCTTTATGTGTTCTGAGTACTTCAATCAATTTATGTTCTTGTTCTGCAGACAGAGAAGATGAAATTATTACTGGAAATAATTCAGGCTCAAGGTAAACATATTTCAAATGGGAAGGGAGAATTTTGAGTTCAATTTTTGTGTGAACTTCTTCTGATTGCATTTCATCCTCTTCCTTAGAATTATGTTCCAATAATTTTGCTTCACTTCTGACTATAAGATCATCATCCTGTGTGGTGTCAGATTTAGCCAAACATCTCTCCATTGAGTCTAAAATCAATTGATCATCTTTAAATTCATCTGCAAGATCACCAATCATGTCAATTGAAAAACAAGAAGATGATGTCTCATCTCCTGAAAATTTTAGAATCTTTTGCATATTAAAGATGACTCTTTCTTCATCAACTCTTAGAATCAGTTGTCCTTGATGAACATCTATGATTGCTCTACCTGTAGCAAGAAAAGGTCTACCTAAAATTATTGGTTCATCAGGACATTCTTCCATTTCAAGTACTATGAAATCTACAGGGAAAACAAACTTATCTACTCTCACAAGCACATTTTCAATTATTCCCTTAGGTTTTTTAGTACTTTGATCTGCAAATTGAAGAGAAACAACTGTATTTTTCATCTCACCAAGATCCAATTTCCTAAAAATAGAAAATAGCATCAAATTAATTGAAGCTCTAGAATCACAAAGTGCTTTTTCAAAATGTAATCCTCCCAAGGTACATGGAATGGTAAAACTTCCTGGATCACCGAGCTTTTGTGGTAGTTTATTTTGAAGTATAGCACTGCATTTTTCAGTAAGCATTACCACAGAAACTTCTTCCAATTTTCTTTTGCTTGACAAGATTTCTTTTAGAAATTTGGCATATGAAGGCATTTGCAACAAAGCATCAGTAAAAGGAATATTAATGTGAATTTGCTTTAAAATTTCCAAAAACTTTGCAAATTGATTATCAAGCTTTTCTCTTTTCATTTTTTGTGGAAAAGGAATTGTCACAGGGAGAGGAGTCACTTTTTCAATATTTTTTTCTTTTTTTTGGACTTCTTTCTCTTGTGACAGTTTACTGGGTATTTCAACATTCTTACTATTGTCTACCTGTTGCTCTGGCTGGTTCTTTTCCTGTCTGTCAGTATATGGATCATCAAGATTCTTACCTGACCGTAAGGCAATGGCCTTAAGGTGTTCTTTTGGATTTTTCTCCGTATTGCTTGGTAAGGGACCTTGAATCTTTTCTGAAACAAGAGTTGCCAATTGGCTTACCTGAATTTCCAAATTCTTAAGGGCAGAATTTTGGCTTTCCATTTTCTCGTCAGTGGCCTTAATGTACTTGTACAAAAGGTCATCTAGACTTTGATGGGCTTGTTGAGGCCTTTGTTGATATGGAGCTGCTTGCTGATATGGCTTGAAATTCGGTTGCACACGATTTTGATTCTGGTATCCGGGTGGTCCTTGTACCTGTTGCTTCTGGAAGCTTTGAGAATTCTCAGCACCATTTGGATTGCTCCATTGAAATCCCGGATGTTTTTGTGCCATTGGGCTTCCAAAGGGGTATGGCTTGTACCCGATGGCATTGACTTGTTCATCATTCTGATTGGTTGCTTGGCATTCATGGTTCAGATGGTTTCCTCCACACATGTCGCAAGTCTCAGACTGGCTTGGTTGTTGTGTATTAACCTGAAAAGATTCAAACTTTTGTGCCAAAGAAACAATCTGTTGTGTTAGTGTATTTAAAGCATCTGCCTGATTTACCGTAGCAGCTCTTTTTATTACTACACGATCAGATGGCCATTGAATAGCATTTTCAAAAATTTCATTCAACAATTGCAATGCTTCAACAGTGGTTTTTCCCATTATGGAATCTCCTGCAGCTGCATCTATCACATTTCTAGAAGATGGTTTTAGCCCATGATAGAAAATGTACAGCTGCATATGCTCAGGAATGTCATGATGTGGACATTTTCTTAGCATTGTTTTTAATCTTTCCCATGCTTGATAAACTGACTCAATGTCAGTCTGCAAGAAATTAGAAATATCTTGTCTTAACTTTGTTGTTTTAGCAGGGGAAAAATATTTATTTAAAAATTTCTGAGTCATCTGGTCCCATGTAGTAATAGAACCTTGAGGTAAACTCCGCAACCAAGTCTTGGCATCTCCTTTTAAAGAAAAAGGAAATAGCCTTAACTTGATTGCTTCAGGAGATACTCCATTATATTTAGCAGTTTCAACTAGTTCCAAGAAATCAATTAAATGACTGTGTGGATCTTCACTTGGATCACCGGTGAAAGTACAGGATTGTTGAATTGTTTGAATCAGGCCGGTCCTGATTTCAAAGTTGTTGGCTGCAACTGGGGGTTTTCTCACACTAGACTCACAGTTGAAACGGTCTGGTCTAGCGTAATCTCTTAGGATTCTGTTTGCTGGTCTTGGAGCCACTTCGTCAAACTGATCTTCTATAATGACTGGTGGATCTACTCCCAGTTGGTTGTTGTCATCTCTTAGTTGCTGCTCCATTTTGTCACAAGTTGCACTTTGAGAAGATGATGATTGTCCTTTCCTGCGCAACCGTAAAGATTTTTCAATTTCAGGATCGTAAATGACCAACTCTTTGTTAGAAGAGCGGGTCATAAACTACTTGAAATTTTTAAATAATAAATTTTTTTTTAAAAAAATAATATTTTAAAGTAGTAGGGAAAATAAAATGATAGATGAAAGAAGTGACATGGACTATTAGATAAACACTTTAATATTACTTGCTAACTAAAAATAATAATATAATAAAATATACAAAAGAAAATATAAGTGTTAGAAGAAAAAGAGATAATGTTAGAAGTAGTAATGGAAATATTAGAAGAAGTACTTGAGTAACAAGGAAATATTAGAAGAAGTACTTGAGTAACAAGGAAATATTAGAAGAAGTACTTGAGTAACAAGGAAATATTATAGTTAATATATTAGTAAATAATAGTAATATTAGTGGTTGTAATGTAAAAAACGATAATATAATAATAAAATTAATATACTAGAGAAAATTTATAATAATAATAATAATAATAATAATAATAATAATAATAATAATAATAATAATAATAATAAAAAATAAAAAAAATAAAAAATGCTAGAAACAAAGAAAAAATGTTAGAAGCAGATATAATACTGTTAGAGATTAAATATTAGTATCAGTAGTTATAGTAGTATTTTATAGATTATATAAATATTAACTATATTAATAAGTTCTCAAATTAGTAACCAAATATTTAGTCCGAAGTAGATGTCTGCCAATCCCCGGCAACGGCGCCAAAAATTTGACGAGGCCAAAGTGTATAGGATTTTCCTGCTCGTGCTTTGTCAAATTATAGTATAGTTTAAGATATCGTCCCACAGAGATTGGGAAATCTATGCTACAGACTTTGAATATTCCAACTACTATTTGAGAGAATCAAATTGATGAAAAGTGAGTTTTTGAACTTTTAAATAACTTTAACTAAAACAAAATAACTTGTGGAAGATTTTCAATTTAAAAGGAGTTGGGAATCATTGAATTCACTTGATAATATTTATAATAAAAATCTTAATTTTAACATATATTTCTCTAAAGAATAATTGCTTATTTCTAATTCAATTATATTTTGCTCACAAGAAAATAATCAATTAATAACACTCCGTGAGGTTATGCAAATTAATTGAGTTATAACAAGTGACAGTTAAACCGAAATATTTTTCTTGCCTGAATTGTGCTAAAAAGTAGTGAAAACTTCGTGAGAATATTTTTACTAAAAATCAATAATCTTGCCTACAACAATTCCTCCGTGAGAATTAAAACTGAGAGAAGCAAGACTACGGACTTGAAATGGTAGATTACTAAAATTTACTTTCACTCTACTTATTTTATTCATCAGTTATCACATATTAATTTTGCTCCGTGAGAATTACAAAATTAATATGATAATAACCGTGAGATAAAATATGTAAAAGTGATAGTAAAGAATAATAAAACCAACATTCCCGCACAGTGTAAAATGTGAAATAGAAAATTTCAGGCCAAGAATATATTAAAACTGAGATAAGTATTATAAATATATCAAGCTTTATCAATTATCCCAACAAAAAGAAATTACTCCATTATGGAGTATTTGAACAAAAGAAAAGACTTATATTATTGACAATATTGCCAATCCTTCTAGAAAATATGAAACTTACAAGAAGAGAAAGAAAGTAAAGACCAAAGCTTTTAAGAAAGTAGAATAGCTATTCTATGACTTGGTATCTAACTAAGGGAGAAGTGCTCCCTATTTATAGAAACTCATTTCTTCATTAAGCCTTGTAATGTCAAGGAATGAAGATGCATAACAAGTTCCTTGCAAAGTGATGTGGATACGTGAAGTCCTTTCTTGCTCCTTTCTTTGCTTTTAATTCCAATATTCTTTTATAATATGTATAATGAGGAGCAAATATTGTGGCCAAGCAACTTTCTTGCATAGTGAGGAAGACATGTCATGGACTTCTTCTTGCATACGTAAAACTCTTCTTCCTTTGTCATTTACTTTATTCATGATATATTTCTCTTTCCAAGTATTCTTTTTCTCTGCAAGATTTGTTAGAAAATATAGGAGAATTGAATATATTTATTCATGTTTTTATTTAAAATATATATTTTTATATAAGAAAATACACGAATAAATTATATTCATCACTCCTCGTCCATGAGCACTTGATGATAACTGGCGAAACAGTCCACGAAGGATTGTAGCTCATGTTTCGCGCAATTATCAATCAGGATGTGTATATTTGGCAAAGGAAAATCATCTTTCGGGCTTGCTCTATTCAGATCCCTATAATCCACACAAACTCGAAGTTTCCCATCTTTCTTCGGCACTGGGACAATGTTAGCTAGCCAAGTTGGGTATTTGACTGTTTTCAAGATTCCTGCATTGAGTTGCTTGGTTACCTCTTCCCCAATTTTCGACAAAACTGACGACTTGAAAGTTCTGGCCTTTTGTTTGACCGGCGGAAAGTCCTGATTGATAGGTAATTTGTGTGCTACCACATCCGTGCTTATGCAGTCATGTCATCGTACAACCAGGCGAAGACGTCCTCATATTCTTGAAGAAACTCAATATACCGCTTTTTATCTGCGGCGGTGAGATGCACACTGATTCTTGTCTCTTTCACAGTTTCCTCATCTCTTGGGTTTATCACCTTAGTTTGCTCTAGGTTTGGCTTAGGCTTAAATCTTTCAATTTCCTCTTGTGTGGTTTCGTCAAAATCATCATAATCAACTCCAGTTTCCTCAAGCTCCATTGTTTCATTACACGTTGTGATTGTGGATTCAATGGGATTATTAGTTTGAATGCTGAAAAAATAAAATATTGCAAAATTAAAAGATTAAAACAAAAGTTAAACGGGAAATAGTGCGATATTTTATTTATGAATCCTTGCAAAACAAAGTTTTTAGGGAGACATGTGCAACAGGAAAGAAAAATTCCAAATTCCATAACTCAAAGTCGGGTTTTATTTTAGAAAGCATGAAATAAACTCTATCCCCCAGCTCTACCAAGGTCCACGGTAAGCTCGGGCCCGGTTGCTGATCCAGTTGTTCAATGCGGCTCCAGATTCAGCCTTTGTCAGCCTAGGAGGTTCAACATATTCTTCCAGGATCACACAGCAGTCCTCATCCGATATGAAGAGTTCTTGTACTCCCGCCAGCAGATCCTCTTCAGCATCAGCTATCTTTGGCTCCACCTCCTGCACTGCGGATACCTCCCCTTTTCAGCCATCCAAGTATCCAGACGAGACGAAAATATGTATGAGAGTCTTGGTGCTTTTCTTATAGAACTTGAAGTCGAGTGATGCTTCTTCTATGCTCTTCTCGTAGGTCACAATGTACCCTATGCTAGCCTTCTAATTGTCGGACTTCATCATAATTTAATCGGCTCAACCATGCCGTCCAGGTTCTTGCCTAAACCTTTGCCAGGTTTATAGCCTTGCTTTATCATGATGCTGATGACCTAGTCTCCAGGCCATTTTGCAGGTTGTGGAGCACATATGGCTCTTCAATCACTACCTCCATAGGTTCAGGCGCCTTGGGTATCCATGCTTGCTTTCCCTTTATTTCTTCAGAGATGCGCTTCCAATTGGGACGAACATTAGGTGAGTACATTGGTCGCTTCTCTGTCTTAGCTGGTAAGGCCTCACGAAATTCACGTGAGGGCACTCCCTAATCAGATATGACTGGCTCCCAAACTAAATTCCTCCCTTCATAGCCTTTGCCTCGACCGTCCCAGTAGGCACTATAAAAATTTCTCTTCCTTTCTTCAACCCCATGCAGTGTGTTAACTAACTTGAGAGCGAAATGTGCAGTATAACCTCCTTGGATTGTGTCTGTGGGATTTCAACTCGGATTGTAGTTTATGTGACGTCCTCCTCGAGTACCTTGCACTGCCCCCACGAGCTCTACAGTATAGAAAGTTTTCCCGTCAGGAGCATTCCCTTCGATTGCTGGTATGGTTTGGTCATTGTAAATGTAGTTGTTCCCTTCACCGAACACTACCACCTCTTTGTGGTCCCACTCGAAATTTACTGTTTGGTGCGATGTAGAAGGCACTGCACCAGCCATATGGATCCAAGGTCTTCCCAGTAGCAGGTTATAGGAAGCGGAGATATCCATGACATGAAACTCAGCAGTGAACTCCACGGGACCGACCATGATAGTTAAGTCAATTTCCCCAATGGTGCTTTTTTGCGATCCATCGAACCCCTTCACCTTCATGTCGCTTTCTCTTATCTTGCTTTGGTCAATTCCCATTCTTTTCAGAGTGATGAACGGGCATATGTTCAGACCAGAACCTCCATCGACCAGAACCTCCATCGATCAGGACTCTTCCTACGAACCAATCTTTGCATTTGATAGTATCGTGCAAAGCCTTGTTGTGGCACAACCCTTCAGGTGGCAGCTCATCTTCGTGAAAAGCAATTCGGTTGGCCTCCATGACTTGTCCGACTATGCTAGCCAGGTTTTCAACCGAGGTGTCCACTGGAACATGTGCTTCATCCAATACTTTTATCAAAGCGTTTCGGTGGCTCTCTGACTTGAGGAGTAAGGGTAAAACAGAGATTTGTGCTGGAGTCTTGCCCAAGTGTTCAACCACGGAGTATTCTTTTGCTTGTACTTTCTTCCACAATTCTTCGAACTCCTCCTCGCTGATGCCTCGTCTACCTTGAACAAGATGCTCAGGAGTATAAATCCTCCCACTCCTAGTCACTTCTTGTGCAGCAACAGTCTCAACTGTTGATTTGTTCTTTTTCTCCATTTCATAGTCCCATGGTACCGCCTTGTCACTGTACGGGGGAACCACGTCAACATAGAACTTTGGAGCCACTTCTACCTCGATGGGCTCTGGTGCTGTAGCGGCTTGAGCAACTGAGGCAAATGCCGCTGTATCTTCTTTTTCTTTAACAATAGTTCCCTCCAGGTTGCATTCTTCATCTAACTCGATCAGATTCACCCTATTGTCTGTTGACACCCAATTTTGTACCTCCTTTTTTTCATAATTGGCTATAATCTAACTTAAACGTGCAATTTGACTATTTATGAAAAATGTGCATTAGAAAGCATGCATTTACGTGCGTTATCCCCTACTTATACATTATATATACTTAATCGTAGATATGTTACGTAATTTTGTATTATTTAAGCTATTTATGCAATTGTGACTATTTGTGCAATTATTCTACTTAAGTATCTTTTTGTGATTATTTGTACTTAGTTACCTATAGCTATATTTGAACTCATTTATAATTACACGTGTTAAGTGACATTCTATAAAAACATTTGTATTTTTTTCCATTTTTTACTAATTATTTTTCTATTTGTTAGATTAAGTTAAATCTCAGCCAATTAATTGCCAATAATCAAATGAATGTCTTCACACCTGTATAATCCATATATATTCCCAGAATCCCAGCACTTCTCTATATATCTCACGTGATCGAGAAAATCATGCCAACTTTATATGGTATATCATTTTTCGTTAATAGGCAAAATCCTTTTTCATAATCTTTTCCTTTAAAACCACTCAATATTCACCTCCCCCAATCTCTCATTTTTCCTCTCCACGATCACAGATTCTTTCTCCATGTTTAGCTCCTAATGTCCATCTTTTTAAATTTCAAATGAAGTAGATTCTCATAGGTCCTATATAAATATACTTGGTCTCTATTAGAGGAGACCTTCACCTCTTTCTAACATACCACATCTTATACCATCCAGTTTCTTTAATCTCTCAGACAAATGCAACTCCCTGCTTCATCTGAATTTGTTGAAAAGCTTTCAAGTTAGAGTTCATTAGTCCCACAACCACTCGTTCTCCTTTATCTAAGTTCTTGTTTCGAAAGGGCCTCAAGGCGAGACTCCATGCCGTCCCAGATCGAAGAGCTCATTGCATTCTATACTCGTTTCCAGGTTATCCCATGACACATTTTCTCTACTTTATTATGCCTCCTGCGTATTTGTTATATGTGTTTAAAACTTGTCATAGCATCCGGTTAGATTAAAATGCCGTTTGGTTAGCCGCTGCATGATCGTTAACGGATATTACTAACATTTATTTTTGTCTTGGACAATTCGTAGGATTAATATGCTACAGATACCTAATGGTTAATCGGCTGAGTTAATTAGTTTTGATAAGTTCATGTCATAAGACTGCATTTTCCAATTGTACTAAGTATAGTTGAATTGTTCGTTACTAATATCCGTAAGTTATTACCATTTATGGTACAAATCTTGGTAGAAGCTTTATGGATGAACACGTCATTGAGAAAACTCTTTGGTTAATTTATCCTACATAAAGTTTCGTAATTTTACATAAGTTGCATTGGAAATCTCGTACCATGTAGGATGGAAATTTCATGTTCTGAACTTGTTGGTAGACAATTTCTTAAAGATTTTTATTCGCTCACATATTGTTGAAAGTTGCCTATCATTTGTTTCTATGTTTAAAGATGCAAACTAATAATAAGTTATATCTATGCCAAGTTACATCTAAATTTATTTAGAAGACAAATGTTCTATCGATGCATTTCTTTCTTAAGATCTGATTTTGTATTACTTTTCTCAATGTGCTCACGTACATACATTGATTAGGAATAATATTTAATTCTCTTATCAAGTCGCAGTATTTATCCGTGTATAGTAAAAATCGCATGCTAAGGTTTGGAAGTTGTCAATCTATTTTATCGATTTCTTAAAGAATAGATATATTCTCACCTTTTGAATATTTCTTGGCATGTAAACTACAATCGGGTGCCATGTTTAAAGCTCAAACTCGGTGTACAACGGAAGTAAGTACAGCCCAAGCTAAGTCGCCACTCCAAGTGGGGTCAGGTACGTTGATGCAAGCTAAACCGGAGTTGAAGCTTTGCAATCGGAGACAACAGGCAAAACGCGGAAACGATAAAGATAAAGGTGCGGAAGCAATAAGTAACCAAGATAACAAGAAATCAAGGATGGGGGAGAACAGAAATAGAAGAAAAGAATGGATAATCCAATTCAAAACAGGATTGATTACCCAAGGGAGAAAAGGAAACTTGAACCTAACAAGGATTCATACTAGTGATGAAATCCATTTCGGTTCCAAGCCATAGAAGGCATATACGAAGCCTCGGGATTCAAACAAGAATGGCTCGGCCAATTCTATCTCTATTCTCTCAATTCAATATCAACTAAAAACTATCTCTACTGAGCTAAGCTAAGGGTTTATATAGACAACAATAAAGGGCAAAATAGTAAAATGGCCACAGGCGGCCAATGAGATAAAGCCACGCAGGGCTGGAGCAGTTTTATGTGTTCGGCAGCTCAGCTCGAACACATTGTCTTCGGTCGCTTGTTTGCCTCGGTCTCATTTGGAACCGAACACCCTAGCCTCGGGCTCACTTGTAGCCCTTTGATTGATTCTTTCTTCGGCGTCGCTCCTCCTTGGTTCGGTTGCTTTCAGCTTCGGGCCCAAGCTTGATCGTTACTCGTGTTCGATCTCACAGCTCCCCGAAGTCAGTGCCAGCACCGGTCACTTGTTGTCTGCTCGGTGGATTTCCAAAGTTGTTGCTCGTCGAGGCAGTCTTCGGCATCTTCCATTCCGGCCACACTTTGATCGTGGGCGCCATGTGACTTCTCGGTGGACTATCTTGATGAATCGAACAGGTGAGCCTGGTTCGTATTGCATCATCCTCACCTTCTTGAAAGGATTGCGTCCTCGAAATCAAACCGACAAGACCTGCAAACAAAGCAGAGACAAACAAAGCTTCCTACTTCGAAAGTAGGTTAGTGTTTAAAAGTGTGGAAAACACACTCTTATGATAGAGCCAAGCATCAATGCAAATCAAACAGCCTATGTCTCCGAAGGGAACAACAAGTTCTTGGCTCAAATAGGAACTATACCGAATACATGAGTACACGAAGAGATCAACAGGACACTGTATTTGCAAGATGTAACGATCAAAGGCCCTATCACCTCTACACTCGTAGTCATCATACCGAGCCCTCAATTTACTTTTATCACCATGGGGCTTATGGACTTCGGTATGCACTATACTCGAGGTGTGATCAACAGGTGGAATGGAGCAAGTAAAATGATTGACTCGACAACTCACATCGAATACTCCACTCCCCTTCTTAGAAGCACTCTTACACACACCAAGAGTGACTTCCTCTCCTCCAATTCCAACTCCAAGACAATCTTCTTTACTAGACAAACTCCAAAGGAAAGTCTCTAAAATCGGCCCTTCATTATTATAGTCCACACAATGAAGGTTAGGACTACAAGAAGATAGTTCAACACAACCAAAATCAAGACCACTCATCCCACTTGGAGTTCCAAACATTGGATCATCCATAGAGTCTAACTTTTCAAACCATGGAGGGTCTATTCGATTACCAATCCTAGTCCGATACAATTCGCTACCCCAAATGAGATTATCTTCACACAATGGAAATGTAAAAGCATGCACCTCAAATCCATGGTCACACAAAAGCATGGTATCAAGACTAGGTTCATCACTATTACCCGAGGAGTCATTGAAAACAATCCGGTCCATCTCAATCACTAGGGACTCCTCAAGGTCACTACCAACCTCATTACAACACATAAGTCCACCATTATCAAGCGATTCATCAAGGGAAAGGATAGGGTATTCATTCAACTCATCTTCCCCTTTGTCAAATATGGGTGGGGTGTCATAACAAGGTTCACAAGCAAGGTCAACTACAACTTCATCACTAAAGAGAGATTCGATGAAGATCGAGCTCACATCATGATGTGGCGTATCAATTCTCTCAACTAGTGGTTCACATTTACTCACAAGTTGACCATTCGACTCTACACTAGTTGCAAAAACATTGTAATCATACAAATCATCAACCAGCATAGAGGTTTCTCTAGCAATTTCACAAGACAAGGAAGTATCATGCTCACGGGAAGGAAATCGAACACTCACCTCGGAATGGCCTTCGGTTTCTTTTTCTGTCCTCGAGGTCTCACAAGTAGTTTCTTCTCCGTGGAGCTCATATGAAAGATCTTCGTCTCCTTGTCTATCTACTTCGGTACAGAGTTGAGGCTCCTTCGGTTTGCCTCCAAGAGTTCCTGCACAAGATTTCGAACAAGTAGAAGAAAAAGATAAAGGGTTAAGGTTAGAATAAGGGGTGTCCTCACTCTCAATGATTCTTTTTCCCTCTTGCTTTTCCCTCATTTTCTTTTCAAGGTCTGGTGTGGGTTTGGGTGGTGACAACTCACTCACATCACTCAACACAGCCTCTCCTTTTTCCTCTCGAGAGTTGTCACCGGTCACTCCCTTACTCCTCTCGATCTTTTGTCTCTCATATTCGGGTGAGTTGGGTCGAGGCCCAAGAATTCCCATAGCTGGAGTAGGTGGACTTTTAACATCGACCCGAAGTCTAGGACTCGAAGACTCATCAACCGAGGTCTCCTCTTTTGTTGTCGGTGAACCACTTGGCTTCGAAGCTTGTGGCTTCGGGTTCACAGTATTGACTTCGGTCGTCTCTTTTCTTGCACTTGACCCACTGTTCCTTGTGTTCGTAGGACTCCTCGATGGCACTCTTTCGATCCTGGATTGGAGTTCTCGCTCTTTTCTCATCTGTAAAATTGAAGCATATGCACCAATGGACATCTTTCCCTTCAACCCATGAGGTGTAAACGTATAAGCCATTTGCAGCTCTCTGTTGTACACGAGGTACACATCTCTCTCATCGATATATATCATCTGCTTGCTGTGCACCCATGGGTCTCCTAGCCAAACATCAAGGTCGGGCATGGAATACACGTCACACCAAACATATTCTCTATAATCTCCATGAGATATGAGTACTCGAGCCTCATACGAAACACTCACGCCCTTATACGTATAAGGATGCTTCAATTTATGGCATGGTATTTTCATGGTCCGTACCAAGTAAGCGCTAATGCAATTGACATCGGTTCCTCCAATCTTGAGCAAGTTTCCTCCATAACCATTCACCTTAACAGCGAACCTGCTTCTACCCAAGTTTCGTATAGGAAGATCCAAGTAAGAACTTGAATGTCCCAAACCATAAAGACCAACTTCTTGGGTCCTCCTTATTTCTCCACTAGTGGTAACACCACTAGAATAACTCCCACTTCCTTTCACTCTCCCAACAGTATTAGTGTTGAAAGTCGAGGAAGGAGTTCGAGCGTGGAACCCGTAAGAACTTCTCCTCGGAGAAGGAGTTCGGTAGAAACCTCCTCTACCCTCCTCGGGTCCATTTCCACCAGTGCTCCTCGAGCCACCCTTTCCATAGGACTTGGAAGTATTGAATCGTGTGCCACGACTATAAGTTGCAAATCTTCCTCCTCCCATGGAACAACCTCCACCACCTCCTATCCCGAAGGAAGGAGTTCTACCACTCTCTTGTGCTCCACACGAGACACCGACGGAAGAAGACATCAAATAGTTTGCTCGGTCAACTTCGTCATCAACTTCCTCGATGTCACATTCATCGTATTCAAGGTCATCACAATGAGAGTAAGTAGAGTCATCGTACCTTGAAGCGTCACTACCTTCGTATTCTTGACCCGAAGCAAAAGATTCTTCTCGTTCATCTTCACAGGCTTCGTAGTCTTCTTCTTCTTCGTATTCACCATAGTGACCTGCTTCGTCCTCGTAAGAGCCATAGTCCCCGGTGTCATTATAACAATCATCACCTCCGTAGGAACCATAGTCTCCATCATCTCCACACGAATCATACCCTCCGTAGTCATCATCATCCGAAGACATAGCTGCAACAAACAAGAGTAAAGGACCTCACAAGTTCACTCCCTCACGTGTATCACTCGAGTAATGTTCACTCAATTTTCTTTCCACTCGTGTTTACACTCAAGGTCGTTGGCTTTTGTGACCTCACTCTATTGTTCTCACCACTTAGCCTTTTTCCACTCAAGTTGGCCTTGCCTTCTTGTTAGGAAACCGAAGTGATAAGTCACAACTAGTACTTTCCAAGCTTAGATTCGGAAGGAGTTTATACGACTCGATGGAACGGTAGCTATTTAACTGCGCACGGGGAGTCAAAAGAATTATCTACGAAATTGGACTTCGGTCACCCCACGCACGAGTTCCTATTAAGCTCAAATTCGATAGTACGACCTCGAGTAGAAAGAATTACTCCAGAGATCCACTATCGGAAATATTCGGACACAAGAAAAGTGAAATCCTAAGAGAATCTACCTCCTCCTCGGTTCCGCTTCGGAATTTTCCGAACACGTGACCTCGGTACAAGTATTTCCTCCTCGGTTCAGATAGGGTTTAACCTTATCCGCTTTCCCTTTTCTAGCCGACAACTTTTCACCTGGGGTTTTAGATTTTAACAGTTTAACCCTTTCTTCTTCAATGGAACAGTGAACCTTTACTCCGGTGTACGGACAATTCGTTCAAGTCCACTAACAACAGATTAAGCTCAAGATTTTGGGGTCGTCTCCGGTTTTACAACGTCGGAGATCACTCCAGTTCCAAGCGAAGCTAAGAACGCAGCTCACGTCGTCCGTACACTGTCAACAATGTCAACAAGCTTCCGGCGTACGGACAATGTCTATAGCAGTGGAACTTCGATTTTAAGCACAAAATCGACCCAAATACCTCAACAACCTCCAGTTTTCATCGGTAAACACCAAAATTCAACTGGGGTTCGGATTCAACTTCACCACGTCAAGAACAGTACAAAATATGAAGGAAAAACCCTAGTCACAAACGATGTACGTCGGGTATCCAATCTGATCCTCTAACAGTGGTGAATCCAAATATGTGACTGTTTAATCCAAACAATCAACAATCAACACAGATTTTTCAATTTTCTTCTTTTCAACTTTTTTTTTTTTTTTTTTTTTTTTTTTTTTTTTTTGTAAAATAAGAACACCAACAGAAAATAAAGATAGATTGAACAAGGAACGTGGATTCGTAAGAACGAATTCCAATCCTTGCTCTGATACCAAGCTGATGCAAGCTAAACCGGAGTTGAAGCTTTGCAATCGGAGACAACAGGCAAAACGCGAAAACGATAAAGATAAAGGTGCGGAAGCAATAAGTAACCAAGATAACAAGAAATCAAGGATGGGGGAGAACAGAAATAGAAGAAAAGAATGGATAATCCAATTCAAAACAGGATTGATTACCCAAGGGAGAAAAGGAAACTTGAACCTAACAAGGATTCATACTAGTGATGAAATCCATTTCGGTTCCAAGCCATAGAAGGCATATACGAAGCCTCGGGCTTCAAACAAGAATGGCTCGGCCAATTCTATCTCTATTCTCTCAATTCAATATCAACTAAAAACTATCTCTACTGAGCTAAGCTAAGGGTTTATATAGACAACAATAAAGGGCAAAATAGTAAAATGGCCACAGGCGGCCAATGAGATAAAGCCACGCAGGGCTGGAGCAGTTTTATGTGTTCGGCAGCTCAGCTCGAACACATTGTCTTCGGTCGCTTGTTTGCCTCGGTCTCATTTGGAACCGAACACCCTAGCCTCGGGCTCACTTGTAGCCCTTTGATTGATTCTTTCTTCGGCGTCGCTCCTCCTTGGTTCGGTTGCTTTCAGCTTCGGGCCCAAGCTTGATCGTTACTCGTGTTCGATCTCACAGCTCCCCGAAGTCAGTGCCAGCACCGGTCACTTGTTGTCTGCTCGGTGGATTTCCAAAGTTGTTGCTCGTCGAGGCAGTCTTCGGCATCTTCCATTCCGGCCACACTTTGATCGTGGGCGCCATGTGACTTCTCAGTGGACTATCTTGATGAATCGAACAGGTGAGCCTGGTTCGTATTGCATCATACGTTCTGAGATATGATGACAATGGCAGACTAATCACTTCTCGAATGAAGAATACATATATAGCTTTATAAAAATTAAAGCGACTCGTTACTCCCTCATTTTGATTTGATATATCACTCTCTTAAGAATCTTAAAGGTTCAACACTTTTACTTTTTTAAAAAAAACTTTAATTTTCTTTTCACCATTTGACATTTTCTCAAAATTAAGTACGAAAATTTGACTATTTAAAGCTTTACATTGTTTTCAAATAGCAACACTTTAAATAGAAAATGACTTTTATTTATACTATAGAAGCTAAACCATTTTGAGTTGAACACTACTTTCAAATCTAAATATTTTAATACTTTCTTTTGTCGTGTCTAAAACGTTTAAGATTGTTGATCATACAAAGTAAAATAGAGGAAAGTAACATCGGACTGGGCCATTCTCTCGCCTCGCCTATACCTGATCCCGCATTCTTCTAAATTTCTATAGTTCATTTATTAAGTTTTTGATTATTTTCCATATTAAATTCGCCACAATTTAAGGTCACACGTCTCCACTAATATTTTTTTTTCTTTTATGTGAAGTATTACATTCGAAAGGATGCTTTATGGAGGATTCAAAAGATCTCGTTCTATTCATCTGGCTTCGTATATAAAATATGCAGTATCGTTAAAATATTTATTTTTGGGGAGTTAGGGTGGTGTCAATTATTGTTAGCTTTTGACCCCTTTAAGACATAATATAATTCAATACTTGCTTAGTTAAAATATCATTTGAAATATTTAGATTTTCATACATAATTATTAGTTTAATTGCTACCTTTTGTTTAGAATCCCAATTGTTTAGTCCGGCCGGTAAACCACATTCGGTGGAGCCTGAGAGGTGACTAACCCCTTCCTCACGGGTTAACTTGAACCCTTACCTAGATTTCTGGTTCGTAGACTAAGTTTCGGAGTTAATTGTTAAAATTAGCTAGAAACAAAATAGGTGCCCTAATACGCCTAGTTAAAAAATATGTTAGGTGGCAACTCCAACTCTTTACCCGTAAGTTACCCACTAAAGTCGAACCCTATCTCGAACTTTAACCGGTTCAGTAAAAATAGGATGTGACAGAATGGCGACTCTGCTGGGGATATCAAGGTTCAAACCATAACGGACTTTAAATTGGGATTCTTTACTTGCTTTATTTTTTATTTCGATACTAACTTTTTTCTTTTTTTTTTTTGCAGGATTAAGGTTTATTTTTGAATTTTTAATTTTATGTGTTTAATTCTTGAATTGTTTGGTTATACTTTATTATTGTTCATGTCACTCACATTTCCTCCAATCCTGAAAAATTTACACTTGCACACACCATAAACAGTTACGTGGATCTCACGGCCATTTCACCCTAAAAAAACCCTTTAGGGGGAGTGGTTGGAATATAGTTGGTCCGTGGTACAACCAACAATTCCAAACGCTCCCACCCCGTGGTTGTCCACCTAGGGGAACCATGTCCTTGTCTAGATTAGCCAACTCTTAGTGAAGACTCTTTTTAGAGATCATTCATCATGTCATATCTAGGACCGTTTTGACTTCGGCTCACGTCTAAGTCTATTAGTTCACCATATTTGAATGAACCGAACGAGTTTTCGACCCTAAGGGACATTTAAATATGTTATGTATGCATTTATTTAAAGTTGAACGTGTCTAATGTAGACCATTTATTCACATAAAAGTGGGTTCTCATAACAAAATCAATTGTTTATTTCTATTTACCTAAAATCGTTATTTCTATATTTATACAACGAAACCAATTATTTTATAAAAATATTTCGGGTTATGAACGAAGTTAATTTTTTCTACTTTTATGTAAATAAAATCATAGATTTTAAATTAATTTCTTTTACTTTTAATGTAACAAGATCACTTATTTATTCTCATTTACCTAAAAAGAGGAAATGGGGTATTTCTACATTTATTTAAGTGTTTTCCATTCATTTCTTTGGGTTATGAGAAAAAATGGGATGACACAAAATACTCGTTCAATTTTAAATACCATAATCAAAATTAGGAAGACTTAACATTCTTGGCATGTTAAAGTCCATTAGCCAACTTCGTCCAAAAGCGTCATCATATAAAGCCTATCATGCATATTATGTGTATTGATCTTCCTTGCATTATAAAACATGATGTGTTTTGCATATGAACATTATTATCTCAACACTAACTTGTTGTTTCATGTGTTAGTTTTACTCCCACTCCCGAGGTTGACTTGTGCATTTCTTTCAAAACTCGTACATTTTCAACTTGTGCATGCATACCTTCCGCCACTCCTAGCGACTTTCTAAATCGTGCGTTGAAAACACGGTGGTTGCAACCACCTCTTCCCTTACATAAAAAATTCCTTTAAGGGGAACGACTTGGAATCTATTAGGTTCGAGATGTTCCCGCTCCCGAGCCGTCCGCTTGGGAGGATAATAAAATCCGGTCTAGCCAACTCTATTCCTTAGTAGCGGCGCTAGGAATCATGCATCATGACATGTCATTAGTCGACTTGTTCTCAAGTTCGATAGGCCAACTTGTTCAAACAATCTGAACGGGTTTTTGTCCCCAATGAGCATTGAACATGATTTATTCGCATTTGCTTAAGGGATTAAACGTGCAAATGTGGACCGTTATTGGCATTGTTCTGCATTCAGTGCTATTCAAAGGCACAAAGGCTAACCTAAGAGGCGTCAAAAGTCCAAATTGAATCGGAAATGATTGTTTATCCATGAAACAGTCGAAATTATTCTGTATTCAATGCCATTTAAAGGCACGAAGGTAACCTAAGAGGCGTTAAAAGCCCAAATTGAATCGAAAACGACTGTTTAAGGATTGGAATCATTCTGTATTCAATACTATTCAAAGTCTTAAAAGGTAACCGAAAAGGCATTAAAAGCCCATTTCGAAGCAGAAATAACCGTTCGATAGACGGGATGACACATAACGCACGTTTATCCTTTAAGCATTATATAAAGACCTGACGTTCTTGGCATGTCACAAGTCCATTAGCAATTTTTCGTTCTAAAGTGTCTAAAGGGTTCTCAACTCACAACGACACATTTCCTCATATCTTCTGTTGCATTATTTTCAAATGCTTGTGCCACACGTTGATCACTTTGTTCACAATACAGCAAATCTTAGGCATTTCTCTTCTCCCTTTTCTTGTCGTCCTTCACCTTTTCTAAACGATTATGGCCACTAGAACATTTGACGTGGTTGTTGAAATCCCTCAGTTGCTTAGAGATTTGTGGGAAAACCTAAACATAGATCAACAAGACCAAGTTAAAGTGGTGTTGGGGAACCCGATTTCATTAATGGAGCACACTGCAGTAGAAGAGATGATAGAAGCAGCAGTACACTATTGGGATGTAGACCGAGCAGTTTTTCACTTTGGGAATGTAGAGTTAACACCATTACTGGAGGAAATAGGTGGGTTAACTCAATTACCATTTGAAAGTGAAGAAGTCTTGATTCCAAAGAACACTACAGCCGAGGAGTTCTTCGAAATGGTAGGATTTAAGCCCGAATTATGCACATACAGTATACGACAATCGGGAATTTCTCTGACTTCCCTCTACATCAAATTTGGGTATGGTGAAGCATTTCAAGAATCTGAAGGCTATTTCAATATTGACCAGACAGATTGGCAAGAGCGAAGGGTACTTGCTTTTGTCACCAGCTTTTTAGGGACTGTCGTCTTTCCGCAACACAAAGGACGAGTTCATGTTTGCATGGTCTCAATTGTTGATGCCTTACTCAAAGACATCAACAAGAAATACACTTTGGTACCGATGATTGTTTCGGATATGTACCGAGCTTTAGAAAGATGCAAGAAGGGCGCTGGTTTCTTTGAAGGTTGCAATTTACTTTTACAAATTTGGCCGATGGAGCATTGCAAAGGATGGCTAACACAGACCAAGCTTTCCATTCCATACCAAAAGAAAACTACATCTTGACTTATACCGCCCGCATGGACAATGCTTTTGGGAAATGGGACCAAGCAACAACCGCCAATGGTTGGCACCACATGTTCTATCAACTGACACCCGAAAATATTCAATGGATGTTTGATTACTTTCCCAGCACAACAGTAATCACACGGTCCGAAAAAGACTCATTTCTCATCTTAGTGGGCTTTAGAGGAGTTTATCCATACACTCCTTTAAGGATACTTAGACAAGTAGGGAGAAAACAGACAGTACCCCAAATTGCAGGCATCAGAAGTTTCAAAGCGAATATTCTCGGAGGAGTGATACCTTTTAAAGACAAGATAATAGAACTTTTGAAAGAAAGGCAACGAATGGGAATCGAGACTATTGGGCGAGACAGGTTTGACGCTGGCTATGATGAAGATTACAAAAAATGGCTTAGGAAAGACGTAGCCAGGGCAATTCAACCAAGTGCAACAATAAAAAGGAAAAAAATGCTGATGAGTTGAAATCTGAGTACAAACGGTTACGCGAACAACTGGCAAGGGCACGAGGGAAAATAGCAAAGAAGCAAAGTTTGGTCGAAGCAAGGAACGAAGAAAAAAGTAAATGGCGCAGTAAGGCAGAACTCCTGACAAAACGCATAGAGTCTATCGGCGTATGGGTTAGCGAGGGGATGAACTCTGTGGCAAACAAAGGAATAGAGGAAAAATGAAGAAATGCTTGGGAAATATTGAAGAACTTCACATTTGACATATCCCAGCTCCTAACTGATGCAGACAATATCATCTTCTAAGGATATTCATCAGAGGCAAGCTTGTCCGAGGGAGACTCGTCCAAAGAAGAAGAAAGAGAATCTTCTACGGAATGATCAGCATGAAAGATGTTCGCCTGGCCATGATCTAACCTCCTAGCAATGTTTTCCACCTTTTGTACTACTTCAATATCAGCCAATGTAACAAAAGCCCAATAAACGTAATATTATCTTTTAGGCTTCACATTTTGTTAGCAAACAAAATGATGCATGTGGGACAAAGCGTTTTTCAAAATCATCGTGCGTTAAACGGTCCTTCATATTATAGGATGCATTTCTTATTTGATATGTATGCATTGCATGAATTTATCTGTTGCTCTAGGTCTCTAAAGGAATCCGTTCTCCAAATCCAATCGCCTACCGAGGCACCTCTTCTCCCTACTCTATGCCCAAATCTTGATATCTAAAATCTTTCGCATGTCCAAACTGTCCCTAACTCACTACCAAACTCAAAAGTCTATTACCCAAAAGGTTGGCTCAAGTTGAATACCAAGGTAAAAGACATGGTTAAGCGAGTGCACTTGTCAGGGATTTTCCGAAATAAGGGAGTTTTTCACAGCAATTCCCACCAGCTCTCTCCTCTCTCTACAAACTACCAATAAGGCTTGTCAGTCTGGAAATGTGAGCATTTTCAAGAAGAAAGATGAAGTCTCTTTTGTCGCAACCATTCAAGACCCTACCTTCAACCACTATTATCAAACAGCGCCACCATTTTATCCCTACCCTCATGTACCACCTGAATATCCCATTTACAACATTCAGCCCATTCCGCCTATATTCCACATCCCAATACCAAATCGTCCACCATACCAGCAAAATACTCAAGCCAACTACCGAAATGTACCACCATATCCCTCCTAAGCCTCGCCCTGATACAAACCAAAGACCGAAAAGAAACTACACCCCACTAGCCGAAGCCCACACTCAATTGTTCAAGAGACTGGAAACTGCCTGACTTATTGTCCTAAGTACCTCAATTGTTCCAGCAAGCACTATGCGCATGGAGAGAAAAATTGACAAAGTAAGAGAAATATTGGTCAAACTTAAAAGCACACATGACTCGCCTGAAGACCATTTGACACCAATATCTAAGGATCGTCCTTGTTGCTTTAGTCTACACAGTCATACCACCTACAACACATGACTGTGATCCAAAGCACTTTCCAACTCCTCCTAGCATTCAAGGGCCAGTGAAAGATAATATTGGAAAGACAGAGATATAGCAAAGGCTTGTGCACAACAACCAAAACAAGCAAACCAATTCAACTCGAAAAGGAGAGACAAAGACGCAATGACAAAACCATCATTATATGACAATCCTGGAGACCCTAGGAGCATTTGGAAGCATATCTCTATCCACTAACAAAGATAAAGCAAGACGGTGAAGTTATTTGAGACTCTTACCATAGCAAGGGTTGAGCTGATACAAAAGCACAGACGAATAGACTTTTTGGAGCAATCTTGGTCGAAGGCTTTATTGGGGTGATATGAATTCTCATGACAACAACTACAATAGGACGCAGCAATGCAAGAGTACACATGATATGAGCAACCTACATTGAGTTCGGCAGCTCAACGATGAGATATTATCCAACAAGGAAAGTTGGTACAAAGACTATATTGCAAAAGTTGGTCAACGAGTAGGAAAGACGCTAAGAACCTCTTTGAAAGATACATAGCCGTCGTGATAGACAAATTTGGAAAGAAAGGATGACAAATGCACTCAAGGTCCTGGTATTCGACAAAAGGCAACATCCTTTTCTGTCACACAACATAATCTATTCCTTACACAACATCTTTACCACCTTTCATTGACATTCGACTCCTCACCTCCTGCTTAAATAAGCATCGGTCGTCTGGCCAAAATCCCTGTCTTGACTGCTGCATAAGGCACTTAGGCAATCTCTTGTGATATCTATACGATCTGTCACAACCTCTAAACTCAAGAGCTAATCCGTCATCGACGGTCTAGGCTTTCCCTTAAGCTCACTTGTCATTTTTGCTTCAAGTCTTTGCTAACATGCCCACACTCTTTTGTGCATTTCACCACATTGTTAGGGTTGCCTTGCATTTGAACACCAAAATCGGTCAAGAATCTGCATTCGAAAAAGTCGAAATGGCAAGCCGAGCCGAAAATATTTTCTCCTGTAACAAAAAATATCAGCATATGACACCAAGAGTATTCAGACGATCCCAATACCGTACAACCTGCATTACCCACACACGAGAGTCGTAGCAAAGAAGTCCAATCACTATACAACCGAAGCTGACAAAACTCTCAACCTCACATTGCACCCAACTCACAATAAACAGCCTTCCCTCTGTCAAGACTTCCAACTACAACCCTATCAGGCTCAACACAATCAAGGACATACCGAAAAGACAAAACCTCACGCCTTTATGCCTTTAGCCCAATAAAATGTCATTGCAACCAGCAGAAAAACTACTCCTAAATTTCGATCCAACAAGACCTACACTCATCACTCAAACATTCCATACCATAACACCGCAAGACATCCAACACTGAAACACAAAGTTCAGAGTCTGATTGACCAAAGCAAGAAAATGGTACAACAAGAACCAATAAAGGGAAACTGCAACTCCCAACCCACAAACACACTTTTGAAAAAGGCCAATCCACTAAAGCTAGCTCCATGACTTTCGAAAAGAAAGGCTTGAAACACGAAAACATCCCTTCCTAACCTAAAATAAACACCATTTTTGACAACCTTCAAAATCCGGCAAAATCAAGATATCAAACCCCAGTCTGAGTATGAAAGATATCCGCATACTCATAGTCATCAATACATCCAATCGTCACACTAAAGGGCGAATGTAAATTTTAGCCAATACATTAGTGTTCAGTGCAATGTAACCACCTTTTCTCGGTGATCTGTCATAAATAATAAACTGGGGCAGAATTTTTGAGGATCCCCTCAAAAATTCCAAAAGACCCAAACTTGACACTGGGGCAGAAATTTTTGAGGTCCCCTAAAGAATTTCAAGAAAAGTCCTTACAACAGCAACATGATAGCCTCCTTAGCACATCGCATGATATGACAATAACATTCTACTTGTTGCATTTCACTCTTGATGCATCGACTGAGGGTACACAGCCCGATGTCGAATTTTGCATTTTCATTAGCTGAGGGTACACAATCCGAAGCGTCGGTTGAGGGTACACAGCCCAATATCTATTTGCATTTAAATTAGCTGAGGGTACACAGCCCGAAGCGTCGGTTGAGGGTACACAGCCCGATATCGATTTGCATTTAAATTAGCTGAGGGTACACAGCCCGAAGCGTCGGTTGAGGGTACATAGCCCGATATCGGTTTGCATTTAAATTAGCTGAGGGTACAAAGCCCGAAGCGTCGGTTGAGGGTACACAGCCCAATATCGATTTGCATTTAAATTAGCTGAGGGTACACAGCCCGAAGCGTCGGTTGAAGATACACAGCCCGATATCGATTTGCATTTAAATTAGCTGAGGGTACACAGCTCGAAACGTCGGTTGAAGGTACACAGCCCGATATCGATTTGCATTTAAATTTGCTGAGGGTACACAGCCCGATGCATCGACGGTGGGTACACAGCCCGATGCAAATTTTGACTTTGTTACAGGAAGACAGCCTGGGAGGTAGAGAGCCCGTTGAAAGGACAGCATGATAAAGGGTAGACAGCTCGGTGAAAGGACAACATGACAAAGGGTATGCAACCAAAATGAAAGAATGATAGGCAAAAACTCAATATGAAAGGAGTATGCAGCCCGACGTGACAAGCACATATTTAAAGGACGAAAAGCAATGGACACACAATCCGGTGTCGCACTGGCAAGATGATCCAACAACAGTCCGGCACGGTAAAGCAATTACCTCTCGGCAAGACGCACTTAGCAAATGGACATCCCCTAGAGGAGAGGCTCGCATTCCCTAGCACTGAGCATCTGAAAGCGGACCAGACAAAGGAGAGCTCAACTCAACAGGGAAGTTTACTTTATCTTTGTTTTTATCTCAATTTGCATTTGTCTTGATTTTGCTATAGGGACTCTCCGATCTCTCGACAAACCCTAGGTCCCACTCTCACACCTGCTCCCAAAATCACTACCAATTGTGCAACACCAAAACATCATCCTAAAGCCTAATTCGAGAAGCTTAATTCCACAATCAATGCTTTCACTACATCCGCAAGCTACCTATTTTGCCAAGTTCCAAAGCGCTCAAAGCTGCAATCTTATACTCGCACCAGTGATCTACCTAATATTTCCTCGCCGATTAGGTACCAGCTCCATGTTCCTTCCTAATCGTGCCTATCTATTTGAATCGTGCATATTCATCGTGCTTTACTTCTCAATATTCCTCAGTTCATTCGAAACAATGTTGAGGCCAAGATGACTTCTCTATCGAGTTATAGTAGAAAATGTCCCCATGTAAACCCCTCTTTATGGGTGTGTCGTGCACCACATCTTCATAACTTGGACGTTTACAAGCCTATTTCACCACACTCGGTCTATCGATGTTATCTCGACTTCGACAATGCTTTTGTCCTACCTGCAAAATACCTATTCTGTCGAATTTTGACATGCCCAAAAGCCGATCATTTCATGCCCTCACAAGTAATCTGCCTAATCCTCCATTGCGAATTAGGATGTCATTTTGCATTTCCTTTCAGCTAATGCCTACTTTTCCTATTCAAGCCTATCTGCATCAATCGTGCGTGTTTTCGTGCCTAGTCGTGCCCATCTATTTGAGTCGTGCGCATTTATAAAACTCGCTCCTCAAATTCTTCCCAGCTCAGTCAAGGCAATATCGAGGGAAAGATTATTCATTTATCAAGATGAAGTGGAAACTATGTACATATAAACTCCTCTTTATGGGTGTGTAGCGCACCACATTTTCATAACTAGGACGATTATAAGTCTCTTTTTCCACGCTCGATCTTTTAAAGCTATCTCATCTTCGCTAGTGTCTTTGCTTCATTTATTTATTTATCTCGCCAAAAGGCAAAACATACACGAATCTAAACTTTACATACTTGAATAAGTTTAGTCTTTACATTCAAAATCGTGCGTAACAAACATCTCACACAGGCAACATGCCATTTTAGAGCTTCACATGATCTGATTCTCGTGAAACCCGGGATATGTAGGCAACTCAGAAACCGGGGTTCGGCCAAAAAATATCCCAAAACTCCCATTTCCCCCCCCCCCCCCCCTTCAAACATTTTGCCTACAAGTCATGACAAAATTGGCTACTTCATCAACTGTCTTTGCCCGAAGACTCTTTCATCATCCCCGGGCAAAGAGGGGCAGCTGTTGACACCCAATTTTGTCCCTCATTTTTTTCATAATTGGTTATAATTTAACTTAAAGGTGCAATTTGACTATTTATGAAAAATGTGCATTAGAAAGCATGCATTTACGTGCGTTATCCCCTACTTATACATTATATATACTTAAACGTAGATATGTTACGTAATTTTACATTATTAAGGCTATTTATACAATTGTGACTATTTGTGCAATTATTCTACTTAAGTATCTTTTTGTGATTATTTGTAATTAGTTACCTATAGCTATATTTGAACTCATTTATAATTACACGTGTTAAGTGACATTCTATAAAATCATTTGTATTTTTTTCCATTTTTTACTAATTATTTTTCTATTTGTTAGATTAAGTTAAATGTTAGCCAATTAATTGCCAATAATCAAATGAATGCCTTCACACCTGTATAATCCATATATATTCCCAGAATCCCAGCACTTATCTATCTTTCTCACGTGATAGAGAAAATCATGCCAACATTATATGGTATTATCATTTTTCGTTAATAGGAAAAATTCTTTTTCATAATCTTTTCCTTTAAAACCACTCCATATTCACCTCCCTCAGTCTCCCATTTTTTCCTCTCCACGATCACAGATTCTTTCTCCATGATTAGCTCCTAACGTCCATCTTTTTAAATTTCAAATGAAGTAGAATCTCATAGGTCCTATATAAATATACTTAGTCTCTATTAGAGGAGACCTTCACCTATTTCTAACATACCTCTTCTTATACCATCCAGTTTCTTTAATCTCTCAGACAAATGCAACTCGCCGCTTCATCTGAATTTGTTGAAAAGCTTTCAAGTTAGAGTTCATTAGTCCCACAACCACTCGTTCTCCTTTATCTAAGTTCTTGTTTCGAAAGGGCCTCAAGGCGAGACTCCATGCCGTCCCAGATCGAAGAGCTCATTGCATTCTGTACTCGTTTGCAGGGTATCCCATGACACATTTTCTCTACTTTATTATGCCTCCTGCGTATTTGTTATATGAGTTTAAAACCTGTCATAGCATCCGGTTAGATTAAAATGCCGTTTGGTTAGTCGCTGCATGATCGTTAACGGATATTACTAACATTTATTTTTGTCTTGGACAATTCTTAGGATTAATATGCTACAGATACCTAATGGTTAATCGGCTGAGTTAATTAGTTTTGATAAGTTCATGTCATAAGGCTGCATTTTCCAATTGCACTAAGTATAGTTGAATTGTTCGTTACTAATATGCGTAAGTTATTACCATTTATGGTACAAATCTTGGTAGAAGCTCTATGGATGAACACGTCATTGAGAAAATTCTTTGGTTAATTTATTTAGAAGACAAATGTTCTATCGATGCATTTCTTTCTTAAGATCTGATTTTGTATTACTCTTCTCAATGTGCTCACGTACATATATTGATTAGGAATAATATTTAATTCTCTTATCAAGTCGCAGTATTTATCCGTCTATAGTAAAAATCGCATGCTATGGTTTGGTAGTTGTCAATCTATTTTATCGATTTCTTAAAGATTAGATATACCGTCACCTTTTGAATATTACAATCGGGTGCCATGTTTAAAGCTCAACCTCGGTGTACATTGTACAACGGAAGTAAGCACAGCCCAAGCTAAGTCGCCACTCCAAGTGGGGTCAGGTACGTTATGGGAAATGATGACAATGGCAGGCTAATGACTTCTCGAATGAAGAATACATATATAGCTTTGTAAAAATTAAAGCGACTCGTTACTCCCTCATTTTGATTTGATATATCACTCTCTTAAGAGTCTTAAAGGTTCAACACTTTTACTTTTTTAAAAAAATATTAATTTTCTTTTCACCATTTGGCATTTTCTCAAAATTAACTACGAAAATTAGACTATTTAAAGCTTTACATTGTTTTCAAATAGCAACACTTTAAATAAAAAATGACTTTTATTTATACTATAGAAGCTAAACCATTTTGAGTTGAACACTACTTTCAAATTTAAATATTTTAATACTTTCTTTTGTCGTGTCTAAAAAGTTTTAGATTGTTGATCATACAAAGTAAAATAGACGAAAGTAACATCAGACTGGGCCCTTCTCTCGCATCACCGATACCTGATCCCGCATTCTTCTAAATTTTTATAGTTCATTTATTAAGTTGTTGATTATTTTCCATAATAAATTCGCCACAATTTAAGGTCACACGTCTCTACTAATATTTTTTTCTTTTATGTGAAGTATTACATTCGAAAGGATTCTTTATGGAGGATTCAAAAGATCTCGTTCTATTCATCTGGCTTCGTATATAAAATATGCAGTATCGTTAAAATATTTATTTTTGGGGAGTTGGGGTGGTGTTAATTATTGTTAGCTTTTGACCCCTTTAAGACATAATATAATTCAATACTTGCTCAGTTAAAATATCATTTGGAATATTTAGATTTTCATACTTAATTGTTAGTTTAATTGCTACCTTTTGTTTAGAATCCCAATTGTTTAGTCCGGCCGGTAAACCACATTTGGTGGAGCCTGAGAGGTGCCTAACCCCTTCCTCTCGGGTTAACTTGAAATCTTACCTAAATTTCTGGTTCGTAGACTAAGTTTCGAAGTTAATTGTTAAAATTAGCTAGAAACAAAATAGGTGCCCTAATACGCCTAGTTAAAAAATATGTTAGGTGGCGACTCCAACTCTTTACCCGTGAGTTACCCACTAAAGTCGAACCCTATCTCGAACTTTAACCGGTTCGGTAAATATAGGATATGACATTGTCTCCGTGGTTAGGCAAGGGATTGTTGGGCACATTTGGAGTTTTCAAGTGTATACCTTTTGATCGATCAAGTCTTGTTTCTTGTCCCTCAGAGCATAGCACTTTTCAGTATCGTGGCCAGGTCCTCTAGAGTGATAAGCACAGGTTTTGATTTGATCAAAATAGGGCGTCATCTTATCAAGAATTTTGAATGGTACAGGTTGTATATGGCCTGCTGCTTTGAGTCTCTCGAACAACTGAGTGCGGGATTCGGCTAATGGGGTATAGTTTCTTTGGGTCTTGGGTTGTTGTTGGCGTGAGGCCTTGATGAGTAGGAATTGGTGTTTCGGTGGTTGGGACTTAGTGGCCATGGTGGTCTTTGTGGTGGCGGGTTTTGGAACATGGGCTGAGTATTGTATACTGGGTAGGTAGGTGTGGGTGGAATGTATGGGTATGATGGATGAGGTGTTTGGTAGTAGTAATTGTGGTGGGAGAGTGATCGAGTGATGCAGCCACGAAAGAGACATTGTCCTTCTTCTTTCTTGATGTGGTAGTGCTTCCAGCTTGTAGGGCTTTGTTAGTGGCTTGTAGTGCTGCCAAGATAACGATTCTACCAGTCTTCAGTCCATCTTCGACCATATCTCCTATCTTGATCATATCACCAAACTTCTTGTCTTGCAAATTCAACATCTTGTCAAAGTAGACGTCTTCTTGTATGCGGATGAAGGTTGCCACTATCTCTGTGTCTTCCATAGGAGGTTGGACTTTGGCGGCTTCAGCTCTCCACCTAGTTACAAATTCTCTGAAGGTTTCGGTGGGCTTCTTCTTCAACTTCTTTAAATAGAACCGACCGGGCATGACATCAGTGTTGTACCCAAAACTGTCAACGAAGTCTCAAGCCATTGCTTCCCAGCTTGTCCACTTCTTTGTTTGTTGCTTTGAGTACCATACCAGCGTATCTCCGGTCAGACTGCGGTTGAACAATTGCATGCGGATCTTTTCGTCATGTTCAACCCCAATCAACTTGTCATAATAAGATCTCAAATGAGCCATTGGGTTGCCACTGCCGTCGAACATATTGAACTTGGGCGTCTTATAGCCTTCGAGCAGCTTCAAGTCAGGATACAAGTAGAGGTCTTCATAAGCTAAACCTCGGGTGCCTTTGGTGCCTTGGAATTGTTTGAACTTTTCTACCAACCATTGGACTTGCTGCTTGGTGCTGTCTGAGTCTTCCTTTGTCCATGTGTACATGTCATGATCTTTGGTGGGTGATGCAATGGTTTTTGTTTCAACAGTGAAAGGGGGTAAGTTGTTTTGTAGTGCTTTTGGTGGTGCGGTGTAGCTAGGGTAAGGAACATCTTTTTCAGGGTATAGTGGGTCTTTGTCGTGAGGGCGGGTAGTTTTGTTTGGTTCAATGATCTCATCAACACGGGCAAGAAGGACCCTATTCTCCAACTCGAACAATCCCTGTTCCAACTTAGCATAGTCTTCATAGGCGACCACACCTTGCTTTTCAGGAGTTCTATTTCTAACTTTGTCAAACTCAGCCATGATATTATGTCTCGTCCTTGTCTTTGTAGGTAAAGGGGGAGGTGTTGGGATTGTAATCACCTAATTTTGACACCTAAAATACCAAAATATGTAAAATAGTAGTGTTAATTTTCCTCAATTTTAATCCGTATCATAGCCAATTCTAGTCATTTAATTAGGAGAAAATACTTGAAAATTATCAAAAAAAAATATATATATTTGTGATGTGATTAATTATTTAATTGTGAGTCAGTGGCTAAATTATAATTGCTATGTTGATGTGTCTAGTTTAATTAATAGCCTGTTTATATAATTGTGTATGTGTTTTACTTGAGTTTAAACTTAAAAGGCCATTTAGACCATTTAAAAATCAGAAACCAGCCCATACCCTCAAGCCCAATCCACCTGTGACCCGCCTAGCCCGATCACTCTACACCATCGGATCAATCTCAATCTAAGGGCTGCTAAGCACCCATCACTTTCACCCATTTAAACCCCCATTTTCCCATTTTCCCTTCATTACACCCCATGAAGTCTCCTGACTAACAAAACTATGGCCAAAATTCCCCTTGCTCACCGAAAATCGCTCCGCCGTTCCTCCACAGAGGCTACGCCGATCGGCCACCGCCGGCCACCACCTCCGGTGGCCGGAAAAATACAAAAAGTATATCATTCGAAAGCTTTTGGCCTCCTGATTCCATTTCTCAACTCGGAATTTACAAATCCGAACGGTTTAGCGTAGATCGGAGGTCAAAGTTCGGTCAAATTTCGAATCCGGTGAGTTTTTGTCTCTTTCTCTTCCCTTACCTTTTTCCCCTCGCCTGTTTCACCCCCGTCACCCTACACCCGTCCCCTGAAAACTTTGGCCCATTTACCCCGTTTCCGTTTCTGCTCTGTTTTTGTTTTTCTTTGTTTCTTCTTTCTTCTCATTTTTTCTTCTTTTTTTGTTATGGATGTGTTTTTGATTGGTTGTTGCACATTCTGATTTGGAGGAGTCTGTGACGAGGGAGGTAGTGATGCATTTGTTTCAGGGCATTGGAGTTGTGTTAGTTTGTTTCGTTGTTTGACTTAAGGTGTTGATGTTGTGGAGGTGACGAGGGTACTGTTACGGTTTGTTCTAGCGTAGGGAGGTTTGTTTGTTTTGTTGACGAATTGAAAAATGTTGTAATGATTATGGTGAATGCTGTGAAGCTGATCCGAGGCAGTGGGGGGCTGTTTTAGGCGAGGCCGCGGAGGTGATAGCTCAGTCGTGGTGATGTCGAGTTGTTTGTTTGTTTTCATGAGGCAAGCGACACAATGGTACGAGGCAGCGGAGTGATGGTATAAATCTGTTCCGCGGAGAAGCGGCTTCGCAGTGTTGGTGTGGCTTATCTCTGATGGTTTAAAACTTCTCTTTGCTCTGGTTCTTTTCTTTCATATGTTTAGTCAAGAAATTGATGTTTAGTGTAACGTTTAGCTAGTAAACAATCCTGTGTTGTTTGTTTCGGATCAAAGCATAAAGTTTCAATGATTGCTAATGTCATTAGTGAATTAGAAACACCATGGTTATGACTGATTACTCATGGGAAACCGTTTGATAACATGTTTGGTATGTGTACTCCATGTCTAATATGAAGTCTGTGGAATTCATATAGCTTGTCTCAGTTTGTTTAAGTGTGTAGTACTAGCAGCTGATTAAGATGTTTGTTTGGTATAAAATGTGAAAGTTTGAATGGTTCTATCTAGTTACAATTGTATTAGCATAGATGTTTGTCCTTGTTTTGTTATAGTTCAGATTTGATAATGAAGTTGTTTGAGTTTGCTACATCAAGAGTTGGTTAGAAAGATGAGTTCTGGGAAGGGCCATTGAGTTCTAATTCACATATTTTTGCCTTTAGAAAGGTTTAAAGTAGTCAAATAAGTTGAGTGTTGGTTTGGACTTTAGATTTGGAATTTAGAAGAATCTGAAAATTTATTTGAAAGTTTAGAATTGAATGAAGTCAAACTTTGGGATAGGGGGAAACACCAAAATAGCATGTTTCAGTTTTGCTTTAGGTAAAGTAAGAAAGGAAACTAAGCATAAGAAGGGTAAAATTCAGCTTTGCATTTATGGCCTTGGACGCTACACTCAACAGCCCTTTTCCCTCCTCTTTACATCATTTTCACCTAGGTTCCCCCCATTTTTTTTACCTGACCCCCTCTCCTATATATACCATTTCATTAACTACATACACACATTAACTCCTCTCAACTACCTTGAAAGAACAACATTTTCAGTTCTGAAAAATATAGAAAGGAATAGAAAAACTTTGAAAAAAAAAAGAAAGAAAGAAGGCAGTAGAAGAGCAAAGGAAAAAAATAGCAAGAAAAGAAGGGTTTGAGTCTAGGTTATTATTTCAAAAGGATTGTCATTTGTGGCTGTTTGTTGCTTGGTGTGGTAAAGTTGTTGGGCCTGTTGGTGGGAGCTAGCTTGGGATTTTTTACACTGTATGAACATTCACTAAAAATATTTACTTTTATTAAACACCTTTTCTTGTTTTTTTCTTTTTGTAGCCATTCAGTTATTAAAATATTTTTAGTAATATTATCAGATTTAATATTATTTAAATTTATTACTATAATTAATTTCGCCGTTTTTTTTGGGGGAATATGTACGGTTAGATACAGTAATTTATTAGCATAATTAATGGGTGGTTATCCCATTTAATAACTGATATTTGCGGGTTTCTAGGGGACGTGATATTAAATTGATTTCGTTTTAATATTTTTGCTAATATCTGTAGTTGTGTTGAGTATTTAACTTAATAGTTGTTCCTTTTATATAGGATAATTGGGGGTAGTTAGTGTGGGTACAGGTTTAAGTTAGTTGCATTTAACGTGGTTTCCCCATTATGCTTAATATGTGGGGAGATAATATTAATCTGGACGAGCATTTACTATTTTATGTATTTATTAAATAATGTTATTATTAATATTAATAATATAAATTCTTTTAATTTGGTATTAATATTGGCTACAAATAGTTGTGGCTATTTGGCAGTAAATATTTTTACTTTGGTGGCTCTTTGTGTAATCAACCCGCTAGATTGCTTGGCTTGAATCTTTGCAAAACTTTTGAAAGTTACTTCACTAGGTATTTATTTCCTACCTTCTTTTTTAGTACACATGAATGATGTATGTTATGTTTAGGATTCAATACGTTAGAAATTTGATATATAAATGTGATACTTTTAAGAGATATGTTGTTTCCTTTGTTTCGTTTTATGTATATGATTTAATTGCCTTTTGGATTTTGTAGTCTTAAAACTCATAGGCTAAATTTAAAATTATAGGTGCAAAAAAGGACTTGTAAGAAAAAACTGAAAACAAAAAAAAAAAAAAACGTACAGAAACATGTTTGAATAAAATTTGCAGAGATAGGCAATTTTAACTAAGGATTAGGCAAATGAGCTGAACCAGGACATTTTCGTAAAGATTGTAAAATAATGGACAATGGTGTAAATCTTAAAAAATGCAGTATACACACAGAAATTATAAATTTGTAAATCTGGCTAAAACTTGAAAGAAGTATGCAAAAGAGGACATAAGTGCAATTCTGTCCTTAAATTGAGGCGTGAATCTGAAACAAAATGGGCCTACATATTTTTGCAAATCTAGCCCTCTTTAGTTTCAGCCTTTAAGCTTAAGGCTACAATAAATTAAGTGGACCAAAAAATTTTGCGAACCTAGCTCAATTAATTTCAGTCCTTTAACGTTAAGCCCCAATAGTGTTTATACGTAAATTTAGTAATTTTCTTGATTCAATTTGAATTGCGCTTTGTAAATATTAAATTAAGCCATATTTAATCAAAAACATCGGAAGCAAGTGTGATACATGTAAAAATCTGTAAAATAGACCAGTCCTCTGTGAGGTTGGAAATGCGTAATATATTTTATCTATTACGAATTAAAGTGTAAATCCGTCCGATCCTCTGTGAGGTTGGATAAGAATAATACTTTAAAATTTTTTCTGAATTAAAGTTTAAATCAAACGGCAAAATAATACAACCATATTTAATATATTAAAATTGCGACAATAAAGCAACTGTTCCCGGCACAGGACTCGAGGGTGCCTAATACCTTCTCGAGAGTCAACTGAGAACCTTACCCGAATCTCTAAACGCAGGCCATTAGACGAGTCAGAGGTGTTCCAAGGTACCTTTTGGTGACTTGGCACACCTTAAACTTGTCAAGTGGCGACTCCGAATTCTCTAAATAATTTCGTACCTTCTTGAAACACCAGTCACGAACTTTTAAATAATAAACAACTCGTTAATTAATTTTTAGGGCGTGACAGCTTGGCGACTCCGCTGGGAAAATTAGTGAAAACTAGAATCTCCGGCTTTGATAAAATTGTCGCATGTTTTAATTTATTAAATATTTGGTTGTTATATTATTGTCGTTATTACATGAAAAGTTGAATGTTACTGCTTTGATATTTTTTTGAACTGTATATAAACTGTCTTCCTCCGCAACCCTTTGAGTCTCTGAAACACACACACACGTGCACTTACCAGATTGCTTGTGGCATCTGAGACTTTCTTACTAAATTGCCCATGATTTAGGAGGAAGGCGTGACGGGGTTTTAGGCCGGACACACTGTCTCCGGATGGCCCTGATGCGCTTTCCGCCCGGTTTGTCCACCAGGTTTTTAGCCAGTCTAGACACTGAGTCAGTTGTGTCACCTAGAGTTAAATTTTTAGGCCCAATTATCTGCATCATATCCGACTTAATGAGGTGCGATACACCGGTATTGCACTTGTCTAGGCTGACTACCTTTTTGTCTAAGCGGGACCCACTTCCCGAGAAAGACTTGTCTAAAAGGCATTCTATGTGTTGCATTCGACTAGGAAAGGTTGTTATGCTGACCAAATTGGAGAGAGACGGATTTCAAAAGAAAAAGAAAGAAAAAAAAAATGAAAGGAAAAGTGAGGAAGCAGGGTGAATTTTATGTGTTAAATGTAAATGTCTTGTTATTTTTATAAAATTGAGTCATATTGCTGTAATGGAAAATTTTTGTAAAAGCGCCAGTGTTGGCCGTCTTTTGTAGATGTCAGTTTTGTGTCGTTATAATGACGAAAATTTTACAAAAACAAAAATATATACATACTTAGTAGTTAGAAAGTCGAAAAATTTTGGTGTCAGTTTTCACGTCGTTATAATGGCAATTTTTTTAAAAAAGGCTCGTATATTGATGTTGGAAGTTTTGGGATCCAGTTTTTCACGTCGTTATGCCGGTGAATTTTTTGCAAAAATACTGTAGTGTCATCACTGGAATGAATTTTTTGTTTTGATGTCAATGTGGCGTCGTTGTAACGTCGAATTTTTTCTTTTATAAATTACATCTAAATACCAATGTTGGTAATTTCCTGAAATCAGTCCTGGTGCCGTTATGATGGCAAAATTTTTCGATTCTCTTAGGGTCAACTTTACGTCATTACAATGACAAAAGTTTTGTTGAAAATTGGAGTTTCGAATTAGCAGTTTAGGCATCTGTTTTGCTCTGTCGGTCAGTTGTTTTAAGTTGTTCTCAGGCTTTCAAACATTTGACACATTTTTTCATTAGGAACAATGGCTGCATTATCTTCTAGGCCAATCAAGAGAAAATACCCTGCTGATGCCATTCCACCCTCTATCATGATGACTGATGGCCCACCCAAATCGGATAAATCTCTGAAATCTTGGTGGGACACAATGAGTAAAATGCAGAAAGATTTAGTCCAGGAAAAGATTGGTTTTCTGACTGACCTTGTGACAAAACCTATTGTCCCACGTCGAGAGTTGATCAGTGCACTAGTTGGGTTTTGGAACCCAAACCAAAATACTTTCTGTTTTAAGGGATTTGAGATGACGCTGACCCTCGAGGAGATAGCTGGGCTTCTTAAACTAGATTTTGAGAAAAAGAACATGATTGCTCCGAAGAAGGTTAATGAGTATGATTTTTTTAGTAACATCAAGGTACGAACAGACCCCTCAATCGCTAGTGTTCGTCGAGGTTGGATTTCATTTGACTACCTTTATGATCATTTTGGGGCCGATAATGGTTTTAAAAGGCATGGATTTGAGTTCCATGACAAGCTGAAATATGAAGATTGGGTGCAACTTTGTCCTAAGGTCTTTGTGTTCGCTTTGCTAGGGTTGTTGGTTTTTCCACTACCGGATAGAGCGATATCTATTAAGGTCAGTTGGATCATGACAGCTTTATATGGTGGAGCACCGGACGCCACTATCATCCCGACGATTCTGGGTAGTATATTTCATGCTTTGACTCGATGCCACAAGGGAGAAAGCGGTTTCTTTGAGGGGTGTAACCTTGTATTACAGGTCTGGTTCTTGGAGCATGTACGCCCTTGCCCACCTCGTGATATTCTAAGGTACTGTGACATCGATTATCTTGGATACCATCTCGAACACATCGAGAAGTATAAATTCCCAGAAAATGAGCCAGATTGGAGGTCTTTCTTGAACTCTCTCACGTCGGACAAGATTTTGTGGCAGTGTAGCTGGTTTCCTAAGAAGGAGGTTGTACGCAGATGTGTGGACCGTCCTTTTCTCGTTCTGATGGTCTGACAGCACCCCAGCCTTATGCTCATCTGCGTGTACTTAGACAGTTGGGTCGAAAGCAGGAGATCCCAATAGTTGAGGACATGAGTGCATACGTCTCAGACTATCCTTTCCACCCAACTACCCTTAGAGGTGATATCTTGCGCTTGTGGGATACTAGGAGGTGCCTCGCAGAAAGTACACAAGTCCAGGATAGACTTAGGGGGGGGGGGGGGTCGTTCGGGAGTACAAGTTGTGGTATTACCACCAGCCCATACCCAGAGAGATGCCCGCGAGGTCGAGAGCAGGCATGGTTGACATTGAGGCCAGGTTGGATATGCAGGTTCAGCTTGCTAGGCGTGAGATTGGGGAGGAATACCGCGCTACCATACGAAGCTTAATTGCAGAGAGGGACGCCGCCAGAGCTGCTCATTCAGAGAGTGAGGGTTTCACGCATCAGTACCTAGACACAGTCAGACGACTCCGTGTTATGCACTTAGAGGCATTGATAGAGCGGGATGCCGACAGGGCAGCTTTGGTGGAGAGCAGGAGAAGGGAGGATTATCATCGTCAGGATGCTATGGATGCTCGAGCTCAACTTGACAGGGCATTAGAGCAGGGAGAGTAGCTCAGGGAGCTAGCACAGGGCCGACTTCGAGATATACAGGCTGCAGGACAGACTATCAGTGTAGCTTATCGGCAGGTTTATGACTCTGCTGTGTATGTTGCACGGTCCATCGGTGATTATAGGAGGCTGCCCGCGGAGGACCTACTCCCACATGTGCTTCCCTTCGTCACTAGAGTTGCAGCAGATTTGGATGGATTGCGTCGTACCTTAGTAGAAGGCCCGCCAGTAGATCCCGAGGAGCCATTTGAGTTCGACCCAGAGGAGCCAGCTAACTTTGTGCCCCGGTAACCTTAGTAGATACATCAGGCCAAGATGATGCAGATTATTGCTTTTTGTCATTTATTTTACATCTTGGCATGTTGTACTTTATGTCGCTTTTGAATTTAGCATGTTGTAATTTATTTTCACTTTTTTCAGTCATTTGTACGTTTCTTTTGGTCGTGCTCCGGAAGCACTGTATGTACTTTTTTTTTTAGTAATGAAAATCTTTTGCTTATTTTTATGTGTCAATTCATTTCACCCTCTAGCCTCACTTGAAAAAAAAACAAAAAAGAAAAATGGAGAAAGAAAGAAAGAGAAGAAAAAAGAAAAAAAAAAGAAATCAAACAATACACTTGGGGATCTAATCTAAACCAATTCGGGATGACGCATAACTACCTTAGGCATTGGTTAGGCCGACGAGCAAATTCTTGTTCCTTGCTATCTTGTTGCACTAACGTGTTTTGATTTGAATAGAACTTGAGCAACTGCCGTGCTGGCCCCACATTCCTATTCCACCAGAATCAAGGGACTACTGTCTGTTCCAGAAGTGGTTGAAGCACCTCTCCAGGAAAATACTCGGCCAACGATGGCCGAGGAAACTGAGAACACTGAGCTGGTTCGTTTGGCTGAGCAACAGGCTAAGATGGCCGAGGACTTCACGGCTATGAAAGAAATGATGATGCAGTTGGTTCGTAACTTGGCAACGGTTCAGGCACCTCCTGTCCCGCCAGCTGCTGCTGGTTTCATGGCAAATACTCAGCCACCAGGGCAAGGGCAATCCACAGTAATAGGAGACCCCCGTTACCCTCCGGGATTTGGTCCACATCTGGCAACTGACAATGCAGCCGGACCTTCTACTGTACAACCTGGGGCACAATTCCCGCAGCATGGACAACAAGGCCAACCCCAGGTTCCTGCCGCAACATTCACCATTCCTGCAGGACACCCTTTGCAAAGATCAAACAGTGACCCACAATTAAGGGCCCATGATCAACAATTTGACCAAGCTCAGGGTAATGTCTTCCGCCAAAATGAGTCGTATGATCAGGGACACCACCCAGAATCACATGCTGATATCGAGAGGCTGGGAAAAACAGAAGAGAATGACTTTGCTCGGAAATTGAAAAGCTTGGAGCAAACTGTGAAAAACATACAAGGGCGGGGGGTAAAACCAATATTTCATACAAAGACATGTGTTTGTTCCCCCATGTGCCATTGCCTGAAGGTTTTATTGTGCCCAAATTCGATCCGTACACCGGACAAAGTAATCCAAGGATCCACGTGAATATCTACCTTAACAAAATGAGGGGCATTGAGAAGGATGAATTGTTGATGGCATACTTTGCTGACAGTTTGGGAGGACCGGCAACGGAATGGTTTGTACAACAAGATGTTTCGAAATGGGTCACCTTTGATGACATGGCCAGCGCTTTCCTAAATCATTATGGTTACAAAATAGAGGCTGCTCCTGATCGTTCTTCTTTGAAGACGATCACAAAGAAACCAAGTGAAAGTTTCAGAGAGTACGCCTATAGGTGGCCCGAACAGGCGGCGTGAGCCCTTTGATCCCAGATGATAAGATGGTTGAAGAATTCGTCGAAGTGCTTGACGAAACATACTACCAAGCGATGGCCTCTGCCATAGGGAAGCAGTTCAATGAAGCAGTGAAAATTGGGGAGATGATTGAGAGAGGAATCAAAGCAGGCAAGATTGTCAGCCAAACAGCTTTAAGAGCCACTACCCAAGCGTTGCAATCAGGGTCAGGTGCTTTTGGGAAGAAGAAGGAAAAGAAAGATGAATTGGCAATGGTTGGTCCTGGACCGAGAAGAAATGACGGAAGATACAATGACCGTCAAGGGTACATTCAGACACCCCCGCCACAACAATTCTATCCGCCTCATGGCCAACAATTTGCCATGCCGCAGTTCTCATTCCCTGTCAATGCAACATCTTATGTTCAGCCGCTATCTGGTCCACAATGGCGTGCACCCCCTGCTCCAGTCCAGTGTAACAATCAACAGGCACATGCTCAATTCCCGGCTCAACAGGTGATGCCTTATCGACCACGAGGTCCGCTGGGTTTTCGACCAAACATGCAACAGAGAAACATGCAACAAGAGAAAAGGCAGTTCACCCCATTGGGGGAAACTTACACTAATTTGTTTGAAAAGTTGCTACAAGCCAATCTGTTGAAGCCAATCCCGGGAAAAGTGAACCCTAATGGAAGAGTTGATCATTCACGCCATTGTGCGTTTCATTCTGGAGCACCTGGGCATGACACAGAATCCTGCTGGGAACTCAAAAGGGCAATCCAGGCAATGATAGACAACAATCAGATAAAAGTTGTGGGGGATGAAACACAAAATGTGAATCAAAATCCTTTACCAGCTCATGAAGTTCAAAACAATGTACACATGGTAGGGATGGTATGTATAGAAGAGGACATGAAAGGGAAAACCGCCAAGCAGATTGTGGCAGTTGGTCCCTCCCCAGACATCAAAGGCCCTGAGCCATTTATTGTTGTAATCGGGGGAAAGTCGAGTGTGTCTGTTGTCAACAAAGCAAAGCAAGATCCGGCTGTTGAGCCAAGTTTCACTATCCCGGCTGCAAAGCAGGAAAAAGTTTATGACAGTGCACCAGCATTCATTGTGCAAGGAGCATCATGCAAGAAAACTCCGGTCTTCGAGGTTAAGGCAAAGAAGTGTGAACCGGTTATCATCACTCAAGCAGCACAACTCCCTGTCAAAAGTACAAAGGCTGTTCCTTGGAACTACAATAAGACAATTGTGTCTTACAATGGGAAGGAAATCATGAACTTTGTTGCAGATGTGAATGGTCTCACTCGGTCTGGGAGATGTTTTACCCCAGAAGAATTGAGAAAGGCAAAGCCAGGTCGAGAAGACCAAGGACCCATCAAAGAGCCAGTGTCCGAGAAAGAAGCTGAAGAATTTCTGAAGAAAATGAGATCGAGAGATTATTCTATCGTCGAGCAATTGAGAAAGACTCCAGCTCAGATATCACTCTTGTCTCTACTTATGAACTCTGAAGCACATCGTAACGCACTGTTGAAAATACTGAATGTGGCCTACATTCCTGAACAAACTACTGTGGCTAATCTGGAAGCACTTGCTGGCAGAGTATTTGAGACTAATCGTGTGATGTTCACCGATGAGGAGCTGCCAGCAGAAGGAACCGGTCATAATCGAGCGCTTCATGTCTCAGTCAAGTGTGAAGACTCCTATGTCACACGTGTTCTAATAAATGGCGGCGCAGGATTGAACATTTGCCCTCTGTCTACATTGAAGAGTCTAAAGGTGGATATGAGCAAAATCAGGGCAAGTTCTTCTGTTGTTCGTGCTTTTGATGGTGGTGTAACGATCTCAAATAGTCGTTTCGGGAATCGGGACCTTAATTTGTGTGTCGACAATCCCAAAAGCCCCGTAAGGTCCATTATGACATGCCTGAAATTTTTTAGCTAAAACGAACTTTGTTAGATAGGTATCGGAGAAAGACATCCGTTTCGGATATTCGTTAAGGCTAAAAGAGGTTTCGGAGCTCGATTTGAGCAAATGAGCTCTGATGTGAAATCTGAAAGTTGCGTTAGGTTCGTATGGTAATTTATGACCTGTAACAACCTTCAGAAGTGAAAACGGACCTCGTTTGATAGGACTTTTGATAAAGTCTCCGTTGCGGAAGTTTAAAAAGGTTAAATGAGGTTTTCGAGCTCGATTTGAATAAACGAACTCCGATGAGAGATCTGAGGGTTCCGTTAGGTTCGTATCGTCATTTGTGACTTGTAGCAACTTTCGAATTTGGATTCCAGGATCGTTTGATTAAAATTCGCTATTTTGACGAAAGTCGAAATTTGACCCTTTCCCGTGGGACCCACTTTTTGAGTTCTAGAGATCCGAATTGAGTTTTGTCTTGACGAGCATGTCACACAAGTCTTGTATGACTTGTGTACAAAATTTGCGGTCACTCCGAGCTTCGTAGGGTCCCGTTTGGACACAAAAACAGTGGCTGACCTGGTGCAAAACCAAAAAGCTGCTGAATTCTATTTTTTTACTGTTCAGCCGGAAAGAAATCAATTTTTCAGATCAATATATAAGGAATTGAAAAAAAGTCAAAACATGAAAGTTATAGCTCTTTGAGTTGTAGTTCTAATGCCATCAACCTCGTATCATTTGGACATTTTTATGAAAAGTTATGTGTATTTTATCGAAAGCTATTCAGTGAGGTACAATTTGGACAGCATGTGGTACAGCTCTTTAAAGCTGCGGGCTGCTATATATACTAGGGCGGGCATTCATTTTTATTTTCATGTTTTGAGCTTCTAAAAGTGATTCCAAGGGAAATTTGAAGTACCAAAATCATTCCTAAACACAAGGTAACTATTCTTACCCATTTTTAACGCTTTAATACGAGGATCAAAGTGACGATACTTGGAAAGAGGGTTTGAACCCTAGATTTGTGAAATAGGAAAAATGACCGAGTTGGACTTGGGTATGTACAATAATGGTACTTTTGGACTCGTGGGAGTATGGGGAGTCCGGAAACATAAATTTTACGGGTTTTTGGGTACGTCCGACCCGGGGGTATTTTGGTAAATTGCCTCTTAAATTGCGTAAGGGCTTAGAATCCTTTCCTCACATGCTTACGAGTGCGACACTATTTCTTTGGCTCAGAGAGGAGTCTTACGGAGGCACATCGTTTGGGAAAGGAGGTCGTTCCTTAGCCACTTGAGCCGATTTTGAGGTAAGTGAGACTTGACCTCTATTTTGCTTGCGGATAAGATTTGATCTTGCTAAGTAAGATGTCGAGTACTTAATTGACTAGCATTGTCTAGTAGATAATATTATGTACTACTCGTTATATTTATACAAAAAGGAGAAAGCACAAACGTGACTTGTGTATAGTCAATGTTGTGTGCCGGTGTATTATTGATATGCTCTAGGGACAGAGGCCGGTGGTGCGTTATGACCTAGAAGTGAAATTACATCTAGGGACAGAGGCCGGTGGTGCGTTATGACCTAGATGTGGAGACTTATAGGGACAGAGGCTTGTGGTGTGTTATGACCTATAAGTAAAGTTGTTTATAAGGACAGAGGTCTGTGGTGCGTTATGACCTATAAACAAAGCCGCACAGGGTGTGTGCTTATGCTATGTGCTAGGTATATCATTACCTATGTGGTATGCGAGATGTATCATCGCCATGCCGTGTGTTAATAATATTATTGCTTATGCCATAGTATCAATATAATATTGTATATGCTGCCTATATTATGTATCTTTATATTATTGACCATGTTATGTATTCGCGTATTATTGCTTGTGTTGTTGTATAATTATATTATCGTATGTAATATTTATGGGTTACTGTAAAGGTGTGGATTGTACTTCCGTTATCTTCTTATGCATTATCAAAGACTTGTCCCGAAAGGGTAATTTAGCGGGCCTGTCGATGATCTTACTGGGCTTTGGCTCATAACTTACTGTTTAAATGTGCAGGTCCTTCTACTAGTCAGACAGCTGGACTTATCTGATCCGTTCGAGGCTGTGACTATTTTTGCTTGAGGTGAGCCAATCGTATGGTTCGCGGTGGCATACCGTCTGATCCACCTTAGTGCTTAGACGCTTCCTACATTTTGTATTATATATATCGGATATCAGAATTCGTAGATGCTCTATTGACACTGTATTTCGGGTGGATGTCTACACCTACATTTTATTGAAATATTTCTATCTAAATTATCATTATGAGTCAGTTTAATTATTCGTGGTTCGCCTAAGGATGTAACACTTAGGTGCCATCACGGCCCCGAAAATTGGGTCGTGATAGGTGGAGTTCGAGAATCTTTGGGCATCATTAATCTTGAATTAACCATTGGTCCCGCTACCTTCAGCATTGAGTTTCAAGTCATGGAGATGGATGCATCGTATAATCTGTTATTGGGCCGACCATGGATTCACATGGCTTGTGTTGTACCCTCCACAGTTCATCAGGTGGTCAAGTTTACTTGGGATAATCAAGATGTCGTAGTTTATGGAGAGGATGACTTATAGTTTAACAATAGCCTGGACGTACCAGCCCTTGAAGTCGTCACCACACGCCCGACCATCATGTATCAAACCTCCGATGTGGTGTATGTGGAAAAGGTAACAGAAGGGAAACCTATACCCATCCCAAGAGTGTCAGAGACGTCTATAATGATGGCATCTGAAATGTTAAAGCATGATTTCCAATTTTGAAAGGGTTTGGGAGCATCACTACAAGGCAGGGTAAATCCAGTTTATCCAAATGCCGTGCAAGGCACGTGGGGACTAGGGTTCAAGCCAAAAGCAGCTGATCGCAAGCAAGCAAAGAAAAAGAAGTCGGAAGTTTGGTCTCTCCCAAAGCCAATTCCGTGTCTCGCTCAGTCTTTTGTGGGATATGTCATGAAACCAAAGGTTGTCGCTACAAATGTCAACACAGTGGAAGACAATCAGGATGCACCATTTGATCTAGGTGGCATTTTTGGAATCTGCATGGTACAGCCGGGTGAAGGCTCCAGCAACGCTTCAATTCAGTACATTGGCCCGGACGTGCACCTGACTAACTGGAATGCAACTCCCTCCCCCATCAGGAAGGGGTCTTGGTAGACTGTTGTTTTACAGTTTTCTTTTGAATACACTTGGATATTCTAAGGGTTGTATGCCAAGTGTATTATTTTGCTCATCTTCCCTTTTGTAATTCAAACCCTTTTTTATTAATGAAAGGCCTGAGAGCCTAATTTTCCCTAAATCTCTATCTATCTTCCTAATTTTATTCTTATTTTGTTTATCTGTTGTGATATATCTGCCGGTCCTGATATCATAACATGTTCAAGGAACTTATCACCCATCCAGGAACCGCAATCTGATTTCGGCTCCATAACCATAGTTGAGGTTGAAAGTGATGAAGAAAACATTGAGGAATCTATTAACGAGATTGAATATGATGGAGAACAGGCTGATTTTGAAATAGGCCTGGAAGTTGAACGCCATGAGGGCAAGCCTAAACCCAATTTGGCTGATACAGAGGATGTTAATCTTGGGAGCCCTGATGATGTAAGGGAAACCAAGATAAGCATGTATGCCCGACCTGAAGTGAAGAACGATATTCGAAAAGTGCTTTTTGAATATCAGGATGTTTTTGCATGGTCATATGATGAGATGCCGGGTTTGAGCTCCGAATTGATAGTCCACGAATTGCCAATTCAACCAGGTTTCCCTCCAGTGAGACAAATGCAACGAAAGTTCAAAACTGATATGATCAAGAAAATCCATGTTGAAACAATGAAACAGTTGGATGCAAAAGTAATTCAATCGGTTCAGTACACTACTTGGGTTGCAAATGTTGTTCCGGTTCCTAAGAAAGATGGAAAAACAAGGATATGTGTCGACTATCGAGATTTGAACAAGGCAAGTCCCAAAGATAATTTCCCATTGCCTAATATTCACACTCTCGTAGACAATTGTGCCAAACATGAGATACAATCCTTTGTTGACTGCTATGCTGGATATCATCAAATCCAGATGGATGAAGATGATGCATACAAAACGGCATTCACTACTCCTTGGGGAACCTATTGCTATAGAGTGATGCCGTTTGGTTTGAAAAATGCTGGGGCAACCTACGTGAGAGCTATGACTGCCATTTTCCATGATATGATGCATAAAGAAATAGAAGTGTACGTGGATGATGTGATTATCAAGTCCAGAACTGCTGAGGAACATGTGAGAGATCTCAGAAAGTTTTTCGAAAGGCTCCGTAGGTATAATCTGAAGCTGAATCCAGCCAAGTGTGCATTTGGTGTGCCTGCTGGAAAATTGCTGGGTTTCATTGTTAGTAGGCGAGGTATTGAATTGGATCCCGCAAAGATCAAAGCAATACAAGAACTACCTCAGCCTCGAACCAAGAAGGATGTTAAAAGCTTTCTAGGCAGGCTAAATTACATCAGTAGGTTCGTTGCTCAACTTACCACAATATGTGAGCCGATCCTCAAGTTGTTGAAAAAGAATGCATCAATTGCATGGACCGAGGAGTGCCAAGAAGCCTTCGACAAGATCAAGCAATACTTGTCAAATCCTCCTGTTTTGGTTCCGCCCGAGCCTGGCCGACCATTGTTTTTGTACTTGTCAGTCAATGAAAACTCCTTCGGTTGTGTACTGGGGCAATATGATGCCTCGGAAAAGAAAGAACAGGCCATTTATTATCTGAGTAAAAAGTTCACAGATTGCGAGGCCAGATACACTTTATTGGAAAGGACATGTTGTGCCCTAACTTGGGTTGCACAAAAGTTGAAACATTATCTTTTGTCCTATACCACTTATCTAATTTCCCGGATGGATCCATTGAAGTACATATTTCAAAAGCCAATGCCAACGGGCAAACTTACAAAATGGCAGATCCTGCTCACGGAATTTGACATAGTTTATGTCACCAGAACTGCAATGAAAGCTCAAGCTTTAGCTGATCATTTGGCTGAAAATCCGGTGGATGATGATTATGAGCCATTGAAGACTTACTTCCCTGACGAGGAGGTAGATGTGCTCGAAGAGTTGATTAATGAAGAAGAGCACGTGTGGAAAAATTACTTTGACGGTGCTTCTAACTCGAAGGGTCATGGCATTGGAGCAGTCCTCATCTCCCCCTCGGGAGAATACTATCCGGCAGCTGCCCAACTCCGCTTCAGTTGCACTAATAACACATCTAAGTATGAAGCATGCATAATGGGTTTGCGTATGGCTCTAGACATGGACATCAAAGAATTGCTGGTGGTCGGAGATTCAGATCTTTTGATACGCCAAATGAAGGGTGAATGGGAAACTCGAGACCTTAAGCTGATCATGTACAAGCAGTGTATGGACGATCTTCGCCAAAAGTTCGATGTTCTAAAGTTTAGACATGTTCTCAGAATACATAATGAGCTGGCTGACGCATTGGCTACATTTGCCTCAATGCTTGCCCATCCTGATAAAGCCCATATTGATCCATTAGAGATTCAGGTCCAAAGCCGACATGCATACTGCAATGTGATTAAAGATGAAATTGACGGTCAACCGTGGTATTTTGATGTCAAGAACTTCCTTCAAGACGGGACGTATCCGCCAATGGCAGAAAACAATCAAAAGAGAACCCTTCGACGATTGGCAAGTGGTTTCTTTTTGAGTGGCGGAGTGGTGTACAAAAGGACACCTGATATGGGACTGTTAAGATGCGTGGATGCAACTGAAGCCACGAAAATTCTCAATGACATGCATTCGGGGATCTATGGACCCCACATGAGCGGGCACGTGCTAGCTAAGAAAGTACTCAGAGTAGGATACTTCTGGCTCACCATGGAACATGACTGCATTACTTTTGTGCGAAAGTGTCATCAATGCCAAGTACAAGGTGATTTGATACATTCACCCCCTTTGGAGTTGCACACAATGTCAGCCCCTTGGCCTTTTACAGCATGGGGGATGGATGTTATCGGGCCTATTGAACCAAAAGCATCAAATGGGCACAGATTCATTTTGGTTGCTATAGATTACTTCACCAAATGGGTTGAGGCCGTCACTCTCAAGTCCGTGACCAAGAAAGCCGTGGTGGATTTCGTTCATTCTAACATCATTTGTCGCTTTGGTATCCCAAGTACCATCATCACTGATAATGCGGCAAATCTGAATAGTCATTTGATGAATGAAGTGTGTGAAAGATTCAAGATCATGCATCGAAATTCCACGCCTTACCGGCCAAAGGCAAATGGTGCGGTTGAAGCAGCCAATAAGAATATCAAGAAGATCCTTAGGAAAATGATACAAGGATCTCGTGATTGGCATGAGAAGTTATGTTTTTCTTTGTTAGGTTACCGCACAACTGTGCGCACTTCCATAGGTGCGACCCCATATTCATTGGTATATGGAACTGAAGCAGTCATACCCGCTGAAGTTGAAATACCATCTCTCAGGATCATTGTGGAAGCAGAAATTGAGCACACAGAATGGGTCAAAACCCGATTGGAACAGTTGTCATTCATTGATAAAAAGAGGCTCAATGCAGTTTGTCACGGTCAATTATATCAGCAAAGAATGGCCCGAGCCTACAACAAGAAAGTGCGCCTCCGCGACTTGAAAGAAGGGCAATTAGTCTTGAAAAGAATCTTTCCTAATCAGGAAGAAGCTAAAGGGAAATTTGCTCCAAATTGGCAAGGGCCATACCTGGTAAAGAAAGTACTGCCAAATGGCGCCTTGTACCTTACAGATCCAGAAGGCAGGACAACTGAAATACCCGTCAATGCGGACGCGGTCAAGAGGTACTACATTTGACTCCAAGATGGCTTTTAAATCGGGATGGATGCAAGGCTTTTGTTCTCTTTTGCTATCCCAAAATGTATCCCTTATTAGCAGTTTGAACATTGTACTTTTGAGACATGTTTTCAGTTGGAATCAATGTAATTGTGCCAAAATGAAATGAAACTGAAAGCATCAAAAAAAAAAAAAAAAAACAAACAACCTGGGCATTTGCCTAGAGCTACGTCTGACCTGATTCCTCTCAAAAGGATACGTAGGCAACCATTTCGGTGCGGTCGCAACAAGAGAAAATTCCTCTTTCCCCGTCTTCTTTTATCCGCGCAAAGCTTGCCTCCAGGCTTGCGGGATATGTCAAGAAAATCAAATACCCCAGTTTATCCTAAACTGGGGCAGAAGTTTTTTTCATTTTTAAGAGAATGGAGGAAATTCAATATTCCTCCCCATTTTCTTTGTGTTCGTAAGAGTGAAAAGTTCATTCTTTCCTGCTTCGTATTGACGCAAAACTTTCCTTCAAGTTTGCGGCAAACACCAAAAGAAATTTAGATCCCCCTTTATGCTAAACTGGGGCAGAAGTTTGTTTTTATTTTATTTCATAAATAAAATAAAATAAAAACAAACTTCTATCATTTTTTGTATCATTTATTCACACGTTTCATGAGATGTTTGGCATACCAGTCTCGAAGTCAAGGAAGAAAACAAAGTGCCCCAGTTTATTCTAAACAGTAAGTCAAGGGATGTTTGTGTTGTAAATTGAATTGAAAAAAAAAAAGAAAAGAAGAAAAGAAAAGAAAAAAAAGAAGAAGTCTTGTCGGTGAAAACCTGAGAAGGCGCCGCAAGACAAACAGTGAGGCAAAAGATTAAAGAGAGAGGCTAGTTGGCGAAAACCCGAAAGGGCGCTACTAGTCGACTTGAGAGTCACCTCAACTTGGTTATATTTTGATATCTTCCGTGGAGCAACTCTCAACAAACAAGTGGTACTGGTCGGACGAGGTCATCCAAGATACATGTCATGATCATCAAGGCCGCCAGTATATTGCCAGATAAGTTTTCCTTTTCAGAAAGACGTTCCCTGTCCAAACGACTTTCGCCCTTAAATTTTTGTTATTTCACTTTGTACATCTTGCCTCACTATTAATTCCTCGCCTTTTCGGCGCTAACCTCACATGAGAAACAAAAGAAAATTGCAAAACTCTGTCTTTCAGGATTCAGTTTTAATTCCTGCAAGCATGGCACACCCTCGACATTGGATAGGTTTCAGCAAGCCATGACCAACCTTGATAATGGAGCACCGCACATCATGCCGGAGGGACGGCATACCAAATTGTATCATGAAGAGTGGACATGTTTGGGATAAGTTTTAAGCATTTGTTCATCCCACACTACTGTGAAGAATAGAACAAGAGTCACCAAGCTTATTCGCAAGATCAGAAACAGGGTGTATCCACGATGCAGAGAGTCAGTGTGACATTTGCTATGTCACCAAGAAAGAGCTAGGACTACTTGAATTGGGATAGTTGCGCCAGATGTCAGATGGAACTCCATTTCCTTTTACGAGTCAATTCGCTCAAAGATAGCGTCATTTTCTTTTCATGTCAAGATCTGCTAAAAGATAGCGATCATTTCCTTTTCGAGTCAGTTTCGCTCAAAGATAGCGATCATTTCCTTTTTCGAGTCAATTCGCTCAAAGATAGCGTCATTTCCTTTTCACGTCAAGATTCGCTCAAAGATAGCGATCATTTCCTTTTTCGAGTCAATTCGCTCAAAGATAGCGTCATTTCCTTTTCATGTCAAGATCTGCTAAAAGATAGCGATCATTTCCGTTTCGAGTCAGTTTCGCTCAAAAATAGCATCATTTCTTTTTTCATGTCAGGATCTGCTAAAAGATAGCGATCATTTCCTTTTCGAGTCAGTTTCGCTCAAAGATAGCATCATTTATTTTTCATGTCAAGATCTGCTAAAAGATAGCGATCATTTCTTTTTCGAGTCAGTTCGCTCAAAGATAGCATCATTTATTTTTCATGTCAAGATCTGCTAAAAGATAGCGATCATTTCCTTTTCGAGTCATTCCCGCTAAAAGATAGCGTCATTTCCTTTCCATGTCAAGATCTGCTAAAAGATAGCGATCATTTTCTTTTCAAGTCAGTTTTGCTAGAAGATAGCACTCACATTCAGTTCAAGTCATTTGCGCTCAAAGATAGCAACCACTTACTTTTCAAGTTGGTCCCGCTCAAAGATAGCAACCATCTCCAGCTTCAAGTTAAAGCCCGCCTGAGCGGCAATTTCAAGCTTCAGCAATTTTAACATTCAAGGCAAAGCCCGTTAAAACGGCATTTCAACATTAAAGTCAAGCCCGTCAAAGCGGCAATTTCAACATTCAAGTTAAAGCCCGCCCGAGCGGCAATTTCAAATTTCAAGTTTTCAAAACCCACTTGATTAGTGGGAGCTTCAGACCAGTTCATCAGCTTGGAAAGCATGAAGAGTAGTCTAGGAATTGTAACTTTTACATTTTTCAATGTTGTAATTCCATTTTTCCTTGTAAAGCAACGACCACCAGCAAGCGACCAGTAACCAGCAGCAACAGCCTTTGTGTGCCTAAGAGTGTCTAGTATCAGCCCCAAGTGTATCTAGAAGAGTCTCTAGTCTGTCTTAGTAGCCTAGAGTGTCTAGTTTGTCTTAGTGAGTCTAGAAGAGTCTGGTGTCTGTTTGAATGCGGTAGTCCTAGCTACTGCACGTGAGGAACTACACTGACCTGATTCCTTAGTCCAGGGATATGTAGGTAACCTTGTTCTCGGTTAGAACCGAAATCCAAGGTACGGTCACCATTTTGCAAGCGCATTCTTGGCTAGAATCAAAAAGGCCAAAATTAGTTGTGATTATATCTTTGTCCGAAAACTCTTCATGTTCTCGAACAAAGAGGGGCAGCTGTAATCACCTAATTTTGACACCTAAAATACCAAAATGCGTAAAATAGTAGTGTTAATTTTCCTCAATTTTTATCTGTATCATAGCCAATTCTAGTCATTTAATTAGGAGAAAATACTTGAAAATTATCAAAAAAAAAATATATATTTGTGATGTGATTAATTATTTAATTGTGAGTCAGTGGCTAAATTATAATTGCTATGTTGATGTGTCTAGTTTAATTAATAGCCTGTTTATATAATTGTGTATGTGTTTTACTTGAATTTAAACTTAAAAGGCCATTTAGACCATTTATAAATCAGAAACCAGCCCATACCCTCAAGCCCAATCCACCTGTGACCCGCCTAGCCCGATCACTCTACACCATTGGATCAATCTCAATCTAAGGGCTGCTAAGCACCCATCACTTTCACCCATTTAAACCCCCATTTTCCCATTTTCCCTTCATTACACCCCATGAAGTCTCCTGACTAACAAAACTATGGCCAAAATTCCCCTTGCTCACCGGAAATCGCTCCGCCGTGCCTCCACCGAGGCTCCGCCGATCGACCACCGCCGGCCACCACCTCCGGTGGCCGGAAAAATACAAAAAGTATATCATTCAAAAGCTTTTGGCCTCCTGATTCCATTTCTCAACTCAGAATTTACAAAATCCGAACGGTTTAGCGTAGCTCGGAGATCAAAGTTCAGTCAAATTTCGAATCCGGTGAGTTTTTGTCTCTTTCTCTTCCCTTACCTTTTTCCCCTCGCCTGTTTCACCCCCGTCACCCTACACCCGTCCCCTGAAAACTTTGGCCCGTTTACCCCGTTTCCGTTTCTGCTCTGTTTTTGTTTTTTTGTTTTTCTTTGTTTCTTCTTTCTTCTCATTTTTTCTTCTTTTTTTGTTATGGATGTGTTTTTGATTGGTTGCTGCACATTCTGATTTGGAGGAGGCTATGACGAGGGAGGTAGTGATGCATTTGTTTCAGGGCATTGGAGTTGTGTTAGTTTGTTTCGTTGATTGACTTAAGGTGATGATGTTGTGGAGGTGACGAGGGTACTGTTACGGTTTGTTCTAGCGTAGGGAGGTTTGTTTGTTTTGTTAACGAATCGAAAAATGTTGTAACGATTATGGTGAATGCTGCGAAGGCAGTGGGAGGCTGTTTTAGGCGAGGCCGCGGAGGTGATAGTTCAGTCGTGGTGATGTCGAGTTGTTTGTTTGTTTTCATGAGGCAAGCGACACAATGGTACGAGGCAGCGGAGTGATGGTATAAATCTGTTCCGCGGAGAAGCGGCTTCGCAGTGTTGGTGTGGCTTATCTCTGATGGTTTAAAACTTCTCTTTGCTCTGGTTCTTTTCTTTCATATGTTTAGTCAAGAAATTGATGTTTAGTGTAACGTTTAGCTAGTAAACAATCCTGTGTTGTTTGTTTCGGATCAAAGCATAAAGTTTCAATGATTGTTAATGTCATTAGTGAATTAGAAACACCATGGTTATGACTGATTACTCATGGGAAACCGTTTGATAACATGTTTGGTATGTGTATTCCATGTCTAAAATGAAGTCTGTGGAATTCATATAGCTTGTCTCAGTTTATTTAAGTGTGTAGTACTAGCAGCTGATTAAGATGTTTGTTTGGTATAAAATGTGAAAGTTTGAATGGTTCTATCTAGTTACAATTGTATTAGCATAGATGTTTGTCCTTATTTTTGTTATATTTCAGATTTGATAATAAAGTTGTTTGAGTTTGCTACATCAAGAGTTGGTTAGAAAGATGAGTTCTGGGAAGGGCCATTAAGTTCTAATTCACATATTTTTGCCTTTAGAAAGGTTTAAAGTAGTCAAATAAGTTGATTGTTGGTTTGGACTTTAGATTTGGAATTTAGAAGAATCTGAAAATTTTATTGAAAGTTTAGAATTGAATGAAGTCAAACGTTGGGATAGGGGGAACCAAAATAGCATGTTTCAGTTTTGCTTTAGGTAAAGTAAGAAAGGAAACTAAGCATAAGAAGGGTAAAATTCAGCTTTGCATTTATGGCCTTGGACACTACACTCAACAGCCCTTTTCCCTCCTCTTTACATCATTTTCACCTAGGTGCCCCCCATTTTTTTTACCTGACCCCCTCTCCTATATATACCCTTTCATTAACTACATACACACATTAACTCCTCTCAACTACCTTGAAAGAACAACATTTTCAGATCTGAAAAATATAGAAAGGAATAGAAAAACTTTGAAAAAAAAAAGAAAGAAAGAAGGCAGTAGAAGAGCAAAGGAAAAAAATAGCAAGAAAAGAAGGGTTTGAGTCTAGGTTATTATTTCAAAAGGATTGTCATTTGTGGCTGTTTGTTGCTTGGTGTGGTAAAGTTGTTGGGCCTGTTGGTGGGAGCTAGCTTGCTTGGCTTGAATCTTTGCAAAACTTTTGAAAGTTACTTCACTAGGTATTTATTTCCTACCTTCTTTTTTAGTACACATGAATGATGTATGTTATGTTTAGGATTCAATACGTTAGAAATTTGATATATAAATGTGATACTTTTAAGAGATATGTTGTTTCCTTTGTTTCGTTTTATGTATATGATTTAATTGCCTTTTGGATTTTGTAGTCTTAAAACTCATAGGCTAAATTTAAAATTATAGGTGCAAAAAAGGACTTGTAAGAAAAAACTGAAAACAAAAAAAAAAAAAAAAAACGTACAGAAACATGTTTGAATAAAATTTGCAGAGATAGGCAATTTTAACTAAGGATTAGGCAAATGAGCTGAACCAGGACATTTTCGTAAAGATTGTAAAATAATGGACAATGGTGTAAATCTTAAAAAATGCAGTATACACACAGAAATTATAAGTTTGTAAATCTGGCTAAAACTTGAAAGAAGTATGCAAAAGAGGACATAAGTGCAATTCTGTCCTTAAATTGAGGCGTGAATCTGAAACAAAATGGGCCTACATATTTTTGCAAATCTAGCCCTCTTTAGTTTCAGCCTTTAAGCTTAAGGCTACAATAAATTAAGTGGACCAAAAAATTTTGCGAACCTAGCTCAATTAATTTCAGTCCTTTAACGTTAAGCCCCAATAGTGTTTAAACGTAAATTTAGTAATTTTCTTGATTCAATTTGAATTGCGCTTTGTAAATATTAAATTAAGCCATATTTAATCAAAAACATCGGAAGCAAGTGTGATACATGTAAAAATCTGTAAAATAGACCAGTCCTCTGTGAGGTTGGAAATGCGTAATATATTTTATCTATTATGAATTAAAGTGTAAATCCGTCCGATCCTCTGTGAGGTTGGATAAGAATAATACTTTAAAATTTTTTCTGAATTAAAGTTTAAATCAAACGGCAAAATAATACAACCATATTTAATAAATTAAAATTGCGACAATAAAGCAACTGTTCCCGGCACAGGACTTGAGGGTGCCTAATACCTTCCCGAGAGTCAACTGAGAACCTTACCCGAATCTCTAAACGCAGACCATTAGACGAGTCAGAGGTGTTCCAAGGTACCTTTTGGTGACTTGGCACACCTTAAACTTGTCAAGTGGCGACTCCGAGTTCTCTAATAATTTCGTACCTTCTTGAAACACCAGTCACGAACTTTTAAATAATAAACAACTCGTTAATTAATTTTTAGGGCGTGACAGGGATTGATCCTCTGGATCTCAACCGGTATTGCGGCGCGGCCAAAATGCACAAACCAAACTACAAGAGACTTGGGGACTGATACATCAAAAACAAAAGAAAGAAATGTGAGTATACGTTAGTCTAAACAAAATCGCGTCCTATCATACATGGGACCTCTTTTTGTGCCAGAGGTAGGCTTATCGAAGATTCGAAGTAACGTTTGCACCAAACACATCATTTCGTTTGCACAAACACAATCAACACAAGCCTATAAACCCAAAATAACGAAATTTTATCTGATTTGCTTGGCTTTATTACAACCACTAATTTGAAACAATGACTTGATTAAGACGAAAGATAACGACAAAAGGACAAGACGACTCGACTCAATACGACCAGACTACGTGCCAAGCAAAGAGGCTTCAGATCAAGCATTAGTTCCAACGTCTTCTTTTTCCTTCTTCTCTTTGGCTTCTTCCTTGGGCTTGTGAACCAGGCTCATAGGTGGAGGATCGGCGAACATCTCCATCAGATCTTTCCCAGCTTCCATGTCACCCAGATCTTTCATGAAGAATTCACAGATTTCTATTCCCTTCGGTTCTTTTTCTTCCAGTGGTACTGCCTTAAAATATCCTCCCTATCCTTTGAGCAAATCTTGTAGGTTCCCAGCAGCCTGCCTTGCCGCCATGACTTTGCTTGTCCAATAATTGAGTTCATCCCTTTTGATTTTATCCTTGTAGTGTCTCCTCATCTCCCTCTCTTGTGTCACCCTTAACTCCTTCTTTCCTTGGTCGAACTCGTGTCGCAGCTTCTTGTATTTTTCAGTAACACTCGGAGCTTTGATTTTCCTTTTAAGTGTAGTCTTTGATCGGAATCTCACCTTATCTTTGCTGAGCCATTGAGGATAAGCCAGAGTAGCTGCGGGGTTCACCCTACTGTCTCGACCACGACAAAATTGCATAGTAAGCCTCTTTTCCCACATTTTTAATATAGTGCCAACCATCGAATGCTTGATATCCTTTATGTCAACGTTGAAGCTTCTCCCCTCAGTCAACTGCGGAGTTTGTTGTGTCATCCCCACTTGCCGGAGGATCCTTAGAGGAAAATAGTGGTGAGTTCCTCGGAATCCAATTAATGTCAAGAAAGTGATGTCTTGACCTTGTATGGAGACAACAAAACCATCACAGTTCTCGATTACCCATTGCACTTCTTGCAGCTCTTCAAACTTAGTGTACCATCCTTCCATGTCTGAACGGTCCTCCCATGCCGCTGTTCCAGCCATGCGGGTGCTATGTGAGCGGATCCCTCCTTTCCATGATGGCTTTGGCGCTACCGGGCTGATAGGAACACTGTGCAAATGCTCTATCAACCATATTTGCAGCAGAAGATTGCACCCTTCGAAAAAGTCTCCTCCTCTTCTACATTTGGTTAGAGCTCTATAAACTTCCCCCAGAATCATTGGGACCAAGCTAACTTGACGCTTGTGGGCACCTTTGCGTAACCTTTCTACTACTCTTCCCAACCTTATGTCAATCTTTCCTTCCTTCTCTGGGAAAACCATGCTTCCCAGAAAAGCAATGATGAAAGCATTTGATTCAGTCCACTCCCAATCTTGAATTTTCCATGCCCCAGTCTAATCATGCCTAAGCGTCGGATCTCCAAATCTAGAATGCAAGTATTCCAACGTGACTTTTCCATCATGCACTCCCTCGACGTATGGATCATAAGGGGCACCCAGCAGTTCAATGAACTCCTTAGGATCCACATCTCGGGGATAAATCATAGTCTCGGGCCCAGGCTCTCACCCTGCTAGTCCTCCGAATTCCTTCAATATTGGTGCTAACTCCAAACCATTGAAATGAAAAACCGCCCTTTTGTAGTCCCAGAAATGTGTAGCAGCTTCAACCAAACCAGGCATGGCAGTGTAGGCCTTAAGAGCTACCAGTTCTCCCAACATCTTTTGAATGTGAGCCTTGCTGACAACAACCAAATCTTCCCACCAGAGTCTGATCAAGTGAGGAGGTCGGGAAACAATCTCAAATTGGAGTGTACCTCTTGCAGCCATAGTCTGAAAACAAAACAAGAAAAGGTAAAGACCAAAACATTCTTATAGTTTTGATCATGTTTAAGCAGACGATCAATATTTGTGCAAATATTTCTTCGAATCCATGCAGAGATGCAATTTTGTCGTTTCGGGTTAAGAACCCTTTCGACATTTGGACGTAGGCTTACTAATGGGCTATTACGTGCCAAGGACGTATAGCCTTCCTAAGTTTGTAATGATGCAATACATACGCATTTTGTTGCCAATTATTCTCATAAATTCCCTAAATCAATTTTGAAAATCAGTACATGATGACTTTTTCGAAAAATAAAATACAAAATAAAAAATGAAAAATGACACTTTGACTAGGCAGCACGCTCTTACTCCAACCTGGCTCTCTTTGCTTCTCGTGTAATCTCCTTGACTTATTTCACAACTTTGGTTAATTATCCCTTAGCCGCCACCAAGTGTAAAATATCTATCTCTGCACACTCCGAATTCCATTGTTCAAGTTTCGTCACCAACGCCTCTATCTTTTCCTCTAGCCCTACTGTACGTTTTCTCCATACTTCGATTTCTTCTTTGTTCTTGTAATCCATCTTAACAGCTTTCAACATGAATTCTCGGTATCGAATTTGAGCTTCCGCCTCATGATCTCTTATGTCATTCCCTTGGCTCGGCCCCACTACCACATTTCCTTTTATACTAGAGCGTAACCAGCTTTTGTAGTTTGGTTCGCATCCAGCATCGTATCTATCTGATGCTAACGATTCTTCTCCCATAACTTGTCTTCCTACCCAGGATTTTCTAATGCTCACTTGTTACAACATCTCCAGTGTAATCAAACTGATAGTCTTTCGTGTCTGATATCAATGGTATGATTTGCTTCCTCCCTGCTTGCCTCATCACCCTCAATGGTTGGTAAGGCTGGAGACCTCTCAATCCCATAAGTATCACAAATGGTGCCTTCTCAGAGCTAATGATGATGTCTGATGAAGAAAACCACGTGAACATCCACTGAATTGAGTCCTCCATTATGTTTTCAAACAACTTTACCCATTTCTCTATGCTGCTTGAATTTTGGAACCCCGTATCACTTTCCAACCATGTAGTTAGAACCAGTTGGCTTAGACAATTCTTGTATACCCTTTGCTTTCCTCAAATGCTCTTTGAACCATGCTTGTAGTAGAAGATTGCACCCTTGGAAATATTTTGCTCCCCTCTTGCAACAACCTAAAGCCCGATAAATGTCCGCCACTATCATAGGAACTATGGTATAACGGTAACCATCAATTTCATTGAACACTGGATCGGCAACCATGACAAGCCTTGAACATATGTCGTGACTCCAGCTTTCGGGGAACACCATTACTCCTAAGAAACAAATAGCAAATGCAAGTGGTGTAGCTCAACTCCAGTCATTGTAGGACTTGAACTCTTTCTTACGGTCGTCGAATGCACTCAAATACCCAAACCGGTTGTAGAAATAGATAAAAATGTATTTTCTTTTGTTGTAAAAATTCCACATTCACGCTAGCCACCACCCCTAACTTTTTACGAAACTCTTCAACTGTGGGGACACTTGGTGCTAGCATGTGACCCCCTTGCCAACGATGTTTGGCTAACCCCGAGTGTGATACGAACCCTCCTATTTCCTCCAACAAAGGTGTTAATTTAACATCCCCAAATCTAAACACATTCAATTCTTCATCCCAATATGACACCGACGCATTTCCCTACACGGCTCCATTTCTAATAGGGAAACCAAATGGCCCAAATGTTGATATACTTCGATTTGCTCACTCAATGACAAATTATTCCACCAACTAGTTAACAAAGGAGGTGCACCCATAGCCATTCCAAAACGGTGAAACTTTTGACTCATTGTGACCTATAAAGAAGAAGAAAAAAAGTAAAGGCTCAAAACCCCATCCCCTTTTTGAGAATAGTTAGGCAAATCAAAATGCGTTTTTATTCTCGTCTCACTTTTCTTTTCACTTTTTTCTCTTTCTTTTCTCTCAAATGCACATAAGCATGTCCAAACATCCCTTCGGAGTCGAAAACCCGTCAAGTAATTTGGACAAGTTGAAAACTAGCCGGCTCACGGGGAGCCCCTCCTATGGCATGATGCATGCTCATTACATTCAAAGAGTGGTGTAATTCTAGACACGGTTCCCCAAGGTGGACGACCAAGGGGTGGGATCATTTGAAATTATTGGTTGTACCACAGACCAACTATATTCCAAAATGTCCCTCCTAAAGGTTTTTTTTAGTGAAGCGACCGTGGGATCAACGTAATCGCCCGTGTGTGTGCGAAGTGTCATTTCCCAGGAGTGGGGAGTATGAGTGAAATATGCCAATGTTACATCAAAATTTCAAATTCATATAAGTAAGTAAACAAAAGGGAAAAAGAAAAACAAAAAAAGAAACAAAGTTACTAAAATCATAATAATACGAAAAGCAAGATAATAATCAAATAAATCCCAAAATTAAAAGACTCGTTGTGGTTAGGACTTTGAATATCCCCAGCGGAGTCGCCATTCTGTCATACCAGATTTTACACTCAACTCGGAGCGAGTCGGGTTTCAGATTTGACTGGGTAACTCGTTTGAGTTTATGAATTGGAGTCGCCACCTAATATAGTTTTCTAAGGTGTATAAGGTCACCTAAGTGTCTAAGGTCAAGTTCATTATCATACTACTCTTGATTTCAGAGATTCAATGGGTAAGAAGTCCAAATGACTTGGGAGAGAAGGTATTAGGCACTCCCCCGAGTCCCACGAAAGGTGGTTCCCACCCGAGTCTATATTTTGGGATGTCCTAGCAAAGTTGTGAATGTTTATCATATGCAATACTAACTTGGAAAGGTCATTTTGGTATCTAAAGTATATCTATGCAAGTTTAAATAGATAGGCTTTAAATTTTACACAAACGACCTATATTTACGCCTAATCGCGTTTCAAGGCCTCTAACACAAATGCCTAATCGAAATTATAGCTAAACATGCAAAGGGTATTAAGTTTCGGCTTACTTGTGCAATTTCAACATTTAGATTAGTTTGCACAAATAGGCAGTTTTCATAAACACTTTCAAATTTCGGTAGAAAAACCAAATGGGCATTGTTTTTAAGATAAAATGTTAGCCATTTAGGGTCGGTGTGACTCATCATTAATCGTCGAGCCCTAACCTTAATGACTATTTTTGTTTGGGGTCAGTTTTTAAATAAGTATTTAGGTAAAAGGGTTATTTTTTAAAAGTGGGTCACACAAAGCACAAAAATGCAAATAAAAGGGGTTGTCGCACATAATTATAAGCATAGGCATGCAAATACATGAGTAGTTAATGGTTTAGACTTTAAAAAACTTTTATATACTCGTATAGCCGACCCCTATCACTTATACACCACTATACACTATTAGATTAGTGTATAGGAGCTTTAGAGTAATGAAAATCGTTTTAACACATATAAAGGCCATATTTTAAAATAGATTTTTGGCCTGGATCACTTATGCGAATAGAGGCAGTTTTAGAATTTTCAGAAATAGTCCAGTTTACGCATCGCACAAATAGCCCCTGTCTAAAATTCCAGACTTAACGTTTTAGAAAACACATGCTTTCGAGAGTTTCGATTCTAAAGCCTGTGTAGAGCAAAAGCATTGTTAATGCTTAGTAGTCCTACTCACAATATGCAGATTTTAAAAGAAGATCCAACAACTTAATATACCTAGAACGTGGTATGATGACTTCAAAAAATGTCATGACTTTAAATGATGCAACACATAAGAGGGCACACAACTGAGGATTGTAAAGCATTGCATCTCGAGGTGGCCCATCTACTCAAGAAGGGAGTGCTAGCTGAATATCTGACTGATAAAGGAAAGCACAACTACTCGAAGAATAGGAGAGAGGAGCAACCTCCTCGAACACAGTCATCGAAGAGGGTAGTGAATGTCGTCATTGGGGGCTCAGAGATAAATGGGATAAACTTTGCCGCTGCAAAGAAAATTGCAAAATCATCGAATACCACGGAGAAGAGAGCAAGAGTTGGTGGGTCAGGTAAAGAGATGGTGTTCGGCATAGAATATTGCGATGGAATGATATTTCCCTATCATGACGTGCTAGTGATTATACTCAGGATCAAAGACTGCGATATCAAACAAGCTCTAGTTGATCCTAGCAGTTCGGTAAACATTATCAACTATGGAGCAATTAAGAAGATGTGGTTGAAGGACCCAGTCGTCCCAAAGGCAACCATATTAACAGGGTTCAATAATTTCACTGAAAAGACTTTGGGAGAAATAACCCTCACAACAACTGCAGAGGGGATGAACAAGCAAACCACCTTTTAAGTGATGGCCAAGGACATGGCTTACAATGTCATTCTTGGAAGACCTTGGATCTACGAAATGGAAGTTGTACAATCGACCCTGCATCAAGTAATCAAGTTTCTAACTCCGTGTGGAATAAGAGCCATCCGAGGAGAGAAACGAATAGCGCAAGAGTGTTATTCAATTGCAATGAAGAGTACAGTCGCCCCGATCGGGCCAAGAAAATAAAGATATGATCAACTTAACAAAATCAAGCCTTGCCTCATGCGCTTGATCACTAGGGAAGGGGGAGAAAAGGCAAACGGGAACTTGCCAGAATGATCGATTGTCTGAAATAAAAGTTCTTCCTTTGAACTCAAATAAATGAAGACTCGACAACGGGGACTTCACCAGGAAAAACCCTTGGGGAACGAGCGATCACCTCCCCGAAGGCTACCTTTGGGAACCTGCTCAATAAGTTCATATTGTTTTGATCTTATAGCTTTTTCGCCTAAGTCCTGTTGTGACCAGGCACTTATTGTAACAAAGGCGCACAGATGCATCTGATCAATGAAATAAACTTTGATTCAACATCTATTTATTGCCATTTGATATGCATAGCCAATCGTAAGTTAAGCCCACGGCACGAGGGCGAGACGTCGTCCTAAGCTAGCTCGAAACAATGAAAAGTACTAGAAGTTTTGCAAGAAAATTCAATATTTCCAAAAAGAAGAATTTTCTTTAAGAAAAAGTCTCAGAGGCCAGAGCATTTACAAAGCAAGTGGCCCAAAGGCCTTAACAAAGTGTCGACAAAAAAGAAATAAAAGCACTACTCTAAGCCTCCGCCTCGGAGTCATCATCTTCCTCGTTTGAGATCCCGCTGCTCAAAAGAAGATTTTCCATCAGCTTTTGGGCCACGGCAACATCGCTCTCGGCCTTGACGATCTCGACATCGAGGTCAACCTTGCTACGACACTCCTTCAGAGTCTTTAGCCTCATTTGAATGACGGCCCAGTTCTTGTCAACCTTGGCTCAGGTCCTCCTCATCCCCCATCTCGAGAAGAAATAATCAATTTTGCCCCACAAAAACTTAATCTCGTTTTCGAGCTGATCTTTCTCCTTGACTAGCTGCTCCTTCTCCCTAGCCATCTCATTCATCTTGAGCATCTTCTGCTTCAAGTCACCATGAAATTTCTTGGCCCGCTCGTTAATAGCTGAATGAGCCTCAATTCTCACCCTTTTTAGCAAAGCATCACAAAGCTCCTTTAAACGAGCCATCTTCTCCTCGACCTCAGATTTGGCTTCGAGGGCTTTGAGCATCTCAAGGTCAGATTTATTAGCGGCATCTTTGGCCTGATCAAGTTCGAGCCTCATGCTCAACAACTCTTTCTCAAGACCCCTCATTTGAGCCTCAAGACTTGCTCGCTCTCGCCTCCATCCAGCCCTCATTTGCCTAAGGTTCTCATCTCGACGGCGTTCGATCTCGGCATCCCTGATGGAATTGATGTAGCACTACAAAGGAAAAATCTGAAGAATCCGGAAAGGAAATAAATACAAGGCTGATAAGGAAAACCTAAAGAGAACATACATGAATGGCATGCTGAGCAGCATCGGCCATCAAATAAAAAATATGGGACTCCCAGAGGCGATCACGCTTCTTGGGACCCAAGAGTCCACGAAGACTGATCGGGACCTGGATATCGCCATCTAGGAGACAGATCTCAGAAAGAAACTCGATATAACAGAACTGTCTCCAAGAAGATGCTTCCGGATCAGGCTCGGAAGCAGCTCGAGGAGTCTTGTCCCCAACTCGAGATGGCCGAGCGTCATCCATTTCCACTGCCGCTACAGACGAAGGTTGAACTCCCCCTATCTTTATTAGAAACCTGAACTGGTTCAGGCTCATGAGTAGGGGGAACCATAACCTTTTCCTGACCTTTCTTCACCTCATCGGCGGGAGTAAGCGCAGGGAAAGGGACAGGCTCTAATCTAGCCTGTTTCGCCTCCAGAGTTTTCTCCGAGGATAACTCCTTCTTTTTCAAAATTGAAAGGAAAAAGAAAAAGAGTGATTGACGAAAAAAAGAAACGAAAGACGAAGTCAAAAGGGAAAACACTCAGCCTGTTTTATCCCCAAGGTCTGGTGACCCCTCGGGGACTGTCCATTTTCTTTCCTCCTCCTTTCCTTTTTCTCCCTTCCCCTCAAAAGGTTCCCAATAAAACCTTGAAGAGAACTTAAAGTATCTCCAGCATCGGGGACTTCCTCCTTCTTATCCTTTTACTCCTTCTTTAATTTTTTCTCCTTCAGTGCTGTAATCGCCCTCTTTGGGAGACCTAAAACAGAGAAGAATGATGATATACCGAGACACGATACCTCAGGGAAACTAATCAAGATAAAAGGTTGATTAAAAGAATAACTCACCATGCCATTTGTATGCCCATTGATTCTCACACAAAGCAGCCAAAACCATCCATGATCTTTCTGGTCTAGGTTTAGCATATATAATGGTCAGAACCCAATGAGCTAGATCCTTTGGACGGACAATTGGGACTACCTCGGCTAAAAATTCAGAAACAAAGAGTTAGGCAAGAAAAGACCAAAAGCAAGATCAGAAATAAAACAAGGAGAAGAATACTCACGTGCTCAATTCCATTGCTTGGGGAAATCAGGCTTCAAGGACAAACGGTCAGTAGGTAGGAGGACGAAGCGCTTGTTCCATCCACGGTACTCGATGTCCTCGCTCTTCGTGATCAGCGAGTACAAGCTTCGCTTGTTGAGATGGAAAACTCCATCCTTGTGAAGGGAGGGGTAGAAGAGGTACAAAAGGTGATCAAGGGTGAAGGTGACCCCGGCTAACTTACTCAAAAATTCGAGGCATTGAACGTGCCTCCACATCTCAGGACCAATTTGGGATATGCATAATTGGTAGGTACGGCAAAAAGTGTCCAATACCTCGGGGATAGAAAGAGAAAAACCTATCGTGAAGGGGTAGGTAAAAACGAAGGAACGCCCCTCGACTCTATCACACACTCGGCTCTCGGGGGCAGGAATACCAACCTTAACCTCGGGGCCCTAATTACAATCAGAACGAACAAATGTATGTTCGCATGAGTGATCAGACTCAGCGTATCCTTTACAGGGATATTCATTTTCCTTCTGACTTCCGACTCAGTCTGAGGCTGTATGACGAAATCCTTCGAGAGGTCAATCTTGGAAGGGATAACGTGATGAGGTTTAAGCTAGAGGTCGTCTGAAAGAAGTCCATCGTCACCAGCATCCCTCATGGTGACATCCTCATTGTCCACCACAACCGTCTCGGCAGCTTCAGCCGTGGCTGGACGCTGTTCTTGATCTAAGCCACTTTGGAGAGATAGATCTTCCATGTTAAATCAGGAGGGACAATTACGTTCAGTGGTTCTGGAACATTAACTAGTTTATCACCAACAATCATGGTGTCGACAAAAGAAGGTGAAGAATTTGGTGAATTTTGTTCAGACATTTCTTAAAATTTCCTAGGCAACAAAGAAAGTTCAAGGATTTTTTACTGTTAAGAGCAAGAAGATGTGTGAAGAAGAAGAGGAAGAGGCGTAAATATATATATAGGTTACGGCACCATGATTACAATTGCATGGAAAAGGCAATATAGGATATCGTGTCCAATCAGTGATCGCCACGCGTGATTGATGGGAATATGGAGTGACAACCGCCGCATTCAAATTCCACGGCGCAAAAACAGCGACGTCGATTTCCCATCTGAAATTCATTCCACTCCTCGACAGATCTGGCAACCACTTGAGGAGTGGGGGGACTATCTGTATTGGATGAAAAATCACCGAGGCCTCGAGCAAGGACTCGAGACCCGATATGAGTCTACTTCATGAGGCGAACCCACAAGGGGAAGCAACACGACTTTTCACCTCGGAAACCCATCTCGGGGAACGAGGAAAATCATGCTGGAAGCATCAGGCTCGGAAAGATCATCCCAACAACATGATCCCCGAGCAAGTGCGACGCCTCGCCAAATGGGGCCTGATCTTTGTAACCGTCTGACCACGATCAAATGTGGAGTAATGGCAATAAGGCATAGTTATTATGGCTATATCGTTTTTCTTTTCTTCAATTATAAATAGGACTCATGTGTAACCAAGCAGGACATCAGAAATACAATACTTGACTTATATTTTTAAGTTTTATCTCATTTCACCGGCTTGTTTATTTCTTGCCTCGTTTATTCCATTAAGTAGTTGTCTCATTTAAATTCAATCTTAGTTCGATCATAACTTTGATACAAGCAAATTATCAATTACCCCCAAAATAAATTCGATTTGTTGTCCTATCTCCATTTAGATCAACACAAATTATTTTATGTAATTGCCTATTCCCGTTTCTTAGGGATTCGCCAATTACTTTAAGATGTTAAGAACCGTTTGTCAATTAATTAGTTCGAAAAATCATAATTCAATAAAAATTATACCCTTTTATTATTATTATTATTATTATTATTATTATTATTATTATTATTATTATTATTATTATTATTATTATTATTATTATTATTATTTATATTTAAATTATTTATTTATCTATTTTATTAGATATTTATTTATTTATTAATTTATTCATTCATTAATTAAATTAATTAAATGATAATTTATTTATTTATTTATTTTTATTTAACCAATTAAATATTATTTATTTATTCATTTAATTAATAAGTAATTATTTATTATTTATTTATCTATTATTGGCATATAATCTTATCTTATTTTATTTTATTTACTTATTTATTTTTCATCCCTTCTATTTTATTTCCCTAAATAATCCCTAAATTATTAAAATTCGTAAAAATCATCGGATTAACTGCTTTTACCGGATTTTCGAAAGTGCTCTTAAATGAAAACGACCTTTTTTTGGAAATAGAAGAACCCCTTACCTAGAATCTCTAAAAATTAATTTTCTTTTAAATAAGAAAGAAATTTGCACTTGTTAATTAATAAACAGTTCCTAATTTTTCTAAATTAGGTGGCGACTCCAAAGAAACCCTTTGGAGTCTCCATTTTGTTGAAATATACCCGAAACATATCTTTTTTTTAAAAAAGTTATTTTTTGGGGTTCAACAAATGGAAGCATCCCAAATGTTGTGCCTACGGGAGCAATAACAGGGGGACTTCCAAAGGAAGCCGCATTTGGTGGCTCGGGGTCCGCTCCATTGGGGAATCAACCATTCGGGGCAGCAACGGTGGCTGAAACTAGCGTCCCGTCGAACTTTAAGAAATGGAAGAAAGAGTTTGAGGCCAGCATGGAAAAGTGGCTTGAAAATGTCCATGGGGTCAGGAAACCTCAGCGAGTTATAGATATTGAGAAATACAGGCAGCAACCTTTCAAGCCCGAGGCTGCTCCTTCTCCCATTCCCAAACATTTTAAGTTGCAAATCCTGAAGAGGTGCGATGGGACAACTGACCCTGTTGATCAGATAACTGAATATATGGCTATGGTCAAGAGCAACGACTAGACCTCGGTGGAAAGGGAGTCAATGTTTCTTAAAAAGTTTGCTGATACCCTTGAGAAAGGAGTGCTGCATTTGTACATGCACCTCCCCTCTGAGTCAATATCAAACTTTGAAGAATTAGCTGATATATTTATCAAATCCATACTGGAGCCCAGAAAATCCTCAAGCGAAGGGAGGATATCTTCGAGGTTAAGCAAAAATACCTTGAACCAATCAAGGATTTCCTCAAGCGCTTTCAAGCTGAAAGGATGGACCTGCCAAAAATGGATGATAATTTGGCGGTCATGCCATTCGAAAGAAATATAAATGTGAGCAATTCCGAGGCTGCTACCGAGCTGAAGAAAAAGCTCCAGCATTATTAGGCCCAGACTTGGGATGAACTTCACGACAGAGCTTCTGCAAAAATTAGGCTCGAAGAGGCCGAATGGAGGATGATAGGTCGGTACAATTCATACCAAGGCCACGCAGAGTCCTCTCGACGCACCGATGTGCCATGAGGGAACTCTAAAAGGCAGGCGATACGAGCCTTATAATTCGCAGAGGCAGCATGTAAGCCAACACCTCGGAGGACAACATCATGTAAGTCAAAGGTTAGGGGGAAAATCGGCACGAATTCCAATCAAAAAAACTCCTCGGGACTATCCTTGATGTCCAAGGATAAAGACCTGCCCCGAATCCCCGATTACAATTTTAATGTTTCCACCTCCGAGTTGGTAAACGCTATAAAAGGGATGACAGAACAAGGTGTAAGGTTGTCGAGGGACATAAGAACACCCCCAGGGAAGAGAGATCAGACTCAACATTGTGAGTTTCATATGGATTATAGGCATGCCACCGAGGACTGCAAAGAATTGTGCCTTGAGGTGGCCCATCTTCTAAAAAAGGGTTTGTTAGCTGAATATCTCACCATAAGGGAAAACAGAATTTTGCTAAGAATAGGGGAGGGGGACAGTTGCCGAGGGTGCAGTCTCCAAAAAGAGTGGTGAATGTTATAACTGGGGGATCGGAGGTCAATGGTGTCAACTTTGTTGCTGCGAAGAAATTCGCAAAACTTTCAATCAATGTGGAAAAAAATACCCGAGCTGGTGGGTCGAAGAATGAAATAGTTTTTGAGCCAGAAGATTATGACGGGATGATGTTTCCCCATCACGATGCTCTAGTGATCATGTTAAGGATCAATAATTGTGATGTCAAAAGAGTCTTGGTCGAACCCTACAGCTCGGTAAATACCATCAATTATGGGGCTGTTAATAAGATGTGGTTAAAGGACCTCGTCGTCCTGAAAGTAACCATATTGATAGGATTCAACAACTCCACCAAGAAGACACTTGGAGAAATTACTCTTACTACAACTGCTAAAGGAGTCGATAAGAAGACTGTTTTTCAAGTAATGGCCGAGAGTATGGCTTATAATGTTATCCTTGGAAGGCCTTGGATCCATGGGATGGAAGCTGTCTTATCTAACCTGCACCAAGTAATTAAGTTCCCAACCCCATGGGGAATTCGTGCTATCCGAGGTGAGCAACGAAGAGCTCGTGAATGCTATTCGGTTACAATGAAGAGTGGAGTAGCTCCGATTGAGCTGTCCAAATAGCAATTACTTGGCCCAGGGCCCGATGAGGAGGAGAGCTTGGTTCTTAAAGTAAGCTCTCAAAGGAGAAATGGAAAAGGTCCCATTGTTTCTGACATTAAGGTATGTTTCCCTTCGTCAAGCACAATTTTTCGCTTACAGCATCAAGCTGTCAATGCTCCAATGCTTGGGTCGGATGATGCTTGCCCCTCATTTTTCTTTGCTTGTCCTTTTCAGCAAGCAGAAGGAATTGCAAACAGTGCTCGGGTCTGGACTCTTCATACCCGACCACTGGGGGGGATGCAAGAGGAGTTAGCTCAGGTAGTCTTCAACTCACTCCATAACCGGGGACTTCGAACGGAATCTGAATACTAGCAATCCATACGCCAGGGATTGTTCCCTTAGGAGTTAGTCTAGTTGTTTATCGTAATCGCCCGAGGTGGCTGTTGTAATGAGAATTTGCCTAAGTCTTGTCATGACTAGGATTTATGTAAATCGACTCGAATATCATCAATGCAATAAAACTTGATTTGATTTCTTTTTTATTCGATGCTTGAAGCAAGTTTCTATTTTCACGCCTCGGCTCGTGAACGAGACGTCGTTCTAAGCTAGCTTTATTTTAAGAAAAGTTTATCTAAGTCTTGCAAGCAAAAACCCGAATGACATTTCAAACACTTTCAGCACGAAGTAAAAGAGTAACATTTTGAGGCATTCAAATGTTCATTAAAGGCTCGAAGGCCAGCGTAAACATATTTACAAAATAAATCGAAGGCCCCACAAAATAACGACTTGAAGGCTTAAGGCTCGAAGGCCCAAAATAAAAAAAGAAGAAGAGGGCACTGACGCACTCGTCAGCACCAAAAGACGAAGCTTCAGAACCTTTACTCTCCTCATCTTCACCACTCGAGTTTTCACTGCTCGAGGGAAGTTTGCTCATCAGCAGCTGAGCCTTGGCGACACCGTCTTTCACCTTGGCTATTTCTTATTCCAAATTCACTTCAGCCTGGCATTGCTCGAGAGTCTTCAGCTTGGTCTGGACGATAGCCCAGTTTCTGTCAACACAGGCCCTAGTATCTCTAGACTTCAGCCTAGCGTTGATCTTGGACTTGAGCTCAAATGAAAAAATGGTTCCTTCGCTCCGAAGTGTCTCAACATTTTCCTCGAGGGTTTGAGTTTAGGCCTCAAGCTCGGTCACCATTGATGAGAACTCCTTCGATTGGTTTTGAAGCTGTCTGGTCAAATCATTGATCGTTGCATTTGCTGCTTCAATTTCAGCCCGGAGGTTTTCTTCTTGATTCTTCTTTTCAGCCTCACGTTGAGCAATGTCCTTCCAAGACTTGGGTAGCTCAAGCTCCGACTCCTCAGCTACTTTTCGAGCTCGGTCTAGATCCATCTCAGAATTGAGCAAATGCTTCTCGAGTTCAGCGACTTTGGCTTGGAGTCCAGCCTTTACGCGATCCCATCGCTCCCCAATCTTCCTCAATTTTTTCGCTCGGTGAGCCTCAATCTCGGCCGCCTTCATAGTATAAATGAAACTCTGCAAATAGGAGGAAAGGGGTTATAGAGGTGCAAATGTAATTGAGAAGTAAAGAATTTAAAGCAGAAGAGGATTACATGAACTGCGTGCTGAGCTGCATAAGTCATCAAGTCATCGATGGGAAAATCCTTGAGGCGCTCTCGCTCCGATGGCCCGAGCAAGTTCTTAAGACTAATCGGAATGGCTACTGAGTCATCTAGCATGCATAGGTCAGGAGGGATTCCAATCATTCTAGAACTCGACTTGGCAGCCCGAGCGGAGTTGTCAGCTGCCCACTCTTCATCTCGGGCAGGATTAGTAGTTGCCCCCTCCTGAGCGGAAAGTCTTTTAGCCACCTTGGCTTTGCCCTTAGCCTCTTCAGCGGCTCGCTTTTCTTCAAGGTTAGCCAGCTCGACTTCGTTATGAGCATCGCCATCCACAGGCTCGTCAACCCGGCCTCGCTGAGGAGCCTCAAGTGATTCAACCTGAGGATGCTTTGCCTTGGAAGGGTTAATTGTTGCTTCCTTCCTTTTCTTTGAATCTTAGCAATTAAAGGGGGTCATCTCAAAGAAAAAAAAGAGAAGAGGTGAAGAAAGCAATTAAGCTGAAGATTCGAACCTTTTGAAGTCTTGCGACTAGGCGACTTCCTTGAAACTTTGGCTTTTGAGAGGACCTCAACCAAGTCCTCCAAGTCTTTCAAACTATCCCCGCCCTCGGGGACTTCAGTTTTCTTTTTCTCTTCCTTCTTTTTTTCTTTTTCTTCTCTTTTTTGTCCTTTTTCTTCTCTTTCTTTTCCTCTTTCTCCGGCTCGGTAGCCACCCTATTGGGGAACCCTGCAAAAGAAGGGGGTAGAATGAGGACAAGTCTTTGAACTAAGAAGAAGAGAGCATAATGCACACTTACCGTGTCGTTTGCACGACCACTGGTTCTCATCCAACACTGCCAAGATCATCCACAACCTCTCCGGCCTCGGCTTAGCACCGATGATCGCCTGGACCCAGGCAGTCAAACCCTTTGGAGGGTTGATTGGAAGTTTTTCTGCTGAAAATACGAAAGGTTGATTAAAGTTCAAGGAATTGAAAAAAATGGAAAAGGAGAGGTCAGAGTTTAGTCACTTACGAGTTCTGTTCTAAGCCTCGGGAAACCAAGTCTCGGAAGAAAGGAGAGCAGTGGGGATGAGAACGAACCGATCACACCATCCACGGTCATCGGTATCATCACCCTTCGTGATTAAAGAAAACTTGCCTCGTTTGCTCAACTGAACAACTCCATCCTTGTGCATAGTGGGGGTAAAAGAGAGAAATCAATTGGTCGAAAGTAAAAGGGACCTTGGCTCATTGGCTCAAGAAGTCAAGGCATTGAATAACCCTCCAAACGTTGGGACCCTATTGAGCCAAGCATAATTTGTATGTTCGACAGAAGGTGTCAACTATGTGATGAATTGGGAGGGTAAAACCTATCATAAAGGGATAGGTATAAACAATGGAGAGCCCGGAAACTCTATCGCAAGTGCGATGCTCCGGGGAAGGAACCACAATCTGGATCTGGGGGCCCTAGTTACAATCCACCCAAGATCTATGTGAGCCTGTGTGATTAGGCTCGGTGAAAGTTTAACAGGCACATTCCAATTCTTCTCAAGATCAGAGGCTGTTTGTTTTTGCATTCTGAAATCCTTAACAGGGTCATACTTTGAGGGGATCACTTGATGAGGTTTGAGTTCTCCGGTGAAGGATTTCTTCTTGGGTTTTGAAGCTTCTGCGTCTTCTGCTTCTTCGTTGCCATCATTAGCGACTTCTACAGGCGCAGCTCCATCGTCTTTGACGGATACCCCTTCCCGATTGGTGGTATCACGATGATCAGAAGTGGCTTCATTATTGCCTTCTTCCGGCGAAGTAACTTTCAATGGCACGAGCATGTTTATCAACTCGTTGCCCGTTACCACAGTGTTGTCATAATTGATTCTTCCCTCCGATGATCCAGAGGAATTTTGAGCGGAGTGAGTGGAAGACATGGTAGCAAGGTTTTGTAAAAATGAAGTAGAAGTTGCAGGAAGTTTTTTTATTGTTGATCAAAGATTTGAGAAACAGTGAAAATGACAGACAAGTTGGCTAATTTGTAGGAGAAAGGTAACTCAAGTGCCTTAAAAGTTGTCATCATTACTTTTACATTGGGAAGGTAAAACGAAGGGTCACGACCGCTCAGAAAACGCCACGTGCGGTGAATGTGATGTTTAAGAGACGGCTACCTTTTCAAATTCCTTGGCGGACAATTTTCCACGTCGCGCTCCTGTTGAATTTATTCCACCCTTTGAAAAATCCTGACTATTATCCGAGGGGTGGGAGGACTATCTGTATTGGGTGAAAATTTATCGAGCCTCAATGCTAAGGCTCGAGGCGTGGTTTGGTTGAATCCTCTGAAGACGACCCCTCGAAGAAGTTACTATGACCCCGAGGTTATATACCTCGGACGAGAACGAGTCATGGCTACAAGTTACTGCTTGGGGTGATTAAAAGATTACCGTCATGAGGCATGCAGTTTACCCCTAGGTGAAGGTTCATTCTTGGATGAACGAGCTCTTGCCTTTTGTAATTGACGACCGTTGCCTACACATTTAATGGGGTGATCGTGGGTCAACCACGATCAGAATGTGGAGTAATGGCCATAAAACATATTTATTGCTCTTCTTATTCTTGTAGACTATAAATAGTCATGAAGAAACTATGTAAAGGCATCCAGAAATATATCAAAAATACTTAGTTTTTGTCTCTTACTATTGTCCAGATTTCTTTACTGCATTTCTTGTTATCTTTAGGCTTTGATATAAACAAATTGCTAGTTAACCCAACACAAATTCGATTTATTGTCCTAAGCAGATTTAGGGTAACACACCAACCATTGAGCTTTCCAAACTCTTACTTATTTTTCGTTAGAGATACACCATCAACACCTTTACTTAAAATACCGTAACCCACAAAATACTCTTCCAAACCCAAGATGTATATCTATTTGAATGTACTTCTATAAAAGATTCATCTCGAAAATACTTATTCTTAATCACTTGTGAAACTACTAAGTTCTCCAAGCTAGTTTGGCTAGAAGAGCCATATTAAAAGCTTTTAAATCTCGAAAATCTTATCCACCTCTAAACTTAGGCTCACCTAATTTATCTTATTCTAAAAAATGCATCTTTCTCTTCAGCTTACAAAATTTTTGATTCGTTCGGTCGTTATTCATGGGTTCATTAGGTTTTCCTCAATTTGAGATTCCCTCTCCTTATGTGTGTTGCTCATGAGTCGGTTCCTAATACCTTATACCAAATATATGCTTATTAATCTAGAACGGAGAAGTCATATAATTTCTATAATTAGAAGCAAAGTCAAAAATTTCAGTAAAGAATTTAAGGATTTATGTTAGGCATGACTTTTTTTCTTCATCGAGCTAGCTGAATAGGATAAAAAACTAATACTTTTTGTTTAATTTTTTACTTTATAAACTCAACCATTCATATTCATATTGTTTAATAAGAGTACATAATTATGTGACTTTTAAAAACTTATCTGGATCCACGCGCAAAATGAATGTCCCAAAACTAGTTTATACATGTTTCATACAAGTTTATATACTTCTATAAACATGTATAATTATTTAATTTGAGGAATTTATATATGTTTTATACAATTTTATAGACTTTTATAGACGTGTATAAACTTATATATATGTATACGTGGTGTAAATGTATAAAGTTGTCTAAATTTTCAAATTTGTGTATTATTAAGTATGCTTGCATATATTTTTAATTCTTTGTGTATTTGTTTTTTTGTATTTTCCCACTTGTTTGTGCGTTTCCATATGTATACATTTGTATAATTTATTTTTTTGATAGATTTTTGTGCGTCCAAAGGAATAATATAAACAAAATTGGCAAAGAAAATAATTCCGGTAAAAGTCTAGCTATTTGGAATTTTTTTGCCTGGTGGTGCCGGCGGGAGGGTGGCAGTCGGAGGAGCAGTAGCGAAGACAGTTAGATTTTTTTTTAAATTGAAATAGAGGCTATATTTTTTTAAAAATAGGCAATGTGCTATATCTATGTAATTAAAAAGTTGGGCCATTTCTTTGTAATTTCCTGTTTTGAAATGCTATTTTTTTTTAAAGATTTTATTTTATTTGTCATGGTTTCTAAAGAAATTTGTCTCAAATTATTGGTCATTTTGAAATATCAAGAGAGAATTAATTTTTTTTTTGTCCTTAATATTAGTGATCTTGAAAGTAAAAATTAGACTGAACATGTATTGAAGCGAGTGTCACCCCCCGTTTTGAAACCGCCTGATTCCCGGTTTTAGCGCTTATGGAATTTGATTTGATTTTTGGTGCTATTTGTTAGGAATTGTCATTTAAGAAAGTGATTGTACTAAAAAGGTACCGAAATTATTATTTTACGGAATCGCCACTTGACAAGTTCAAAGGTGTACCAAATCACCAATAAAGGTATCTCAGAACACCTTTTGACTCGTCAAAGGCATGCGTTTTGAGATTCGGGTAATGAACTAATAGACACTCGGAAAAGTGTTAGGCATCCTCGAATCCTATGCCAAACACAGTTGCTTTTTATTGCATCTTTCGGCTTTTAAAATATTTTTATTGTTTTAGCGTATCATTTGTCAGATCTAAACGCTACTTTATTTAGAGTATTAAATCATGCATTATTATGTAAAGAATAATATGTACATTATTGATAGCCCTCTTATATTTGGTTCAAAGCTTTCTTGCGAAGGACCAACTTATGAGTATGAAACCTATGACAAGAAAATATTTTCAATTTTTTTAAAGAACGTGTGGTCATAAGTTAAATGTTGAGTATCAAACTTGACTAAAGTTGTAATTTTGAGTTTTGATTCTGCCCGCATTGGTTTTGAAGCAGTCTACCACTATAGTCTTGTTTTCTAAGTTTTTACACTAAATAACCTTTTTTAAATTTTGTTGGGACCTTTTTTGGGCTTTTAAAGAAACTTTGCAATCACAGTCTTGCTTTCATAAACTTATACACCGGATATCCTGTTTCCGCTCAATTTCAAATTTATCCTCATTTTTAGCAAATTAAAGTTGTTTTTAGAGTTCTTTTCCATTTGATGGCCTATTTTGCCAAAGCAATTTCAGATCTCTCTAAATGGGTGAAATTTTTAACTTCTTTGGAAATTTGATTCATAACTTGAGATAGACTTGAGATTGTGTTCATTACTCTTTTTTGCATCACATGACCAGTTTTGTAAAACGGTTCAGATTTTGAAAAGTTTAATTTTTGTAATAAACTTGGAACTTCAAATCATTTGCTTCAAATTTAACGTGATTTCAGTTTTTTTTTTTATTTATTTATTTATTTTTTTTTTTTGCATACACATAATTTTTAGAATGATAAAAAAGACATAAATGAACTAACAAAATGACAAACATACTAGATAATGACTTGACAACTTTATATTTCTAACGCATCAAGAGTCAACAAGCTAAAACATGTATGAACAGAGATTTATAGGCTTAGACATGCTGATTTTTCGTTTAACAAAAAAAGTAAAGTACAAAGTAATATGTGTTTAACTAGTAAGCAACTATCGTCAAAGCTAGACAAGCAAACAACCGGACAGCAGCCTAAACAAAAACCAAAACAGCAGCTCAACGCAAAAGCCCAAGACAGCAGCTCAAACAAAGCCCAGAACAACAAAAACCACAAAAAATTTCACCCAGTGCCCTCAATAAGACATGGTCTTACCTAATTGCCCCCCACTTACAAATGTTTTAAGTAAATGCCCTCCACATCATACCCCTTTATGAAAGGACTATTTTGCCCCCAACTGTGTTTAATTCACGCAACAGGTTTCCTTCTCTCTTTCCCCATTCCTGGCCTCCTTCTTTCTTCTTTGTGTGCTGGAAATTTGGGATTTTTTATTCTCTCTTTTTCGTATATTTGTTCCTGTTACCTTTTTATACTTATTGTTTATATTTTTATCTGTTAGTTTTTTCCATTTCGATCTATGATTGTTGAATTAAGTTTGAGGTTCCTGTGGATTTTTTTTCTTGTGTTTGCTTGATTCCAGTGATTTGAAGGTTTTTATTGCCTATGACTATTAGATATTCATATTTTGCATAGAGCTTAAAATCTTGACCATGGCAAACAGTTGCATAGACTTTCTCTGCAAGTTGTTTATTGCAGTAGAGTTTAAAGTCTTGGCTATTGCCAATACTTGCAGAGATGTTCTGTGAAAGTTGTCGCTTCCACCAGAACTTAGAGTTTTGGCTATTGCCAAGAGTTGCAGAGACTTTGTCTCCAACTTGTTCACTGCAGTAGAGGTAGAAGTCTTGGCAATTGCCAATACTCTTAGAGATTTTTAGTGTAAGATCCCCCTTGCAGCAGAACTTAAAGCCTTGGCTATTGCCAAGAGTTGCAGAGACTTTCTCTGCAAGTTTTGCATTGCAATATAGGTAAAAGTCTTGATAATTGCCAATACTTGCAGAGACTATTTGTACAAGTTGCTCTTTCCATTAGAGTTTAAAGTCCTGGCAATTGTCAATACTTGTAGAGACTATTTGTACAAGTTGCCCCTTCCGCTGGAGTTTAAAGTGTTGGCTATTGGCAATAGTTGTAGAGACTTTTTCTGTACTTGTAGAGACAATGGCAACAGGGCTTAAAGTCTTGGCAATAGGCAAGAAGTCTCTACAAGCCTCCAATCAGTAGAGTTTAAAGTCTTGGCTATTGCCAATACTTTAGAGATTTTCAGTGTAAGTTTCTCTTTGCAGCAGAATTTGAAGTCTTGGCTATTGCCAAGACTTGCAAGATTTTTTTCCTGAAGTTGGCCAGTGCAAGAGGGCTTAAAGTCTTGGCAATAGCCAAGAAGTCACTTAAACTCTTAGCTATAAGCCAAGGGTTGCAGAGACTTTCTCTGCAAGTTGGCACTTGCAACAGGCCATAGAGTCTTGGCAATAGGCAAGAAGTGTATGTAGGGTGCTGATTGCACCAGAGCTTAAACTCTTGGCAATAGTTGCAGAGAACTTTACCCTTGCAACTTGAAGAAATCTTACGTTGACTATTCTCTTGAACAGAGCAATCTGTAAAAGGAATGGGGTTTTATGGTTTTCTTGATCGCGTGAATGGAGAAAAGGAGGGGAAGGGACTGGGCAGGTATTTTTATTGGTTGTGAGGGGTATTTTCGTCCGGAATAAGTTTCATTAAACTAATGGAGGGAATTTTTGCTAAACCACTGTTATTGAGGGCATTTTGGCAAACCAAAGCTTCCCGTGTCATATTATTGCAAATCAGCCCAAAAACCACGCAGAAAAACCCAAATCAATTTATCAGACCCTTCTTTCAAACACCAAATTCTATTAACACCTTGAGATTACCATTAAAGACTTGAAAAATAAAGTCTATTTTAAAAAAAAAAAAACTTTACTAAACTCTTACTATTTTTTATACTTGTTCTTTTCTAACTCACATTTATTGTTCTTTCTCCATTTTTTCTCTCTAAAGCTGAAGGTAGTTCTGCTGTAAATGAAGGAGTGAATGCTATATTAAATATAAGAGAGAGGGAAGTAAAAAAAGGGGAACTGAAGTGATAAAAGGGGGGAAAATAGACTGTTGGGTGCAAAAATTAACACCCATTAATGCAAAAAATTTGCATTTGCCATTTTTGTGCTAAGCCTTTCATCTACCTAAAAGGCAAAGGCTGAAACATTCCCTTCTTGTACTAAACTTGCCCCAAGGACGGACTCCTTGACTTCTTTTCTTTTTTTTCTTTCTTCTTAATTTTATCAAATTTTCAGATTTTTATAACTAAGGGATTGGACTTACTAAAGTCCAAACAAAAACTAAAATTTAAAGTTCTACCCCTAAACTGAATCAGTCCCCAAAAACTTGACCACAATAATGTGTAGTTATTTTCTTTAGGCCTTCTTCTACCACTTAAAAGGACCAGAACTGAACCTCACCTATACGTAAGAAGTAATAGCACCTAACAAAACAACTAATCAAACTCATGATTAAGGAACACTTTAAATTAATGGGCTAATTCAATGTTTAAGCATGCCAAACTTGATAGAGCTAAACAAAGCAAAGGAAGACACACATACACATACCATTTGCACAACTACGAACCAAACACTAACATTAGTGATTGAATTTGCAAGACAAGATTAGTGATTGAATTTGCAAGACAAAACAGATATGAATACGTCTTTTCTCAAATCAATACCAAACACTTAGAACATATTTATGTGATTAAATATCCTAAACGACACTACTTCTACCAACTAATCCTAATCCGAATTAAGCAGAAAAGAGAGACTGAATTCACGCCTCACCAAAATATCAAGAAGACGACATTGACGTTCATTTCATCGCCACTACCTCGCTGTCGCAAATGCATCACCAGCACTAGTGCAAGGTCGAGCTGCTGCCGCTGCGATGTCCTCTCCATCACAGTGTGTTCAATAGCTGCAGCGCCATTGAAGTTGCTGCATACACACCCCCATTGCCGCAAAACCAATCACCAGCCTCAATACGACCCTAAGACTGCTTCCAAAACGCCATGGCAACAGTGCCTCCACCCACAACTTCAAACAAACCAAACCCCATCTGAATCTTCATCAAGTCTTGTTCTAATTGAGACAACCTCATTCGGGGTCGATTCGACTAAAACGAGAGGAGAATGGATTAAAAAAGGGGCAAAGAATTAACCAAAGAAAGCTCCAGCCGAATCTACTAGTTAAAAAATGAATCAATAGGAGAGACCATTTTAGAAACAGAGCAGCAGATGTGAAAAAGGAGGAAAGAACGAGGCTGCAAACATAAATTCACCGAAAAACTCGAAGGAATCGCCGGAAAAGGTCTTGACAGATTCTTAAAAGTCCGATCCACACCAAACTGATTGAATTTTGGAGAAAATTCGTTGCGGAAATGAAAAGGGGAAGTGAAAAGGAGTCCGGGGGTGTATTTTAGTAATTTTCTGGTGGCGGCGGCCGGCGGTGAATGGTGGTCTGCTGGCTGACTTGCGGTGGCTTTGGGTGGCGCTTGGCTTTTCCGCTGGGCTGCCAAAATTTTCCCAGTCCCTCTAAGTCTCTTGGGACTCGTGTGTGTGTAGTGAAATGAGGAAAATAGGAATTAAAAGGGTGAAAGTGATGGGGGCATTGAAGACCATAGGATCAGATGAAATCAACGACTGTGATCTCTCCGGGTCAAAATAAAAGTGGGCTAAGGGAATTGGGTTGGCTGGGTCATGGACTTGGGTAAAAAGGATTGGGCTATCCATTTCTTCCATTTTCTATGATTTTTTAAAAAATGAGTCCAATTGCCTCTAGCTAAATTAAATGTCCAACTCCTACATTAACTTAAACAATCATTCTAATTTACAATGCGAATTTACATTAATTCCATGATAATGAATATAATTAAAGCATAGAACACACTAAGGGTGGCTAATGGTCCGGATCCGACCGGACCGGGCTGGATTTGGGCCAGAAACCGGCTTGGACCGGTTGTGATCTGACCAAAAACCCAAACGAGCCTCCATACCCGGTTCCGACGCGGCCCTATGAAAACAACCGGATGGACCGGTATAAAAATGGACTGGACCAATCCAAAAAAAATAAAAAATCAGAAATCCAGCCGTTAACTAGCCATTGGCAACGACTCTTTTGACCCCCTAGCTGTTGTCCAACGGCCAAAAATGGCCATTTTCATCCCTCTACCACCCCATAACCACCCCTAACTATTTTTTTCCTATAAATACCTCATTATTTCATCATATTTTTCACTCAAATCTTCTAATTCTCTCAAATTCTCTACAATATTGCTATTTTGCTACTTTAGCTATTTGTTAAAAGTTTACAATTTGGATACTTTATCAAGTTTTAATTGGAGTTGCTATCAAAGTTATATTTGACTATTTGGTGAAGTTTTCAAATATCAAGTATTTGGTCGATTGGAGGCACTACTTGGTTGAAATATCAATTTGGCTATTTTTACAATTTTTCGATTATCAAGTATTCACCTTATTAATTGAAGTGAAGGCTCAAGTTTCATCTTCACCTCAATTATACGGTTATATTTGGTTGGTCGTTCCTACTTTCTACTCTTTTATAACTTTTTATTATATATTTATTTTATTTGCTATTATTATGTCTCAAAGAGGTTCAATTGGAACTAGTAGTGGGGGGCATGCACGTAGTCGTGGGGAAAATAGGGGTAAAGGAATTGTTGGTAGTTCTAGTCAGTTCACCCACATAGATGACTCTCAATATTATCATGATGTTAGCACTAATAATATACTTGATCATGAAATGTTAGAAGCACATTATGGCCATCAAAGCGGGGTTAATTTTGAAGAAACACCTAAATTTCAAGCTAGTCCACCTGAAGTTCAGTCTGACTTGCCTCCTGTACCTCCTACTAGAGTACCGATTAAATGTAAGGATAGATCTGAGGTGTGGGAATTTGTAACAAAGAAAGTTGAAATGCAGACGACCGTATGTGGCTTTGTGAAATGGAGTGGATTTTTAAAACTGGGGGTAATGATGGTGGGACGGGTAAAATTAGGATCCACTTACAAAAGAAACATCGTAAAGAATGGTCAATGCGGGCGGGGAATATATTTAGGGACCGAACATGGGGGGGGGGGGGGGGGGGGGTAGTGCATGATGAATCTTTGGGTACCTAAACAAAAATTAACCAAACAACAGGAGGGCTTCTTACTTATGATAAACAAAGGGATAGGGAAAGGTTTTCCAAGAACTACTGTTAAAAATGATATTATTAAATTTAAGAACGAATATCAAGATTATTTGCGATATTTATTTGATAACTTTGACACTAGAGTATGTCTTACTACGGATATGGGTCGTTCTACTAATGGATGTGATTATATTACAGTGTTACTGTTCATTGGATAGATCTTGATTGGGTATTTCAAAAACGTATTATTGCTTATAAAGTTGTTGATGAACCACACACGGGAAATTATATTTGTAATAATGTTTCATCAATTTGTCGTACGTACTGTTTAACTAACAAAGTTTTTAGTATTACGGTAGATAATGCTACAAACACATAGATGCACTTAGGAACTTAAAATCTATTTTGAACCCCCTTTTTGAGGAATTTTTTTATGTTAGGTGTGCATGTCATATTTACAACTTAGTAGTAAAAGATGGTCTTGACTTGTTTAACGACATTATAAGTAAGATGAAAATAGCTATTACTTATATTTTTAGAAATAAAAACCAAGAAAGAAAAAGAGAATGTGAAAGAAAATGTATAGAATTAGGAATGCCAATTAAGAGAGTCCCAAAGGAAGTTTGTATTAGGTGGAACACTTTATATGAAGCATCGAGTGTCGCTTACGATTATAGAGTTCCTATTTCTCAAATGTATAATAAACATTTTATGGAAATCTATCACCTTAAAGAGGACGATTAGAAACTTGTTCAACATCTCCTTCAGTTTTTACAAAATTTTATAAAGCTACTTTAGAATTTTTCGGACAATATAATCCAACTACTCCTACCATGTTATATTATATAGCTGGAATATCGGAATGATTGAAAGTATATAAGCAATATGAAGTATACAGAATGGCTGTAGAGGCTATGATTGAAAAATTTAGAAAATATTTTTTCCCAATTCCTACTCTTTTTTATATTGCTTCTGTGTTGCATCCTACTTTTAAACTTAAGTTAACTGAACGACTTGTTAGAGAAATATATGCAAATTTAGAAATTACAGAAACTGAAATTGAGGCTAATGGATTTCCAAGTGTCGAAAATGCGGTTCTTAAAGTTTATGCAGATGCCGTGGCTTTTTTTGCAAAGTATAGAGCCTGGGCAGAAACTCCTACACCAACAGAACCAATACAATCCACCGGTGAAAGTTCTTCTCAAATGGGCAAAAAACATGCGGGGATGAGCACTTTTGGGGGACTTGATGAAAAGTTGCTTTCAGAACAGGACGAGTACGAGGAGGAATACAATGAGTTCCAAGTGTATTTAATTCAATATCCAAAGAAACTTACAAACTTTGGAATTCATGATTTGTTGGGTTATTGGAAGAATTAAGAATCGCAATTTCCAATTCTTTCAAAAATGGTCCGGGATATATTAACAATTCAAGCTTCATCAGTTGCATCGGAAAGCGCTTTTAGCCAAGGAAGATTTCAAATTGAAGATCACAGATATTCGTTGAAGGAGGAGGCAATAGAGACAGGAGTTTTATTCAGGGATTGGATCAGAGCAGAGCGAAGAAACTTTGGTCTCCAGAACTTACTAAGGCAAAAGGCAAAACATATCTCGATATAATTTTGAGCGACGGAACAAGTGAAGAAGGGAGTCAAATCAGAAATGAAGAAGAAGAAGAAGAAGAAGAGGAAGAACCAGAAGGAGATGATGAACAAGAACAACAACGGCCAGTTCCTAAAGAAAAGCCTACGACTATCATCAAGAAATTAGCTAGTATGTTTAAAAGAATGTAATTTTCTAAATCAGAATTTTGAAATTACAATTTTGAAAGTTTAGCTATTGTAGTATGTATTGCACTACTTATGTCTTAAACAATTAAATAAAATTGCTCCAAGTCTTGGAATTCCATCACAACTATTGTCTTCATATTTTTTATTTTTAATTTATAGTTTGCGCAAAAATACTACAATAAATTACTAGTTTGTAAATTAGTTCAAATATGATTTTATAAAATTAATTCAAAGTTTGAACATTGAACTTAACAAATTAATTCAAAAGTTTGAACTTGTCAAATTAATTCAAGGTTTGAACTTTGAATCATCACTTCAAAAATTTCATTAATTCAAAGTTTAAAAGAATACTACAAGTTTTTTAATTCTAAATTTAAACTTTAAACATTAAAATGAACTAAACATTCCAAATATATATACAAACTTGATAATATTTTATTTTTATATTTTCAAATTATCCATCACTTTAAATAAAACACAAAGGAAAAACCCAAAAAATAAATCGAAAAAAAATATATGGGGCCCGGTCCGGCATTTTGAAAATTTGGCCCAACGACTCTCTTTCAAATATAGCCGTTGACCAACGGCCAAAAACGGCTATTTTTGCCTATCACCCCCCCTAAACGCCTCCCATACCCCCAACTTATTTTTATTTATATATACCCTATTATTTCATCATTATATCACACAATTCATCACTATCTATTAATTTATCTCTCAAATTACTCTCAAAAGCTATTTTCTAAATTTCTTCCAAAGTCCAAACAATTAAAATGGCTGAAAATCAAGCTCCCGCTGCTCTCGGTCCTAGTGAAACACGACGTCCGGAACGAATAATCGATCTGAAGTTTAAGAATTTATGGAGTATAATAGAGAAGCTAACAAAGCTAAATGTAAAGTTTGTCAAAGAGAGTGGGGCTTATTGGGTGGGACGAAGAATCTTGCGAAGCACTTAAAAAAACTCCATAATTTCGAATGGAGTCGTCGAGTGGGAGGCATTTATCTGCGTAATAATTAAAGAAACGGTTAAGGAATTTTCTATGTAATTTTTAATTTTCTAGTTTGTCTTAGTCATTTCAATTATGTATTTTCGAATTTCTAGTTTATTTAGTATCTTTGTAATTTTCAATTTCTAGTTTGTTTCAATTATGTATTTTTGAATTTTCGAATTTCTAGTTTATTTTAGTATCATTCTAATTTTTAATTTCTAATTTGTTTTAGTCGTTTCAATTAATTCAAAGTTTGAAAAATACTACAAAATTTTTAATTCTAAATTTAAACTTTAAACATTGAAATAAACTAAACATTCCAAATATATATATAAACTTGATAATATTTTGTTGTTTTTTTAAAAAAAATTATCCATCACTTTAAATAAAACACAAAGGAAAAAACAAAAAAAATAAAAAATAAAATATATGGGCTGACTGCCGGACCGGACCGGTAGTTTGAAAATTTGGCCCAACGGCTCTCTTTCAAATATAGCCGTTGGCCAATGGCCAAAAACGTCTATTTTTGCCTACCACCCCACCTAATCTCCCCCCATACCCCCCAACTTTTATATATATATATATACACCATATTATTTCATCATTATATCACACAATTCATCACTTTCTATCAATTTATCTTTCAAATTACTCTCAAAGGCTATTTTCTAAATTTCTTCCAAAGACCAAACAATTATAATGGCTGAAAATCAAGCTCCCGCTGCTCCCGGTCCTAGCGAAACACAACATTCAGAACGAAGAGGTCGTTCTGAATTTGGAGTTTGGGAATTTATTACAAAAGATACTGAAACTCAGAAAGCTAAATGTAGCCTCTGTATAACAGAGTGGCAAATTTACTCTGGCGAGAGGATTGGAGGGACGAAAAAATTTAGGACCCACTTAGAAAAACAACATAAGACCGAATGGGCTGGTCGAGGAGGGGGCGTTAATCTGCGTGATTGAAGAAATGATTAAGGGAATAATTATGTAATTTTCAATTTCCTAGTTTGTCTTTTGAATTATGTATTTCTTGAATTTTCAATAAAATGTTTGTATTTCTTTTCCAATCTATCAAAGTTTGTTCAGTGTTTGTCGTAATAATTATTTATAGTACTTTTTTTTTAATTTTCATAGTATATGCTTAAAAAAACAAAAAAAATTAAAAAAAATATTAAAACCGGACGGTCCGCACTGGTCTAGGCCGGAAAAAACCGGCCTAGCGATCGTCGGTGCCGGTTCCATTCCGGCTCAACGTTTTTCCACCGGATGCGACCGGACCGATAAGGCCGGTTTGTTCGATTTTCTTCTCACCCTTGGCCCGGACCGGACCGGAACCGGTTGCCTGTGTCCCAGACCGAACCGGGCCGATAGCCACCCATAGAACACACAACACAAATTATTTTGGTATTTTTTATATATATTTTTTTTCTAATTAGTCAATTAAAACAAGCTAAATAGAATGTAAATGTCTATGACAGATAACCAAAGATCACAAGAAAATTAACACGACAATTTGAGAAAAATTATATTTTTATGTCAAAATTAGGTGATTACAGCGAGATATGATGAAAGATTTAAAAAAATTATAAAGGTAAAATAGTCAAAATTTCTCCTTATCATTGTTTTGTTAAGGAACGTGCAAATAAGCAAATATGACTAATAAATTGAGACGGAGTGCAACATAAATTCTCTTGATATTTCTACCGATACACTCTTTTTCCATTTACTTGTCCCAAGTTATTGGTTGCATTTATTTCATAATTAAGAATTAAACAAAAGAACTCATAACAGTTATCTCATTTCCCAGAGAAATTATTCTCAATGGTTTTGTACATGTTAGTATTAGAGCATATTTGGCCAAGCTTCTGAAAGTTTAAAAGTTCTTATTTTCTACAAAGCACTTATTTTAGATGATGAAGGTGTTTGGCCAAGCTTTTGATAAAAATTAAGTGCTTTTGAGTAGAAGCAGAAGTTATTTTTTAGTTTTTAAGTAGAAGCTGAAAAAAGTAGATTCTCCAAAAAATAAGTGTTTTTGAACTTTTAAGACTAGAATAGACATACAAAAGAACATCAAACATCATATATGTATATCCTTTTCCGTAATTTGAAATTTAAAAATAAATTTTTAAATATTTATCAAATACTATAAATTACTAACAAAAGCGTTAAATATTTGTCAAATATAAATGGGAAAAATACTAAAGACCCCCTTAACTTGTCCATAAAAGTCAGTTATATACTTAACCTTTAGGGCGACCCCTTATCTCTCTATCGTTATCTGAAGTGAATTTATTTTTCCCCTCTAAGGCACTAAAAGCTAATATGGAAAAAAATAAAAGACGGCGAAAATGGGCGAGTGGTAGTCAATATTTATGCCTAAAAAATAGGAAAAATTAAAAAGAAAGATTAGAAAAGAAGGAAGATGTCCTTTCAACTCCCCACCTCCCTTCTATTCTCCATCTACACCCCTCCCATTTTCTTTAATTCTTCACCAAATTCCTCTCTTCTCCTCCAGTCACTCGATGAACACATTATCATTGCAATTCTGCTATGAGCTTAAAAGAATTTGTGATGGTGGTGGTGATATTTTTTGGTGGATTTGGCCGTGGGTGGTAATTTGGCGATGTTGTTGTTTTGATTTTTTTTGAGTGGCAGCAGTGGTGGTTTAAATTTGACGGTTGGTGATGAAATTTTTATTCAATGGTGGTGGTGGTATAATTTTGCCGATGGTGCTGAAATTAATGGTGGTGATTGTTTGTGATTTTTAGTGCGGTTAATGTCAATGGCTTAATTTTGCTGGTGGGTACTAAGTAGGGCCTTTTGCTACTAGATTTTTATCAACTAAAGTATGCACAAAGATGCGATTATCAACCAAAGCTTAAGAAGATTATCTTTTCGAGAATAGGTCTATATGTTCAAGATTAGATATATGATTCTTTTATTCTTTTTATGCATGCTTAAATTCTATAATTTTTGTATGCAGTTAATCAATTGTGGATATTAATCTCACGTTGGTGTTTGTAATGTTTGATGGCGGCAGTGGTGGTGTAGTAATTTCGATAGTCGATTGTGTGGTGGTTGTTTAAATTTTTGATGGTGGAAGATGTGTGTTTTGTGATAATGTGGCGGCACTAGTGGTGGATTGTGGTGGTTTGCTTAGCTTTTGATAAGAAGAAATAGTTAGGTGACATGGAAAAACAATATTCTAAAATATGAAACTATGTTGATGTGGCAATGACAAGGTGATGACATGGCGATGACATGGCACGAGTGTGATACACCTTCCACCATGTGACTGGTTGTATGTGTGTTAGGGGTTGTAAGTTCCACTTGAGACAACGATAGGGGGGGGGGGGTAAGAGGTCGGTCGTAAAGGTTAAGTGTGTAACTGACTTTTACGGACAAGTTCCGGGGGACATTAGTATTTTTTTCAATATACATTACTAAACACTTCTCACATGATTTGGCCAAACACAAAGTGCTACTCTTCAAAAGTACTTTTATCAAAAGCACTTTTGCTCAAATACTTCTCAAAATAAGCTGATTTTTGGCAGCTTGCCTAAAGAGGAGGATTTACTTCTTCCCTTTTTTCCTTTATGTTTTCTAACTAAGAGTAGATAACAATTTGCGCTCGTTTCGTCATTTTCTCTGTGAGCTACTAAAACCAAAAATAGTCAAATGAAGATTTATAATATCAGTCAGAATAAGCTAAAAGAGAATAAGATATAGAGATTTATTATATGAAGGTATACCTAAAAGTTTTGAAAATACATCTTGTATGAAATATGAATGAGACATGTTTAGACATTATTAATTATTTCTTCATCTGCAATGCCTTTGATCTCCATGCTTCTTTCGACTTCTCATTATGATTTTGTGTTCTAGTTCTTCAACGAACGTAGAAAGCCAATTTGGCCGTTGACTTGAAAGCATGAAATATGCTATGGAGAATCCAATAATTAGTCCACAACCATATCCCATAAGAACCACTTTCCAACTAAGTTCACTTAGAAATGTAGAATCATCTTCTTCATCTAACATAAATGTTGTGTTGTTTGTCTCTGGTCTCAATTTACTTCCACAATTTTCCGAAACTGGGAATCCACGTAATCCATCATTACCTTGATATGAACTGTTCTCAAATGTATCAAGTTGAGGTCCTCCGGGGATGCATCCTTCAAGATGGTTGTGGGAGAGATTTAAAAATGCAAGAAATGTAAGAGAAGCAAGTTGTTGTGGTATCTTTCCAGAAAGCTTGTTAAATGAAAGGTCCAATGATTCGACTACAGATAAATTTCCAAGTGATGATGGTATACGACCTTGCAATCTATTATGAGACAAATTCAACCCCCGGAGTGAAATGAGATCTCCCAGAACACTAGGTATGCGTCCTTCAAATTTGTTATTTGAAAGATCGATAGTGGTATACAAAGACAAGATTCTCACAACTTGAAGCATTATTCCCTTTGTTACAACAATTACCGAGTCTTGATAATATTGATCACCTTGTGCATTCATTGTCTGATCAATTCTCCTCATTACTTGATCAGTTCTCTTCATTGCTTTTAAATTTTGGAAAAGACTTGTTGGTAACTCTGCTGTAAAGGCATTGCCAGAGAGATCTAGTATTTGAAGCTGAGGAAACAAGTTTTTAAGCCTTGAAATTCTAATGGATCCATGCAATTTATTGGATCTCAAGCTGAAAACTTGTAGCTTTGGAAGAGTCCCCAACCACATAGGAAATGTGTCATTGAGGAGATTGTTTCCTAAATCAAGAACTTCCAATTGTTCACAATTGGCCAAGGATCTTGGAATTTGTCCTTCTATCTTATTTCCATGTAAGTTGAAGCTTTTAAGTCTACTTCCAAAGCTAAATGCTGTTTGGAGCTTTCCTGAAAGACTATTCTGTTGCATATCCAAAACTTCTAGTCGTTTACTCATATTACCCAAACATTGTGGAATTGCTCCCTTCAAATTGTTTCTTGCCAAATCTAAAACTACTAATGATGTCAAATTGCAAATAGAAGAAGGAATTTCCCCGCTGACATTATTATTTGAAATGAAGAAAAATGTTACAAAAGGCGGTGGAATAGGTAACGACCCTTGAAGAAAATTATATCGTAAGTCAATTAAGAGTAGAGGTATCGAAATGTTGTCAATACTTGTCAACATGTTGTAAGATAGATTAAGAGCTGACATTGAAAGTTCCCAATTAGACCATGCCCAATCAGGAATTTTTCCTTGAATCTTATTATTTGAAAGATCCAATTCATTAAGCTGCTTTGCTGATCTCAAAAATTCCAATTCGTTTACTTCACAGGCAGCCAATCGTAAGATTTCAAGAGATTCGGGCAACGTAGACTTGACTTTGTTCTTATTTGTCAGCACAATATTATCATATGAAAGATCCAGAGAAAAAAGTCTATTGAGGTTGGAAAACAAGCTAACATCTACAGTGCCACTAAAATTGTTTGATGAAAGATCAAGGTCTGTTAGGTTCACAAGGTTTTGAATTGATTTGGGAAGATGGCCTTGCAGCTGATTGCCTCTTAGATTGATAACGGCTAATGTATTGTACTTGAAATCCTCAAGCTGACTAGTAAGGTGGTTAAGACTCAAGTCTAAACTTCTTAGTGATGGAAGGGAGAATATCCAGGGTGGTATAGCTCCATTCAGGGAATTATTTGATAGCAAAAGTGATTTTAGATTCGACAATCCACTTGTAAACCCAAGAATCGGCCCTTCCAAATGGTTACTTCTAAGGTTTAAATACTCTATACGTGTGAGATTCCAAAGAGATTTTGGAATCGGCCCAGACAAATTGCAAAGAGGAAGTAGCAAGGTCTGCAGTGAAGTTAGATAACCAAGGGATTCAGGTAAATTACCAGAAATGGTCACTAGAGAAAGCTCTAACGTCGTGAGAGATGCACTGCTATTCCATTTGGTCTTTGGAAAAGTACCACTTAGTTCACCATTGTTAGTTAAGGAAAGAACTTCCAAGTTTGGCAAGTGAAAAATACTCTCAGTTAATATCCCATGCAACCCTGTCCACTGAAGCCTTAGAGTAGTTATATGAGATGAAAAATTTAGAGGAAAGGTGGAAGATATGTTCACAAATGCAAGATCAAGGTCTCTTAGTTGGGTCAAATTCATAAGAAGCCACTTAAAATCACGAGCTATGAGTCTTAACTCATTATTGTAGAGGTTAAGAGACTGTAATTTTGAAAGATGAGAGATTTCGGAAGGAACTTGACCTGAGAAATAGGACTGGGAAAGATCAAGATGTATCAGGTTCGAAAACGTACCAATTCTTGGCGAGATTTGAGAATTAGAGAAGTTATTCAGCGAAAGGTTAAGGCTTTGGAGGTGAGAGAGTTGGAATAAGCTGCTATTCGAATCGATTGTTCCTACAAGCAGGCTGCAACTGAGGTCAAGTTCAATCACATGGCCAGTCAACTTATCGCATTTCACTCCATCCCATAAACAACAATTTCTGCTCGTATTCCATGAGGAAATACTTTTTGGATTACAATCATAAGATAGAAAAGACTCATCTACAACAAGCTTCTGCTTGAATTCTATAAGGGCAAGACTTTGATCTTTTGGGCATGATTGTGCTGCCAATGAAGAAAATACAAGTTGACAAAATGAGAAAGATAGTAGAAGTAGGAGGTGCACATAACACATTTTCGCTAGAAAGATAAGTAATATATAGAAAATGTTGGAAGAAAAAGAACCAAGAACGGTGTGCTTTCTATTAGTCTCAAATCAAAATTCTTGAGAGATATATACAGGTGGATGTTAAAAAGAGTCAATTCTGTAGGTACTCAAGAAAATGATATTTTTGAGAAAATTAGTTTTACAGTCTCAAAAGTCAAAACAATTAATGAGGGCCATCTTAAAATTTCGTATAAATTTTAAGCCAAAGAATTGAAATCTGGATCATCTTGTTGTCTAGTGCAGGTCCGTTCGAAATGCATGCAATAAGTTATCAATTAAAAATAACTAGTATATTACCCGCGCAACGCGCGGTTGAATCGATAGAAACTAATTGCAACAAATTTTACATATCAAAGTAATAAAATGGAAGACGATACCATACAATTTTTCCGTCGTTCACTATTTTTATCACTATAGTTCACTATTTTTTCTTTTCACTAAAACTCATTCTCTAGACAATACCACAATAAGAAAGTGGAACCAATTAATGATACATTCATTCAAAACACATAAAATTTAGAAACACTAAATAATCATATATTTTGTAATATTAATGTTTCAATGACCATATAATTTGTGATGCAAACAATATGAATTCACTAATTAAAATAATAATATAGTAATAAATAACATTTAGATGAAAAATAGATTCTAACATTTAGCCGAGATACAAAACATCTCTTCTGGAGAAAGAAACTATAGGAATAGAAAATTAAAACAACTCTATCTGTAAAAGTTATTACATAATATAGTATAGTTAACATTATGTAAAATTGTCGATTAACTTATTTTCAATTTTTATATTTTCATAGAACTAAGTGTCTGCTTTTCCCTACTCATGTGCTTACATATTTGTCTTACATTGTTTGAATTGGATCTTTAAATATAGAGATGCATAATCTTTAAACGTCCAAATGGCATAGTTCTAATTGCATTACAATTCAAAACACTTTATTACAATCAAGAGAAAAAAAAATATAAAAGATAAAAGAGTTATCTTTGAAATTTAGCATATTCTAAGATGATAACACAATTAATTAAAAGACTTGATTATGAAAATTAATCTAAGAATTATCATTTTACAAAACTCAAGCTTCCTTTAAAATATAGTCAGACACAATCAAAATCAAATATGAACATAGAACTATTGATAAGCCTTCATGTTAATTGATATACAAAAGCAACTTCTTATCTACGCCCATCCTTTGCAAAAATTTGAAATGTGGTACACCCAGCTTTCTCCGAGTAAAAAGCAAAATTCTGTAGGTATATACAGGTGGATGTTAAAAAAGAGTCAATTCTGTAGGTACTCAAGAAAATGATATTTTTGAGAAAATTAGTTTTACAGTCTCAAAAGTCAAAACAATTAATGAGGGCCATCTTAAAATTTCGTACAAATTTTAAGCCAAAGAATTGAAATCTGGATCATCTTGTTGTCTAGTGCAGGTCCGTTCGAAATGCATGCAATAAGTTATCAATTAAAAATAATACGTTAAGAACGAAAACTACACTTAACGTTAAATTAGATAATCCAATGTGTAGCTCAAATCAATGCACAAGTTTTTCTGTTGAAACTTCAAATGTATTGACTGGTTACTTTCTTACCTTTTTCAACATCTAATTAAGCATTTTCACAAGGAAAAAGAAAAGAAAGTCACCATTCCAGATTAAACAAATGATCTATGTTAAGTAGATAAACGCACAAGTCTTTACATGGAAATGTCAAATGAAAGCTATTTCAACACGGTAATACTTTTACTTTGACGTTAAACGTTGTATAAGTGGAATATCTAATTGCATCATTAGGCTAATTGAACATGAAAGAAAATCTTGCCCCTTCATATCACACCAAACATGATCCGATCTTCTCATCTCCTTCTCGCTGATTCCTCACCCCCGTCTTCTATGTTTCTCCTCCCCTTCTGGTTCTTCTTCACATGTTATATCCAGGTTTTCTCAATAGTGGTCTATTAGGTTACGTATGGTTCCTATTCTCAATTGTAATTTGGACTTCAGTATTTTCTATATAAATCAGTGTTTGTGTTACATTAAGTTACACCATCTTGATTAACTTACATGATTTGTCAAAATAAAATTGAAAGTTGTCCTCGCTAATCCGGTTTCCGTAGTAATCTTTATAGTATTATTTTCTCATATAGGACAAATATATTGCAGTTTGCCCTGTAGAAGACGCAAGAGATCTGAGACACTTATTTTTGACAAAATGGGGTGACTATTCATTTTGACGCTTATTTGTCAAATAATTTTATATTGACTTGACTACATAAACTTTATGTTTTGACGCTCCATCCAGTTCACACATTGACACTCTTACCAACATGAGAAGTTTAATCACAAGTTTTAGACATATAATTGACCTTAATGGAGAACCAAATGTGAAGTCGCTCAATGATCATGACATATTCTATTTAATTTAATTTTTATTAGCTATGAAACTTTAATACTGTACTTTTAAAATTGTACTATTTTCATAATTTAAATTCTTGAGTTGACTTTGTTAAGGAATTAAGATTTGTGCACTGATAATGTATATAGATTGTTGCACCATAAGGTTATAATTACCTATTGTAGAATAGGCAAATTACCTTATTTTTCAAAGTCACAAATCTTATTTTTATGAACATTACTTGTAAATATTTTTTGGATGACGTGATAGTATAAAAAATTATGTACACTGACCGTAAAACAAAATTGAGACTCAATTTTTAATTACATTGGTTATCCATATAAACAATGTAAGCTACATTATGGGAAAATTTCACTTAGATTGAATAAAGAAGCACAAAAGTACAAATTTATATGCGTATCACAAGTAAGCTTTGTTCTTTTTCTCTCTTCTCTGTATTTTATCTTGTGGAGCTCATGAGACAATATTCTCCTAATCCGTTTTCAATGGTGAAAGACATGTAACCGATTCAACCAGGGGCGGATTCAGGATTTGAGAACGTCGGGGTCACTATCAAATTTAACATAGATATACCGTCAATTGAGGGTGTCAAATATATATATATAGCCGACATCAACGGGTGTCGATGCACCCGCCACTAACACACTAGGTCCGCCTCTAGACTCAACTAACTTAGAATTTTGTGAGTTTTGGATAGAGATGATTCATGTAGCCGACCCCGACTAATTTAATATTTAGTATTTTTACTAATTGGGAATAGTACTCTTTGTTTCTAGATAGATGATAAACTCTTTTTCCCATGCTTCTTGAATAGTATATTTTGTGGCCGACCCATGATTTTTAGATCGAAGGTGCTAGCCTTCAAATGCATAGTTGCTATACTAATCATACTGCACAACTATTTGAACACAGTAGAAAGAAAATATTAATGAGAAAATGATGCAATACCACTCGGGCTTGATAACGAGGTTATGCAACAAACACATGCGGAAGTAAAAATTGAAAGGTAAAGATAAAAAGCAAGACACAAACACAACTCTTTCGAACAATATCAAGAAACTAGTCTTGATACCTTCCGAAACTATGTGAATAGACACCTATACTAAGCAATGATCCTCAAGAATAAACTCTCTTGCAAACAGAATGATAAAAAAAGAAAGAGTTTAATTAGAATCCACCAAATGACACAAGTTCCATTCACTATTCCCGCTCGGAGTTTCTCATGATGGAGACAAAAGCTCAAATATTGTTTTCAATATTCAAAGTCTAGGTATCAAACAAATGAAATCCTAAGGGGTGTAATAGGAATCCCCAAGGTTAAAATGGTAAATATGGCCACAGTCGGCCAATCAAACAAGTCCACGCAGGCCTAACTAAGTATTGTGGCACAGGCGCTCTTCTACCTCAGGCGGAAATATAGCCCTTCAGTCGCATCACAGCTCGGCACCAATATTTAGTGTTCGGGCGCTTTCAGCTTCGGGCTCGAGCTGGAATGTATAGCTTCTACATCTGGCACCCGACCACTCATTCTCTGAATCGTTTCTCCCTCCCGATCATGCTAGATGAACATGCATATTGTACAGTGTCTTGGCTTGGCTTCATGTGACCGGTCATGATGGGACGAACACAACTTAACCAGCACAGACATAGGCTACATCATCCTTCCCTTCTAGAGAAGACTTCGCCCTCAAAATTGTGCTATCGTCGTCCTCCGGTACTTTTCTTGCGGCACAAGAAGTTAAATCAACAACGTTAAAAGTGTTGGATACATTCTACTCACCTAGGAGGTCGATCACATAGGCATTGATGTTGATCTTGTTCAGCACCTGGAATGGACCATCCCCTCTCGGAGCCAACTTCCCTTTTCTTTGGTTTGGGAACTTCTCCGTTCAGAAGTGAACCCAAACCCAAACTCCCTTCTTTAACTCTAACTTCTTATGCCCCTTGTTCTTTTTTGTCGCCACCTTAGCATAGGCTTCCTCAAGATTTTTCCTCACATTGGTATGGAGTTCGAGCAGGCAGTAGCTTGGCGTGTACCTTCAAAATCAAAAACAGCATCTCGAGGCAACGGGGTTAAGTCAAGTAGAAGAAAAGAGTTAAAACCATACACACACTCAAACAGAGTCATTCCAATCATTATATGCATGGTACAGCCCATCACGGGCAAACGATCAGCCCAATTCCCAGCCTTACCGTTGGTCATTGCTCGAAGCTGAGCTCCCAAGATTCGGTTGACTACCTTGGTATGTCCATCAGTCTGAGGATGATGAAACGTCGAGAATAGAAATTTGGTGCTAAGGGCACCCCCAAAAAACTTCCCAAAAATGACACAAGAACTTAGAGTTTTATCCACTCCGAAGTGACCCATTAAACCACCGGAGTTAGATTCTCAAACCAAGAGCTCTCACCAAGATGACTGTTAACACCCAATTTTTCCTCTTTCACATTTGTCTGTATCTAGTTCCAAAAATACAATAGCAATTTTTCAGACAAAATTGCACTAATTATCATGCAATTGCCCATGTCACCCTTGTCATTGATCTCCTATCCTTACTGACACCCATTCAATACACTTATATTGCATAAGTACACCATTTAGGTCATTTTTAAAGGCACTTGCACAATCTGTGACTATTTATATAATTTGCACACTTAATTACTCATTTTACAATTATCTATATTATCTAAATCTATCTACAATTATTTAAAATTACTTATTATTTTTCTAATTCTCCAATAATATTCCCTACGTCTTATTAATTATATTTTGTATTTTATTGGCATTTTAAAGTTAATTTTACTATTTAATACACATTTTATACATATTTTATACACTTCATATACCTTTATATACATATACACTTGGTGCCCCACAATGTCACACATGCTGCACATACACACACCCTAACCATGCACACATGGCTAAATCCTAGCCATCCGTCCCCTTTATCCAACGGCCACAACACCATTTTCCTTTTTAATTACATTCCAACCCCTAAACCCTAACAACCTAAAATTATTTTCCCTTTCCTCGTTACACACACAGCCACCCCCACCCTCTCTCCTCTCTCCCCCTTCCCCTAAAACCCGACCATATACATTCTAAAACCTTCGCTACAACACCCCTCCACCATTAGCGCCACAATCTACTCCCTCTCTCACAACTGTCCCTTCTATACTATGGAAAGGGAATCATATCCCCTCGTCTCTCTCTCACTTGGAATCCGAAGAAGAAAGGCAAAAATCGGGCAAATCCAAACGAATTAAAGCGAGAATCACGAAAATTATCAATGAATATACACGTACAAGGCAAAAGATGGACATTTTCGAGCTTGAAATTCCCAAATTGGAAAAGAACTAAATCGGGTCAGTCTGACCCGATCCAGTAATCTTTTCCCTTTTTTATTTTTTATTTTAATTTCATTTTGCTTCTTATTTTATTCTCTAATGATTATGCTCGAACCACATACTTGTTCTTTAATTATCATGCTTAAACTATGTTAATAAACACCCTCTTAATTTCTGTTCTATAATGCCTAAAGTTACAACAGTTTCAACTATATTCGGATGGTTAAAACTTAGACTAATGATTCTAATACCTTATTTGATTAAACCGTTTCAAGTTAGCCTAGTTTGGAAGCATGCGACTGTTTGATTTTGGTTGTTGTATTTGTAAAATCAACGATTGATGCTTTCTTTTTAAGTCTATAGTTTTCTTTAAAATTGCCTGCCTTGAATTTAGATTGCCTACATGTATAGTTTATTTTTTTTTAAATTACCTATGCCTTGCAAATATTGAAAAATATTCTTTGAATTTGAAATTGAATCAGTAGAAACTATTTTAGGAAGAAAGATACTAGTAGAATATCATTGGAATATTTGAAAATGTATGATTTCTAAGGACGTACCATATGATTGTTTAGTGTCCCGATGCAAATATAAAATGTATTTGCATATACCACTCTTTTTATTTTCAAAAAATCAGGATAGTCAACCCTATATTAGGAAGGAAACCCTTGGTGATATTCTTAATGTTGGTAAAATTATTTGGCTCAATTTATTTCACTCATTTACTTTAATTTTTACTGATTTTGTCTTCCCTTTCACACCCTAATTTTGAGCTAATCAGCTTTAGCCTAAAATTATAAAATGGCAGCCCTCTCCTCTTATTTAAAACGCACTTATACGCTAAAACTACTAATAATACTTCTCTCTCTAAGCAAAAATCCTGCACCTCTCTATTGTTTGGTCTTTTCTGTTGAAACCTTGGTCTTGGAAAGCTTAGAATTATTTCAAAATCCATCCAGTTGTTTGTTCAGTTGCTCTGAGAAGGTAAAAGACATTGTTTAGTCTTATGTGACTCTTTTGTAATCAATATGCCCATTGATTGGTCTGTGCAAACTGCTTGCATTTGTTTGGCCAATTTAGCCCCTGCTAAGCTTTTTATGCAAGTTATTTGGATAGCAATCACTTGCTATACCAGGCTTCCTATATGCAGGTTTTTTTTTAAAGAGGAAAACCATCTGTAGAAGCAATGCCAAGGCCTTTTTTTACAGTTAATAGTGTTATGCAGCGAGGCAGCTTTATTTATTCGTGAAAGAATGACCTTCTTAGTTCAGAATATAGTGTATGCATGACACTTCTCTTAATCCTTTAATCCACTCGTGTGTATTTGTTAGGACTGCCATGTTTGTATATATATTCGTATGGCAGCACTATTCGCTGCCTCACCATGGCGATCCAAGAGCCTTCTCTTAAAACTGTACTCTTTATGTGTATGCATCATCATTCATGAAAAAAAAAATTCGCATGTCAAAGTTAAAAGAAAACTGTTGTCCAAAGTCTGAAATAACATGCTTATATCAATGTTTAACAACTTTAATGAATACGACTTGAAATCTGAAAATTTTACTAAACAGGGGCAATTTACGCACCTTCTACCTAAACTGAACTGTCTTTGTAAATCTGAAGTAGCCCATAATTTACACGGGCCTGATCCGGTTTTCTTAAAGGGAATTTTACACCACATGCCCATAAAAGTAACTTATTTACTCTTTTATGCCCATTAAAAGTTGGTTTGCACCCAATACCCATTTGAACCATTTTATTAACATTGTATACCCATCTGACCCATTTTATTTACATTGTATGCCCTGTGCACGACTGATCCGCCCAAATGCATTCGACCCGATTCATTCATTGGTTTAAAAGCCAAATTTTGTTAATGGCACTGCCAAATTTTCCCATGTTCACCGAGAACCACCAACTGCCACCGCAAGCCGTCGTATTTCTACCATCAACCACCGTCCTCCACCCACAATTCATATATTCCTGAACTCCTCTTGACCCCCTCTTTCTGTTTATGGGGTCGATTTCTCTGAATTCTCATTGGTTTGGTGTAGATCGAGATTTGAAGTTCGACCAAAATACTAACTTCGACGATGATATAAACTTTTTGGTAAACTTTATGTCCACATACTCGTCTCAGTTTTCTCTACCATTTTATAAAGATAATTTCCCATGAAAATCTCTACATTTTCTCATTTTTCCTTAACTACATGTTCCATTTTTTCTTTGAGTTGGTCGTGGTTTTTTTGTTTCTATGTATCTATGGTGGAGTTGTTTTTTAGTGGCTATGAGTTGGTGATGTTGCTTTGGATGCAGCGATGCTATGTGATGGTTTAATGGTAGTGAAGCGATGGTTTGGTGGTTTGATTTATGGTGACGGTGGTGTGTTTGGTTTGCGATGAATAGAACATAGACAAGGAGGTAATGGTTGCGTGGCAAAATAGAGCTTTGTTTGCGGTATTTGCTTGGTCATTTTTTCGTTCTGAATTTGTTGGGAAGTAGGCATGATGGTGCTGATGGTAGACAGTGTCTGTGGTGATAATTCAGCAGTGATGACTGGTGGTTTTTGTTGTGGTTCCAATGGTGGCGATAAGCAATTTAGGCAAGGTTTGTGATGATGCTGCTACGTTCATTGGTAAGTGCTGCTATGTTAAAGTATAAAGTATTTTCTTAAGCTTATAGTAATTCAATGATTGAGCTCTTAGCCTTTGGCTGTTTGCAAGTTTGTCCCTTAAACTTATTGAAGTTTTATGCTTGTCCGCAATGCAAGTTTTCAAAATGATTTACCAAATTATAACGGGAAAGTCCGGTTAATGTGAGCACTTGTTTGTTCACATTTGGATATAATATTTAAGCTCGTTCTCCTCTGTTCGAAATTTGTATCTGTATAGATTGTGAATTCAAGTCTTGAATGACTTAGTCGTGGTAAAGGTTTTAGCTTTGTGTTCATGGCAATAATAGCAAATGTTTAATAGAAAATTGGTATCCTTTCATTCTAATATATTTAACCCCTTTTAACTTGAATGAGCCTACATAAGCTTGAGCTCCCCTTGTCAATGTAGTTGCCTGCTTAATATTTGTCATATTCTTTAAGACGCAAACATATAGGAATCATGTCCAAATATTTTTGTTTGAATGTTTGAAATTAATGGATATAAATCTTTATCTGTGTATGAAATGTTTCACTATGATGGTTGTTGTCAAATCTATACGCTTTGCAATTTAGTATATGCAGTTGTTAGTTAATTCCTTTTGGTTGTTACCCATAGGCTTGCTATGACCTGCTTATGTTAGGTCTGAAGCAATATGATTTCATAATTGATTTTGCATTGCTGCCCAAGGTGTTTTAGCCAGAATGATAGCTTGAATTGAATTATAATAGGTTTAGCTATTGCTGAAAGTTTGTTGAATTGATATCAAGTTTAAGAATCCACTTTGTTAGTTTCCTTTATTTACTTGCAGCTTTATTAGTAGATTAAGTTAAAAAGCTTATTTTCGGAGAATTTGTTGGCTTATACACATCTTTTAAACAACTTGGACTTTTAAAATGTTACAACGTGAAAAGCATTGGCTTAGATTTGACTACTTCTTTAGATGTCTTGTTTGTATTTCTTTTTTTAAGCTTAAAGAGCCCTGCCTTAAACTTATATATTAATGGTGAATTTTTGAACATCTTAAGTAGGCTGGCAATTTTGTTGTGAATTATTGGTCTTTTTTCCTAGGAGACCTGGGATAGTTTTTGAATGGTTATTGATATGTTTAACTGAAATAATGTCCCTTTTTATGCTTTACATCTACTTCAACGAAATGTCCTCTTTCTTTGTCTTTATTTTGTGTCGACTGAAAAGTGTTATTTCCTGGGGAAACTTTTTTTTAGTTATATCTGTTTCATTTTTGTCTTACTAAGCAGACTTTTCAATTGGCTTGGCTGTTGTGTTATTTCATTTTCCTTTAGCCTACTGTGTGAAGTTTATATGATTGAGCAGTTACTAATTGTTATTTCTCATTTTCTTTGCATAGAATCACCTTTGGATGAGTTTGACTAAAACTCACATATTGGGATGGTTTACATTGGCTTGGAGTCGCACTGGGGTCAAGTTTGTAAATCAAGCTCAAGTTCGTAAAAGGGAATGAAGACTCCAGGACAAAAAAAAAAAAATTCTATTGTATATCTTTGTCATATACGATATACTTTATTGGTATCTAATATGATGCCGAATTTTTGTTATATCTTTTGAGTTATTTATAGTTCTCATGTTCTTGCCTTGTGTTGACCATGTGGGGTATATGCTCTAAATTTGAATGTCAATGAGTTTATGTTACAAGAATTTTATGCATTAGTGAAATTGTTAAGAAGTGAATTCTCGAATGACGTATATCATATAACTTTGTAGAATATCGTATAATCGAAAAGTATACAAAATAATCCTGTGCGAGTTAGACTTTAGGAAAAGGACTCCTTTATTCTCAGGTGGAAAATTCTCGAATGACGTATATCATATACCTTTGTAGTATATCGTATACTCGAAAGGTATACAACATCAACATGCTTTCCTTCTAGTTAATAGGAAATATGTTGTGACAAAATAAAGTTGTATACCATTGGAGTATATCGTATACTAGAACGGTATACAGTAGAAGTATAGTTTTCTTTTAGTTTATGGGCTAATATTTTGTGACAAATTGAAGTTGATTTAATAGAAAGGTATACTATTTGGAGTATACCGTATACTACAAAGGTATACAAAAGCAACATGGTTTTCTTTTACTTAATACCCAAATATGTTGTAACAAACGAAAGTTGTATACCATTTAGGGTATACCTAATACTAGAAAGGTATACAATACAAAGACATTTTGTTTAAATAATACAGAAATATGTTGCGACAAAACAAAGTTGTATACCATTTGGGGTATACCGTTTACTAGAAAGGTATACAACAACAACATGCTTTTCTTCTAGGTAATAGGAAATATGTTGTAACAAAACAAAGTTGTATACCACTGGAGCATATCATATACTAGAACGGTATACAATAGAAGCATATATTAGGGTATAGTGTATACTAGAAATGCATACAAAAGAAAATCTAAATTGAAAACTTAAAAAAATATTTTACTCTGTATACCTTTCAGTATCCAGTATACCCCGATAATATACTCTTTTAATTTGTCCCACTAGCCTTAGCTACTCTCACTTAATAAAATATTGAAAGACTAACATATATCAACAATGTAATGAAAAAGCAAGTCAACACTACTAAAATATCAAGAAATGTTTGATTGAAAACAATTCTAGAAGAAGCTCAAAGTGTCTGTATACCTTTTTAGTAGGCAAGTCTAGTGGCACTAGTTAAATAAGTATACCATTGGGGTATACTATATGCTAGAAACTATACAGAAGAAAATCTGAATCAAAAACTTAAAGAAATTTATTATTCTATATTCTAGTATCCAGTATACCCCGATGGTATACACTTTTAATATTTTCCACTAGCCTTGGCTGCTCTCACTTAATAGTATGTCAACAATGTAATAAATAACCAAGTCAACACTACTCAAATATCAAGAAATGTGTGATTGAAAATATTTCTAGAAAGAGCTCAAAGTGTTTGTATACTTTTCTAGCAGGCAAGCATACTGGGACAAGTTAAATAGGTATATCATTGGGGTATACTGTATAGTAGAAAGGTATACAGAAGAAAATCTGAAATAAAATTAAAGAAAAGATTTTATTTTGTATACCCTTCTAGTATCTAGTATACTCCAATGGTATACTCCTTTAATTTGTCCCGCTAGACTTGGCTGCTCTCACTTAAGAGAATATTGAAAGACTAACATATGTCAACAATGTAATAAATAAGCAAGTCAACACTACTAAAATATCAAGAAATGTGTGATTGGAAACAATTCTTGGAAAAGCTCAAAGCGTTTGTATATATGTTATTTCCCACGATACACCACTTTACTGTTTTAAGGACCAGTTTCTTAAAATGTGTTCCTTTACTAAACTATATGCGGAATTAAAACTGTAAGTAAATGAACACCAGATATTAGCGTGGAAAAACCCCTTGACTCGGGATCAAAAAACCACGACCTACTTCTCAAGTAGGATTTCAACTTCACTATGTAAAAAGACCCACTTGGTTACAAGACTCCTTCTTACAAACCTAGGACTAACTCTAGTCCTTTAGTGATCTTTCTCACAATCAGTGAAGTTATGTCAAGTCCACGACTTGAACCAAAAAGTTACAACTCGATTATTGCTTACTACAGTTGAACTAAGACTTGAACTTTTACAAGACTCAATCTAAGGAACAGGTTCTAACTTAGTTCCACTGTAGCTAACTGATTACACAAATAAGCTAATGACTCTTTTAAGCTTTGCTCGATGCTCTCTGTATTTGTGTTCACTTCAATGGCTGATATGCTCCACGTTTTATAGCTCCAGCAGCCAAGAAGTCTTGAGCAATTAGAACTCCAAAGCTCTCATGAGTTTGAGTCCTAATTGGATTCTTCTCTTTAGTATCCGGATCTTCTATCCTTATCCTTTATTTATGCAATCTTTTCATATCCGTTTAGACCTGCATAATTATCAAGATAAACATTAGTATTAGGATAATTAATAATATCTCAGCTTAAATGATTTTGCATGAATTATCTATTTAGCTGCAGTGATTCAAAGGAACAGGTCCTTTGAATCCGTTCCTTAATCATCAGTCAAAACTCCAAGCTTATCCAAGCTAACATTTTCCCCCTTTTTGATGATGACAAATTCATAAGCATAGCTGCATATCCTTAATGTCCTGAAGTACAACTTAAGCTCAAAAAACAATCAGTAGAGACTTTATCATTAAGGATCAGATTTTCAATTAGGTATAAGCTCACGCAAAATCAGACTTACTCTTCCCCCTTTTGGCATCATTGAAAAGGTTGCATAAAAAATATAACTCAAGTGTTAGAATTAATCAGCACATGGTCATTGAGGAAACTCAAAATGCAAACATAAATCAGATTAAAGCAACTGCAAAACAATGATATTAGCCATCAAAGACAATTCATCATTAATCAAAATGTTAAACCAGGGGATACAAGCAAGTACTACAGAATTATTCAAAGACTAGAGAAGGAAAAGACTAAGGCACTAGACTAGGCTAAATCCCACTGGACAAAAGATAGCTTATGGCTAAGGTGGTCAGGATGTGGAAGGACCATGTCCCTGAGACTTGTTAAGCAACTCAAACATCTGCTTGAGCATTCCCTCATTGGTCTCCTCTGCCTTTGTTGCCTCTGCCTTCCAGTAGTTCTTCTCCTCTTCCAACCTTGCTATTTCAGCAGCCTGGATAGCAACTTGTTGCCTCAGTGCTCTCACCTCGTTGTTCAAAGGCTGCCTCCCAACACCAGCCTGTGGAGGATCAGCCTGAACAGGCAAATCACAACTAATCAATGTGGCACATCCAAACTTTTCCTTCTTAGTAGCCTTTACTACCCCTTCCAAGGAAATCTTCAATTTTGCAAACACATCAGTTAAGATGAAGCCAAACGGCAAGGAATGCTTCCTCTTTCCAGCTATCACCCTTTTTATCAGGTAGATCATAAAACTGGGCCAGTTGATCTGTTTTTCAGTGTCCAACAGTTCCATAAGGACCAGGTCCATGAAACTGGCAATTCCTCTTTTTTCCTGCCTTGGCAGCACAATTTTGTTCACAAACTCGAATAACACTTGGTGCTGTGGGTGCATCTCACTTTTCTGCACAGCCCTGGGTTTTTCTTCCCCTTCATTCTCAGCAAACTTCCTAGTGATCTCCAAATCAGTTGGCAAGTTTGTCAAGTCAGGCCATACCTTCTTGACATAATTGTCATACCCAGTAAAAAGAATCCCCAACAGCTCACCAAGTTCCCTGGTGTCAAACATAATCACATTATCATTAACAGAGGTAGTAATTCTATCACCTCTGATGGAGCAGTTCTTGTAGAGCTCCTGCACAATCCCCTTTGCACATCTACCAGAAATCTGAAGGACCATGTCCCTCCAGCCCTGAGCATGCAATTTTTGCAGCAACCATAGCATTCCTTCTTCTTGTACATCAGATAATACTCTTCCCTTCAACACTTTCCTAGTCAGCATGTCATCGTGAACACAATGAACCACATCTTTTCCCTCAGCTTCACTCTCACTTTCATCTTCAGCAACGGACTCATAACTATCACTAGTAGAACTTTCATCCACAACAGTTCTTTTAGAGGACCTGGTCCTCTTAGCAGACTTTTCTGCAGCCTTCACAGAACTCCTAGTTACTCATCTTTGAGCAACTTTTCTTTTCTTCGAGTGAGGCACAACCTCCTCAGCATCTTCCATCTCATCATCTTCACCAGTACCATCAGATTCTATTTCCTCCACTTCTTTCTCTTCAACAGGATCAACAACCTGTTTTCCTTTCCCTTTTCTACTTCTTTCTAAAGCAGCAGCTAAGTTTTCATCAGCAGCTTTAGCAGCACTTCTTGTCCTCCTAACCCCAGAAACAAGGGTTGAAGCAGAAGGAACAGGTCCTTTTGCCTTGGAGGAACTTTCTCCTTTCTTCTTAATCCCTGGCTTATAACTGTCACTGATTTTCTTCAACTTAGCAGCAATTTCAGCAGTCACTTGGTCATCAATGGGTCCCTTTCTAGCTAATTTTCTTTTCAAACTCCTAATATTGATCAAATCAACAAGAGGCCTATCACTATCACTTATAGCGTCATCAACATCTATAACATCCTCCATGGGTGCTCTAAAAGCAACCTCTGGAGACCCCGATGACCCATGCATGGGTGCTTCCAACCTTTTAACAGTTTCTTCTTCCCCCTCAGGAACAGCCTCAGACCCTTCTCCCTTTCCTCCTCATCTACCACAATATTTAAGGGATAAGCAAAATTTACCTGATACTGATACAGAACCATAGCTCGTGAAAAATCCTCAACCTGTTCAATAATTGATTCAGCCGTGGGAACTGGTCCTTCCCCCTGAATTTCAGGTTCAGGTACTTCTGGGATTATTTCAGGAATTTCAGGATTTAGGTCAGTGGTATCCATGGGTGAAGAAGGGTTGAGATTTTGTAGTTGTTCAGTAGTGGGTGCAGTTGAAAAATTTTCAGGAGAAAGAGACATTATTGAAATTCGTCTTAAAAGATATGTGATTATTCTTTCTGAAATTTTGAGAATTCAATTGATAAACAAAGTGAAAGAATAATGAGGAAGAATGAGTGTATTTATAGAATGAATTAGGTAGTGGAGATAGAGTATGAATTGATCAATATTACCTCAGCAAGACATGCAGCCGTTATGGACTCTTGGGAGTCTCCCGGAGAAATAGAGCCGTTGGACTGTTAAGTCACCTTTTCAGAATGGGAACTGTTCCTCCGATGGGACTCTTATGCAGTTTGGATATGGTTAGGATACATAGTGGGATTTATCCAAATTGCAAGTTACCTAAGCCTTTACACTTCTAAGACAACTGAATAATAACGAGTACATACCTGATTTTAACACGAAAATTCAGTGTCCTTCCAATTTGCAACACTTTTGATCAATCTGAAATTCTAAGAGCATAAGGGTAACATCATTCAATTTTAGCAACTCTAAACAAGAATTATGGCATAAGAGTATACATTTAAGTATTAAGCTGGACTGAATCACTCATAATGACTTGAATAAAATTCATTTTAAGTGCAATTTTCTAGCCAATTATGAAGTAAAGCATTGATGATTTTATGTGAATTTAATCATCCCTAATTCCAACCTATCTCTTTCAAAATCATCTCTACCTAGAGCTTTTGTAAAGATGTCAGCAATTTGCTTTTCAGTGGGACAAAATGCTATGGTGATCAAACCTTTTTCATAGTTGTCTCTTAGGAAATGATGTCTTATATCAATATGTTTAGTCCTTTTGTGATGCACTGGATTTTTTGTCATGTTAATAGCACTAGTGTTATCACAATAGATAGGAACAGTTCCTATATCAACACTAAAATCCTGTAATTGTTGTTTGATCCATAACAACTGTGAACAACATGAAGCAACTGCCACATATTCAGCCTCAGCAGTGGAAAGTGCCACTAAATTTTGTTTCCTGGTTCCCCAAGAAACCAAACACTCACCAAAAAAATGTGCCATACCTGAGGTACTTTTCCTATCAACAAGGAAACCTGCATAGTCAGCATCAGTATATCCAACAAGATTAAAATTACCACCTTTTGGATACCAAAGTCCCAAGGGACCTGTTCCCTTCAGATACCTCAATATTCTCTTAACAGCTTTCAAATGAGATTCCTTAGGATCTGATTGAAACCTAGCACACAGACCAATACTGAACACAATATCAGGTCTACTAGCAGTTAGATAAAGTAAAGAACCAATCATACCTCTATACAATTTTTGATCAACTGATATTCCATGTTCATCAAGATCCAGTTTTGTGGCAGTGGCAATAGGTGTGTCAATTTCCTTCGCATTATCCATATCCAATCTTTTAAGTAATTCCTTAATATATTTTTGTTGATGGATCATAGTTCCATTTGAGGTTTGCTTAATTTGTAAACCCAAAAAAAATTGAGTTCACCCATCATACTCATTTTAAACTCACTCCCCATCAAGTTTGCAAATTCCTTACTTAAATTTTCACAAGTAGCACCAAAGATTATATCATCTACATAAATTTGAACAATTAAGAGATGCTTACCTTTTTCTTTCAAAAACAATGTGCTTTCAATTTTACCTCTCTTGTATCCATGTTGAAGTAGAAATTTTGATAGCCTTTCATACCATGCTCTTGGTGCCTGCTTGAGTCCATACAAGGCTTTGTCTAGCTTTATTCTTAGTTACCATACTATCCTCATCAAGCTTGTTCCTGAAAACCAATTTTGTTTCTATGATGGACCTGTTCCTTGGTTTGGGTTCCAGATGCCAAACTTGACTTCTTTGGAATTGATTCAACTCCTCAAATTATGATTCTTGACTGCTGATCTAGTTTGAATTCCAGCAGTCTTGTCTGAGATTATCTAATCTACAAGATGTGAACCTTGATACTTGTAAGGCTTGGGTATCAGACCATCTTTAGAAGTTCCTTGCCGAGGAACAGTTACTGAGGGAGCAGCACTGCCAGTTTGTGAGGTGGAACCAACATTTGTTCCTCCTGTTTCTGTGCCACTCTTCTCAGTTCTGTCCTGAGGAACAGTTCCTTGCAGTTCACTTCTCATATCCAGACTCTGCATTTGTGGATCAAGTTCATAAGCTTTCAGCATTCCAATTTCTTCATCCTCCTGTACCTGTTCTTGAGTGACACTATCAGTTTCATCAAATTTAACATGCATGCTTTCTTCTATTTTCAATGTTTTCTTGTTAAACACCCTATAAGACTTACTATTTAAAGAATAACCAACAAAGATTCCCTCATCACTTCTAGGATCAAATTTTCCTAAGGCATCTTTTCTATTGTTGTGTAAAAAATACTTGCAACCAAAAGCCCTAAGATGAGAGATATTTGGTTTTCTTCCCTTAAGCAACTCATATGGGGTCTTTTCTATTAATGGCCTTGTCATACATCTATTTATTATGTAGCATGCACTATTGATAGCCTCAGCCCAAAAGTTTTGTGGAAGATTTCCAGATATTAACATAGTCCTTGCAATTTCCTCTAGAGTCCTATTTTTCCTTTCCACTACACCATTTTGTTGTGGAGTTCTAGGTGAAGAAAAATTGTGATTGATGCCATTTTCATTGCAAAAATTGAAAAATATATGATTTTTAAATTCAGTTCCATGATCTGACCTAATGGCAACAATATGACTATCTAGAGTTCTTTGAGCTTTCTTAGCAAAAATTGAAAATGCATTAAATGCTTCTTCTTTAGATGAAAGAAATATAGTCCATGTAAATCTGGAGTAATCATCCACCAATACCATAACATACTTCTTACCTCCTTGACTCATTGTTCTCATTGGACCACATAAATCCATATGGACCAGTTCCAAAGGTTTAGTGGTACTTACCTGTTTCTTCGGTTTGAAGGAGGATTTTACCTGCTTCCCCCTGGCACATGCTTCACATACTTTTTCATCATTAAACTTGATGTTAGGAAGACCTATCACCAAATCCTTGGACACAAGTTTGTTCAATTGTGAAAGACTAGCATGTCCTAGTCTTTTGTGCCATAGGAGGGGATCATTTTGCACAACACCTAAGCAGCTCATGCTTCCATCGGATAGTGTCAACAAATCTACCTTGTAGATGTTTCCATGTCTATTTTCCTGCAAAATAATCTCTCCAGAAGTTTTGTTAGTCACAGTGCATCCAGTAGATGAGAAATTTAACATTATTACCTTTGACACACAGTTGAGATATACTCAATCAGCAATGCTTCAACCCATCTACTAGAAACACATTGTCTATACTATGTGAATCAGACCTACCTACCTTTCCAATGCCAATGATTTCCCCTTTCTTACCATTACCAAAGGAAACACTTCCTCATTGGAAGGCTGAGAGTGAATAGAACAGTTCCTTGTGTCCTGTCATGTGCTTTTAGCAACCACTGTTCATGTACCGTTTTGTGCTCCTTACTTTCACTCCAGCCTGCAAAAAGAAAACTAGGGGTTAATTTTAGGAACCCAAACTAGTTTGGGTCCCTTTCCTTTAACAAAAGGGTGAATTAAATCTCTCCTAGCCCAGAATGGTAATGGTTTCTTTGTGTGAACAATTTTCTTTCTCACATAATTTTGAACTGGTTTATAGGACCTGTTCCTCTGTGCAGCCATTTTTAAAGATTTGCAATTTTCTTTCCGGTGGCCAGTGTTCCCACAATGAGTGCATAGCCAGTTTTCAGGAAGTGATAAGTACTTACTCTTTGGATCCCATTTGGATGAAAACTGTGCTTTCATGAATCCAATACCCTTCCTGTTACTACTATGATTTTCCTGTAACCATTCTAGTACTTCAGAAGACTTGTTCCATTTTACAGTTTTTCCTAGCTCCATTTTTGTTTTAACCAAGTCTTCTTCCAAAGATCTTATCTTCTCATCTTTTTTGCACAATTCATCAACTATGACTTTTAGTTTCTCTTCAGCAATGATCTGATGAGAATTAGCAATACCTTTACCCTTTTCAACTGTTTTAACATTTTCTAATTCCTGAACAGTTGATTCAAGTGTGAGGACCTGTTCCTCAAGCATGCTAATCTTTCTTTTCAGAAAGTCATTTTTTATTGCTGCCTCTTTGTATTCTGCTCCTAAACTATCAATTTCATCATGCAGTTGATGGTTTCCATCCCTTAGATATTTAAACTCATTTAGCACAGTGTGAAATACTTTGACTAATTTCTCTCTAGGCATGCTTTTCACATCTTGTCTAAGTTTAGAAACAAATACCTCTGCATCTTCTTCATCATCTGAATCTTCAAGAGCAATTAGAGCCAGCTCATCATCCAGATCATCATCAGACTGCTCATCTTTACTATCTTGCCGGCCAGCAACCATTGCTTTGGGAGTTCCATTCTTCTTTTGGAACTGTTCCTTAGCCTTTCTCTTTTCAACATAGTTTTTTCTCCATTCTTCTTCCATGACTGGACATTTGCTAATGTAGTGCTCCATGCTTCCACATTTGAAGCATTCTCCTCCCTGTTTCAAGTTAGAAGATCTATCTTGTCTACTAGAGGCAGGAATCTTTGGACATTTCTGGCTATAAGGACCAGTTCCTTCTCATCATCAACAAAATTGTTAGCAGCAGATAAAGCTAAATTAGGTTCAGTTTTAACTGATTTTCCTATGTTCTTGACTTTCTTCCTCAGTTCATATGTCTTAGATTATCTATAAGTTCATCTAAGGAGGGAGTACTAAGATCCTTGCTTTCAATGATAGCACATGCTTTAATTTTCCAAGAATTTGGAAGTACTCTAGTCAAGATCTTTTCAACTCTATCTTCTACATTTAAGATTCTTCCAAGAGAGATAAGTTCAGTTGCAATAGCATTAAACCTAGTGTACATTTTAGAAATTGTTTCTCCTTCTCTCATTTTAAAATTTTCATATTCAGCAAAGAGAAGTGTACCTCTAGATCTTTTAACCTGATTGGTTCCTTCATGAGCAACCTGCAATGCATCCCAGATTTCCTTACCTGCAACATCATTGAACAATGGTGGCCTAACAGTGGATTGACCCTCGGAGTTTCCTTGTGGTGCACTCATTCTAATCCTAAGGTGTTAGCCTCTTCAAGGATAACCCGCTCTGATACCAATTGTTATTTCCCACGATACACCACTTTACTGTTTTAAGGACCAGTTCCTTAAAATGTGTTCCTTTACTAAACTATATGCGGAATTAAAACTGTAAGTAAATGAACACCAGATATTAGCGTGGAAAAATCCCTTGACTCGGGATCAAAAAACCACGACCTACTTCTCAAGTAGGATTTCAACTTCACTATGTAAAAAGACCCACTTGGTTACAAGACTCCTTCTTACTAACCTAGGACTAACTCTAATCCTTTAGTGATCTTTCTCACGATCAGTGAAATTATGTCAAGTCCACGACTTGAACCAGAAAGTTACAACTCGATTATTGCTTACTACAGTTGAACTAAGACTTGAACTTTTACAAGACTCAATCTAAGGAACAGGTTCTAACTTAGTTCCACTGTAGCTAACTGATTACACAAATAAGCTAATGACTCTTTTAAGCTTTGCTCGATGCTCTCTGTATTTGTGTTCACTTCAATGGCTGATATGCTCCACGTTTTATAGCTCCAGCAGCCAAGAAGTCTTGAGCAATTAGAACTCCAAAGCTCCCATGAGTTTGAGTCCTAATTGGATTCTTCTCTTTAGTATCCGGATCTTCTATCCTTATCCTTTATATATGCAATCTTTTCATATCCGTTTAGACCTGCATAATTATCAAGATAAATATTAGTATTAGGATAATTAATAATATCTCAGCTTAAATGATTTTGCATGAATTATCTATTTAGCTGCAGTGATTCAAAGGAACAGGTCCTTTGAATCCGTTCCTTAATCATCAGTCAAAACTCCAAGCTTATCCAAGCTAACAATATAACTTATAAAATGGAACATAATAATAAATAATTAAAAACATAAATACTTACTGCTACACAATTAAGGTGGTATATCACTGCAGTATATCGGATACTAAAAAGGTATACATTAAAAAAAAAACACATGGATGAACCAACTTTATCTAACCTTAAATTCTCCCTAATCCTCTCCCAATGTCGCTCTGATTTTGAATTCTTTAATACACTATTATATATGCACCACCAGTAGAGATCAGAGACCACTAGTGATAAAAAAAGGGCAATGACATACACTAAGTCTCTTCTTAAAATATGCATAACACCATCAAAGAAAAAATATATACAAACACACACACACACACACACGCCCCAATACAAAAGGCTGAAACAGAGCACCACAAACAGATCCACTGTTACCTAAAATTCGAAAAAAGAGGATTTGATTTAGTGAATTAGCACGTTCCATTTCAAAAAATTGATGATCTAATTTGAAAAAAATGAAGAATTCTTGGAAATTTCAGTAATTGATTTGAAAAATAATAAAAAATTGCGTGGAATTGGGAGAAAATGATTAAGAATGACATTATAGGAAAGAAGAAGGGTAAAAAGGATGGTAACGGGGGGAGAGAAGGTGTTTTAAGTGGAATGGGTATATTGTGTAAATAAGTTGTGGGTAAAAATGTAATGGGTATGGTGATGTAAATAAATAGGGTTTGATGTGCATTTTTGTATATCTCCCTTTCTTAAAACGTAAGCCTTTTTTTTGTTAAACTGATTTTAATTAATATATATATATATATATATATATATATATATATATATATATATATATATATTTTTTTTTTTTTTTTGAAAAAAAAAATTAAAATCACTTAATAAAGTTACCTAACATGTATTGCATGAAGTGTTATATATATATATGTGTGTGTGTGTGTGTGTGTGTGTGTGTGAGAGTGTGCACGCGCGCGCTCTTGTATGCATTAATTTGTTCGTATGTTCTTCTTTCGAAAATCAAAACTCTCCCTATATGTATATGTATATAAAAATATTTTCACTCGACCCCAAAACAATAGTCGTTTACAAAATGGTGCTTAACAATTAATGTCAAAACACCTCCGTAAAATGACTAACATCCCATATACACAAAAACTTCCATTTGTCCCTTCCGTTCAAGTTATTGTGCATTTTTGGGAGTTTTCTAAAATATTCTTCGCGTAATTGTCAGAAAACTCACTGATTTGTTGAGATACCTTTAAATCGTGGGCGCTGCTACACTTTTAACCTCATTAAAATCAAAATATTGCATGCAGTAGCTATATTGACAATTAGTCAGTGGACTTAGACTATAAATGCAAATCTAACAAATGTTTAAATCTGTTAAGCACGTCCACTGGGCTGATTTACAGAAATATGACACTATAAGGAATTGACTATTTTCAAAAATATGATACCGTAAGCAATGGTTTGCCTTTTTGCCCGCAGTAATAGGAATTTTGCAAAAATTCCCCCGTTAAGGTTTAATAAAAAAAATCCAGACGGAAACACCCCTGTCAAGCTTTTAGGTTGGGGCCAAGACTTGCATTTATACCTCTCTGCTTTTCAACACTTATCTCTTCAAGTTTTGGTAAAAGGCAATACTTGCCACACTTGGTTGTAAGTCTTGGCAAAGGCCAAGACTTGCCTTTGACCCCTCTCTATTTGCGAGCACTTACCCTTAAAGTGTTGGCAAAAGGCAACACTTTTCGCACTTGGTCATAAGTCTTGGCAATTGCCCCTTCCAGTCTTTTCCTTCATTCTCGCAATATAATTTGAAGTATTGGCAAAACAGTACTTACCTTTGAAGTATTGGTAATTTCTAAGGCTTACAAGGTTTTTGCTTTGAAGTTTTGGCTCCAGGCTAAAATAGGTATTTTGCTAAAACATTGCTTAGCGCGGACAATTTTTGCAAAACCACTCCTTATGGAGGGCACGCGGTGAAATTTTTTGATAAGCAATTATTTGCCTTTCTGTCCGCGCTAACAGTAGTTTTGCAAAAATGTTCCCATTAAGTTTAATAAAAAAATCTGGACGGAAACGCCCTGTCAAAATTTTGGGTCGGGGCAAGACTTACCTTTTATCCCTCTTTGCGTTTCAACACTTATCCCTTCAAGTGTTGGCAAAAGGACTTGCCAGCACTTGATCGTAAGTCTTGGCAATTGCCAAGACTTGCCTTTGACCCCTTTCTATTTACCAATACTTGCCCTTCAAGTGTTGGCAAAAGGCAACACTTGCCACACTTGGTCGTAAGTCTTGGCAATTGGCAAGATTTGCCCCTTCCAGTATTTTCCTGCATTCTCGCCATATAACGTGAAGTATTGGCAAAACAGCACTTGGCCTTGAAGTTTTGGCCCCGTGCCAATACTTCCAAAATTTTGCCTTGAAGTCTTGGCTACGTGTCAAATAAGGGTATTTTGCTAAAACATTGGTTAACGCGGGCAATTTTGCAAAACAACTCCTTATGAAGGGCGCGAGGTGAAATCTTTTGCGTCCATTGTCTGTATGTTTGCATTTGCACTAAATGTCCTTTATTCAACTAATATTGACCTTTTAGCCAAATATTGGGATGAATCACCGTTAAGTTTGGAATTGCACCGTTAGGCTTCAATTTAGTTAGTCCTTTTTCCCTTACGACCTTTCAATTCTTTGAAGCTTGCATGTTAACTCACAAATCCAAAATTTGGATTCGGTTGGGAACCGCTTTTAAGGGTATTTGGGAAGTGCCTAACACCTTCTTCTCGAGTCATAACGACTTCTTACCTTAGAATCTCTTCTAGTACGACTCCCGGAGTTAACTTCAACTTTAGACATTTTAAGTGACCTGATACACCTTTGGAAGCCTTAGAGTAGTTATATGAGATGAAAAATTTAGAAGAAAGGTAGAAGATATGTTCACATATGCAAGATCAAGGTCTCTTACTTGGGTCAAATTCATAAGAAGCCACTTAAAATCACGAGGTATGAGTCTTAACTCATTATTGTAGAGGTTAAGAGACTGTAATTTGGAAAGATGAGAGATTTCGGAAGGAACTTGACCTGAGAAATAGGACTGGGAAAGATCAAGATGTATCAGGTTCGAAAACGTACAAATTCTTGGCGAGATTTGAGAATTAGAGAAGTTCTTCAGCGAAAGGTTTAGGCTTTGGAGGTGAGAGAGTTGGAATAAGCTGCTATTCGAATCGATTGTTCCTACAAGCAGGCTGCAACTGAGGTCAAGTTCAATCACATGGCCCGTCAACTTATCGCATTTCACTCCATCCCATAAACAACAATTTCTGCTCATATTCCATGACGAAATACTTTTTGGATTACAATCATAAGATAGAAAAGACTCATCTACAACAAGCTTCTGCTTGAATTCTATAAGGGCAAGATTTTGATCTTTTGGGCATGATTGTGCTGCCAATGAAGAAAATACAAGTTGACAAAATGAGAAAGATATATAGTAGAAGTAGGAGGTGCACATAACACATTTTCGCTAGAAAGATAAGTAATATATAGAAAATGTTGGAAGAAAAAGAACCAAGAACGGTGTGCTTTCTATTAGTCTCAAATCAAAATTCTTGAGAGATATATACAGGTGGATGTTAAAAAGAGTCAATTCTGTAGGTACTCAAGAACATGATATTTTTGAGAAAATTAGTTTTACGGTCTCAAAAGTCAAAACAATTAATGAGGGCCATCTAAAATTACAAAATTTTAAGCCAAAGAATTGAAATCTGGATCATCTTGTTGTCTAGTGCAGGTCCGTTCGAAATGCATGCAATAAGTTATCAATTAAAAATAATACGTTAAGAACGAAAACTACACTTAACGTTAAATTAGATAATCCAATGTGTAGCTCAAATCAATGCACAAGTTTTTCTGTTGAAACTTCAAATGTATTGACTGGTTACTTTCTTACCTTTTTCAACATCAAATTAAGTATTTTCACAAGGAAAAAGAAAAGAAAGTCACCATTCCAGATTAAACAAATGATCTATGTTAAGTAGATAAACGCACAAGTCTTTACATGGAAATGTCAAATGAAAGCTATTTCAACACGGTAATACTTTTACTTTGACGTACGTTGTATAAGTGGAATATCTAATTGCATCATTAGGCTAATTGAACATGAAAGAAAATCTTGCCCCTTCATATCTCACCAAACATGATCCGATCTTCTCATCTCCTTCTCGCTGATTCCTGAAACGACCTCGGTCAGTCGTTTCGGAAGTTAGGACTCCGATTGGCGTGCCGATAATTTTAAAATATTTGTAATGTCCATTAGAACCTGTCTGTAAAATTTGAGCTAAATCAGACCTCGTTTGGTAGGCATCGGAAGAAGGTTTTAGTTTTTATTGGCGATAAATATTAAAAAGAGATTTTCGAGCTCGGTTTTTGCCGAATGAGCTCCGATTCGAAATCCGACAGCGCCGTTAGGTTCGTATCATTATTTGTGATTTTTGTAAGCTTTCGAAATTGAATTTCGATGTTGTTCGGCTAGTTTCCGCTAAAATGCCGAAAGTTAAATAATTTGACTTCTTTTCATTTAAATTCGCATCTTGAGTTTCGGGAGTCTGATTTGAGATCCGCCTTCGCGAGTATGTTACATATATTTTGTATAACTTGTATGCAAAAGTTGGAATTATTTCGAATATCGTAGGGTACTATTTTAATTTTCGTTAAGAAAAAAAAAATATAATAAAAGAAAACAAAAAAAAAAAAAAAAAAAAAGAGAAAACAAAATGGGAAAAGACAAAAAAGGAGAAAGAAAAATGAAATATAAAAGTTTGGCGGTGAGGGGTCATTGCTGAGATGAGCAGATATGTATAGGAGTTGAGAACATAATCCGAAACAAATGGAACGAGAAAACGCAGAGAAATGAAATAGAAAAATGCCAGAAAATGAGAAAAGGGGCCGGGAAAAAGTAGAATTTTCACCCTGAAATATTCAGGTAATGATCATAATATAGTATTTGAGTTTATTACGTATGTTTGAATATATTTTTACGGTAAAAATAGGGATATTAGACATCGCCTTATTGACGTAAATTGATAGTTTGAAGGGTCAAATGGACCCCGATAATGAAATTGATTATATATTCGTACTCAGTGAGTTATGGGCAACTTATAAATGTAATTTATTTGGGGTTTTGTTATGTGACCATGAAATCTGTACATAGGCCTGGCCTGCGTATTGCGTATGCGAATAGGGTATCAGGTTCCTAACCGGATTGCCCTAAGATGTGAGGAATGAAGCCTTTAGCCTTATGTGATATATTTTTCTGGTTATTGAACACAGTGGGATCGTTTGGCAATGAATCCAAAGGACAAAGCGGTTATTGAGTGGTTGTACTAACTTTGTAACAAGGTAAGTGTTTATATCCATTTCTTTGGAGGCACCTGGCCTCGTGGATTTTCTACCACGTGTTCCTTACGTGTGTAGCTGCCGATAGGCGTACTCATTACGCCTTAGCTTTGGATTTACATTGTATATTATATGTTATGTCCTATTGTTGGTATTGCAATGACGATCTGAGCATGGTACCCGGGCTGTGAGTTGGCATCTACTTCCCGGTTGTCGATGAGAGTCCCGCGCCAGTGAAGGGTTATTATTGCATAGCATTGCACTCATATGCATTATATGTCATTCATATGCATTACATTGTATATCATATTGAGGGCAGGAGTATTCCGCCCCAGGAGCAGGAGTATTCCGCTCCATTGTATTATATCGGGTGCAGGAGTATTCCGCCCCAAGAGAGTGCAGGAGTATTCCGCCTCTGGTTTATATTATATCGGGTGCAGGAGTATTCCGCCCCAGGAGCAGGAGTATTCCACTCCAGTTGGTTATCAGATTGGATTCCCCTCGAGTGCAGGAGTATTCCGCTTCGAGATGGGAGAACGGGCACATGTGACCCTTTGCATCAGATTTCATTTCATCTCATTTCATTTCATTTTCATACCATTGCGTAGACTTGTGGTACATAACTACTGTTCGTCTCATACGTGCATTGCTTATTTTTTGATATGTTTCTGGCTCGTATTCCTGGCTGAGTTTAAGGTTTCATACGTGTTTCTAGTTATTATCTGGCTCTGCCTTTTTGTAATTTAAATAAGAGGAATTTGATTTATTTATTTCTTTTCTCCCTGGCTAGCTATCCTATTTATCGAGGTGGCTAGTCTGCCCCACTTATTGAGTCCTTTTGACTCACCCTTGTTTGTTGTTTGTTTCTTGTCTATCTATTTCGTATCGGCAGGTTCGCTCCAGGATTGAGTTCGCCACGCTGTGAAGGAGCGAATACGACTTCAGCTGTCAGGGTGAGCCAACTTTTATTCCGGATGGCCACCAGTTTATTGGTTATCATTTCAGTTGCATTTGCTCCCTTCAGGAGGTATTTGTCTTTTTCTGTACTCTTAGATGTCTAGTCTGGATAGTCCTAAACCTAGTATGTTGGGTAGTCAGCTGTAATTTCTTTTGTACAGCTTAGAGCTATCAGTATGTCAGTGTTTTTTTAAGTCTTGTTCTTGTTTATGAATTGAATTATATTTATTTTCCTAATTTAATTGAAAAGGGTTCGCCCGACGGGTCTAGGGGAGGATGTCGGGTGCCCGCACGGCCTAGCCGAATTTCGGGTCGTGTCAGTTGGTATCAGAGCCCGGTTTAGAGTCTATCCAGACTAAGACAGTGTCTAGTAGAGTCTCGCTGATGGGTACGTAGACGTCCGTACTTATCTACGAGAGGCTATGATGTCATTTAGGAAGTTTCACTTCCTTCTTTTCTGATCGTGCGTCGTTCTAGGATGCAAAATTATTTTCATTAATTCCTTCGTGGTAATTGTGAAACCTCGTGCCACAAATCAGCAAATGGTATGAGTTCAAGACGAAGCAGTCTGGCCTGGGGTTAGCACTGACGAAGCCCGAGAGTTTTTCTTATCGTGCTGATGATCTAGTTATGGAGGTCCCAGCTGTACGAGCTTGCGATGGGCAAGGGAGCAGGACCTTGTGGTTCCCTTGGCTCTCTACGATGCTTTACGAGAATCTTGGTGACGCAGATACCGCTAAAACCTATTATTCGCTAAATAGCTTATCAGGTTGCCGCAGATGCATATGTTCGGTCTCAGGGAGCCCCTATTCTAGTTCTTAATATTGCCACAGTAAAATATGTTCCAAATGCAATATGTGTTGCGCTACCAATTGTTCCGGCTGGTTAGCCAGCCGAGGTATCAGTTCGGTCCGAGTGCCTAAAGAGGTTGGATTATTTTACGCGGTTGAACCTTCCGATATTCTTAAGCAATGCATCAGATAAACCTCGTGATTTTTTTTAAAAATAAAATAATGCCAGCGTATCCTTCACGCTTTTGATTATATCAAGCGGTATGGTGTTGATTATTCTTCTTTCCAGTTTCAGGGGTCCAGCCTTGAATTGGTGGGCCTCTCTTTTATTAGCTAACGTGGTTCGATTTTTCTTTTAGATTCGTGGAAAAAGTTCCTTTCGAGTAGCGAGCGAGATGAAAAGTGTTTCCAGTTTGAGTGGATTGGATAGGGTGGCCTGTTGGTTAGCCTGTTGGTGTTCCAGAATATAAGATTGAATTTTATAGAATGGCTGAATATGTATTAGAACTAGTCCATGAGCCTTTCGATAGATTCAAATATTTATTAGTGACCTTTCTCCTTCCTTGAGGTCCCAGATGGCTCGAAAAATTGAGGTTGGGACTTTATTTGATGTCGTTGTTGATTCAGAGGTATGAGGCATACCATAAGTTAGAGCGGGAAGAGATAGAGCGGGAAAGTAAGAGATCCCATGGCCCTGGTGGGTAACCATGGTACCTCATTTGGAGGTAAAAGTCCTGATTATTTTGGGAGGTCACCTTCCAGGTTATCTCAGCGTGTGTCACGTGATTCTTAGAGTACGCCAGTAGCTCGTCAAGATCAGATTCAGTCTTTTCTTTACAGCTATCAACAATCTTTCCAGTTTCTATTTTTAGTCGAAAAGGTGTTATCATTGTCGTGAATTTGGTTATCCTTTGAGGAGTTTTTCCTTATTCCGACAAGTAGGTCGTCGTCCTTTCTCTCGGCCTCAGGCACCTGCGCAGTCGCAGGGAATTTTATTTAGATCTCAATCCTCCAGAGAAATGCCACCATCCAGTAGAGGTTAGGATTGCAGTGGTAGTGGTTCTCCAGAAAGTGCTTGTCAGGGTAGTGGCTCAGCTCAGCTGCAGAGGCAGTTCTATGAACTACTAGTCTGGCATGATGATGAGGTATTCGATGTAGTAGACTCTGAGATTTCTTCTTCTCTTAAATATGTGTAAGCTTTGATTTTTCCGATCGATTTGGAAATGATTGTCGTATCATATTTCCATAGTTTCCTGGGATGGCGTTTCTATTAAGAATCTGTTGCGGTAGAGGGGTGAGTTTCGGATACGATTTATTCCTGGCATTTATGAGACCCTACTAGTTTATTTGATCTAAATATGAGAGATTTGACGGTGAGTATTGCTATTGCCTGCTTGGCATCCAGTTATGCCACCTTGTGTTATTATGTCAAGTCATTTTACCTCTCTTCTCGGAATTTCGTGTTGGTTGGATGATGGGATTCTAGTTCGTCACCATCAGAAAGTGTTGTCATTTCTTCCGGTGCAAAGTGATTAGTAAGTAATATTCGATCTACTTATTTCATCTCGGTTCAAAACGCTAGTACACTCAAGTTATTCTATGAGCTTGTCTTAGTTATAAAAGGATTTACTGGCAAATTATCACCTTCTTATTGGGAGGTTAAATTGGCATCATTCCATAAAGCTTATTTAATATCTATTTCTTCAATTTTGATTCTTTGGTTAGCCTGACTCAGAAATAGTCTAGCTTTGGTAGCCAAGAAAATAAGAAGATGAACTTTCTGAAGCTCTAATTATTTCTATCCTCGATCCACTTCCATTTCTTCTTCGTCCGGCACTAGTGAGCTTGGGCGATTGGTAGCCGCTTGTGACGTTCACTGTGTTGAGCCAGAGTATGTGTTATTATAGCCGGGTAAGCATATTATTGTTTTGGATATTAGTTTATCCGGGTATCCATTCCCGTGTATGGTATAGCGCTGGTTCTGTTTTGCGGATCATCCAGTTTCAGGGGAAACTCTACCGAAATTTTTACATAGAAGTACCATCCATCAGGCGATGGTGTTACGGCAAAGGTATGGAGTTGTGAACTTGAGAGTTGCAGCTGTTTGGCAACTCAAGAGGGTAATTTAGTAGCTCAGGTCTGAGCCGCATTCTGTTTTTAGCTAAATCTTCTTTAGTCCAGCAGACTGTGCGAGGATGGTTATTCCTATTCAAATGGCTGTATGAGTTTGTGCTTTAAGTGGAGGAGTCTCCCTTCAAATACTGAATGCTAATATTAAATCTCTGAGGTGTTGATACCACTTTTCTCACAACCCAAAGTAAGACCACGGCAGAAATCTACTATGACTGTCGATCATTGCTAAACCCACTAATAATCTATTAATGACAGAGATAAGCTGGAAACTTGATCATATATACGTACCTATCTGCTGAAAGCATAAAGTATGGAAAGATGATACGACTTTAACCTGCTGGCAATTAGAGCACTGAGCCACAAATTCTGCTGTGTCACACTTCATTGCGTCCCACCAATGAATCTGCTTAAGATCATGGCACATCTTAGTTGAACTTGGATGAACAGTGTATTTGGAATAATTTGCCTCTATCATAATCTGTCCACGTAAATCTGCAACATCAGAAACACAAAGTCTATCTTTATACATGAGAACACCGTCAGTAGTAACCCTGTATGGTGACTCCGGTTTTCTTCTGGCTATCTGTCTGTATTCAACCAGAACTGGATCCTCATATTGACATTGTTTTACTTCATGAAAAAAAAATTTAGAGTTAAAGGTCTAGTGCAGCTTGTTGTCCATCCATCATTGGCATATCTCCTTCACACCTCAACTCTTTGAGAGGTTACTTTAGCGTTGTAAGTACTCATGTAATCAACTTTGTTGCTGGTATTCTGCCTCAGCTCATGGTCCAACTACATGTCTCTTTTATATTTACTTTTTCAAGTCATAATATTTCCAATTCAAAGACAATACCCTGAAGTAGATGTTCAGTCTGAAGATCATTCCTGGTCTGCATCATACTATCCAATAGTATTTGCATGATTCTTATCCTTATACGATAGACCCTGTTCAGATGAACCTTTGACATACATTAGGATATGAGTAACTACATTCCCACAAGGAGCTTGCGGAACAACACTAAAATCAACTGAGATGTTGTATAGTGCATTCATAAAAATAATATAGCTTGCATCAAATCTTCTATAGTGAGTAGTAACAAGGTACTTCAAAAGCTTCCCCTATTGCATCAAGTGTGAGCTAATTCCTAGTTCCATCGATTTGTTCTATATCAAAAGGTATATTGAAGAGGTGATTTGTCGGCGGAATCATGTTAACCCATTCAGAGTTTCGCGTATCTTTGTTTCGAAAATATAAAACTCCTCTCTTATAATTGAGAAAAGGTCGGCTTAGCCGAATAAGTTGGGCAATGATGTTATCATATTATCCAAATATGTTTTATCCAAGAGTTTGATGTGCGTGTTATAACTCTGATTCTGTAATTATGAGATAATGTCTGTGGAGTAGTTTATGAAGGTCGTGCAAGTTCTTTTGTTATCTGTGCGAATTTTTCTTTAGACTTAGGCTCGTTCGAGGACGAACGAGAGTTTAAGTGGAGGAGAATGAAACGACCTCGGTCAGTCGTTTCGGAAGTTAGGACTCCGATTGGCGTGCCGATAATTTTAAAATATTTGTAATGTCCATTAGAACCTGTCTGTAAAATTTGAGCTAAATCAGACCTCGTTTGGTAGGCATCGGAAGAAGGTTTTAGTTTTTATTGGCGATAAATATTAAAAAGAGATTTTCGAGCTCGGTTTTTGCCGAATGAGCTCCGATTCGAAATCCGACAGCGCCGTTAGGTTCGTATCATTATTTGTGATTTTTGTAAGCTTTCAAAATTGAATTTCGATGTTGTTCGGCTAGTTTCCGCTAAAATGCCGAAAGTTAAATAATTTGACTTCTTTTCATTTAAATTCGCATCTTGAGTTTCGGGAGTCTGATTTGAGATCCGCCTTCGCGAGTATGTTACATATATTTTGTATAACTTGTATGCAAAAGTTGGAATTATTTCGAATATCGTAGGGTACTATTTTAATTTTCGTTAAGAAAAAAAAATATAATAAAAGAAAACAAAAAAAAAAAAGAAGAAGAGAAAACAAAATGGGAAAAGACAAAAAAGGAGAAAGAAAAATGAAATATAAAAGTTTGGCGGTGAGGGGTCATTGCTGAGATGAGCAGATATGTATAGGAGTTGAGAACATAATCCGAAACAAATGGAACGAGAAAACGCAGAGAAATGAAATAGAAAAATGCCAGAAAATGAGAAAAGGGGCCGGGAAAAAGTAGAATTTTCACCCTGAAATATTCAGGTAATGATCATAATATAGTATTTGAGTTTATTACGTATGTTTGAATATATTTTTACGGTAAAAATAGGGATATTAGACATCGCCTTATTGACGTAAATTGATAGTTTGAAGGGTCAAATGGACCCCGATAATGAAATTGATTATATATTCGTACTCAGTGAGTTATGGGCAACTTATAAATGTAATTTATTTGGGGTTTTGTTATGTGACCATGAACTCTGTACATAGGCCTGGCCTGCGTATTGCGTATGCGAATAGGGTATCAGGTTCCTAACCGGATTGCCCTAAGATGTGAGGAATGAAGCCTTTAGCCTTATGTGATATATTTTTCTGATTATTGAACACAGTGGGATCGTTTGGCAATGAATCCAAAGGACAAAGCGGTTATTGAGTGGTTGTACTAACTTTGTAACAAGGTAAGTGTTTATATCCATTTCTTTGGAGGCACCTGGCCTCGTGGATTTTCTACCACGTGTTCCTTACGTGTGTAGCTGCCGATAGGCGTACTCATTACGCCTTAGCTTTGGATTTACATTGTATATTATATGTTATGTCCTATTGTTGGTATTGCAATGACGATCTGAGCATGATACCCGGGCTGTGAGTTGGCATCTACTTCCCGGTTGTCGATGAGAGTCCCGCACCGGTGAAGGGTTATTATTGCATAACATTGCACTCATATGCATTATATGTCATTCATATGCATTACATTGTATATCATATTGAGGGCAGGAGTATTCCGCCCCAGGAGCAGGAGTATTCCGCTCCATTGTATCATATTGAGGGTAGGAGTATTCCGCCCCAGGAGCAGGAGTATTCCGCTCCATTGTATCATATTGAGGGCAGGAGTATTCCGCCCCAGCAGCAGGAGTATTCCGCTCCATTGTATTATATCGGGTGCAGGAGTATTCCGCCCCAAGAGAGTGCAGGAGTATTCCGCCTCTGGTTTATATTATATCGGGTGCAGGAGTATTCCGCCCCAGGAGCAGGAGTATTCCGCTCCAGTTGGTTATCAGATTGGATTCCCCTCGAGTGCAGGAGTATTCCGCTTCGAGATGGGAGAACGGGCACATGTGACCCTTTGCATCAGATTTCATTTCATCTCATTTCATTTCATTTTCATACCATTGCGTAGACTTGTGGTACATAACTACTGTTCGTCTCATACGTGCATTGCTTATTTTTTGATATGTTTCTGGCTCGTATTCCTGGCTGAGTTTAAGGTTTCATACGTGTTTCTAGTTATTATCTGGCTCTGCCTTTTTGTAATTTAAATAAGAGGAATTTGATTTATTTATTTCTTTTCTCCCTGGCTAGCTATCCTATTTATCGAGGTGGCTAGTCTGCCCCACTTATTGAGTCCTTTTGACTCACCCTTGTTTGTTGTTTGTTTCTTGTCTATCTATTTCGTATCGGCAGGTTCGCTCCAGGATTGAGTTCGCCACGTTGTGAAGGAGCGAATACGACTTCAGCTGTCAGGGTGAGCCAACTTTTATTCCGGATGGCCACCAGTTTATTGGTTATCATTTCAGTTGCATTTGCTCCCTTCAGGAGGTATTTGTCTTTTTCTGTACTCTTAGATGTCTAGTCTGGATAGTCCTAAACCTAGTATGTTGAGTAGTCAGCTGTAATTTCTTTTGTACAGTTTAGAGCTATCAGTATGTCAGTGTTTTTTTAAGTCTTGTTCTTGTTTATGAATTGAATTATATTTATTTTCCTAATTTAATTGAAAAGGGTTCGCCCGACGGGTCTAGGGGAGGATGTCGGGTGCCCGCACGGCCTAGCCGAATTTCGGGTCGTGTCAATTCCTCACCCCCGTCTTCTATGTTTCTCCTCCCCTACTGGTTCTTCTTCACATGTTATATCCAGGTTTTCTCAATAGTGGTCTATTAGGTTACGTATTGTTCCTATTCTCAATTGTAATTTGGACTTCAGTATTTTCTATATAAATCAGTGTTTGTGTTACATTAAGTTACACCATCTTAATTAACTTACATGATTTGTCAAAATAAAATTGAAAGTTGTCCTCGCTAATCCGGTTTCCGTAGTAATGTTTATAGTATTATTTTCTCATATAGGACAAATATATTGCAGTTTGCCCTGTAGAAGACGCAAGAGATCTGAGATACTTGTTTTTGACAAAATGGGGTGACTATTCATTGTGACGCTTATTTGTCAAATAATTTTATATTGACTTGACTACATAAACTTTCTGTTTTGACGCCCCATCCAGTTCACACATTGACAGTCTTACCAACATGAGAAGTTTAATCACAAGTTTTAGACATATAATTGACCTTAATGGAGAACCAAATGTGAAGTCGCTCAATGATCATGACATATTCTAGTTTAGTTTTAACATGATTATATTAGGCCCTTTTATTTAATTTAATTTTTATTAGCTATGAAACTTTAATACTGTACTTTTAAAATTGTACTATTTTCATAATTTAAATTCTTGAGTTGATTTTGTTAAGGAATTGAGATTTGTGTACTGATAATGTATATAGATTGTTGCACCATAAGGTTATAATTATCTGTTGTAGAATAGGCAAATTACCTTTTTTTTTTATTTTTTTATTTTTTTTTATGGTAACATATGTAAACGATTACCATTAACCATCAAAAACTTTACACCTAAAGAGAACCTCGAGTTCAAGTTATGTCACTTTAAACTCTTGGCCTCAAACAAAACAAGCCTAGTTACAAATATTTTGAATCAGGTTCCTACTTCTACGAGCTCTCTTTGAGTGCTTGAGCATTTCTAATCTATCTCTAATATCCTCTTTTATCTCTATTGCTAAAAGCTTGCATGTACATTCATTCCTCTGTATAACTTCCAGTTTCTTGCACGCCAGGTGTGGTAAACCATTGCACTCCATATTGCAGCAATAACTTCACGCTTGAATTTACTCCAGTGTCTAGTTCTTATCCACTGTAATGTAGGCATAACCTCTCTACCCTGAAACTGTATTCCTATCCAGTCAGCCACCCCTCTTCTAACTTCAGCAATCCAACTACACTCTGCGAATAGATGTTGGTGGGTCTCTATTTCCCCATCAGTACACAAGCAGCAGGTTTGGTCTTCAACATGAATGTGCATTCTAATCAGTCTGTCTCTAGTAAGGAGCTTCTGTTGTGCAGCTAACCAAGTAATAAATCTGTGCTTAGGCTGTGAGAGAGCACTCCATATTAACTGAGCTACTTCCATCTTTTTTTGATCCCCCAGCATTGCAATGTAGCTCGCAGACACTTCATATTTCCCAGAGGGTGTTAAGTTATATCTCCCATTTGTGAACCATTCCTGCATAGTATTTTTTAGCTTATTGAGCTTCTTCCAATACCAGCTGCAGTCAGAGGGTGGAGTGTGAGCCCAAATATCTCTATTATACCTCATATAGTTCTCATGTACCCACTTGATTCAGAGCATCTCCTTCTGATCAATAAGAGCAATGTTCCAAATCCTGCAACTCTTTATGTTAAGTCCTCCCCACTTCTTTGGCACACAGAGCTTGGTCCATGCCACCAGAGCTATCTTTCTTCTCTCCTCTTCTTCCCCCCACAAAAACTCCCTGCACCTCTTATCGACCTCCTTCAAGACCCTTTGTGGTAGTATAAAAACTGCCCCCCAAAAATTATGAATAGAGAACAATATAGCATATATGACTTGTAATCTCCCTGCATATGACATGTGCCTTGTGGTAGCAGATCTGATTCTGGATGTGATCTTGTCTATGAGATTTTTGCACTCCAGCTTGTTCCACTTTTTTGAAGACAGTGGCAAGCCAAGATATCTAATGGGGAAGGTACCTTCTGAAAAACCTGTTAAAAGAATTAGTTGCTCCTTTACATCTTCATTCATGCCAGCCATGAAAATGCTAGATTTGTCAAAGTTTGCAACAAGCCCAGTAGTTGCAGAGAAGTGAGCCAAAGCCTCTTTAACCCTTGTGATTGATGCTATATCTCCCTTACAAAAGATCATAAGGTCGTCAGCAAAGGTCAAGTGTGTGAGCTTAAGTTTTTTGCACATAGGGTGGAACTTAAAATCGGGGAGGTCACCCATCTTTTTCAGCAGTCTAGACAAGTACTCCATAACTATTACAAACAAAAGGGGTGAGATTGGATCTCCCTGTCTTAATCCCCTTCTCCCTTCAAAGTATCCATATCCTTGCCCATTAACTTTGACTGAGAACTTTGTGGAGGACATACATACCATTACTAGCTGCACAAACTTCTTAGGAAACCCAAAGCCTATCAAAGCTTCCTCTACGAATTCCCACCTCACCATATCATAGGCCTTCCTTAAATCAATCTTCATTAGGCATCGGGGGGAAGTCTTCCTATTATAATGCCTTAAAAGATCATGGCATATAAGCACATTATGGACTAATGACCTCCCTTGGACAAAGGCAGCTTGGTTGTCAGCTATAAGGTGAGGTAGTACCTCTGTTAACCTTGCACTCAACACCTTTGAGATTCATTTGTACAGTACATTGCAGCATGATATAGGTCGATACTGGCTGGCTACTTCTGGAGCAGTGACCTTTGGGATCAAGGCTATCATAGTAGCATTAATTTGCTTCAATAATTTGCCATTTGAGAAAAACTCCAGTATTGCTTCAACTATGTCATCTCCTATTATTCCCCAAGCTGCTTTAAAAAACCACTACTATAACCATCAGGGCCTGGGCTTTTGTTTGAGTCGATACTAAACATTGCTTTCTTTATTTCCTCTTTCGTGTAAGGTTTAAGTAACCTTATCTGCTGCTCAACAGTCAAAGTAGGTCCTTGCTGCAAAATACACTCAGCTGCCCGCACACGCTGTCCTCCTGTTTGGCCCAGTAGCTCTTCATAAAATTTAACAAATATGTGAGCTATTTCATCAGGTTCAGTCTTCAAACTCAGGTCATCATCTCTGATTTGTGTTATAGCTTGCTGCATCTTCCTTTGTTTGATCAAGGAGAAGAAGTACTTTGTATTGTCATCTCCTAGCTTAATCCAGGTTGCTTTACTTCTTTGTTGTAGGAATATTTCAGCCAAAAAAGATGAATTTTTGAACTTTAAAGCTTGTTTCTTTTCCTCTTCCTGCAATTGTGTATTCAATGGATCCAGCTGGAGTAGTTGTTGCAGTGTATGGAGTTCCTCCCTGTCATCATTGGCTTCTTTCACCACATTCCTGAAGTGATTAGTGTTTAGTTCCTTCAGAGTCTTCTTCAGGAGTTTTAATTTCCGCACTATGGTAAACATTCTGCATCCTTCTACCTGTTCTTCCCAAATCCTCTTCACCTTATCCAGGAATAGTGGATGTTGAGCCCATGCATTACAATATTGAAATAGCCTCCACTGCCTTACAGGTTCATTCAACCATACTACTAGAAGTGGGCAATGGTCGCTCACCCCCTCTAGTAATACCTTTATCTGGCAAGCTGGCATTGTGTCAATCCACTCATTATTCACAAAAGCCCTATCAATTTTTGTATAGATTCTATCCCCCTCCTGTTTATCACTCCACGTGTATCTTTCCCCATGCTGTGCAAGTTCTGTCAGCCCACTCTCCTCCACACAAGCTTGGAAATCTACAATTTCTGCAGCAGTCACAGGGTTGCCTCCCAACTTGTCCTCTTGATGCATCACATTGTTAAAGTCTCCTATTGCAAACCAAGGAATTGTACAACCCCTGCTTATACTCACTATTTCCTCCCACAAGCATTTTCTTTCTTCATTTGTGTTGAAAGCATAAACAAAAGTGGTGATAAAGGACTTCTGCATTGTAATTGAATTCACTCTGCATGTTATTGCTTGACTAGACTTTTGCATTTGCACAACCTGGTAGTATTCAGGTCTCCATACAACCCAAATCCTCCCATTATAGTGCTCCTCCAAATTTGTTAGATATTGCCATCCTTCGAACATACTCCTAGCTACTTTATCTATACTATTTCTCTTTATTTTTGTTTCCAATAAACCTATCAACTTCACATTCTGATCATTGTAAAGGAGTTTCACCTCCTTTTGCTTACTGGGACCATTAAGGCCCCTTGTATTCCAACTTAATAGACTAACCATGGCCTGAAGGAGGTATCTCTCTGCCTCCCTCATTTGTTTGCTGAGTTGAACCCAGCAATACAGTGCTAGTTCCCTCCTTGTCTAAAAGCATAAATGGATTAGCAGTACTTACTCCCTGCTGCTTTGGCAAGTTACTATTCTTGATTTTGCTTGGACTTTGGGGTGTCCTCCAGTTACTGCTAGTCACCCCTGAGTTCATCTGCTGCCTATTATTTGGCCTAGGAGCCAAGCTTGAGTCTCCTTGAGGCTGATTCGGATCAGCAGCCACTTGAGTCTCATTTTGCACACCACCATCCCCTTACTTCCTCTTATACATAGTTGCATTTTGCTCCTGTTGGATAACCCCCTTGTCATTGTTATTGTTGTTCCTATCATTCCCCTTCTTATCATTTTGTTTTTCCCCCTGTTTAGGTCCCTTCTTCCTCCTACACTCCTCTTCACTATGCCCATATTTTTGACAGAATTTGCATAATATTGGTTTCCACTCGTACAACACCTTTTGTTCTATCACAACTCCTTTGTCATTTCTAAAAAAATTGTTTCTGGCAATTGACAGTCAACCTTTACTTCAACTAAAAGCCTAGCAAAGTTAAGCCCTCTTTTTTTCTCTGTATTCTAGTCCGCCATTAAAGGCTTCCCAATCAAACTCCCAATCTTACTCAGCCCCTTAGCACTCCAGTACTTGAAATCTAGCCCTGGAAGCTTTACCCATATAGGCACGGTGTACAGTTCCCTTGTGAATTCCATGTCTGGGGTCCAGGCTTTAACAATGAAGGGTTTATTGTCGAAGTGGTAAATTCCTCCTTGAATAGCCTCATTTTTCCCTTCTTCAGAGTCAAATCTTACTAGGACAATTCCATTTTTTAGCATAGCTACCTTATTGATTCCATGTTAGTTCCACATCCTTTGGATATAACCATTTATTACAGTAAAGAGGGGGGGGGGGGGGTGGGCTCCCAATACATAGCACACCACAGCTGTTTTCCAGTATTCAATCTCAGTACCAATATCCTCCAGTTCAATGTCAATTATGGATTGCTTACCTTTGGCTTCTGGCTGCACATACTCCAGCTTGAACCCTGCGTTCGAGATCTTTGATATATCAAAGTTATCCCAAACCAAGCTTCTTGATAAGAATCAAACACGGAAAGTTAAAGATAATGAGTGAGACGTAACTCGATCAATAATCTCAAGTAGCAACGGAAAACTCGTTCCGTTACACCCCGAGAGAATGACAAGAATACCTACACTAGGCAACTACCCTCGAGCTAACGTGAGCACGCAAGTAGAATGGTCGGGGGGGATTGGAATTCATCTAGATCAGCTAGAGGAAGAACAAGTCCCATCAAGGTTTTCGTTCAATCAACAAGAGTTTAACTCTTACAATATTCTTAATCATCAATAATAAGCTAAGGAATAAAACAAGCTAACTAGCTATTTATAGATATTTTTAGGCACTAAGTAAAAGGTCTAGAGTGCCCACACTTAGGCTTAGGACTAAAAGACCACGTAGGGTCAAAACAGTAAAAGCATAATAAATCCCGCAGCTGGGAGGGGCGCCTGAGGCTGGGAGGGGCGCCTGGCTTGTGCTGGGTCTGGGCGGGGCACCTGGAAGTAGGCGGGGCGCCTGGGTGTAGGCCTAGGCAGGCGGGCGCCTAGGCAGGGGCGCTTGGGTGGGCGTCCTGCCTGTGCACATTTTGCACTTTAGGCAGTGAGCTCCTCAGGCGGGGCGCCTGAGCTGCTGGGTTGCTCCTCGTGCATTTTGATCACCTGGAACGGCTTCCAATCGTTTCCTTCTTCTAGGCCCTTCCTCACCAAGTGTAGGTGTACTCCTTGAATCTCCTTAGCTTGGCTCCGTGTGAATGGTCTTGTGGGGGTTTGGGTCTTATCAGCCTCCCCTTCTTGAGAGGATTTTGTCCTCGAAAGTGAAGCATCATCATTCACAACCTCTTCATCGCCTACATCCAAAGGAACCAAGTCACAAACATTAAAGGTATTAGACACTTGATACTCACTTGGCAAGTCGACCACATAGGCATTGTTGTTTATCTTCGAGAGCACTTGAAATGGGCCATCTCCTCGGGGTGCCAACTTCCCCTTCCTAAGGTTTGGAAACCTTTCTTTCCGGAAGTGCACCCACATATAGTCACCCTTCTTGAGCTCCACCTTCTTGCGTCCTTTGTTTTACTTGGAGGCAACCTTAGCATAAGCTTCCTCCAAATTCTTCTTCGCCTTTGCATGGAGTTCAACCAAAGCCTTGGCTCTAGCTTTACTTTCAAAATTAACAACCATTTCCCTTGGAAAAGAGGTTAGATCAAGGGGAATCAAGGGGTTAAAACCATAGACGCACTCAAAGGGCGTCATGCCAATCATGCTATGCAATGTGCGATTATAGGCAAATTCCCTCCATGAGGACTCGGGTATGCACACTCTACCATTTTTGAAGATGTATCCATTAACCCATTGGTATTTCTCTACTCTTTCCCCCCCTTTCTAGAGCTTCATGGATGCTCTTTAGCTTATGGTCATGAGCATACATCAATTTGATGCTCTCAAACCCCATGAGCTTGGAGGTGAGAGTAGTGGCAAGAGCGAACTTCCTAGAAAGTGCATCCGCCACAACATTGTCTTTCCCTTTTTTATATTGGATGACATAGGGAAAAGACTCAATAAACTCGACCCACTTGGCATGCCTCTTGTTCAACTTCTCTTGGCCTCTAAGATGCTTGAGTGACTCATGGTCACTCTTGATCACAAACTCTCTAGGCCACAAGTAATGTTGCCAATGGGCAAGAGCTCTCACTAAGGCGTACAACTCCTTGTCATACGTAGAGTAATTCAAGGATGCACCCTTCAACTTCTCACTAAAGTAGGCGATGGGTTTGCTATCTTGCATTAAAACACCACCAATTCCCACTCCCGAGGCATCACATTCAACCTCAAATGCCTTTCCGAAGTCGGGCAATTGTAATAGAGGGGCGGTACTCAACCTACTTTTCAATTCTTGGAAGGCCTTCTCTTGAGGCTCTCCCCACACAAATGGTTGGTCCTTCTTCACCAATTCGGTGAGTGGAGCGGCAATGGAGCTAAAATCTTTCACAAAGCGTCTATAAAAACTAGCAAGACCATGAAAGCTCCTCACTTGAGTCACGGTGGTAGGAGTAGGCCAATCACGAATGGCCTCCACCTTGGACTCATCCACCTCCACTCCTTGGGCACTCACAACAAACCCAAGGAAGACAACCTTCTCCACACAAAAGGCACACTTTTTCAAATTGGCATAGAGCTTTTAGGCTCGTAGCACTTCAAGAACTTGACTCAAGTGGCCAACATGATCATCTATTGACTTACTATAAATCAAGATATCATCAAAATAGACAACCACAAATTTATTGATAAAAGGTTTCAAAACATGGTTCATGAGCCTCATAAAAGTGCTAGGTGCGTTGGAAAGCCCGAAGGGCATTACCAACCATTCATAGAGACCAAATTTGGTCTTGAATGCGGTTTTCCATTCATTCCCGGGTTTCATCCGGATTTGATGGTAACCGGACCTAAGGTCGATTTTGGAAAAGACACATGACCCACTCAATTCATCCAACATATCATCAAGTCATGGAATAGGGTGACAGTACTTTACCGTTATCTTATTCACGGCTCGGCAATCCACGCACATTCTCCACGTCCCATCCTTCTTGGGCACAAGAATGACCGGTACGGCGCATGGACTTAAACTCTCCCGGACCAAGCCTTTAGTGAGCAAGTCATCTACTTGCTTTTGCAATTCTCTTGTGTCCTCCGAATTGCTTCTATAAGCCGGTTTGTTTGGGATTTGAGACCCCGGAATGAAATCAATTTGATGTTCAATCCCTCTCAAGGGAGGGAGACCACTTGGCATTTCATCCGGGAACATGTCTTCAAACACCTTCAAAACACTTTCAATTGCACTAGGTAAAGGGTTAGTTAAAGAATCAACATCGGATGCAAGAATCATACCTTTGTGCACTAGGCAAAGAAGTAACTTGTTGCCATCATTTCCTCTCAAGAGCTCACCCGGTTGCATCATGGCACATATGCCACCGGTAGAAGATGGTGGGAATGCCACCACACTTTCGGCCAAAGGACTAGTCTCCACAACCGACTTAGCCTTTGCCACCTCTCTTAACTCCTTCATTCTCTTGTAATCCTCACTTACTTGCTTAGGAGTTAAGGGTTTAAGCACAAATTTCCTCCCTTCATGTTTGACCGTATAAGTGTTGACACGGCCATCATGCACCACTTGCCTATCGAATTGCCAAGGCCTCCCAAAGAGTAGGTGGCATGCTTGCATAGGCACAACGTCAAACATATGCTCATCTACATAACTCCCCATTTTGAATCGAATCATCACTTGCTTTACTACTTTAAGCTCCCCACATTCGCTAAGCCATTGTAACCGGTAAGGTTTGCGGTGTTTCACGGTAGTCAACTTCAATTGGGAAACAAGTGATTGACTCACTACATTTGCACAACTCCCCGAGTCAATTATCATAGAGCAAACAACGCCTTTGACTCGGCACCTAGCATGGAAAAGATTTTCCCTTTGCAAGGTTTCACTATCTTCTACAATCATGCACCTAGACTCCTTCTCAAAACTAAGAAAGTATGAGGATCCTCATCCTCCACCGTGTCATCCTCCACATCCTCTTCTACTCCCTCATCTTCCTCTACTCCCTCATCTCCCTCTACTCCCTCTTCCTCCGGATCACTCTCTTGCTCATATGCATCATTACCAACAACAATCATGGTCCTTTTCGTAGGACATTCCCTAGCAAAGTGTCCATAGCCTTTGCATTTGTGGCATTGTATTGAAGAAGAAGTAGGAGCATGTAGTTGGGTTTTAGAGTTACCTCCCACATTAGGTGTGTTCTTCTCATATGGCTTCTTTACTTCCTTGCTAGCATTTGGAACACTTGTACCACTTGCATTTGGGAACCTTGCACTTGGAGTAGGAGTCTTCCAATCTTTTGGTTTGCTCATGGGAGTGGAGGTGTTGGCCTTGTAGCGGTTAGACTTTTCATGTGTAAGCCATTGCTCGGCTTGAATAGCGGCATCAAGGACTTCTTGAAGTGAAAGATAAGCATGCAATCTCAATTGTGAAGCTATACCATAGCTCAAGCCATTCTTGAAACGGATCACGGCTTGTTCCTCATCTTGGGTGTCCATATCCAAAGTCATGCGAATCGTCTCAAACTCATCATAGAACTCATGAACCGTCTTGACACCTTGGTTTAGCTCATAGAGCTTCTTGAGTTGCTCTTGACGATATCTAGGAGTAATGTACTTGATACTCATGAGACCCTTCAAATCATTCCAACCCACATTCACGGGAATTCCCGCTCTCCTCCTTGATCTCTTGACGGATTCCCACCAAGTCGATGCATAGGACTCAAAGGATGAAATAGCATAAGTACCTTTCTTTTCATCGGTCATCTCATTTGTGTCAAACATCCTCTCCATGAGTAGCACCCATTGAATGTAGGCCTCCGGATCACAATTCCCCTTAAAACTTGGAAGATTAAGCTTCACACTATTGAGGTTGGTATTGTCACGACCCCCACGGTAAGGCTCCGGTTGGCCTCCATAGTGATCTTCAACTTCACCATAGTCCCTCCTAGCATTCCCTCCAACATACCCCATGGGTGGCCCTCGACCTCGGCCTCTTCCCCTATCCACATTTCGACCCCAATTCATACCTCGCCTTGGTTGAAAGTGATCATCATACCCATAAGTCTCATCAACATACTCAGCTTCCTCCCCTTCTTGAGCTTCATTGATTTGCTCAAGAGCTTGGACATTTCGAATGGGTCTTTGAAGTGGAATGTTTCTTTGGGGGTTGTCAAAAATACGGGGAATGCCCATTCATTGGGTATTGCCCAACACTTGATCAATCCTCTCACGATCTTCCTTCACCCATTGTTGATTAAGCAATTCAACAACTTGTTTCGGGGTAAAGGTTGGGCTACTTGAGCCCTCACCGGTCTCAATTTGGACACTCGGGGTCCCTTTCTCAACTTGGACACTCGGGGTCCCTTGATCACCTTGGGTACTTGAGGCCCCTTTTTCAAGAGACTCAATCCTTTAGTTCATGATTTCCATCTTGGCAAGAAGATTAGCCAAGGCCTCCTTTATGAAATCTTGACCTTCGTTGGCCATTGTACCTACAAAGAAAAAGAACAAGAGTTAGTGAAATCACCTCACCCGCTCCCTCACTTGTGTTCACTCGGATCACTCGTTTAGTGGTGGTGGATATTTCACTCGACTTGTAGTTCCAAAGCTTCACGTAGATGACTAGCAATTCCTCAACTCAACCAAACTATTCACGAGTCAAGCACACTCCGGGGTGAGTGGAGTTAATGGGACTCTATGAACGCTAGGCACTTTGAAGTGAGGACTTGAACCAAAAGAAGCTACGAGTCTTCTTTGAATTCTATTCTCCAACTAGGGTACGAATTCACCTAAGAGCTTAATGAACTAGTGTAGATCAAGTAGGAAGATTACTTGGATAAACACTAATTAGAGGTTAGGCAATCAATTAAACAGAGAAACCTAGAAGAAACTACCCAAATCAACACCTTCAGCACTCAGGAGGGGCGCCCAAAAATTGTGCAGGCAATCAGGCGGGGCGCCTGGGACCTAGGTGGGGCGCCTGAAGTCTTAGGCAGTGACCAAGTCAGGCGGGGCGCCTAGCCTGGAGCAGTTCCCAATCCGTTCCAAACTTGTTCCAATTCGATTTTCAATCCACAAATCCGATGTTTTCAACTTGTTTTCACAATCCAATGATACCCAAAGTTGTTTTTGATCTCCCTTAACAAACCCCAATCAAATTTACAACCAAACAATCAATCAAATCAAGATTCAAGCCAAGAAACTCAAGAACACAAGGGTCTTTCAAAAGGGTTCAAAATAGATTGCGATTCATCAAATTTGGTGTTATACATGTTCAAATTCCACAAATTGGTACCGAATCGTTTGTTTTTCAATGAAGTTCAATCCCCAATATCAAGTTCCCTATCAAACACCCATTCAACCCTATCAAGCCAAAATCATTAAGAACAAGGTTTATCAAGGGTTTAAGGAAATTTTGGGGTTTCAAATTTTCAATTTCACAAATCCAATCCAAACCAAATGTTTTTGGTACCCAAACAACAAGGTTTCAATAATGATCAAGAATCTAAAATACATGAATCCAACAAACCAACAAGTTACACCAAATTTTTGGATTTTTCAATTTTTCAATTTTTTTTTGTATTTTTCTTCTTTCAATAACTTCTATCACAAGAAAACTAAAAAAACTAACGTAGGCACGAAGAATCAAGGGTCGGGGGTTTGTAGAAACAAAACCCGAGCCTTGCTCTGATACCAAACTGATAAGAATCAAACGCGGAAAGTTAATGATAATGAGCGAGACGTAACTCGATCAATAATCTCCAGTAGCAACGGAGAACTCGTTCCGTTACACCCCGAGAGAATGACAAGAACACCTACACTAAGCAACTACCGTCGAGCTAACGTGAGCACGCAAGTAGAATGGTCGGGGGGGATTGGAATTCATCTAGATCCGCTAGAGGAAGAATAAGTCCCATCAAGGTTTTCATTCAATCAACAAGAGTTTAACTCTGACAATATTCTTAATCATCAACAATAAGCTAAGGAATAAAACAAGCTAACTAGCTATTTATAGATGTTTTTAGTCACTAAGTAAAAGGTCTAGAGTGCCCACACTTAGGCTTAGGACTAAAAGACCACGTAGGGTCAAAACAGTAAAAGCGTAATAAATCTCGCAGCTGGGAGGGGCGCCTGAGGCTGGGAGGGGCGCCTGGCTTGTGCTGGGTCTGGGCGGGGCGCCTGGGTATAGGCCTAGGCAGGCGGGCGCCTGGGTGGGCGGCCCGCCTGTGCACTTTTTGCACTTTAGGCAGTGAGCTCCTCAGGCGGGGCACCTGAGCTGCTGGGTTTCTCCTCATGCATTTTGATCACCCGGAACGGCTTCCAATCATTTCCTTCTTCTAGGCCCTTCCTCACCAAGTGTAGGTGTACTCCTTGGATCTCCTTAGCTTGGCTCCGTGTGAATGGTCTTGTGGGGGTTTGGGTCTTATCACTTCTAGTATTTGAAGAGGTTGCCTCTGCTTTATCCGCTTGCTCGACTTCATCTGCCCATGAGTGATTCACTGATTGCTGCGAATTTTGAATTAATTCCTCCCACTCTGTTACTTGCGCATCAACTTGAGTTTTTGATACTTTCTTACCCTTGTCTGTTGTATTGATAATTGGTGACCTAGCTGCCTCTTCTGCTTCGATGGATCCCAATCGAATTTCCTCATTCTTCTTCATTTGATTGCTTTTCCTTCCTCGCCCTACTGCACTGGTTGCTTGTGCCATTTGCGCTTTCTGAGAGGGAAATCTAACTCTCTTCCCCATGGATGGCGCACAAGTTAACGTGCGCCGAGAGAGAAAAGAAGACCTCATCTCAGTTTTGTATTAATGAATGTACTTATTACCTTATTTTTCAAGGTCACAAATCTTATTTTTATGAAAATTACTTGTAAATATTTTTTCGATGACGTGATAGTATAAAAAATTATGTACACTAACCGAAAAACAAAATTGAGACTCAATTTTTAATTGCATTGTTATCCATATAAACAATGTAAGGTACATTATGGGAAAATTTCACTTAGATTGAATAAAGAAGCACAAAAGTACAAATTTATATGCTTATCCCAAGTAAGCTTTGTTCGTTTTCTCTCTTCTCTGTATTTTGTCTTGTGGAGCTCATGAGACAATATTCTCCTAATCCGTTTTCAATGGTGAAAGACATGTAACCGACTCAACCAGAGGCGGATTCAGGATTTGAGAACGTCGGGGTCACTATAAAATTTAACATAGATATACCGTTAATTGAGGGTGTCAAATATATATATATAGCCGACATCAACGGGTGCCGGTGCACCCGCCACTAACACACTAGGTCCGCCTCTAGACTCAACTAGCTTAGAATTTTGTGAGTTTTGAATAGAGATGATTCATGTAGCCGACCCCGACTAATTTAATATCTAGTACTTTTACTAATTGGGAATAGTACTCTTTTTTTCTAGATAGATGATAAATTCTTTTTCCCATGCTTCTTGAATAGTATATTTTGTGGTCGACCCATGATTTTTAGATCGAAGGTGCTAGCCTTCAAATGCATAGTTGCTATTGTTAGAATCTATGCACCTCCTAAGGACACTAGAAGGGGGGGTTGAATAGTGTCCACTGATTTTTTGCTTCAAGAACTTGATTCTTCAGAGTCAAGAACCTAGTTCTTGCCTTGACACTTCTGCAATTGAACACCACCACGCACACAAATACCAGACACATGCAATACGAGGATTTTACGTGGAAAACTCCTTACTCAAGGGAGAAAAACCATGACCCACACTCTGGGATTTTGAACTCGATCCATTACTACAAAGAGCAAGTTTCTGATTACAAAACTCTGTAACTAAGGGGCTACACTCTAGACCCTAATCACTCAACAAAGCACGAGAAGACCCGCTCTGATACCCCTTGTTAGAATCTTTGCACCTCCTAAGGACACTAGAAGGGGGGGAGGGTTGAATAGTGTCCACCGATTTTTTGCTTCAAGAACTTGATTCTTCAGTGTCAAGAACCTAGTTCTTGCCTCGACACTTCTGCAATTGAACACCACCACGCACACAAATACTAGATACAAGGAACACGAGGATTTTACATGGAAAACTCCTTGCTCAAGGGGGAAAAACCATGACCCACACTCTAGGATTTTGAACTCAATCCACTACTACAAAGAGCAAGTTTTTTATTACAAAACTCTGTAACCAAGGGGCTACACTCTAGACCCTAATCACTCAACAAAGCTACACTCTAGCTTTACAAAGTAATCTCTCAAAGATTCACCTAATACAATTGCTTCTACGACAAGCTAATAGGTAAAGACAAGGATTGCTCAGAACAAGACAACTTACAAAACCACGAACCTAGACAGAATATCTAGACTCAAACAATTTAGCTCCACCAGTTGTCTTCCTCAGTTATCTCACGTTGAAAGTTGCTGGATCGCCTTTGAATGCTCTCAACTCTCTGTTTGTGAATAACTGATTTCGGTTGCATCAACTACTTGTATTTATATGGGCATACAAACCCTAGTTGAGTTCCACAAGGAAACCTTGTAATTATGGTAAGACAAGATTCCTTGTAACTCTTTCCTTGTTCAAGTCCAACTCTTATTCGCACTTCGAAGACATGCCTGGGCACCGCTTCTTTTAGTCTGACTAGGATGCAACTCATTCACGCGCCACTACTTCTAGTTCCGCAGGGATTTGCAAACCTCAGATCTTTTCTATCAGTCGTGCCCTTCTCTACAAGGACCAGGTTCTCCTCCGGAATCTCTGAGTCCTTCTCGTTTGCCATTCTTCAAAACCTCTTTCTCAACAGATTCTCCCTTTTTGATGATGACAAACAAATGTTGCCAATGAACCTGAATAGACAAAATTTCCAAAAACACAGAAACAAGAATAACAGATTGAAAAATTTAAAACAGATGAGCTAGGTCACAAACACCTCAACAACTTCTTCCCCCTTTTGGCATCATCGAAAAGATTCAAATACCTGCATGAACCAGTTAGTACTATCCAGTCTAGAGCACAAGGCAACAAGTCAGCTAAAAATTTAGACAGACAGATATACGGCCAAGGGCCCAAATAGAACCAAAAATCATAGAACAAATCCAAAAGTAAGCAAGAGAAATTTAAAATCAGCATCCAGGGTGTGACAGCAGCAAAACCCCATTTAAGAAGTACACAACATAAAACAAATTATCTTAAACATCATCACATATCAAGGGTGATCATGAAGGGATAAGGGAGATTATGAGGAAGGACAAGGGGGTAGAAACGAGGACTCAGGGCTGAATATTGAAATGTTTGATAAGTGCCTCAAGGTGCTTCGTATTTTTTGCCCTCTCCATCACCAGCTCGGCCTCATACTTGTGGCAATCTATCTTCAACCGATCAATTTCTTGATCCTTCAACTCCAGCCTCCTGTGAAGCTCAGCATTTTCTGTGTTCACTTCAAGAACATGACCTTCCAGTTCATTTAATGCTGCAATGGCTTTATCTGGTCCAAGGTCCTCACTGTCTTCAGATTGCTCCTGCTTAACCTGCACTGGTCTCTTGGAAGCTCTCTTCTCTGTGAAGAAATCACAATTTCTCAGCGCATTATGCCCAAACATCTGATGAATGGTGGGCATTTTTCCTGCTTCTAAAGGAACCCCAAAGTGCTCAAGAACCTGCCGTAGGATGTAGGAATGCACTAATGATATGGCTTCTGATCAGTGTCTGCAATCCTTTTGATGTGTCTGATTATTAGACCAGGCAAGTTGATTCTCACCCCTCTATCCAGCAAGTCCATATAGGTCAAGTCCAGAGCACTGGCTTCACTGTTTCTTTCTCCCCTGGCAGTAGGAACCGATGCACAAACTCAAAGAGCAGCTGATGTTCTGGTTCCATCTCCTTCTTGTCCACCTTCCTTTCTTTTCTGAGATTTGGGTTTCCTGAAAATTTCTTTACAACACTGAGAGGAGTCACCCCATCTGTCCTCTTTGGCCATTTTAGCTTAACGTACCTGCAATAACCCTCAGCAGGCACATCAAAGATCACCCCCAGCTCAGTTTTTCCAAACTCAATTTCAACTCCCTTCACCATTGTGAACACTCTCCTGGCTACAACCCTGCAATTTGTATAAAATTCCCTGATCTCATTAGAGAAGAACATCCTGTCTTTGTTTCCAAACAAACCTAACCACCCTTTATCACCAACCATTCTGAGTAAAGGTTTCATGTGATGCTCCTTTGCATTACTCAGAATGCTCCCAGCAAGCACCTGGTGCTTAGCGTAGAAAGGCTGCCCTATCAACCTCTTCATCCGAACCCTTTCTCCTTTTCCTGCTTTCTATCTCACTGTCAGTCTCAGAGTCACTAGGTCCCACATAATTTCCCACTTCATCACTTTCATCTTTGGCCTCATCAGCCTGTCTCTCATTCTCCTTCTTTTTCTCCAGTTCTCTGTCCCTCACATTTTTCACAGTCTTTCCTAGCTTTCCCACATTCACTAGCTGTTGCTTCAGAGCTGACCTGGTCCCTACTCTTCTCGGTACAGGCTCTGCAACAACTTTATCATCACTCTCAGTTTTCTCTTCCTGAGAGTCCTCACTAGGCTCATCCACCAATTTGCTTTTGGATACACCCATTCCCCCTTTCACCAACCTTCTCCTCTTATCGACCTCCACTCTGTTTTCTCTCACAAACACCACTTCTTCTTCCTCACCTTCATTTATCAGCCTTTCATCCTCCTCACCAAACTTTCTTTTCACACTTTTTCTCTTTGTTTCTTTAGCTTTCTCTACAATTTCCTTACCTTCACCTTTTTCTTCTACAACTTCCTCATCCTCTTCCTCTTCAGAGTCTGGCCACTTGAGTTCTGCGTCATCAGCTTCTGTAGGATCTGGGCAAGAACCAAGTTCTTTGCTCAAATCCTGTGACGCCTCAGCAGAACTAGGTCCTCTAACGACTGGACCTTCAAGTACAGACGACCCTTGAATTTTCTCAGTAAGAAAAACACAAGAACTGTGTCCACCAACAAGTTCTTTTTGTGATTCAGCAGAATCCTCTTCTCTCAATTTTTCTTTTCCCACTACCTCAACCACCAATACCGTCTCAGCTTCTAAGGGCACATGCATACTAGACTTAGGTTCCTCCTGAACAATCTTTGTGCTTTCCCCAACTACCTTCCCCCTATCAAATGTACCACAGGGCTCTACTTTTCCTACTAATTCATCTAGTCCTTTTACCAATGTTTCAGTACTCACTTTTCCATGACTTTTTACCACTTCTAAAACAACAGAAGTAGATAAAGTAGAGTCGAGCATTACCTCAACCGGTCTTTCAGCGAAGATTTGTTCTGTAGGCGTGGAAGACAGGGATCTGGCCATAATCTTTTTGACTAATTTCTTTTCTCCCTTTTTGAAACACTTCGTCCTAGCCACAACAAATCTCTCTGCAAGAGTAGACGGAGGGGGTTTTGAAGTAGATTTCTTTGATGTGCGAGTTTTGGAGATTTTAGTAGGTGATGTTGATGAAGTCTGTGCTTGAGACATGAAGAAATTGGTTAGGGTTTTGAAATAGGACGATGGAGTTTTCTTGGTTTGATCTTTAGAGAGAGAAAGTATGCTGATTAGGGAGGAGTTATTGGAAGGTGTATGTATTTTGTTTCTATCAACCAAAGAAGAGAGAGGGAGTAAGGGTGATGTGAGTTTTTCTGGGAACAGAAGGTAATTATGGCAAAAAAAAGTGAAATAGCAGCCTTTTGAACTTTTTGAGAACTGGGAAAGGGTTACAGGTTTGACGGTTACTTAGACTTGGCCAAATAAAGCCTTTTTAAATAGTGGGGTCCATTCAAAGTCTAGTAGAAGTCTAACTCAAAAAGGAATGTGTTCCTATAATATAGGATAGTTACAAGAACATGGAAAGCCTCCCTTGACACACGTATAATTGACAATTAATTTCAGTTATGACTCCTATCATACAAGGCTGTGTGACTGTACCTGGACATGATTCCTCATGTTTGCTTTAATTCCTTCTACATACCCAGTAGGTTCTTCATGGGATCACATTAGCCACATCTGGTGCTAATCAGCTGAATAAGTATACTTAATAAAGTACAAAATTAGACTGGACAGTAATAACACTAGTTACAAACTACTTGCTGAATGCTTAACTAAGCAATCATTGGGGAACAAAAGCTGGGTCATCCGTGTATTTTGGTCATCCCTAACTCCAACCTATTCCTCTCAAACTGAACCTTGTTCAATGCCTTGGTAAATATTTCAGCAATCTGATCTTCAGTCCTGCATGAATTCATAGTAATCAGACTTTTTTCTACATTGTCTCTAAGAAAATGGTGTCTAATATCAATATGTTTTGTTCTTTTGTGTTGGACTGGGTTCTTGGCAATGTCTACTGCACTTGTATTATCACAGAAAATAGGTACTGCTCCACATTTAATTCCAAAGTCCTCCAACTGCTGTTTGATCCATAGAAATTGTGAACAGCATGATGCAGCTGCTACATACTCAGCTTCTGCAGTGGATAAGGCTACTGATTTCTGCTTCTTTGTTGCCCAAGAGACTAAGCAAGGACCCAGAAAATGTGTCATTCCTGAAGTGCTCTTCTTGTCCACCAGGTGACCTGCATAATCTGCATCAACAAAACCAATTAGTTCAAAAGTACCACCCCTTGGGTACCATAGACATAGATCCCGAGTTCTTTTCAAGTATCTCAAGATCCTCTTCACAGCGGTTAAATGTGTGACTCCTTAGGCTTAGACTGAAATCTGGCACACAGTCCCAAACTGTATACAATATCGGGTCGACTAGTTGTGAGATAGAGGAGTGAACCTATGATTCCTCTATATTTTGTCTCATTAGTAGAAGGACCTAGTTCATCCATATCCAGCTTGCTTCTAGGAGCAATGGGAGTAGTCATTTCTTTTGCTCCTTTCATGTCAAATTTCTTCAGAATTTCCTTGACATATTTTGTTGATGAATCATGGTTCCTTCAGGCGTCTGTTTTCTGCAGTCCTAGGAAGAAATTTAGTTCACCCATCATGCCCATTTCAAATTCACTTCCCATCAATTCAGCAAACCCCTTGCATAGCTCCTCATCAGTGGCTCCAAAAATAATATCATCAACATATACTTGAACCACCAATAGATCCTTTCCTTTCTTCTTCAGAAATAATGTATTATCTATCTTTCCTCTTGAGAAACCATTCTTCATTTAGATAGCCATTCAAGAATGCACTCTTGACATCCATCTGATATAGTGTGAACTCCATGTATGTAGCAAAGGAAATTAACATTCTAATGGCTTCCATCCTTGCTACTGGTGCAAAAGTCTCATCATAGTCAATTCTTTCTTCCTGACTGTATCCTTGAACTACTAATCTGGCCTTGTTTCTTGTCACTATACCATGCACATCCAGTTTATTTCTGAACACCCATTTTGTTCCAATTATTGATCTGTCCTTTGACTTAGGAACCAGGTTCCATACTTTGCTTCTTTCAAACTGATGAAGTTCATCCTGCATGGCTAGAACCCAATCTAGATCTTCTAGGGCTTCTTTCACATTCTTTGGTTCCAGAGATGATAGGAAAGCAAAGAATGCACAGAAGTTCTTCAAGGCCAATCTGGTCATGATCCTAGTATCCAATTCTGATAGTACATTCTCCAAAGGATGAGAACGTTGGTGCTTCCATGGCCTGGGTTGAATATGACGAGAAGAACCTTCAGCATCTCTTTGGGTAGGTTCTTTCTGCCTTGTTGAATCATCAACTTTATCTGATGTTCCCCCTGTCATGTTGACTCTTTGTTCTCGTGAAGTTGAATCCTCACCTGATTCTTCATTGTCTTCTGGATCTTCAGAGTCAGCTGCTCCATCTTCTCGAGTAAGGCCAATTGCCTGATAATCTACTTCAGTTTCATCTACTGCCTTGTCGGATTCATCAAATACCACATGCATACTTTCCTCCACTGTTTGTGTTCTTTTGTTAAACACCTTGTATGCTTTGCTTTGAGTAGAGTAACCAAGGAATATTGCCTCATCACTTCTAGCATCAAATTTTCCCAGTAGTTCCTTCCCATTGTTGTGGACGAAACATTTACACCCAAAGGGTCTCAGGTGTGCAATGTTTGGTTTCCTTCCTCTGAGAAGCTCATATGGGGTCTTGTCAAGAATGGCTCTTATGGAGCATCTGTTCAGTAAGTAACATGCAGTGTTTATTGCTTCAGCCCAGAAATTTCTTGCAAGACCACTTGACAGCAGCATAGTCCTTGCCATATCCTCCAGTGACCTGTTCTTCCTTTCGACTACTCCATTCTGTTGTGGAGCTCTTGGCGCAGAGAAGTTATGATCATTGCTGTACTTCGCACAATAATCAGAAAATTTGAAGTTTTCAAATTCTGTGCCATGATCAGATCTGATGCTGACAAGTTCCAGGCTCAACCTTTTCTGCACTACACCAGCCCAATCTTTGAAGCTATCAAAAGCTTCATCTTTGGATGCCAAGAACAGGGTCTATGTGAACCTGGAGTAGTCATCAACAATTACGAACATAAATCTCTTTCCTCCTCTGCTCTTGACTTTCACAGGTCCGCACTGATCCATATGTATCAGTTCCAGTGGTTTTGATGTGCTCGCCACCTTCTTTGATTTAAAGGGTGTTCTCACATGCTTCCCTTTTACACAAGCATCACACATTTTTATGTTCTCAAATTTTCTACTAGGCAATCCACGAACCAGCTCCTTCGATACTAGCTTGTTGAGTTGTGAGAGACTTGCATGACCCATTCGTTTGTGCCACAACTGAGAATCACTTTCTTGCACATTCAAGCATGTTAAGTTATTTTCAGGCAGTGATGCTTTGTACACATTGTTCACCCTTTTTCCTTTCATAACTATTTTTCCACTTTGTAGGTTCTTCACAATGCATCCTACAGAAGAGAAGCTCACTTCATTTCCTCTATCACACAGTTGAGAGATACTCAGCAAGTTATGTCTGAGACCATCGACACAGTATACGTTTTCAATTGCATGGTCCAACGTTCTCCCAACTTTTCCAATTCCTACAATCTAACCACTTTTACCTCCTCCAAAGGCTACGCTGCCTCCTTGAAATGCTGTGAGTGAGAGAAAGTTTCTTCTATCTCCTGTCATGTGCCTTGAACAACCACTAGCAAGAATCCAGCTTGGGTTGTTCTCCCTCACTCCAGCCTGCAAAACAGATTAAGGGTTAGCTTTAGGAACCCAAACAAGCTTGGGTCCCTTCTTATGAGAAAATGGATAAATCAAATCCTGTTTAGCCCATTTAGGTAGAACACTTCTTTTATTTTTGGATTTTTCCTTGCTTGCATTCATGCACCTTTGTTTGTAGTGTCCAGTTTCACCGCAGAAGGTACACAATATGTTACAAGGCAAACCCACATGCTTGCTTTTAGGATTATATGGAGGCAATGGTTTCTTGAATCCTAGCCCTTGTTTTCCCTTGTTCTGATTTTCAAGAACCCAGTTCATTGCCTCAAAAGATTTGTTCCACTTTGTTAATCTGGTAAGCTCATATTCAGTTTTTTCAACCTTTTGACTTAAAGTCCTGTTCTTTTCAGTTTCTTGAACCAGAATCTCATTTGTTCTTTTAAGTTCATTTTCAAGAAAGGTTTGAACTTCACTTATTACTTGCTTACCATTTATACTCTCTTTTAACTGATTAATTTTCAATTCCATTTCATTATCTTAGAGTTTGACACAAGAGTCTGCCCTTTTAAAATGGCATTGACTTCTTCCAGTTCAATGTTTTGTTCTTGAAGGCTCTTGTGCTTAGTTCTGAGATCACTTAACTCTTCAGTTAGTTTATCTTTATCAATTTTCTCCTTCTCATAACCCTCAATTAGAGTAGCAGTGATTAAGACCAAATTTTTAGTAGAGTATGTATGTAAATTATCTTTGAGATCAGATAGACGTACCTCTGCTGAATGAGCAGCTTCTTCCTCATCAGTTGCCATAAGAGCTGAGTCCTTCTTGTGGTTATCTTCTGTGTACATTTCCTTTAGCTTTTCCCACACTTCTTTAGCAGATTTGTATTCGAGTATCCTTGCTAACACATCGGTAGTCAGCCCTCTCCTCAGGTACAATTCAGCTTTTGAATTTGCCTGCAACAAGTCTAGGTCTTGAGGGTCTAGTTCTTCTACTCTCTTGGGAACTAGAACCCCGTTTGCTTCTCTCTTTACAGGATCATGAGGTCCTCTTTTCACAATCAACCAGAGACTGTAATCCGTTGCTTGAAGAAAGTTTTTCATCTGTTTCTTCCAGCACTTGTAGTTAGTCCCATTAAACACGGGTGGCTTTGAGGGTTCTCTTCCTCCTCTGAACTCTCGAGGATCTTCCTCATCTGAATTGACATCAGTCAACCCCATCAGTGCTAGTGGAGATTCATCTCCAGACTCCCTTTCATGATCAGATTCACTGTCAGTAGGTCCCCATGTAGCGTAGAAAGCTTCCTTTCTCTTTCTTCTTTCTGCTCTGAAGTTTGGAGGTCGTCTCACCTTCTTCTTATCTTTGTCATTATCTTTTGACGCCTCCTTTTCCTTTGTTGCTCTATTTTTCATCCATTCTGCTTTCTACATAGGACAATCCATGACAGCATGATCCTTCTTGAAACACTTGAAGCATCCTGAATAATCAGGGTTGTCAACTATGTTCTTCCTTCCAGAGTTCTCCTTGTTATTTCTTCTGAAGCCTTTGAACTTTCCCAAGTTGAACTTCTGTCTCAGAGCACTAACCATTGCTGCTTCAACTGATTGCAAATCAACATAGTCCTCAGTTTCATCAGTTGCTTCGAGTGCAAGGGTCTTGTCCTTCTTGAGAGATGGTTTGGTTGTTGAATCTTTCATCATCTCATGTGTTTTCAAGCTTCCAACCAGTTCTTCGAGTTTGATGGATCTTACAGGTTTGGACTCAATGATAGCAGTCATCTTGGGTTCCCAAGCCTCAGGCAACACATTCAGAACCTTGTCCACCATCTCCACTTCTGGCAACTCCATATCCAGGGATCTCATCTCATTAGTGATGATTATCAGCCTAGTCATCATATCCTGGATTGATTCCTTCTCTCCCATGGAAAACAACTCGAATTGTCTCTTCAGCATTCTTCTCTTGGAATCCTTCACTTCAGTAGTTCCTTCATGTGCAACTTGTAGGGCATCCCAGATTTCCTTGGCAGTCTTGTAAAATGATACTCTATTAAACTCTTCAGGACCAAGACCACAAATTACCAGACGTTTGGCTTTGTGATTCTTTTCAATCATCTTATAGTACACCTCGTTGTAGTCCTCTTTCGACTTAGGCTCTTCTTTAGCAGTAGCTCCTTCACCAACTTTTTTAGTAGGGGTCAAGTTCCCTTCAGACACTATTAGCCACAGTTGGTAGTCTTCAGCACATATGTAGTTTTCCATCCTATTCTTCCACCAAGCATAGTACTGCCCATTGAACTGTGGGGGCCTTTGAACTGACTGTCCTTCAGTGATGGTAGGTGGTGCACTCATGATTCTGATCCTTCTCAAGGTGTTAACCTAGCACGAGAAGACCCGCTCTGATACTCCTTGTTAGAATCTATGCACCTCCTAAGGACACTAGAAGGGAGGGTTGAATAGTGTCCACCGATTTTTTGCTTCAGGAACTTGATTCTTCAGAGTCAAGAACCTAGTTCTTGCCTCGACACTTCTGCAATTGAACACCACCACGCACACAAATACCAGACATAAGGAACACGAGGATTTTACGTGGAAAACTCCTTGCTCGAGGGAGAAAAATCACGACCCACACTCTGGGATTTTGAACTCAATCCACTACTACAAAGAGCAAGTTTTTGATTACAAAACTCTGTAACCAAGGGGCTACACTCTAGACCCTAATAACTCAACAAAGCTACACTCTAGCTTTACAAAGTAATCTCTCAAAGATTCACCTAATACAATTGCTTCTACGACAAGCTAATAGGTAAAGATAAGGATTGCTCAGAACAAGACAACTTACAAAACCACGAACCTAGACAGAATATCTAGACTCAAACAATTTAGCTCTACCAGTTGTCTTCCTCAGTTATCTCACGTTGAAAGTTGCTGGATCGCCTTTGTATGCTCTCAACTCTCTGTTTGTGAATAACTGATTTCGGCTGCATCAACTACTTGTATTTATATGCATACAAACTCTAGTTGAGTTCCACAAGGAAACCTTGTAATTATGGTAAGACAAGATTCCTTGTAACTCTTTTCTTGTTCAAGTCCAACTCTTATTCGCACTTCGAAGACACAGCTTGGGCACCACCTCTTTTAGTCTGACTAGGATGCATACTCGTTCATGCGCCACTACTCCTAGTTCTGCAGGGATTTGCAACCCTCAGATCTTTTCGATCAGTCGTGCCCTTCTCTACAAGGGCCAGGTTCTCCTCTCGAACCTCTGAGTCCTTCGCGTTTGCCATTCTTCAAAACCTCTTTCTCAACAGCTATACTAATCATACTGCACCACTATTTGAATGCGGCAGAAAGAAAATATTATTGAGAAAATGATGCAATACCACTCGGGCTTGATAATGAGGTTATTCAACAAACACATGCGGAAGTAAAAATTGAAAGGTAAAGATAAAAAGCAAGACACAAACACAACTCTTTCGAACAATATCAAGGAATTAGTCTTGATACCTTCCGAAACTATGTGAATAGGCACTTATACTAAGCAATGATCCTCAAGAATAAACTCTCTTACAAATAGAATGATAAAAAAAGAAAGAGTTTAATTAGAATCCACCAAATGATACAAGTTCCATTCACCATGCCCACTCGGAGTTTCTCATGATGGAGACAAAAGCTCAAATTTTGTTTTCAATATTCAAAGTCTAGGTATCTAACAAATGAAATGCTAAGGGGTTTAATAGAAAGCCCCAAGGTTAAAATGGTAAATATGGCCACAGTCGGCCAATCAAACAAGTCCACGCAGGCCTAACTAAGTATTTTGGCACATGCGCTCTACTGCCTCAGATGGAAATATAGCCCTTCGGTCGCATCACAACTCGGCACCAATATTTAGTGTTCCGGCGCTTTCAACTTCGGGCTCGAGCTGGAATGTATAGCTTCCATATCTGGCACCCGACCACTCATTCTCTGAATCGCTGCTCCCTCCCGGTCATGCTAGATGAACATACACATTCTGTAGTGTCTTGGCTTGGCTTCGTGTGACAGGTCATGATGGGACGAACACAACTTAACCAGCACAGACATGGGCTGCATCATCCTTCCCTTCTAGAGAAGACTTCGCCATCACAATTGTGCTATCGTCGTCCTCCGGTACTTGTCTTGCAGCACAAGGAGTTAAATCAGCAACATTAAAAGTGTTGGATACATTCTACTCACCTAGGAGGTCGATCACATAGGCATTGATGTTGATCTTGTTCAGCACCTGGAACGGACCATCCCCTCTCGGAGCCAACTTTCCTTTTCTTTGGTTTGGGTACCTCTCCTTTCAGAAGTGAACCCAAACCTAAACTCTCTTCTTTAACTCCAACTTCTTATGCCTCTTGTTCTTTTTTGTTGCCACCTTAGCATAGGCTTCCTCATGATTTTTCCTCACATTGGCATGGAGTTCGAGCAAGGCAGTAGTTTGGCGTGTACCTTCAAAATAAAAAGCAGCATCTCGAGGCAACGGGTTTAAGTCAAGTAGAAGAAAAGGGTTAAAACCATACACACACTCAAACAGAGTCATTCCAATCATTCTATGCATGGTACAGCCCATCACGGGCAACCGATCAGCCCAATTCCCGGCCTTACCGTTGGTTATTGCTCGAAGCTGAGCTCCCAAGGTTCGGTTGACTACCTTGGTCTGTCCATCAGTCTGAGGATGGTGAAACGTCGAGAATAGAAATTTGGTGCTAAGGGCACACCAAAAAATTTTCCAAAAATGACACAAGAACTTAGAGTCCCGGTCGCTCAGAATGGTACGAGGCACACCATATAATTTTAACACATGAGAAATAAACAAAGTAGCAACATGTCATACATCATCACATTTCTTACACGGGATGAAGTGAGCCATTTTTGAAAAACGGTCGACCATGACAAAGATGCTATAATTCCCACCCCTCGACCTTGGTTCCCCATCATAAAATCCATATCAACCCACTGGCTATTAGGAACAGGAAACGAAGTATACAAACCATGATGGTTTGGCCTCGATTTAGCTCTCTTTCAATCTATACAAGCATTGCAAAGCTTCTCCACATCTTGTCGCATCTTCGGCCAGTGGAACTGCTCGGGCAAGATTCCAAGAGTTTTATCCACTCCGAAGTGACCCATTAAACCACCAGAGTGAGATTCTCAAACCAAGAGCTCTCACCAAGATGACTGTTAACACCCAATTTTGTCCTTCCTCTTTCACATTTGTCTGTATCTAGTTCCAAAAATGCAATAGCAATTTTTCAGACAAAATTGCACTAATTATCATGCAATTGCCCATGTCACCCTTGTCATTGATCTCCTATTCATACTGACACCCATTCAATACACTTATATTGCGTAAGTACACCATTTAGGTCATTTTTAAAGGCACTTGCACAATCTGTGACTATTTATATAATTTGCACACTTAATTACTCATTTTACAATTATCTATATTATCTAAATCTATCTACAATTATTTAAAATAACTTATTATTTTTCTAAGTCTCCAATAATATTTCCTATGTCTTAGTAATTATTTTTTGTATTTTATTGGCATTTTAAATTTAATTTTACTATTTAATACACATTTTATACATATTTTATACACTTCATATACCTTTATATACATATATACTTGGCACCCCACAATGTCACACATGCTGCACATACACACACCCTAAACGTGCACACATGGCTAAATCCTAGCCATCCGTCCCCTTTATCCAACGGTCACAACACCATTTTCCTTTTTGATTACATTCCAACCCCTAAACTCTAACAACCTAAAATTATTTCCCCTCTCCTCATGACACACACAGCCGCCCCCACCCTCTCTCCTCTCTCCCCCTTCCCCTAAAACTCGACCATATACATTCTAAAACCTTCGCTACAACACCCCTCCACCATTAGCGCCCAATCTACTCCCTCTCTCACAACTGTCCCTTCTATACTATGGAAAGGGAATCATATCCCCTAGTCTCTCTCTCTCTCTTGGAATCCGAAGAAGAAAGGCAAAAATCGGGCAAATCTAAATGAATCAAAGCGAGAATCACGAAAATTATCAATGAATATACACGTACAAGGCAAAAGATGGACATTTTCGACCTTGAAATTCCCAAATTGGGAAAGAACTGAATTGGGTCAGTCTGACCCGATTATTTCCCTTTTTTTTAATTTTAATTTCATTTTGCTTCTTATTTTGTTCTCTAATGATTATGCTCGAACCACATGCTTGTTCTTTAATTATCATGCTTAAACTATGTTAATAAACACTCTCTTAATTTCTGTTCTATAATGCCTAAAGTTACAACAATTTCAACTATATTCGGATGGTTAAAACATAGACTAATGATTCTAGTAGCTTATTTGATTAAACCGTTTCAAGTTAGCCTAGTTTGGAAGCATGCGACTGTTTGATTTTGGTTGTTGTATTTGTAAAATCAACGATTGATGCTTTCTTTTTAAGTCTATAGTTTTCTTTAAAATTGCCTGCCTTGAATTTAGATTGCCTACATGTATAGTTTATTTTTTTTTTTTGAATTACCTATGCCTTGAAAATATTGAAAAATACTCTTTGAATTTAAAATTGAATTAGTAGAAACTATTTTTTGAAGGAAGATACTAGTAGAATATCATTGGAATATTTAAAAATGTATGATTTCTAAGGACGTACCATATGATTGTTTAGTGTCCCGATGCAAATCTAAAGTGTATCTACATATACCACTCTTTTTATTTTCAAAAAATAAGGCTAGTCAATCCTATTTTAGGAAGGAAACCCTTGGTGATATTCTTAATTTTGGTAAAATTATTTGGCTCTATTTATTTCACTCCTTTACTTTAATTTTTACTGATTTTGTCTTCCCTTTCACACCCTAATTTTGAGCTAATCAGCTTTAGCCTAAAATTATAAAATGGCAGCCCTCTCCTCTTGTTTAAAACGCACTTATACGCTAAAACAACTAATAATACTTCTCTCTCTAAGCAAAAATTCCTGCACCTCTCTATTATTTTGTTTGGTCTTTTCTGTTGAAACCTTGGTCTTGGAAAGCTTAGAATTATTTCAAATTCCATCCAGTTGTTTGTTCAGTTGCTCTGAGAAGGTAAAAGACATTGTTTAGTCTTATGTGACTCTTTTGTAATCAATATGCCCATTGATTGGTCTGTGCAAACTGCTTGTATTTGTTTGGCCAATTTAGCCCCCTGCTAAGCTTTTTATGCAAGTTATTTGGATAGCAATCACTTGCTATACCAGGCTTCCTATATGCAGATTTTTTTTAAAGAGGAAAACCATCTGTAAAAGCAATGCTAAAGCCTTTTTTACAGTTAATAGTGTTATGCAGCGAGGCAGCCTTTTTTATTCGTGAAAGGATGAACTTCTTCGTTCAGAATATAGTGTATGCATGACACTTTTCTTAATCCTTTAGTCCACTCGTGTGTATTTGTTAGGACTTCCCTGTTTGTATATATATATTCGTATGGCAGCACTATTCGCTGCCTCACCATGGAGATCCAAGAGCCTTCTCTTAAAACTCTACTCTTTATGTGTATGCATCATCATTCATGAAAACAAAAATTCGCATGTCAAAGTTAAAAGAAAACTGTTGTCCAAAGTCTGAAATAACATGCTTATATCAATATTTAACAACTTTAATTAATACGACTTGAAATCTGAAAATTTTACTAAACAGGGGTAATTTACGCACCTTCTGCCCAACTGAACTGTCTCTGCAAATCTGAAGTAGCCCATAATTTACACGGGCCTGATCCTGTTTTCTTAAAACGTAAGCCTTTTTTTTTTGTTAAACTGATTTTTTAAAAAGATTTTTGTTCTCTTATACACTAATTAGGGGAGTATAAATTTTGGGGGTCAAATAATACAATTTAGTTATATATATATATATATATATATATATATATATATATTTTTTTTTTTTTTGAAAAAAAAGTTAAAATCACTTAATAAAATCACCTAACATATATTGCATGAAGTTTTATATATATATTAGGTTACGTATTGTTCCTATTCTCAATTGTAATTTGGACTTCAGTATTTTCTATATAAATCAGTGTTTGTGTTGCATTAAGTTACACCATCTTGATTAACTTACATGATTTGTCAAAATAAAATTGAAAGTTGTCCTCGCTAATCCGGTTTCCGTAGTAATCTTTATAGTATTATTTTCTCATATAGGACAAATATATTGCAGTTTGCCCTGTAGAAGACGCAAGAGATCTGAGATACTTATTTTTGACAAAATGGGGTGACTATTCATTTTGACGCTTATTTGTCAAATAATTTTATATTGACTTGACTACATAAACTTTCTGTTTTGACGCTTCATCCAGTTCACACATTGACACTCTTACCAACATGAGAAGTTTACCAACATGAGAAGTTTAATCACAAGTTTTAGACATATAATTGACCTTAATGGAGAACCAAATGTGAAGTCGCTCAATGATCATGACATATTCTAGTTTAGTTTTAACATGATTATATTAGGCCCTTTTATTTAATTTAATTTTTATTAGCTATGAAACTTTAATACTGTACTTTTAAAATTGTACTATTTTCATAATTTAAATTCCTGAGTTGACTTTGTTAAGGAATTAAGATCTGTGCACTGATAATGTATGTAGATTGTTGCACCATAAGGTTATAATTACCTGTTGTAGAATAGGCAAATTACCTTATTTTTCAAGGTCATAAATCTTATTTTTATGAAAGTTACTTGTAAATATTTTTTGGATGACGTGATAGTATAAAAAATTATGTATACTGACCGTAAAACAAAATTGAGACTCAATTTTTAATGGCATTGTTATCCATATAAACAATGTAAGCTACATTATGGGAAAATTTCACTTAGATTGAATAAAGAAGCACAAAAGTACGAATTTATATGAGTATCACAAGTAAGCTTTGTTCTTTTTCTCTCTTCTCTGTATTTTATCTTGTGGAGCTCATGAGACAATATTCTCCTAATCCGTTTTCAATGGTGAAAGACATGTAACCGACTCAACCAGAGGCGGATTCAGGATTTGAGAACGTCGGGGTCACTACGAAATTTAACATAGATATACCGTTAATTGAGGGTGTCAAGTATTATACATATATATATATATGATGTTTGGCATTTTATGCAAATATTTCCTTAATATTTCCTTGCGTTTGGATAGTTTATTCGCTCGTTTTATAGTTTATGAATGTGATTTTGCACTGATTTTATGTCGTGTGTGTAGGTTGTTACGCAGTGCATTTGGAGCTTTTAGGAGCGTGATTGAACAAGAAAAGATTGAATTTTGATTGAGGATTGAATCGAGCACACGAAGGCACGACACGAGCGAGCAAAGGAGCAAGGAAAGAGCAGTTTGGCTGGGCGCTATGGGCCACGCGCCGCGCCCTCTACCGCGCGCAGTGGCAAGGCGCGGTTGCCCATGCGCCGCGCCCCTAAGGCGTGCAGATTTTGGCGTCCTCTGGTTGTTTGGGCGCGTTCCGAGGCGCGGGGCGCCCGTTATAGCGCCCCTTGTGCGCGTTTTTACGTCCTATTTCGTCTAGGCTTGGGTCTAACTTATTACTAGGTGTTTGTAAACTCTATAAATACTCTTTTACTTCGTTTTACATAGGAGTTCAGACTTTGGAGCAATTGGAGAGCTCATAACATCAAGAACAAGGGGTTTTCTTCCTTCCATTAATCTATTACATCATTATTTCATTATTTCATCAAATCCTTGTGTTGTTATTATGAGTATGCGTGGCTAAATCTCTAGTTCTAGGGTTAGAGTATTTCATGAAAGTTGATGTTTGAAGATTGATTTCCATTAATTGAATCCCATAACAGGTTACTTATTCTTTCTTGATTTCACTTGTGTAATTGTCAGGGCCCGATTATTACGCATTATCTATGGTTTTTAGATTGAACTCGAAAGAGGGAATTTAATTACGTAATAAGAAAGAATAGGACTAGTTTGTGAACCCGGGCATCGGGGAACCAATTCGTGAGTAGGATAGACATATACTTGCTCGCCTAGTTTAACTAATTACAGAATTCGTTAATGCGTGCACGTGATTCAACCCATAGACATATAGGGATTGGAGTAGCCTGCATAGACCGTGAAGAATCGAAAGGTTTTCATGGGTACATTTAATCTGTTAGTTAGTAACCCGGGATTCAAGAAGTGGAATCAATTGGAAAACTCAACTGGATTGTTCGTAACTCTGACCCTGGACCGTCTCCTTATTACTGATAACAACCCATTTTTGCTCCATTGTTTGAATTTACTATTACCGTTTTAGTTATTGCTCTTTAGTTAATAAAAACTCTCACTATTGGAAAAAGATCCCTGAGTAGTTGTTAAGAAATTGTTTGTTAGGAGTCCAGTCTGAATAGTCCTCGTGGGAACGATACTCTACTTATCACTTTATTACTTGTCGACCGCGTATACTTGCGTGTGCGTTTGAGAGCAACAAGTTTTTGGCGCCGTTGCCGGGGACTAAACAATTGACTGTTTCTTTTCAGACGATTTATTATTTTCTATTCAGGTTTAATTTTTGTTTGGTGTTTTGTGCTGTTTCAGGTATTAGGTCCTACTTGATCTTTACCTACAGGAATGGCAGCAGAACAAGCTTTAGCTGTGCGAGATGTTGCTCTCCCCAGCCTGGAGGGAGTAGCCTCGAGCATAGTTAAGCCTGAAATTACTGGACACTTTGAGATTAAGACCGACATGATACAACTATTACATGCGACTGGACAATTTGGTGGATTACTTCATGAAGATCCGCAACAACATATCCAGAATTTCTTGGAGATCAGTGATACTTATACACTAAAGGGAGTTCCTATTGATTATTCGCTTGACATTGTTCCCGTTTTCACTGATTGGGGCAGCAAAGAGGTGGTTAAAGGCTGAAAAGTCTGGGTCTATCACCACTTGGAACGATTTGGCTAAGAAGTTCTTGGCTAAGTTTTATCCATCTGCCAAGACAGCCCGGGTGAGGAGTGAAATTATGTCCTTCAGACAGATAGAAGGAGACTCTTTGTATTCAGCCTGGGAGCAGTTTAAAGCTTTACTGAGAGATTGTCCACACCATAACCAATCCAATGAGGTTCTTGCACATACTTTTGTGGAGGGGTTGACTGCGCATACTAAGATCGTGGTAGATGCTGCTGCTGGAGGCCAAGTATTAGCCTTAAATTTTGACCAGATCTATGATTTACTAGATAAGTTTTCACAGAGCAATCCTGATTGGCAAGGTGATGGTAGAGCTATTATGCAGAAATCTGCAGGGGTACTTCAGTTAGATGCAGTTTCAGAGCTAAGGGCGAGGATGGATGCTATTTCCAATCAAATTAGCAAGTTAGCTCTGCCAAGGACTCAGCAACCAGTGGCTCCAGTGCAACAACTCCAGAGTTTTTGTGAGGTTTGTGGTCAAGACCATGCTACAGAGGTTTGCTCCTCTAATCCAGAGTCAGTTTATTACGTGGGTAATCAAAACAGGCTACAGGGTCAAAATCAGTTTGGTAATGCTTATTATCAAGGCAATACTAGAGCCCCGAATAATTACCACCCACTTCCAGCTCCACCACAGCAGGTTAGCAATTCAGTTGAAGATATGCTAAAGCAGATAATGGCGGGCCAGCAGAGAATGATAGCTGACACTGCAGCCCATGCACAGGCCATACAAGATCTGGCCAGTGCTCACAAGAACTTAGAGCACCAGTTGGGGCAGTTGGTGGGAGAAATAAGTACTGTTAAAAAAGAGCCTGAACAATGTCTTGCAGTAACTTTAATTGAAGGTGGAGAGCTGATGGCCAAGCCTGAGGAGAAAGCTGAAATAGAAAAGGTTGAAAAAGTGGAGAAGGTGAAGAAGAAAAAAGAGAGAAAGGAGGCACCTCTGCCGCCTCCACCATTCCCGCAGAGACTTATACCATCGAAGGATCTGGCCCAGTATCAAAAATTTGTGAGTATGTTGAAAGAACTTCAAGTTAATATTCCTTTGACTGATGTGTTTAAATTGATTCCATCCTTTGTGAAGTTCTTAAAAGAGATTTTAGTCAAGAAGAAAAAGCCTCAAGAGATAGATGCAATTGAGTTAGTTGAGGAGTGTAGCACAATCTTGAGCAAGCTACCTCCAAAACTTCAAGATCCTGGGAAGTTCACTATTCCTTGTACCATTGGAGGGCATGGTATCACTGGTGCCTTGTGTGATTTGGGTGCGAGCATAAATCTCATGCCTCTCTCTGTTTGCAAAAGGTTAGGGCTAGGAGCAATCAAGCCCTCTTCAGTTACTCTTAAGATGGCGGATGGGTCACTCACTCACACCAACGGTAAAGTGGAGGATGTGTTGTTAAAAGTTGGTAAGTTTACATTCTCTGCTGATTTTGTAATCCTAGATTATGAAGAGGACCGAGAAGCTCCAATCATTTTGGGGAGACCATTTTAGTCACCTCGAAGGCAATTATTGACATGGAGCTGGGTGAGATGACTGTTAGAGCGCAGGGAGAAAAGGTTACTTTCAAGGTGTATACTGAGAAGGAGCACATAGCTAAGGTTGAAGAGTGCTCTATGATTGAATGTGTCAGACAAGAACATGGAAGTACACCAAATGTGAAGTTGAAGATGGGTTCTCTCAAAGAAGGGAAGAAAGCAAAAGTTCGGCGTAAGAAGAGAAGACGTAAATGCTGGAAGTGAGCTAAAAGTGTCGTCGTGCCTCGACGTTAACTAAGGCGCTTCTCGGGAGGCAACCCGAGTTTGTACTTGTATTATTTTATTTATAGTGTCACGTAGTTTTTATTTTTCCTTGGATTGCAGGTTCATGTAATGTCGAGGCTAAGTGTGGGGTGTCCTCACCCTTGCCTAATATTGATGACCTGATGAGGGAAGTCTGAGTACCTCATACTATATGGAAGCTTGGAGGATGCTAGCACCAAGGACTAGAGTCTTCAGAGAAGTTTTGTTTACCCTTGCATTTTTATTTTTAGCACTGAGGACATTGCGTAATTTAAGTGTGGGGTGGGGAACTACCCTTTATTTATTTTTGAGGTTAGGGATGCATGTACCGTAGGATTTTCTTTTGTCACTTGACTTTATTTTTATTTGTTTCTTGCTTTAATAAATGAAAAAATGAAAAAATAAAATTAGAAAACCAATGAAAAATTTCAAAAAGATTTTCTTTTTAGTCTTTGTTAGTGGTACATGTCATCCACCCCGTAGTTTTTCTTATGACCTCGGTTCTTTTCCACGGGGAGGCCTTTGAACCGGGTAGTTTTTATTCTTTTTAGGATTAGAATAGTTAGTATAGGTGGCCCTAGACGAAAAGAAATAGGTGGAATGCTAGGTGCCTTTGATTTGTTTGATACCGGTGGACTCGAACTTGTTGCATGTGCTATTTGTGGTGTCCTTGGGTTTTAATTGTGATGCATGCCTAGAAAAAAATAGAACTACCCCCCTTGAGATGCTTGAGTCCACTTGATTGTGAACCTTTGTGCATTAGTGCTTAAATTTCCACAAGTTGCACTTTAGATGCTTGATTGAGAGTTGTTGATGGAGCCTTTTTGTGTGGACCATGTGCAATGTGTGTGTGAGGCATGTTCTTATTTGCTCCATGTTTGCATATTGGTGTCTAGAACTTGCCCCGTGTGTGTGCAAAGCGAAATCCTAGGTTTGCTCTAGTCGGGAAATGATACAAGGCCTTCTTTTGATTTGCCTACCCTTACTTATATACCTTGGAAAAAATTTGTTGTGATTTTTTTGACCCTTTTTTGTGGCACCCACACCCCGAGCCTACCCATTTGTTCTAAATTGTCTCTTTTGGCCCTTTACTCCTTAAGCACTTTAGTTGATATTGTGTTGTTACTTTGGAGTTGTGGTTGGATGTTGGGAGGTTTTTGAGTGGAGCTAATGAAGGGGAATAATTGTTAAAATTGTGAAGTAGTGAAAAGCATTGGCAAGGTTGGAAGATAATGAAATTGAAAAAGAAAAAAAAATAGCAAAATTGAAAAGAAAAATTTGAAAAAATTGAGAAAAGAAAAAAAAAAAGTGAATATCCATCCTTGCTAGTGTTGTGCTTAAAAGAAAGAAAAATTGCTACTTGCCGAAAAGGTGTGTGAAATTTGTTGGTTGGGTGAATTGGGTGGCTTTGATGAGATTTGTGCTTAATTTGATTGTGATGTATTAAAGTGCTTAGGGAGGTAGTCACTATTACCCATATGTATCCTACCAGCCCCTTAGCCTACATTATGACCTTTGTAAAGTCCTAGTTAATCCCGATTGGAGTGAGCTTACATTAGTGGAGTCCTACACTACGGGCAAGTCTATGGTACATTGTGTGTGACATGTGAGCTTTTCATGAGAGTGAGTGAATTCTTTCTATGCTATTGTCCCCATTCCATTCTTGATATTAATTGTTGTGTGTGATATTTGGGGGACACTCTCTTGCTTCATTTTGGTGAGGGCAGATGGTTTGCATGAGATAGGTAAAGTCGTGGTTCTTGGTTGAGTAGATAGGTGCGATTTTGTGGGAGCATGGTTGCAATAAGTTGAGTTTGTGCGTTTGAGCTATTTTGGGGTGGTTGTTCTCATGTTTTTGAGTTTGGTAAATTGTTGGCATGTTTGTGGATCCATAGTAGTCATGTGTGCATTGGTTCAATGATCGGTATCAACCATAGTCATAGGCAGACCTGTTCTACCTAGGTTGGGAAGTTAGTTGTGACTTGCTCGAGGGCGAGCAAGGGTTCAAGTGTGGGGTGGTGATGTTTGGCATTTTATGCCAATATTTCCTTGCGTTTGGATAGTTTATTCGCTCGTTTTATAGTTTATGAATGTGATTTTGTACTGATTTTATGTCGTGTGTGTGTAGGTTGTTACGCAGTGCATTTGGAGCTTTTAGGAGCGTGATTGAGCAAGAAAAGATTGGATTTTGATTGAGGATTGGATCGAGCACACGAAGGCACGACACGAGCGAGCAAAGGAGCAAGGAAAGAGCAGTTTGGCTGGGCGCTATGGGCCACGCGCCGCGCCCTTTACCGCGCGCAGTGGCAAGGCGCGGTTGCCCATGCACCGCGCCCCTAAGGCGTGCAGATTTTGGCGTCCTCTGGGTTTTTGGGCGCGTTCCGAGGCGCGGGGCGCCCGTTATAGCGCCCCTTGTGCGCGTTTTTACGTCCTATTTTGTCTAGGCTTGGGTCTAACTTATTACTAGGTGTTTGTAAACTCTATAAATACTCTTTTACTTCGTTTTACATAGGAGTTCAGACTTTGGAGCAATTGGAGAGCTCATAACATCAAGAACAAGGGGTTTTCTTCCTTCCATTAATCTATTACATCATTATTTCATTATTTCATCAAATCCTTGTGTTGTTATTATGAGTATGCGTGGCTAAATCTCTAGTTCTAGGGTTAGAGTATTTCATGAAAGTTGATGTTTGAAGATTGATTTCCATTAATTGAATCCCATAACAGGTTACTTATTCTTTCTTGATTTCACTTGTGTAATTGTCAGGGCCCGATTATTACGCATTATCTATGGTTTTTAGATTGAACTCGAAAGAGGGAATTTAATTACGTAATAAGAAAGAATAGGACTAGTTTGTGAACCCGGGCATCGGGAAACCAATTCGTGAGTAGGATAGACATATACTTGCTCGCCTAGTTTAACTAATTACAGAATTCGTTAATGCGTGCACGTGATTCAACCCATAGACATATAGGGATTGGAGTAGCCTGCATAGACCGTGAAGAATCGAAAGGTTTTCATGGGTACATTTAATCTGTTAGTTAGTAACCCGGGATACAAGAAGTGGAATCAATTGGAAAACTCAACTGGATTGTTCGTAACTCTGACCCTTGACCGTCTCCTTATTACTGATAACAACCCATTTTTGCTCCATTGTTTGAATTCACTTTTACCGTTTTAATTATTGCTCTTTAGTTAATAAAAAATCTCACTATTGGAAAAAGATCCCTGAGTAGTTGTTAAGAAATTGTTTGTTAGGAGTCCAGTCTGAATAGTCCTCGTGGGAACGATACTCTACTTATCACTTTATTACTTTTCGACTGCGTATACTTGCGTGTGCGTTTGGGAGCAATAATATATATATATATATAGCCGACATCAACGGGTGCCGGTGCACCCGCCACTAACATACTAGGTCCGCCTCTAGACTCAACTAGCTTAGAATTTTGTGAGTTTTGGATAGAGATGATTCATGTAGCCGACCCCGACTAATTTAATATTTAGTACTTTTACTAACTGGGAATAGTACTCTTTGTTTCTAGATAGATGATAAACTCTTTTTCCCATGCTTCTTGAATAGTATATTTTGTGGCCGACCCATGATTTTTAGATCGAAGGTGCTAGCCTTCAAATGCATAGTTGCTATACTCATCATACTGCACAACTATTTGAACACGGCAGAGAGAAAATATTAACGAGAAAATGATGCAATACCACTCGGGCTTGATAACGAGGTTATGCAACAAACACATGCGGAAGTAAAAATTGAAAGGTAAAGATAAAAAGCAAGACACAAACACAACTCTTTCAAATAATATCAAGGAACTAGTCTTGATACCTTCCGAAACTATGTGAATAGGCACCTATACTAAGCAGTGATCCTCAAGAATAAACTCTCTTGCAAACAAAATGATAAAAAAAAGAGAGTTTAATTGGAATCTACCAAATGATACAAGTTCCATTCACCATTCGCGCTCGGAGTTTCTCATGATGGAGACAAAAGCTCAAATGTTGTTTTCAATATTCGAAGTGTAGGTATCTAACAAATGAAATGCTAAGGGGTTTAATAGAAAGCCCCAAGGTTAAAATGGTAAATATGGCCATAGTCGGCAAATCAAACAAGTCCACGCAGGCCTAACTAAGTATTTTGGCACATGCGCTCTACTGCCTCAGATGGAAATATAGCCCTTCGGTCGCATCACAACTCGGCACCAATATTTAGTGTTCCGGCGCTTTCAACTTCGGGCTCGAGCTGGAATGTATAGCTTCCATATCTGGCACCCGACCACTCATTCTCTGAATCGCTGCTCCCTCCCGGTCATGCTAGATGAACATGCACATTGTGTAGTGTCTTGGCTTGGCTTCGTGTGACCGGTCATGATGGGACGAACACAACTTAACCAGCACAGACATGGGCTGCATCATCCTTCCCTTCTAGAGAAGACTTCACCCTCACAATTGTGCTATCATCGTCCTCCGGTACTTGTCTTGCAGCACAAGGAGTTAAATCAGCAACATTAAAAATGTTGGATATATTCTACTCACCTAGGAGGTCGATCATATAGGCATTGATGTTGATCTTGTTCAGCACCTGGAACGGACCATCCCCTCTCGGAGCCAACTTCTCTTTTCTTTGGTTCGGGAACCTCTTCTTTCAGAAGTGAACCCAAACCCAGACACCCTTCTTTATCTCCAACGTCTTATGCCCCTTGTTCTTTTTTGTCGCCACCTTAGCGTAGGCTTCCTCATGATTTTTCCTCACATTGGCATGGAGTTCAAGCACGGCAGTAGCTTTGCGTGTACCTTCAAAATAAAAAACAGCATCTCGAGGCAACGGGGTTAAGTCAAGTAGAAGAAAAGGGTTAAAACCATACACACACTCAAACAGAGTCATTCCAATCATTCTATGCATGGTACAGCCCATCACGGGCAACCGATCAGCCCAATTCCCCGCCTTACCGTTGGTCATTGCTCAAAGCTGAGCTCCCAAGGTTCGGTTGACTACCTTGGTCTGTCCATCAGTCTGAGGATGGTGAAACGTCGAGAATAGAAATTTGGTGCTAAGGGCACCCGAAAAAACTTCACAAAAATGACACAAGAACTTAGAGTCCCGGTCGCTCAGAATGGTACGAGGCACACCATGTAATTTTAACACATGAGAAATAAACAAAGTAGCAACATGTCGTGCATCATCACATTTCTTACACGGGATGAAGTGAGCCATTTTGGAAAAACGGTCGACCATGATAAAGATGCTATAATGCCCACCCCTCGACCTTGGTTCCCCATCACAAAATCCATATCAACCCACGGGCTATTAGGAACAGGAAACGGAGATACAAACCATGATGGTTTGGCCTCGATTTAGCTCTCTTTCAATCTATACAAGCATTGCAAAGCTTCTCCACATCTTGTCGCATCTTCGGCCTGTGGAACTACTCGGGCAAGATTCCAAGAGTTTTATCCACTCCGAAGTGACCCATTAAACCACCGGAGTGAGATTCTCAAACCAAGAGCTCTCACCAAGATGACTGTTAACACCCAATTTTGTCCTTCCTCTTTCACATTTGTCTGTATCTAGTTCCAAAAATGCAATAACAATTTTTCAGATAACATTGCACTAATTATCATGCAATTGCCCATGTCACCCTTGTCATTGATCTCCTATTCATACTGACACCCATTCAATACACTTATATTGCGTAAGTACACCATTTAGGTCATTTTTAAAGGTACTTGCACAATCTGTGACTATTTATATAATTTGCACACTTAATTACTCATTTTACAATTATCTATATTATCTAAATCTATCTACAATTATTTAAAATTACTTATTATTTTTCTAAGGTTCCAATAATATTCCCTACGCCTTATTAATTACTTTTTGTATTTTATTGGCATTTTAAAGTTAATTTTACTATTTAATTCACATTTTATACATATTTTATACACTTCATATACCTTTATATACATATACACTTGGCACCCCACAATGTCACACATGCTGCACATACACACACCCTAAACGTGCAAACATTGCTAAATCCTAGCCATCCGTCCCCTTTATCCAACGGCCACAACACCATTTTCCTTTTTAGTTACATTCCAACCCCTAAACCATAACAACCTAAAATTATTTCCCCTTTCCTCGTTACACACACAGCCGCCCCTGCCCTCTCTCCCCCTTCCCCTAAAACCCGACCATATACATTCTAAAACCTTCGCTACAACACCCCTCCACCATTAGCGTAACAATCTACTCCCTCTCTCACAACTGTCCCTTCTATACTATGGAAAGGGAATCATATCCCCTCGTCTCTCTCTCTCTTGGAATCCGAAGAAGAAAGGCAAAAATTGGGCAAATCCAAACGAATCAAAGCGAGAATCACGAAAATTATCAATGAATATACACGTACAAGGCAAAAGATGGACATTTTCGAGCTTGAAATTCCCAAATTGGGAAAGAACCGAATCGGATCAGTCTGACCCGATCCAGTAATCTTTTTCCTTTTTTATTTTTTATTTTAATTTCATTTTGCTTCTTATTTTGTTCTCTAATGATTATGCTCAACCACATGCTTGTTCTTTAATTATCATGCTTAAACTATGTTAATAAACACCCTCTTAATTTCTGTTCTATAATGCCTAAAGGTACAACAGTTTCAACTATATTCGGATGGTTAAAACTTAGACTAATGATTCTAATAGCTTATTTGATTAAGCCGTTTCAAGTTAGCCATGTTTGGAAGCATGCGACTGTTTGATTTTGGTTGTTGTATTTGTAAAATCAACGATTGATTCTTTCTTTTTAAGTCTATAGTTTTCTTTAAAATTGCCTGCCTTGAATTTAGATTGCCTACATGTATAGTTTATTTTTCTTTTAAATTACCTATGTCTTGCAGATATTGAAAAATATTCTTTGAATTTGAAGTTAAATCAGTAGAAACTATTTTAGGAAGAAAGATACTAGTAGAATATTATTGGAATATTTGAAAATGTATGATTTCTAAGGACGAACCATATGATTATTTAGTGTCCCGATGCAAATATAATATGAATCTGCATATACCACTCTTTTTATTTTCAAAAAATCAGGCTAGTCAATCCTATTTTAGGAAGAAAACCCTTGGTGATATTCTTAATGTTGGTAAAATTGTTTGGTTCAATTTTTTTCACTCCTTTACTTTAATTTTTACTGAATTTATCTTCCCTTTCACACCCTAATTTTGAGCTAATCAACTTTAGCCTAGAATTATAAAATGGCAGCCCTCTCCTCTTATTTAAAACACACTTATACGCTAAAACAACTAATAGTACTTCTCTCTCTAACAAAAATTCCTGCACCTCTCTATTATTTTGTTTGGTCTTTTCTGTTGAAACTTTGGTCTTGAAAAGCTTAGAATTATTTCAAATTCCATCCAGTTGTTTGTTCAGTTGCTCTGAGAAGGTAAAAGACATTGTTTAGTCTTATGTGACTCTTTTGTAATCAATATGCCCATTGATTGGTCTGTGCAAACTGCTTGCATTTGTTTGGCCAATTTAGCCCCCTGCTAAGCTTTTTATGCAAGTTATTTGGATAGCAATCACTTGCTATACCAGGCTTCCTATATGCAGGTTTTTTTTAAAGAGAAAAATCATCTGTAAAAGCAACGCCAAGGTCTTTTTTACAGTTAATAGTGTTATGCAGCGAGGCAGCCTTATTTATTCGTGCAAGGATGAACTTCTTAGTTCACAATATAGTGTATGCATGACACTTCTCTTAATCCTTTAGTCCACTCATGTGTATTTGTTAGGACTGCCCTATTTGTATATATATTTGTATGGCAGCACTATTCGCTGCCTCACCATGGCGATCCAAGAGCCTTAAAACTCTACTCTTTATGTGTATGCATCATCATTCATGAAAACAAAAATTCGCATGTCAAAGTTAAAAGAAAACTGTTGTCCAAAGTCTGAAATAACATGCTTATATCAATGTTTAACAACTTTAATGAATACGACTTGAAATCTGAAAATTTTACTAAACAGGGGCAATTTACGCACCTTCTGCCTAAACTGAACTGTCTCTGCAAATCTGAAGTAGCCCATAATTTACATGGGCCTGATCCTATTTTCTTTAAACGTAAGCCTTTTTTTTTTGTTAAACTGATTTTTTTAAAAGGTTTTTGTTCTCTTCTACACTAATTAATAGTGTATAGGGGAGTATAAATTTTGGGGGTCAAATTATACAATTTAGTTGTATATATATATATATGTGTGTGTGCGTGCGCGGGGGGATGCTCTTGTATGCATTAATTTGTTCGTGTGTTCTTCTTTCGAAAATCAAAACTCTCCCTATATGTATATGTATATAAAAATATTTTCACTCGACCCCAAAACAATAGTCGTTTACAAAATGATGCTTGACAATTAATGTCAAAACACCTCCGTAAAATGACTAACATCCCATATACACAATAACTTCCATTTGTCCATTCCGTTCAAGTTATTGTGCATTTTTGGGAGTTTTCTAAAATATTCTTTGCGTAATTGTCAGAAAATTCACTGATTTGTTGAGATACCTTTAAATCGTGGGCGCTGCTACACTTTTAGCCTCATTAAAATCAAAATATTGCATGCAGTAGCTATATTCACAATTAGTCAGTGGGCTTAGACTATAAATGCAAATCTAACAAATGTTTAAATCTGTTAAGCACGTCCACTGGGCTGATTTGCAGAAATATGACACCATAAGCAATTGACTATTTTAAAAAATATGACACCATAAGCAATGGTTTGCCTTTTTGCCCTTGGTAACAGGAGTTTTGCAAAAATGCCCCCGTTAAGGTTTAATAAAAAATATTCGGACGGAAACACCCTTGTCAAGCTTTTAGGTTGGGGCCAAGACTTGCATTTATACCTCTCTGCTTTTCAACACTTATCTCTTCAAGTTTTGGCAACAGGAAATACTTGCCACACTTGGCCAAGACTTGCCTTTGACCCCTCTCTATTTGCGAGCACTTACCCTTAAAGTGTTGGCAAAAGGCAACACTTTCCGCACTTGGTCATAAGTCTTGGCAATTGCCCATTCCAGTCTTTTCCTTCATTCTCGCCGTATAATTTAAAGTATTGGCAAAACAGTACTTGCCTTTGAAGTATTGGTAATTTCCAAGGCTTACAAGATTTTTTCCTTGAAGTTTTGGCTCCGGGCTAAAATAGGTATTGTGCTAAAATATTGCTTAGCGCGGACATTTTTTGCAAAACCACTCCTTATGGAGGGCGCGCGGTGAAATTTTTTAATAAGCAATTATTTGCCTTTTTGTCCGCGCTAACAGTAGTTTTGCAAAAATGTCCCCATTAAGTTTAATGAAAAAATCTGGACGGAAACGCCCTGTCAAAATTTTGGGTCTGGGCCAAGACTTCCCCTTTACCCCTCTTTGCGTTTCAACACTTATCCCTTCAAGCGTTGGCAAAGGACTTGCCAGCACTTGGTCGTAAGTCTTGGCAATTGCTAAGACTTGCCTTTGACCCCTTTCTATTTACCAATATTTGCCCTTAAAGTGTTGGCAAAAGGTACCACTTGGTCGTAAGTCTTGGCAATTGGCAAGACTTGTCCCTTCCAGTCTTTTCCTGCATTCTCGCCATATAACGTGAAGTATTGGCAAAACAACACTTGGCCTTGAAGTTTTGGCCCCGTGCCAATACTTCCAAAATTTTGCCTTGAAGTCTTGGCTACGTGTCAAATAAGGGTATTTTGCTAAAACATTGGTTAACGCAGGCAATTTTGCAAAACAACTCCTTATGAAGGGCGCGAGGTGAATTTTTTTGCGTTCATTGTCTGTATGTTTGGATTTGCACTAAATGTCCTTTATTCAACTAATATTGACCTTTTAGCCTAATATTGGGATGAATCACCTTTATGTTTGGAATTGCACCGTTAGGCTTCAATTTAGTTAGTCCTTTTTCCCTTATGAGCTTTGAATTCTTTGAAGCTTGCATGTTAACTCACAACCCCAAAATTTGAATTCGGTTGGAAACCGCTTTTAAGGGGACTTGGGAAGTGCCTAACACCTTCTTCTCGAGTCATAACGGCTTCTTACCTTAGAATCTCTTCTAGTACGACTCCCGGAGTTTACTTCAACTTTAGACATTTTAAGTGACCTGACGCACCTTTGGAAGATATTAGGTGGCGACTCAAAAATCGACTCAACTGAGTCACCTAGTCAAACCCATTCTTTTACTCGATACGAATTAAAAATAGGGTGCGACAGAATGGCAATTCCGCTGGGGACAACTTGAAAAGTCCTAACCACAACAGGTTTAAATTTTGAGATTTTTATTGTTGATGTTCTTATTTTGTTATTATTTTGGACTAACTTCTTTTCTTCTGTTTTTCTTATGTCCCTTATTATTATTTTATATAACTAACATTTTTATGTGATTTTCTGGCATACCGGTCCTACGCTTCTACTCCTAAAAAATTGACACTTGCACACACGCAAATGATTACGTGGATCTCACGATCGTTTCACTCTCAAAAAGCCCTTTAGGGGGAACGGTTGGAATCTATTTGGTCCGTGGTACAACCAATAATTCTAAAGACTCCCACCCCTTTATTGTCCGCCTGGGGGAACCATGTCTAAAATTACCCAACTCTTGGAAATGTGATAATTCATACATCATGTTGTAAGAAGGCTTCCTGCAAGTCAATTAGTCTCAACTTATTTAAACGGCTTGACGGGTTTTGAACCCCAAAATACCGTTTGAACATGACTATGTGCCTTTGAAAAAAAAAAGAGGTAAAATAAGCAAGCATTTTGATGTCTAATTGTTCTCTAAAGGGGTTGGGCATTTCATTCATTTTCGTTTTCTTTTCGTAGATTGTTATGAGTCAAAAGCTTCGCCGGTTTGGGATGATCTTGGGTGCACCTCCTATGTTGACTCGTTGGTGGAATAACTTGTCATTACATGAACAAATAGAAGTGCGTAAATACTTGCGGTATTTGGTTTTTTTGCTAGAAATGGAACCCTGTCGAGCGGTTATTGAAGCGTCGGTGACCTTTTGGGATGATAAATTGAATGTCTTTAGATTTAGCGATGTTGAATTGACGCCTTTGCTAGAAGAAACAGTAGAATTCATATCAATTTTGGGGTTGAAAAAACATCGGTGGCAGGGGGATCGCATCTTGGCCTCTGATGTCCCTACACCGGGTGAATTTCGTGACAAATTTGGGATGGTGACAAACATCAACGCGGGATTTTTACAACTAAAGAAAATACCTCTTTCCTAACTTTACAACAGGTTTGGGTATCTGGATGCTTTTGATGGCCATAGAAAAGAGTTCAAATCTTATAGTGATTGGAGAAATCCTAGACCGTTTGCATTTATTGTCAGTTTCTTGGGGGTTATGTTATTTCCTGAGAGTTCGGAACACAACATATATTCAAGGCTTGTCATGGTTACTAATGCTTTATTCAATGAGATTGATGGTTACCGATACACAATTGTCCCTATGATCGTAGCAAAAGACTTTCAAGGGTGTAACCTTTTATTGCAAGCGTGGTTCAAAGAACATTTGAGAAAGGTTGGAGGTCACAAGAACTATCCAAATCACCTGGTTCAAACTACTTAGCAGAGATCGTTACGGGGATCCAAAGTTTAAGCAGTTAAGCAGTACAGAAAAGTGGATAAATGTTTTCAAAAATGTGACGGAAGATTCAATTCAGTAGATGATTTACTGGTTTTCTTCACAGGATTTTATCATCAGCTCTGACAAGGCGTCCCTTTTGAAACTCATGGGTCTAAGAGGTCTTAAGCCCTATCTCCCATTAAGGGTCATGAGATAAGAAGGAAGAAGGCAGATTATACCATTAGTTTCAGACACAAAAGAGTACCAATTTGATTATACTGAAGACCGTAACCTTAGGGTCAAAAGCATCAAAAAGTCATGGGAAGGCAGGCAAGTTATGGAGGAAAAGACTATAGCACCATACAGATACAATGCTGGTTATGAACTTAACTATATCAATTAGTTGCATGCCAATGTGGAAGAGAACGTCGTAGTTGGCCCATGCCGAGGGAACGACATAAGTGATAGAGAAGCGGAGGCGCAAATTCGATACTGCAAGTTTATGATGAAAGCCATAGAGTTAGAGAAAGAAAACAAGAAGGATATTTAGACATGGAAGAAACGTGCATTAGAGTTAGAAGGAAAAGTGGAGGGATTGGCAACAAAACTTTAACAGTGGAACTCTGAATGTAACGCAGTAGACATCCTACATCTAGTTGCAGCCAAAGGACATTTATCCAAGGGTATGGAAGAAGCTAAGGAGATTGTGCAAGAAGCGAAGAGAGCCAGACTTGGAGAGGAACATGCTGCTTAGTCTAGTTTTATTGTCTTTTATTTCCAAAAAGTCTTTATGTATTGAACTTTAAACTTATTCTTTTTTTTTTTGGAAATTATGAGAACAATTAGCAACAAAATGCGTTTTTATTTTCCTTTGCATCATGCCAAACTTAGAAAGGTTGGATGTCCTTGGCACGTCACAATTTAATATCAAACCTCGTCCAAACGTCAAAAAAGGTCCATGACCCGAAAATAGAAAATTGTCATCATTATGTGAATTTATGGAAATGCTTGCGCCCGAACGCCGATTGTTTGTTTGAGTTCGATCAAAATAATAGGATCATTTTGATCTTTTATTTTTATTTTATTTTCATACTACGGCGGGAAAAGGCTCACTCAAATTTGACTTGGTTTCTCAAGTTCCTTACCTGATCAAACTCTGGTGGGACGATTTGACCAAGGCTAGCAAAGAGCGTGTCCAAAAGGTGTTGGGTGATCTGTTGGCCCTTATGTGGTACAAAGCAATGCCATGTTTGTTTGAAGCAACTGCTCATTTCTGGCATTACAAAAGGGTTGTGTTTCACTTCAATGGCATGGATTCAACACCAATGTTGGAAGAAATTGGGGGTTTGACAGAGTTAGCATCTGGACCTGAAACTATGATTTACCCCCGAGAAGTAGAACCCATTGAATTCCTCGACCTTCTGCAAGTCCCCTATATACCATACTGTAATGGGATTCAAGATGCAAAAGTTACCTTAGAATTCTTTTACTCCAGGTTCGGGATCTGACACTCTAGTATGATCTTCAAGGGGCATCGAAAATTCAAGATTGGGGTTGGACCAAGTCTATGGCTTTCACTTTTGCTTTCTTAGGAAGTCTGATTTTCCTTGAAAAGGGAGGAAGAATTAACATAAGGATGGGGTTGGTGGTTGAAAATTTACGCAGAGGTGCCCCCATCAAGTGGGTTTGGTTCTAATGATCGTAGGAGACATTTATAGGGCGTTGACTAAGTGCAAGAAAGGAGCAGACTATTTCGAAGGGTGCAATCTCTTATTGCAGATGTGGTTGATCGAGCATCTCCAAAAGCTCGAAGTGGCCTCGTCTGCACCGGTGGCTCAGAGAGCTGATGGCATCTGGACACATGTTGATCGCATTGCACCAGTAGATATGAGTGGTTGGTTCAACAAGTTCAATCAATTGCAAGATGTACAGTGGGTGATAGAATATTGTGCTTGTTTTATAGTCTCCGTGCAAGGTCAAGACGCTACCTTTTTGACACTGATTGGGTTCTGAGGAGCTTCTCACTATGTCCCTTTAAGAACTCTTAGACAAGTAGGGATGACACAGCTGCTCCCCAAGCTGATAAGGGGACGAAGTTTCAGTGCTGAAATGGGCGACATAGACCGCCCCCCAAATTGACACAATATTGGTAATATGGGAGAAGAGAGTAATGATGCAATTCTGTCATGGCCGAGATAATTGGGTAGACCCTGACACTGCTTTGGCCTATCCCCAATGGCTTAAGGAAGAAAAATAGAAGTTTCAGTCTAACAAACCCACACTAAAGAGGAAGGCCGAAGCCCCGAGATTTGAAGAAAAGTATAAAAGGCTGCGAGCTAGATATGAACAAAAGAGGGCGGAGCTAAGAGCAACTCAGAATATAGAAATGAGAAGGCAATACAAGGGAAAGATCAAAGAGGACGAGGGTAGATTTTGGAATGACAATATAATGGGATTAAGGCAAGTTGCAGGGAACTTGAAAAACCTTCTCAATGGGTGGGCAGAGCATTTCAAGGAAGTACCACTAGAAGACAAAGAAACACTAGGAGTGCAAATTCTCATTTCATTTGCAAAATCACTGGGCGACATACAAACTGGGAAAGATCTCATACATACTCCGGGAGGCACTGGAGGAGGGGGCAAAGAGAAGGAAGTGTATGAAGAGGAAGAAAATGAAGAAATCAAAGTCAATGTTTGATTAGAGCACAACTTTGATTGGCCTTTAGTTTGAGTCGAGTCATTTTCTTTCTTTTAGTCGAGTCGTTTGAGTCGTTTTAGTCAAGTCGTTTCTTTCCTCTTTTGCAAAATTAGTGATTGTAATGAAGCCAAGCAAATCAAACAAAATTTCTAGTTTTTGGGTTTATGGAATTGTTTTGATCATTCTCAAGCAAACGAAATGACACACTCGGCACAAACATTACTCTAAATCACCGATAGGCCTACCTCTGACACAAAAAAGGTCCCCTGCATAATAGGACGCGATTATACTATATCAACTTGTGTATTAAATCTTCTAACGCTACCAGCGTCTATCTTTGTTTGTATTTTTTAAGGTTATTTTTCTCTCAATCCCCCGAGGGTTGGTTTGTGCATTCTGGCCGAGCAACATTACAGTCTAAGATCCAGAGGATCAATTTCGACATCTCCCCCTCTACCTACAACGACAAGGACGAGACGAAATATCATGGCTGAGTTTGACAAAATTGACAGAAATACTACCAACTCCATTATTGAAGGAACTCCCAGAAAGCAGGGTTTGATTGCGTACTAAGAGCATGCAAAGCTGGAACAAAGGTTGTTTGAGTTGGAAAATAGAATTCCCCCTGTCTATGCTAATGGAACTACCGACCCAAACAAGTCTACCCGCCTTCACGGCAAAGACCCCCTGTTTCCCCAAAAAGATCTTCCATACCCTTCATATGTTGCACTACCAAAAGCACCACAAAACAACCTCACCACTCAATTCCTAACCTTCACCACTAAAACCAAACCCGTCTCATCACCTACCAAAGAGCAAGACATGTATGCATGGACATGGGAAGATACGGACAACACCAAGGAGCAGGTTAAGTGGTTGATGGAAAAGTTTAGGCAGTTTCAGGTGGCTAAGGAAACTAGGGGTTTAGCTTACGAAGACTTATGCCTCTATCCTAACCTGAAGTTTCTTGATGGTTACAAGACACCTAAGTTAAATCTGTTCGACGGCAGCATGGATCCAATGGCTCATTTAAGGTCGTATTGTGACAAGCTGATTGGAGTGGGACATGATGAAAAGATCGGGATGCAGTTATTTAACCGCATTCTGACAGGGGATGCACTGACGTGGTATTCCAAATAGCAGCTGAAGAAATGTACTAGTTGGGAAGTTATGACTGGAGATTTTGTTGACAGTTTTGGGCATAACAATGATGCCATGCCTGATTGGTTCTATCTGGAGAAGCTAAAGAAAAAGCCTACTGAAACTTTCAGGTAGTACGTAACGAGGTGGAGAGCTGAAGCTGCAAAGGTCCAACCACCCATGGATGATACAGAAATAGTGGCAACCATCATCCGCGTATAAAAAGATGTATACTTTGGCAAGATGCTAAATATGCAGGATAAGAAGTTTGAGAATTTGACCAAGATTGGTGACATTGTTGAAGATGGGTTGAAAACTGAAGAATTATTAGCTTGGCGGCACTGCAAGCTACCAACAAAGCACTGCAAACAGGTAGCACGGGAATAACAAAGAAAAAAAGGACGATGTCTCTTTCATCACTGCCTCTCTCGATCACACTCCTACCCACAACCACTATTACCAAATACCACTTCCATCATATCTATATGCTCCATCACCACATGCTTACTTCGTATACAACACACAACCTACTTTCCAAAACCCACATCCACAGCCTAGACCCCACCCAGATAATAACCAAAAGCCCAAAAGGAACTATATTCCACTCGCTGAATCCCGAACCAGCTGTTCAAAAGACTCAAAGCAGCATGACATATCCAGCCTATCCCATTCAATATGCCTAAAAATCTCACCATTTTCTGATAATTCCAAGACTTGTGCTTACCATTCTGGAGGACCAGGCCACGACACTAACAGATGTTTTGCATTAAGGGATAAAATAAAGAATTTGATCACTCAAAAAGTGATACACTTGAAGGCATCGAATGTGCACAACAACCCTCTCCCCGATCATGGAGATAATTGGGTGAACTTGATCGAGCTAGATGCTGACAGCAAACTAGAAGAAACAATCGTCAGGGAAAAGAAGTTGCACCAGCGTTTGCTTCCGTCGCCCAAGCAGCTAAAGCACCCAGTCCCAAGTAGAAGCTGCTCCAAGATTCTATGTGGATGTTGTTCCTCTGTATGATGATAAGGCAGTACCATGGGATTATGAAGCTGAAAGGAGAAAGAGAGGAAAGTCAGTAGACGAAACCGTTGCAGCACAAGGTATGACCAGTAGTGGGAGGATCTATACCCCCGTGTATCTTGTTCAAGGCAAAGAACTAAACAGAAAAGGAATCAGCGAAGAAGAATCCGAATAATTGTGGAAGAAGGTTCAGGCCAAGGGATATTCTGTGGTTGAACATTTGGGCAAAACTCCAGCCCAAATCTATATTCTGGCACTACTATTGAATTCAGAAGATCACAGAAACGCATTGATGAAGGTATTGGACGAAGCGTATGTGTTGGTAGACACCACTGTTGAAAATCTGGCTAGCATGGTTGGGCAAGTCATGGAATCTAACCGAATTACTTTCCATGAAGATAAATTACCACCGGAGGGGCTCAGGAATAATAAAGCTTTTCATGTCACTATCAAGTGCAAAGAGTGGTTCGTAGGAAGAGTCTTGATTGATGGAGGTTCTAGCTTGAACATATGCCCGTTCATCACTTTGAAAAGAATAAGAATTGACCAAAGCGAGATCAAAGAAAGTGACATAAAGGTAAAGGCATTCGATGGATCACAGAGAAGCACCATTGGATAGATCGTCCTAACCATCATGGTCGGTCCAGTTGAATTCACTACCGAGTTCTATGTCATGGATATATCAACATCATATAATTTACTACTAAGAAGACTATAGAATCACATGGCTAGGGCAGTTCCATCTACTCTACACCAGGTAGTGAAATTCGAGTGGGATAACAAAGAGGTCGTGGTGTTCGGTGAAGGGACCAACTCTATCTACAATGAGCACACCATACCGGCAATCGAAGGAAACGCTCCAGACTGGAAAGCTTTCTATACGGTAGAGCTTATTTGAGCAGTGCAAGGTAGTGGAACCATAAGAATTACGACAAGAAGTATGGAGGATTGAAGCACAACAGTAACCCTAGGGACAGTTGTAGAAAGAACATTGACATAGTGCAAGGAGGGTATTCTGCATACTTTGCTCCTAAACTTGTCAACGCGCCACAAGGAGCAGAAAAGAGGAGAAATTTATACAGTGCTTATTGGGATGGCCAAGGCAAAGGTTACGAAGGAAGGGACCTAGTCTGGGAGCCCGTAATGTCTGACTGGTGTGTACCCTTACGAGAGTTCCGTAAAATGATACCCGTCAAGATGGAGAGGCTGCCTGTGCACCCACCAAATGCTCGTCCTGATTGGAAGCGCATCTCTAGAGAAATGATGGGAAAGCAAGTATGGATGCCCAAGATACTCGAACCTGAAGAAGTGAAAATTGAGGAACCCTACATACTCCCACAACCTGCAAAGTGGCCTAGAGACTGGGTGATGGGCATCATACTAAAGCAAGGTTACGAATTGAGAAAGGGTTTGGGCAGGAATTTGGATGGCATAGCGGAGCCCATTGGGATCTTGGTGAGACATGACGAGGATAAATCGGGCATAGGATACTTTGTGGGTTATGAAGAGAGGCTGGAAGAAGAATTCCTAGATTTCAAGTAGTAAAAATGATCTGTCAAATCTCTACAACATGTTTTCATCTCGTTTGGTTTCTTGGAAGGTCACAGTGGAGAGGCCCCTGCAGCGCAAGAAGACAAATCAGAAGTCGTTGATGCTAAATCGGACATGCTGGCAAGCATGCAGAAGCTATTTCTATCCGATGAAGATTATTGTGTGATCTTGGAAGAGCATACGGAACCTCCCAATCTTGCAAAAGTTGGATCTGGAGCTGCACTAAACAATTGGACCAGCAACTTGGCCCGAGCATATTGCGGATCTTGGTAGAGCTGGGGGCATTGATTTTCTTTTTCATGCTTTCTAAAATAAAACACGACCCCGAGTCATTAGAATTGGACTTTTCTTTTTATTTTTAGTTGTTGTGAACAAATGTTTCCCTACAAACACTTGTTTTGCAATGATTCATGAATAAAAAGCATTGGTTTACTTTTCCTTTATTTGTTTTAATTATGCCTTTAGTTTACTTTTTCAGCATTCAAACTAATAATTTCCATTGAATCAGCAACAACAACATGTAATGAAATAATTGAGTATAAGGAATCTGACCCCGAATATGAAGAATTTGATGAGACAACACAAGAAGAAATTATGAAATTTGAAAATAAGCCTAAACCAAACTTGGAAGAAAAAGAAGTTGTAAATCTAGGTTATGATGAAACAGTGAAAGAAACAAAAATTAGTGTATACCCGACTCCAGGAGTTAGGGAACAGTATATTGAATTCCCTAGAGAATATGAGAACGTATTTGCATGGTCATATGATGACATGACATGTATAAGCACGGGCGTTGTGGTCCATAAGTTACCCATTAATTCGGGCTTCCCACCCCCCGGACCTTCAAGTCGTCGACTCTTGTACAAATTGGGGAAGAGGTAACCAAATAACTCAATGCGGGAATCTTGAAACAGTCAAATACTCGACTTGGTTGGCCAACATCGTGCCAGTGCCGAAGAAAGATGGGAAAATCAGAGTTTTTGTTGATTACAGAGATCTGAACAAAGCAAGCTCAAAAGATGACTTTCCTTTGCCAAACATACACATCCTAATTGACAATTTCACAAAGCACGAACTACAATCCTTCATGGATTGCTTTGCCAGTTATCATCAAGTGCTTATGGATTTCACTACTTCTTGGGGAACATACTTCTACAAAGTGATGCCGTTCGGTTTGAAAAATGCCAAAGCCACTTACATGAGAGCAATGACTACAATGTTTCACGACCTAATGCACAGAGAGATCGAGGTATATGTGGATGATGTGATCATTAAGTCAAGAAAAATCTTAGAACACTTTGACAATCTGCGCAAGTTCTTCAATCGCTTGCGTAGATATAATTTGAAGTTAAACCTGGCAAAATGTGCTTTTGGTGTCCCAACTGGGAAGTTATTAGGTTTCATAATCAGCAGAAGAGGCATTGAGTTGGATCCATCTAAGATTAAAGCCATCAGGGAATTACCACCGCCAAAGAGTAAGAAAGAAGTCATGAGTTTCTTGGGGTGTCTAAATTACATCAGCCGTTTCATAGCCCAATCCACTGTTATCTGTGAACTGATTATCAAATTGTTGAGGAAAGATGTGGTGCTTGAGTGGACCGAAGATTGCAAAAAAGCGTTTGACAGGATAAAGAGGTATCTATCCAGCCCGGCTGTACTGGTTCCGCCCGAACCAGGGTGACCTTTGATATTATATTTGTCTGTGTTAGATCCAGCATTTGGATGTGTATTGGGATAACATGACTCAATAGGAAGAAAGAAGCAAGCATATATTATCTAAGTAAGAAATTCACTTCTTACAAAGCTAAGTACACAATGCTGGAACGCATATATTGTGTATTGACTTGGGTAGCACAAAAGCTGAGATATTATTTGACATCTTATGCAACCTTGTTGATCTCGAGAATAGATCCCCTCAAATACATTTTCAAAAAGCTGATGCTTACCAGAAAACTGGCCAAGTGGCAAATGTTACTTAACGAGTTCGACATCACCTTTGTCACTAAGAAGGCAGTAAACGCTCAAGCCTTAGCAGATCACATGGCCAAAAATCCTGTGGATGATGACTACGAGCCTTTGCACACTTACTTCCTAGATGAGAAGGTAATGTTCGTTTGGGAAGACATTGCGGAAGAATATGATGGTTGGAGATTGTTCTTTAACGGAGCAGTAACTTTCAAAGTAGTTGTTATTGGGGCAATATTGGTTTCTGAGACAAGACAACATTACCCGGATACACCTAAACTCTTGTTCCCTTGCACTAATAACATGGCATAATATGAGGCTTGCATCTTGGGACTTAGAATGGCAGTAGACATAAACATACAAGAATTACTGACAATTGGAGATTCCGACCTTGTTATACTCTAAGCACCTCTTATGGATACTAGAAGGAGGGGTTGAATAGTGTTCACCGATTTTTGCTGAAGAACCTAGCTCTTAATTGCAAGAACCATGTTCTTGAATATGTTACCTCCACTAAAAACACAAACACATAACTAAACAACAATCTAAACGACACAGTGTTTTTACGTGGAAAACTCCTTGATCAAGGGAGAAAAAACCACTACCCACACTCTGGGATTTTGAAATAACTTTACTAACACAAAGAGAAAGTTTTAGATTACAAACTCTGTAACCAAGGGGCTACACTCTAGACTCTAATCACTCAACAAAGCTAAACTCTAGCTTTACCAAGTAAACACTTGAAGTTCACCTATTACAATGGCTTTTAATATAAGCAGATAGGTAATACAATCAAACCATATAAACTGTGACAACTATAATCAAGAACCCAAACTAATTCGCTGCTTCTACTCTTGGTTCTTCACTGGTTGTCTTCAACAGTTATGTCACTCTAAGAGTTATTGAATTTACCTTGTGTTTGCTCTCAGCTCTCGTGGTGAATAACTGAGAACGGCTGCCTCCATTACTTGTTTTTATATGGGCTTTGTAAGCCTAGCAGTGTTTCACTAGGAATCTTTGTAAACATAGCAAGTCAGATTTCCTTGTGATACTTTCCTTGTTTAACACTAACTCGTGTTCACACTTCAAAAAGACAGCCCCGGCACAACTTCTTGTAGCTGACAAGGATGCGTTTAAGTTTACACGCCACTATTCCTAGTTCTGCATGGATTTTCATTACACAAAATCTTTTTTATCAGTCGTGTCCTTCTCACCAAGGACTAAGTTCTTCGTTTGTCATTCTTCAAAACATCCAACTGAACAAATTCTCCCTTTTTGATGATGACAAACAAATGTTGCCTAAGAACCTGTACATACAAACACTAAGACCAAGAAAACAAAAATACACTTTGAAAGACTTTAAAACAGATGAGTTAGGTCACAAACATCCCAACAACATTTCCTTCTTTTCCCTTTTGGCATCATCGAAAGGATTCGAAAATCCTGCAAGAACAAGTTAGTACAGCCCAATCTAGAGCATAAGGTAACAAGGTAATTAAGAACACAATGAATAATCCAAGGGCCCATCTAGAACAAGAAATAACAAATAAGAACCAAATGATAGCAAAAGCAATTTTAAAACCAATCATCCAGAGCACACACGTATGTTGCTCAATTTAAATACAGACCAGAATGTGTATTGTCTTAAAGGTGCATCAAATGAAAGGCATAGAGGAGTAGGTCAGGAAGTGATTTTGGCAGGAACAAGGCACAAGTATGAGCAGGCTTCAGCTCCTCAGGTTGAAGTGCTTGACAAGTGCTTCAAGATTCTTTGAGTTTTTGGCCCTTTCTACCACCAACTCGGCCTCATGCTTGTTGCACTCAATAGTCAGGCGATCGAATTTTTGATCCTTCACCTTCATCTGTTTCTTCAAGTCTGCATTTTCTTTACTTAGTTCCACCAGTTGCTGCTTCACTTCCTGTACTGATTCAACTGCTTCCTCTGACCCAAAATCCTCACTTTCATCAGGTTCTTCAGACTTGACTTGCACAGAACGTTTTGAGCCTCTCTTATCCTTGAAGAAATCACAAGTTCTTAGGATATTCTTCCTAAACATCTGATGATGTGTGGGCTTCTTCCCATTTGCAAGAGGTACTGCAAAATGTTCAAACACCTGTTGTAGAATGTAGGAATGCACAAGAGAGTGTGGCTTGTTGGGTGTGTCTGCAATCCTTTTTATATGCCTAATAATCAGCCCAGGCAGGTTAATTTTGATTCCTTTGTCTAGCAAGTCCATATAGGTCATGTCAAGAGCACAAGCTTCACTATTCCTCTCCCCTCTAGGCAGTAAGAACCTATGAACAAACTCAAATATCAGTTGATGAGCTGGTTCCATCTGTTTCTTGTCCACTTTTCTTTCTATTTTGAGCCTGGGATTTCCAGTGAATTTCCTCACAACAGCCAGAGGAGTAACCTTATCAGTTCTCTTTAGCCATTTTAACCTCACATACCTGCAATAGCTTTGAGCAGGCACATCAAATATGACTCCCAGTTGTTCTCTACGAAACTCCAGTTCCACAATATTTACCACTGAGAATACTCTTCTCCCAGCTATACTGCAGTTCACATAGTACTCTCTTACTTTATCAACATACAGACATCTGTCTCATTTATGAACAGCTTTATCCATCCTTGGTCCTTTACCTTCCTGACCAAGGCCTTCATCTCAGGCTCCTCTAAATCAACCCAAATGCTACCAGCTAGCACCTGAAGCCTACCAAAAAAGGCCACCCTGTCAACTTCATGTTGGTTTTCCTTTTTGCTTTTCTTTGGATCATCTTCACTGTTAGAGTCTGAATCAATCGGTTCCACATAGTCCCTATCCTCATCACTATCCTCCTTATCAACCGTTACCAGCTTTTCCTCAACCCCTGTTTGTTTCTGATTTGAAGAACATTTTTCCAATTTCTCAATCTGCTGCTTCAGTGCAGACCTTGTAGCTACCTTCCTAGGGACTGCAGAAGCACCCTGCTCCTTCACACACTCACCACCAGTCTGCGAGTCCTCAGCCTCACTCTCATCAATTAATCCCCTCTAAGATATTGAACTTCCTCTTTTAACTAGCCTTTTTTTTCACTGCCTTTGTTTCACTCACAAACACTACCTCTAGCTCCTCTTCTTCCTTCAACAATTTTTCATCTTCTTCACCAAATTTTATTTTACTATTTTACTTCTGAATTTTCTCGACCTCCCCAGCATTTGCACCTTCTATCTGAGTCTCCTTTTCTTTCTTTTCTTCTGAATCAGTCCAATCTAGTTCTGCGTCATCAATTGCATCAGGAACAGTGAAAGAACCAAATTCTTTCTCAGGTTACTTGTCAATTTCAGCAGAACTTGGTCCTCCACCAACTGGACTACCCAAGATAGCCTCCTCCTGAACTTTTTCTAAGGAAGTAGCATCTGACCTAGGTTCATCGACCTGGCTCTTTTTAGACTTAACTGATTCCTCCTCTCTTAGTTTTTCCAACATTTTTTTCACAGCATCTACCTCAGAAATTCCTTCAACTACACTAGAAACATGAGTTCTAGGTTTAGATTCAATGGTTTCTCCCACAACATTCCCCTCTTGCATCTCTACATGTTTCCCCATATCCGTTGTACTACCATATTCCACCATTTTTACAATTTCATCCATACCAGTTATTAGCATATCAGTATTCAGTTTCTCAGGGCTAGATATGAGGTCTAAAGCAATAGTACAAGTCTGTGTTGAGTCAGGCGTTACCTCAACTGTTTGCATGTCAGAAACCATAGGTACAGTCGCCAGAGCAGAGGGTTTTGATGTTGTCTTCCTGGATATCTTTTTTCCAACCTTCTTATGAATCTTCAATCGTGCCATGACGATTCTTTCAGCCAAGGTAGTGGATAGAGGTTTAAGAGAGGGTTTCTGAGAGGTTTGAGTCTCTGATGTTTTTGTCAGTGAGGCAGAGGAAGATTGTGCTTGAGATATTATGATGATTTTCTTGAAGGTTGTTTTTTGAGTGAGAGGGATTTTCTTGTTTTGAACTTTTAGGAAGAGAGTAGAGAGAATCTGAAGAAAAAGTTTCTCTTACTTCTGATGAATTATGAGAAAAAGAGAGATAGAGAAGAGAAGTTAAGGTGATCTAGGGAATAGGGTATAATGATGGCATAAAAAATGGAACACATTGTTGAGTTCTTGGGAAGCCGGAAAAGGTTGGATGTGATGGTTATGAAGGGATATTCATTAAGTCTCCTAGAGTGAATAGAATAGGTTTAAATTTTGAAAGTTTAACTGAAAAGGGAATTGTTCATATAAATTTGGGCGTTACACAAACATGGAAGGTTTTCAAGATACACGTTCATGAACAAATCAATTCCAGTCATAGTACTTAACATATATAGCTACATAGATATACCTGGACATGGTTCGTCATGCTGAACATAGTTCCTTCTAGTTATAGAGTTTGTTCTTCGATGGGAACTCATTAGATATTACACTGTATATTTCCAAAGTATAGTTTTAGACTGGACTATAAAAACTATATTTACAAACAGAATAATGAATACTCAATTAGCCAAAACTTGGGAATCAGGTGCTGGGTCATCCACGTATTTTGGTCATCCCTAACTCTAACCTGTTCCTCTCAAATTGGACCTTGTTCAACGCCTTGGTGAAGATGTCAGTAATTTGATCTTCAGTCCAGCAAGAATTCATAGTAATTAGACCTTTTTCAACATTATATCTCAGAAAATGATGTCTAATATCAATGTGCTTGGTTCTCTTATGCTGGACTGGGTTCTTGGCAATATTCACAGCACTTGTATTGTCACAGGAAATAGGAACAGCTCCATATTTGATTCCAAAGTCCTCCAGTTGTTTTTTGATCCACAACAGCTGAGAACGGCAGGATGCAGCAGCAACATATTCAGCCTCAACAGTAGAGAGGGCTACTGAGTTCTGCTTCTTTGTAGCCCAAGAAACCAGACAAGGACCTAGAAAGTGTGCCATTCCTGAAGTGCTATTTCTATCCACCAAATGGCCTGTATAATCAGCATCTACAAAACCAATCAATTCAAAAGTACCAACCCTGGGGGTACCATAGACATAAATCCTGAGTTCCTTTCAAGTATCTCGGAATTCTCTTCACAGCAGTTAGGTGTGATTCCTTTGACTTTGACTAAAATCTAGCACACAGTCCTACACTGTACACAATATTAGGTCGACTGGCTGTGAGATAGAGGAGAGAACCTATGATTCCTCTATACTTAGTCTAAATTGTGAAAGGACCCAGTTCATCCATATCTAGCTTTGTTCCAGGAGCAATAGGAGTAGTCATTTCTTTAGCTCCTTCCATATCAAATTTCTTTAGCAGCTCCTTGAAATACTTATGTTGATGAATCATGGTTCCTTCAGGAGTTTGTCTGATCTGCAACCTTAAGAAGAAATTGAGTTCTCCAATCATGCTCATTTCGAACTCACTACCCATCAACTCAGCAAATCCCTTGCACAGGTCCTCATCAGTGGATCCAAATATAATATCATCAACGTATACTTGGACCACTAATAAGTTCTTTCCTTTCTTCTTCAAGAATAGTGTATTGTCAATTTTTCCTCTAGAAAAACCATTTTTGAGAAAGAATCCTGATAACCTTTCATACCAAGCTCTGGGTGCTTGTTCCAGACCATATAGAGCCTTATCAAGTTTGTATACATGATCAGGGAAATCACTGTTCAAGAACCCAGGTGGTTGTATCACATATACTTCCTCGTTCAGATGGCAATTAAAGGATTCACTTTTTACATCCATCTGATATAATGTAACTTCCATATATGTAGCAAAGGCAATCAATATTCTTATGGCTTCCATCCTAGCCACTGTTGTAAAGGTCTCATCATAGTCAATTTCTTCCTCTTGGCTGTAACCCTGAACTACTAATCTGGCTTTGTTCCTAGTAACTACACCATGCTCATCCAATTTATTTCTGAACACCCATTTGGTTCCAATGATTGATCTATCCTTAGGTCTCGGAACAGATGCCACACCTTGCTCCTCTTAAATTGATGCAGCTCCTCCTGCATTGCTATCACCCAGTCTGGATCCTCAAGAGCTTCCTTCACATTTTTTGGTTCCATAGAGGATAGGAAGGCAAAGAACGCACAGAAGTTCTTCAATGCAGACCTAGTCATAATCCCAGCGTCCAACTCAGATAGCACATTTTCTAAAGGATGTGAGCTTTTGTAATTCCAGGGTCTTGACTGTATTTGATGAGAATAACCTACAACTGCACTTTGAGTAGGTCATTTTTCCTCAGCTTATTCATCATCCTGGTCAGCAGTTCCCCCTGACATATTGACTCCTTAATCCCCCTGAGTCAATTCTTCATTTTCATCATTTGGCTCTTCCTTTCCTTTTGGATTCTCCAAGCTTTCAGCAGGGTCTTCTCGTGCAAGACCTATAGCCTGATCATTTCCTTCATTTTCAGCAACTGCTTTGTCTGACTCATCAAACACCACATGCATGCTTTCCTCAACTGTCTGAGTTCTTTTGTTGAACACTTTGTAAGCTTTACTCTGGGTGGAATATCCCAGGAATATCGCTTCATCACTTCTTGCATCAAATTTACCCAAAGCCTCCTTACTATTACTGTGTACAAAACATTTGCACCCAAATGGCCACAAGTGAGCATTATTTGGCTTTCTTCATGTTAGAAGTTCATCGCGGGTCTTGCTAAGAATAGCTCTTATGGAACACCTGTTCAACAAATAACATGCTGTGTTGACTGCTTCAGCCCAAAAATTTCTTGCAAGACCACTTGATAACAGCATGGTTCTTGCCATATCTTCCAGAGATCTGTTCTTCCTCTCTACAACTCTATTCTGCTGTGGAGTTCTTGGTGCTGAGAAGTTGTGATCAACAGTGTATTTGATACAGTACTTAGATAACTTAGCATTTTTGAATTCTGTGCCATGATCTGACCTTATGCTAACCAATTCCAAGCTCAATCTTTTTTGCAAGATCCCAGCCCATTCTTCGAAACTGTCAAAGCTTCATCTTTGGATGCCAGGAACAGAGTCCATGTATATCTTGAGTAATTATCAACTATCATGAATATGAACCTCTTTCCCCCCTCTGCTTCTGATTCTCATCGGTCCACATAAGTCCATATGAATCAGCTCGAGTGGTTTTGAAGTGCTCACCACTTTCTTTGACTTGAAGGATGATCTCACATGTTTCCCCCAGACACAGGCATCACACATCTTAATTTCCTCGAACTTCTTTGTAGGCAATCCACGAACCAGTTCCTTCGATACTAGCTTGTTAAGCTGTGAAAGACTAGCGTGCCCCAACCTTTTGTGCCACAGTTGTGAATCACTCTCTTGAACATTTAAACAAGTTAAGTTGTTCTCAGGAAGTGATCCCAATGATACCTTGTAGACATTGTTTACTCTCTTTCCTTCCATGACTATTTCCCCACTCTGTAGGTTCTTCACTATACATCCCACAGATGAAAAACTAACTTCATTTCCTTTGTCACATAGTTGAGAAATACTTAGTAGATTGTGTCTGAGATCATCAACACAATATACATTTTCAATAGCATAATCCAGGGATCTCCCAACTTTTCCAATGCCAATAATCTGACCACTCTTTCCTCCTCTGAAGGCTACACTGCCTCCTTGAAATGCTGCGAGTGAGAGAAAATTTCTTCTGTCTCCTGTCATGTGCCTTGAACACCCACTATCTAGAATCCAGCTTGGGTTGTTCACTCTCAATCCAGCCTGCAAGACAAATCAAGGGTTAGTATTAGGAACCCAGACAAACTTGGGTCCCTTCTTATGAGAGAATGGATGAATCAAGTCCTTCTTAGCCCAATCAGGTAAAGCAAATTTTTTATTTTTAGATTTAGCTTTGCTCATTTTTATGCAGTTTTATTTCAGGTGACATGTGTTACCACAGAAGGTGCAAAGCATGTTGCAAGGCAGACCTACATATTTGCTTTTGGGATTATAGGGAGGCAGTGGTTTCCTATAACCTAGACCTTTCTTTCCTTGGACTTGGTTTTAAAGAACCCGATTCATTTTCTCAGAAGATTTGTTCCACTTGGTTAGTCTGGTGAATTCATAATCAGCCTTCTCATCCCTTTCTCTAAGAATTCTGTTCTTTTCAGTTTCCTGACAAAGAATCTCATTTGTTCTTTTAAGCTCATTCTCGAGAAAAGTTTGAACCTCACTAATCACATGCTTACCATTTGCATTTTTCATTTTATTTAGCTCAAGTTTAGGTTCTGAGATCTTAAAATTTGATACAAGAGCCTGTCCCTTTAAAGAAGCATTAATTTTTTCAAATTCAGCATTTGCTTCTCAAGGTTCTTGCATCTAGTTTTCAAGTTAAGCAAGACATCAGATAGTTTATCTTTCTCAGACTCTTAACTTTTCATAGCCCTCAATTAAGGTGGAAATTATTAGTATCAGATTGCCAGGTGAGTGTGAATGCATTTTTCTTTCAATTCAGAGAAACATACCTCAACTGAGTGAGCAGCTTCCTATCCATCGCTTGCAATGAGAGCAGCTTCCTTCTTCTGACTGTCTCCATTGTAGAGCTCCTTCAGTTTCACCCAGATTTCCTTGGCAGATTTGCAATCCATCACTTTAGCTAGTACATCAAAAGTCATTCCATTCTTGAGATATAATATAGCTTTGGCGTTTGCTTGAAGGCAGTCCAAGTCTTGTGGGTCCAGTTCTTCTACCAGCTTTGGAACCAGGGATCCATTTGCAACTCTCTTCACAGGAATATGAGGTCCTCATTTTACGATCAAGGCTGTAGTCCATGGCCTGAAGAAATACTTTCATTTGCTTCCTCCATTTTTCATAATTCATTCCATCAAACAAAGGAGGTCTGAAAGGATTTCTTCCTTCGCTTAGTGAACCAGCCCCATCTCAGTCTTCACTTGTCAGTCCTATCAACGTTAGAGGAGATTCATCTTCAGATTCCTTTTCTCCATCAGACTCACTATCAGTTGGTCCCCAGGTTGCAAAAAAGCTTCTTTCCTCTTTCTTCTTTCTGCTCTGAAGTTGGGCGGACGTCTGACTTTCCTTTTGCCCTTGTCGCTGTCTTTGGAAGAATTCTTTTCCTTCTCCTTCGTAGCTTTGTTTTTATCCACTCAACTTCCCACATAGGACAGTCCACAATTGCATGATCCTTGTTGAAGCATTTAAAATACCCTGAATAGTCAGGACTGTCAACTATGTTCTTTCTCCAGCATTATCTTTGGTGTTTTTCTTGAACCCCTTGAACTTGCCCAAATTAAACTTCTGTCTGAGAGCACTGACCATAGCTGCTTCAACTGATTGTAAGTCCACGTACTCTTCAGGTTCTTTAGTGGTTTTGACTCAATTATAGCAGTCATCTTTGGTTCCCAAGCGTCAGGAAGAACATTCAGCACTTTATCAACCATTTCAACTTCTGGGAGTTCCATATCTAGAGATCTCATCTCATTTGTGATGATGGTTAGCCTTGTCATCATATCCTGTATTGACTCATTTTCACCCATTGTGAACAACTCAAACTGTCTTTTTAGCATTCTTCTTTTTGAGTCCTTGACTTCAGTGGTTCCTTCATGAGCAACTTCCAAAGCTTCCCAGATTTCTTTAGCAGTCTTGTAAGATGAAACCCTGTTGAACTCTTCAGGACCTAGTCCGCAGATTACAAGCCTCTTGGCGTTGTGATTCTTTTCTATCATCTTGTAATCAACATCAGTATACTCAGATCTTTCCTTTGGTTCAGTATGAGCAGCAGCTCCTTCACCAACAACTTTGGTTGGAGTCAGATTTCATTTAGAAACTATTATCCACAGTTGATAATCTTCTGCACATATGTAATTCTCCATTCTGTTCTTCCACCAAGCGTAGTATTACCCATTGAATTGTGGAGGCCTCAGAACCGATTGTCCTTCAGTAATTGTAGGTGGTGCACTCATGATTTGATCCTTCTCAAGGTGTTAACCTAGAAAGAGAAGACCTGCTCTGATACCACATGTTATACTCCAAGCACCTCCTATGGACTCTAGAAGGGGGGTTGAATAGTGTCCATCAATTTTCACCGAAGAACCTAACTCTTAATCGCAAGAACCTTGTTCTTGAATATGTTGCCTCCACGAAAAACACAAACACAGAATTAAACAACAATCTAAACGACACAGTATTTTTACGTGGAAAACTCCTTGCTCAAGGGAGAAAAAACCACGAACCCTACTCTGGGCTTTTGAAATAACTTCACTAACACAAAGAGCAAGTTTTAGATTACAAACTCTGTAACTAAGGGGCTACACTATAGACCCTAATCACTCAACAAAGCTAAACTGTAGCTTTACAAAGTAAACACTCGAAGTTCACCTATTACAATAGCTTCTAATATAAGCAGATAGGTAATATAATCAAACCATATAAACTGCGACAACTATAATCAAAAACCTAAACTAATTCGCTGCTTCTGCTCTTGGTTCTTCACTGGTTGTCTTCAACAGTTATGTCACTTTAAGAGTTATTGAATTTGCCTTGTGTTTTCTCTCAACTCTCGTGGTGAATAACTGAGATCGGCTGCCTCCATTACTTGCTTTTATATGGGCTTTGTAACCCTAGCAGTGTTTCAATAGGAATCCTTATAAACATAGCAAGTCAGATTTCCTTTTGATACTTTCCTTGTTTAACACTAACTCTTGTTCACACTTCAAAGAGACAGCCCCGGCAAAACTTCTTATAGCTGACTATGATGCGTATAAGTTTACACGCCCCTATTCCTAGTTCTCCATGAATTTGCATTCCACAAAATCTTTTCGATCAGTTGTGCCCTTCTAACCAAGGGCTAAGTTCTTCTATAAATCACTAAGTCCTTCGTTTGTCATTCTTCAAAACATCCAACTCAACAGACCTATTAGTTCATCAAGTATGAGGCGAGTTGGCGGAAAAGAACTCCAAGATATTTTCGTACTTGAAATGCATATAAGAACTAAGCAAGAGATTCACCAAGATAGAATTTCGGCATGTCCCTAGACTGCAGAATGATTTTGCTGATGCTTTAGCTACCATATCTTCCATGATCCAGCACCCCGACAAGAATTATATCGATTCCATACCCATAGCAGTAAAAGAACAATCGGTGTATTGTTTCCATGTAGAAGAGAAGTTGGACGGAAAACCATGGTCCTACGACGTCAAGAATTTTCCCAAGGAAGGCTTTTATCCAGAAAACACTACAAACCTTCAAAAGAAGATTTTGAGGAGATTGACAAATGGTTTCTTTCTGAATGGTGAAGTCCTATACAAAAGAACACCCGACCCTTGTTTGCTGAGATGCGTAGATGCCAAGGAAGCCACGAGGTTGTTAGAAGAAGTGCATGCCGAAAATTGCGGCCCGCACATGAATGGTTTTGTGCTTGTGAAGAAGATCTTAAGGGCCGGGTACTTCTGGATGACCATGGAACACGATTGCATAAAACACGTGAAGAGATGCCATCAATGCCAAGTCCACCGAGACATGATTCGGGTGCCCCCGAGTGAGCTGAATGTTATGGGGTCGCCTTGGCCCTTTGCTGCTTGGGGAATGGATGTCATAGGACCAATTGAACCCAGTGTGTCAAATGGACATAGGTTCATATTGGTAGTTATCGGCTATTTCACCAAATGGGTGGAACATCCATCATACAAGTCACTGACAAAGAGAGTAGTGGTTGATTTTGTACGGGATAAAATGATTTGTCGATTCAGAATTCCCGAGTCAATCATTATTGACAATGGTTCCAATCTCAATAGTGACTTAATGAGAACAACCCATAATATTTTCAAGATCAAGCACCGTAATTCCACTGCATAGAGGCCTCAGATGAATGGAGCAGTTGAGGCAGCTAATAAGAATATCAAGAAGATACTGTGTAAGATGAGAAAAAATTCAAAGCAATGGCATGAGAATCTACCTTACGCATTGTTGGGATACCGCACCGCTGTAAGTACGTCAACAGGGGCAACCCCTTACTTTTTTTGTGTATGGCACTGAGGCAGTAATACCAGTAGGAGTGGAGATACCTTCTCTAAGAGTTATTCAGGAAGCAAGAGGATGAATGCAATATGCCACGGACAATTATACCAGAAAAGGATGGCAAAAGCATTTAACAAGAAAGTCCGGGTGAGGCCTTTCGAACCTGGACAGTTGGTCCTAAAGAGGATTTTTCCTAATTAGGAAGAGGCGAAAGGCAAGTTCGTGCCAAATTGGCAAGGGCCGTATATGGTTCATCGGATTTTGACTGGAGGGGCATTGATTTTGGCAGAAATGTATGGAGAAATTTGGCCGAAGCCAGTCAGTGGAAACATTGTCAAGACATATTACATTTGAAGACCTGCGCTAGCTAGTGGCTTTACTCTTTATGCAAAATCTCATGTAATCTAGAACTACGTAACGACATGATTCCCCAAGCTGGGATACGTAGGCAATCTATCCCCAAGGTTCGGTCGCATCAATACAAAAAATTTATTTTCCCTACGAAGTAAACACTGGAGCGGAATTTTTGAGGATCTCTCAAAAATTCAAAAGAACTGGCAGAAATAGATACTGGGGCAGAAATTTTTGAGGTTTCAAGACAAGGCAAAATGCAGAAAATGGGGCAGAATATTGAGGTCTCCTCAAAATTCACCAAAGATGGGTTTTAGTATAGTGTGAGAAGCAACAATTGCAGTATTTTACTTGTATTACATAATGTGGTCTACGATTCAATGGAATAAAACACATTTTTATAAATTCTTTTTTAAAATACATGCATGTTTTCTCTTTGCTTTTTTCCTTTTTATATCCTCCATAGCTTGACTAAGGTCCATCGCTCATAAAAGGAGACACCACAAAAGGAAGGCGCGAGACAGGCGAAGAATGCACAAATCAAACCTTCCCTTTCCCTCCCCCCCCCCCCCCCATAACATACAAATTTTTCTTTGTGAGCAGGCATCAAGAAACAAAGAACACGACAACATTTCAAGCAACATTGCGAACACGGTAATATTTTTTTATTTTAGCACTTCACTTTACTCATTGTATGCAGGGTATACAGCCCGACGTAACATGCAAATATCTCCTGACGAGAGGCACTTAGTAGCTCCTGACAAGCAAATTACTATCTCATGACGAGAGGCACTTAGTAGCTCCTGACGAGAAAATGACTATCTCCTGACGAGAGGCACTTAGTAGCTCCTGACGAGCAAATAAATATCTCCAGATGAGAAGCACTGATAGCTCCTGACGAGCAAATGAATATCTCCTGACGAGAGGCACTTAGCAGCTCCTGACGAGCAGATGAATATCTCCTGACGAGAGGCACTGCAAGACAATCCAATGAAAGTAAATACTACTTTATGTCTATAAATATTATTAGCAATGAGCTCACGTTTATTGTATTGTAGGAAACGTTCCTGCGTCTTAGCAATACCACAAAATATCATTTTTACACATCATTCCCAGACACGCACAATACCTAACTGCACTTTCCAAAAGCAATGAAAAAATTGGCTGCTCGTCAACATCTTTGCCCGAAGACTCTTTCATCATCTCCAGACAAAGAGGGGCAGCTGTTGACACCCAATTTTGTCCTTCCTCTTTCATATTTGTCTGTATCTAGTTCAAAAAATGCAATATCAATTTTTCAGATAAAATTGCACTAATTATCATGCAATTGCCTATGTCACCCTTGTCATTGATCTCCTACTCATACTGACACTCATTCAATACACTTATATTGCATAAGTACATCGTTTAGGTCATTTTTTAAAGAACTTGCACAATCTGTGACTATTTACATAATTTGCACACTTAATTACTCATTTTGCAATTATCTATATTATCTAAATCTATCTACAATTATTTAAAATTACTTATTATTTTTCTAAGTCTCCAATAATATTCCCTACACCTTATTAAATATTTATTGTATTTTATTGGCATTTTAAAAGTAATTTTATTCTTTTGTACGTATTTTATACATATTTTATACACTTCATATGCCTTTATATACATATACACTTAGCACCCCACAATGTCACACATGCTGCACATACACACAACCTACATGTACACACATGGCTAATCCTAGCCATCTGTCCCCTTTATCTAACGACCACAACACCATTTTCGTTTTTAATCACATTCCAACACCCAAACCCTAACAACCTAAAATCATTTCCCCTTTCCTCTTTACGCACACAGCCATCGCCACCCTCTCTCCTCTCTCCCCCTTCCCCTAAAACTCGACCATATACATTCTAAAACCTTCGCTACAACACGCCCTCCCCCATTAGCGCCACCATCTACTCCCTCTCTCACCACTGTGCCCTCTATACGATGGAAAGGGAATCAAATACCCTCCTCTCTGATGAATACCAGAGGGGGCTGAATTGTTCAGACTTATAAATTTAGTCGACTGATCAAATTATTAGTTGACTTAGGTGATAAATAAAATGTTGTGCAAACTAAAAGGCAGTAAAGAATAATAAATGACACAGAGTTTTATACTGGTTCAGAACCAAATGGTTCCTAATCCAGTCCCTTTCGGTCACAAGGGAGTTATCTCTCTTCAAGCTCTTTGTAGATCACGAATACACTTATGGTTTATCGTTAACCAAAAACGTCTTCTCTCAAGTGATTTTATCCCTTCGCTCACCACTAACGATCTTGTCTGATTTATAGATAATCAGACCTACTTCAGTGACACAACTATTTACCTCACTACAAAAACTCTCTTTCTTTTCTGTGAATCACTCGTAGATACTTAGGAATACAGTGTTTGAAAGTAAAAGACTTAGAGAGAAGTAGATTGTAAGTAGAAGCGTGAAAGTAATCTTCAGAGCCTTCAAGTATAAATAGTGAATCATCATAGTTGCCCGTTGATGAAGAGATGTGGCAGATCTGCACTCGTAATCAACGGAGAGGGATGGAGATTTGATTTTCCGGGATTGAGGAATAGAGAGATTGACCCAAGAGACTTGATTCTCTAGAAGATATAAATATCCTCATAGAGAATAAGGCAAGAGCAGATTTGGGACAGGTCCCACATAATTAGCGCGCCTCAAATATCGACTTTTCATAGCTGACTCTCCTTAATCATCAATCGGCAATCTTCCTTTTCCTTTTAGGAACTTTGCAGAGATCCTCCTTGTAAGTCCTGCAAATTGCACGTAGGACTTAAGTGATGTGTTCTTTTTGTCATTATCAAAACTTAGATTTTAATTAACTCAACAATCTCCCCCTTTTTGGTGATGACAAAAAGTAAAGGAGGATGTGCCAGGATACTTCTCTTTTCGCTTAGTCAACTAGCAGATCCTGATAGTCGGCTCCCTCTGAGTATGTGCAACCTGTAATAACAGAAATCAAATAAAAGACTCCAGGGACATGAAGGTTAGTTGACTCCCCCTGAGTGAGTGATCCTACATACCAAAGAGGTAAGAATACCATAATCACATAGATTCTAAATTTACATAGCTAGAGGGAATAAGCAGTCAGTCAGTTCTCCCCCTTGGCATCAACAAAAAGGACCAAAGGATCAAGTTTAAATCATCCACAATATTACAGACCCAGAGAATTAGCTTAGCGAGGAGCAAGAAAATAAGTGAGAGTGCTCACAACATTATCAGTCATCCTGTCCAGCTTGGTTTGAACATCCCTAGACATTGCATCAATGCGAGCCTGAACGTCTGTGGAGACAGCATCAATTCTGGAATGCACCTGTCTAATAACAGCAGCAGAGTCAGTCACAGTAGTGTCTAACTTAAGAGAGAACCTACCAGCAGCCAGTTTAAGTTCATTGATGTCATCGGAGGCCTTTTCACTCTTGAAATGCAGGCTAAGTAGCAGGTCATTGAGATCAGTCATTGCATCTTTAAGCTTGCCAGAGGGTTCATCAGCACAAGGAGCAGAGGACTTGGATGGACCAACATGGTCATCAGCAGGTTTGGGAGATTTAGTTTCCTTGCGAACCCAGGAGCCATTGATGCGAACATACCCCATAGATGCAAAAGTGCGAGAATTATAACATGCAGTCAAGGAACAGGTTTTCCAGGCAGAGATGTCAACTCGATAGAAATGCAGGATACGAGTGATAATTATTTCATACGGAAGAGATGCACATTCAGCAACACTTTAAAGCATATATTCAATAATCTAAGCAGCCAAGTCAAGTTTCTTTTTAGTAACCAAGCAGTAAACAATAAATGTGTCACGTTGTGAGAGGGAACTAAGGGAACCAGTCCGGGGAAGCAGAGTAGTGCCAATAATGTGAGCAAGAACACGAATTTCAAAAGAGAGGTCTAAGGGACTAAGTTGGCCCTCAGGAACATCAGACTTGTCACATGAAAATGTTTTGGCTTGTTCAAAGGAAACTTCAAAATCAGCAGGCCATGAAATTTTAAAGAACTCAGAATAGCCGGAGAACTTACAGCCCAAAATGCGGCACAAAATAGCTTTGGTGATAACAATACGAGTATTCAGAACCATTGTCTCAAAACCTCCGAAAGAGCAAGGACGAAGATTTGCATAAAAAAGCCTTACCAGATCTTTTGGAATGTCAACGGAGTTAATAGAAAAGAAATTGGACTAGTCTTGAGCATCAAACCAGGGATTGAGAGTGCAAATAAGAGATTCCATTGCATCCAAGTCCACAAGTCTTCCATGGGTCAGAGGTTTATCCTTGATAGCAGCAAGCTTGTCATAAGCAGAGGTGTCCCAAAAGTCCAAAGTTTCGTCTAAATCAGCCAGAGAGAACTGCTTCTTGGGTTGTTTTACACACTCTTCGTCATTAGTCTGCATGGGTCTTTTGCCAGATTTCTTTGAAGGATTAGGGTTTCTGTCAGGGCTTTGATAATTGGACATGGTATTTTCGGAGTGGTCAGAATCCACTTGTACTGGAGTGGTGGAAGCAGTGGGTAACTTCGATTTTGTGCGCTGACTTCGACGAGCAGAGAAAGAGGTTTTCCTGACCATTTTAATAGTGATGGTTTGAAGAATGGGTGAGAAGATGAAAGGAGTGAGAAATTTGGAGAGTTAAAAGGGTAGATGAAAAGGGAAAAGGTGTCGTGTGAGGAGAAGGAAGTGAAAAGACGTGATGTGCTGAGGGAAGTGAAAGGACGCAGTACAGAGTCTCGGAACTCGATTCCACGCCGCCTGACACCTTTTCAAACTCAAGACAGTAAAGGTAATAATGACATTGAAAAGGTAAAAACAATAATGGCAAATAAATTGGCATAAGTAAATAAAAACAGTAAAGTCCTATGTATGGTAATATATCAAAACAAATTGCGCCAATTTTATAAGGTAGCGTAACGTGATTAACGAGGATCTGGAACAATCCCAAGCAAATCATGTAACTCACAAAATCTTTCTTCTAAGAGCGGTTTGGTAAAAATATCAGCTAATTGAAAATCAGTACTTACGAATGCAATATCAACATCACCATCCTGAACATGATCCCTAATAAAATGATAACGGACATCTATATGCTTCATCCTAGGATGATCGACAGGGTTGTAGGATAATTCAATGGCACTAGTGTTATCACATAGCATAGGAATAGGTTTAAAAAATAAATCATAATCAGATAATTGCTTGCCCATCCAGAGGAGTTGAGTACAGCAATGTCCTAGTGCGACATATTCTGATTCAGCTGTTGAAAGGGCAGTGCAATCTTGTTTCTTGATGTGCCACGAAACAAGAGATTTTCCAAGAAAGAAACTCGCACCACTGGTGCTCTTTCGATCTACTCTATCACCTGCATAGTCAGCATCTGAAAAACCAATGAGATCAAAGAAATTCGTACATGGGTACCACAAGCCATAGTTAACTGTTCCAACGAGGTATCTAAGAATTCTTTTGACTGCAGTAAGATGGGACACTTTAGGAGCTGACTAAAAGCGAGCACACTTTCAAACTGATAGCATAATATCTGGTTGACTAGCAGTTAAGTAAAGTAATGATCCAATCATACCTCGATAAAGAGATGCATTGATACTCGTACCTTTGGTGTCACTTACCAGATGAGTGGCAGGACTCATGGGAGTTTTAGCAGAGTTTGCATCATTCATGCCATATTTAAGAATGAGTTCCTTAGTGTATTTAGATAGACACACGAAGATGCCATCTTCGTACTTTTTGATTTGAAGTCCTAGGAAGAACGTAAGTTCGCCCATCATGCTCATTTCAAACTCTCCCTGCATTAGTGCTTCAAAATTCTTGCATAGTGCCGGATTAGTGCTACCAAAGATGATATCATCCACATATATTTGTATAATGAGAATGTCAACAGATGTTTTTTGAATAAATAAGGTTTTGTCACTTCTACCTCTTGAAAAACCATGTGAAAGTAGGAAGGAGCTGAGTCTCTCATACCAAGCTCTAGGAGCTTGTTTGAGACCGTAAAGAGCCTTGGATAGCTTGAAAACATGATGAGGGTTGTCAGAATTTTCAAAACCTGGAGGTTGCCTAACAAAGACTTCCTCTTTTATAAAACCATTTAGAAAAGCACTTTTAACATCCATTTGAAATAGTTTAAACCGTTTGAAAGAAGCAAAAGCTAAAAGCATGCGAATAGACTCAAGTCTAGCAACAGGGGCAAATGTCTCGTCATAGTCGACTCCCTCAGTCTGAGAGTAGCCTTGAGCAACTAGACGAGCCCTGTTTCTTACCACCTTACCTTCTTCATTTAGCTTGTTTCGAAATACCCATTTTGTACCAATGACGGATTTTCCTTTGGGTTTGGGAACTAGCTTCCATACTTGATTTTTCTCAAATTGATCGAGCTCCTCTTTCATTGCATGGACCCGTGATTCATCTTGTAGTGCTTCGTTTATTTTCTTTGGCTCAATCTGTGAGATGAAGGCCAGATTAGATTTAAGAGAGTTTCTCATTTACATACCTTCCCGTGGATCTCCAATGATGTATTTTTGGGGATAGTCGGGATCACTTCTCCATTCATTTGGTACCACAACTTCCAGTTCTTTGAGGTTTACGAGAGTAGTTGACTCAGGCTGATCTGGGATGGAATCTAACTCCTCAACTTCTTGAACTTTTGGTTTCGGAAGCTCAGAGGTGGTGACTGTAATCTCTAGGGGTGTCGATTGGGTCCTGTGGACTTCTTCTTCATCTGCATCACTACCTTTCTCGACATGGGTCAAAGAATCATCAAAGACTACATGCATAGACTCTTCAACAGATAATGTCCTTTTATTAAATACTCTGTAAGACCTACTGGTATTAGAGTATCCTAAGAATATTCCTTCGTCACTACGAGGATCAAATTTGCCGATATTATCTTTTCCATTGTTATGAATAAAGCATTTACATCCAAAGGGGTGAAAATAACAGATGTTAGGTCTTTTACCTTTCCAGAGTTCATAGGGGGTCTTATGAAGGATAGGACGAATAAGGCACCTATTTAGAATATGACAAGCGGTTCTTACAGCTTCAGCCCAAAACTGATTTGGAAGAGAATGTTCAACTAACATGGTTCTGGCCATGTCTTGAAGAGTGCGATTCTTTCTTTCTACAACTCCATTTTGCTGAGGGGTTCGAGGTGAGGAGAAGTTGTGAGTGAACCCTTGAGAATTGCAGTATTCTTCAAATACCTTGCTTTCAAACTCACCTCCATGATCACTTCTGATAGTGGAAATGAAGTATCTTTTTTCCCTTTGAACTTTCTTGCAAAACACTTCAAAACTTTTAAATGCATCATCTTTATGAGACAGGAACATAACCCAAGTAAATCGAGAATAGTCATCAACAATTACGAATGCATATCTTTTACCTCCTATACTAGTGGTTCTGGTTGGACCAAATAGGTCCATATGCAGCAATTCAAGTGGATTAGATGTAGAGACAATGACTTTTCCTTTAAAAGAGTTTCTAGTTTGTTTTCCTAGCTGACATGCATCACAAATGTGGTCTTTAGAGAAGTTCAGCTTAGGTAATCCAATGACTAATTCCTGTTTTGATAATTTTTCGATTAAAGACATACTAGCATGACCTAGCTTTCTATGCCATATCCAGGGATCATTTGTAATTGATGCAAGACACAGGTGTTTACCTGTTGAAGCTTTACCGTTGTTCAGAACATAAATATTATTTTCTCTAGAGCCAGAGAGAACAACCTTACCTTTGTTATCGTGAATGGTGCATCTGCTGGATTCAAACTTTACTTTGTACCCACCATCGCATAGTTGACTGATGCTTAGAAGATTTTGCTTGAGTCCATCAACCAGGAATGCTTCTTTGATATCACAGGAGGGGCTTAAAGAGATGATTCCAATGCCAACGATCTTTCCTTTGGCATCTCCTCCAAATTTAACAGATCCTCCATCAATTCTTGTTATAGATTTGAACAGCTGTTTGTCACCGGTTATATGTCGGGAGCATCCACTATCAAGAAACCATTTTTCCATCTTCATTGTCCTTTTGTGGTGTCCCTGCAAAACAAAGTTTTTAAGCATTTTTAGGTACCCAAGCTTTCTTGGGTCCTTGCAGGTTAGCTTTAGAGGTGCTAGCCTCACTTTTAGCCTTTGGTCTCCAAATCTATTTTCCAGAATTTCTCTTTTGACGTCTTCTAAACACATGTCCTAGTTCACCACAGTGACAGAAAATAGGCGTATTTTGAATTTTCCTGGTAGATGTAGAAGATCTAGCCGATCTATAGAAGCTATTCGATCCTATTGAGCTATGACTAGTGGATTTTCGATGACTGCTAAGTTTGAGCTTAAGTTGATTTATTTCTTCCTTTAGAAATTCATTTTCAGTTTCAACTACTTCCAGTTTCATTTCCCATTCTTCTTTCTCTTTACTTAATTTCTTAATTTTCTTAAGTGCTTTTTCTAGTTCGTCTAAGACTTCATCAAGATTTCTAGAATTCTCAATACAGAATTCACAGCGTACCTCACTTGAATCATTTAAAGGGATTCCGCTGCTGGTAGAGTTGTCTGAGGCCATGAAACAAATGTTTGCTGCTTCTTCCTGCTCAGCGTCAGCTACATCCTCATCACTCCAAGCTGCGTAAGATCTGTTCCTTCCTTTTCTTTTTGCATCAGGGCAGTTGTTAGCAATATGACCTTGTTTGCCACATTCAAAACACCGACCCTCATTTTTGTAGTTGGGTTGATCTTTCTTGAAAGGAACTTTCCCTTTTCTGAACTGTCTTCTTCGATTTACAAGACCATTCAAGTTTCTAGACATCATGGCAGGCTGTTCTTGAATGTCATCTTCTTCAACTTCTTGATCGTAGTCGACTTCTTCCACTGTAGTATTGAAGGCCACAGTTTTCTTCTTCTCTTCTAAAGCATTACGTTTTAGATGAGTTTTCTCGAAGGCGATCAGATCACCTCTGAGTTCATCATAAGAAATCTTGTTCAGATCTCCACTCTCTATGTTTATGACCCTGGGTTGCCATGTGGTGGGGAGACTTCTCAGAATCTTTCTTATTTGTTCACCGCTAGTGTAGATCTTTCCGATTGCTTTGAGTTCACCAATGATTTTGCTAAATCTAGCAAACATATCTTCCACAGATTCTCTATCTTTCATTTGAAATAATTCATATTCATAAACCAGAAGATTGATTCTAGTTTCCTTGACTTTACTAGTCCCTTCATAGGTAACCTCCAGTTTATCCCATATTTCTTTAGCCGTTTCACAACTGGATATTTTTTCATATTCTTCACCACTGATAGCGTTGTAAAGAATATTCACAGCTTTGTAATTAAGTTGGATAATCTCTCTTTGTTCGTCAGTATAATCGTCCATATCAACATCAGTAGGAACATTTTGAGGATCTCCTTCTTTCTTTGTTGCTTTGGTAGTGGGAATGTCAAAGGGGCCCTTCTTGATGACACGCCAGACCTTAAAGTCAACCGATTTAATGTATGTTTCCATACGAATCTTCCAATGACCATAGTGCTTACCGTTAAAGTAAGGAGGTCGGGTGGCTGAGGTTCCCTCTTGCAGAAGTGCTCCATTGACAACGTGTGAAGACATGATCTTTTCTCACTTGCTGTGAGGCAAAAACAAAAATGTGTGAGTCCAAGCTCTGATACCAATTGATGAATACAAGAGGGGGGGTGAATTGTTCAGACTTATAAATTTAGTCGACTGATCAAATTATTAGTTGACTTAGGTGATAAATATAATGCTGTGCAAACTGAAAGGCAGTAAAGAATAATAAACGACACAGAGTTTTATACTGGTTCAGAACCAAATGGTTCCTAATCCAGTCCCCTTGGGTCACAAGGGAGTTATCTCTCTTCAAGCTCTTTGTATATCACGAATACACTTATGGTTTATCGTTAACCAAAAACGTCTTCTCTCAAGTGGTTTTATCCCATCGCTCACCACTAACGATCTTGTCTGATTTATAGATAATCAGACCAACTTCGGTGACACAACTATTTACCTCACTACAAGAACTCTCTTTCTTTTCTGTGAATCACTCATACACACTTAGGAATACAGTGTTTGAAAGTAAAAGATTTAGAGATAAGTAGATTGTAAGTAGAAGCGTGAAAGTAATCTTCAGAGCCTTCAAGTATAAATAGTGAATCATCATAGTTGCCCGTTGATGAAGAGATGTGGCAGATCTGCACGCGTAATCAACGGAGAGGGATGGAGATTTGATTTTCCGGGATTGAGGAATAGAGAGATTGACCCAAGAGACTAGATTCTCTAGAAGATATAAATATCCTCATAGAGAATAAGGCAAGAGCAGATTTGGGACAAGTCCCATATAATTAGCGCGCCTCAAATATCGACTTTCCATAGCTGACTCTCCTTAATCATCAATCGGCAATCTTCCTTTTCCTTTTAGGAACTTTGCAAAGATCCTCCTTGTAAGTCCTGCAAATTGCACGTAGGACTTAAGTGTTGTGTTCTTTTTGTCATTATGAAAACTTAGATTTTAATTAACTCAACACACACACACACACACTCTCTCTCTCTCTCTCTCTCTCTCTTGGAATCCGAAGAAGAAAGGCAAAAATCAGGCAAATCCGAACGAATCAAAGCGAGAATCATGAAAATTATCAATGAATAGACACGTACAAGGCAAAAGATGGACATTTTTGAACTTGAAATTTGCAAATTGGGAAAGAACCGAATCGGGTCAGTCTGACCCGACCTGGTAATATTTTTCATTTTTTTATTTTTTATTTTAATTTTGTTTTGTTTCTTATTTCGTTCTCTGATTATTATGCTCGAACCACATGCTTGTTCTTTAATTATCATTCTTAAACTATGTTAACAAACACCCTCTTAATTTTTATTCTATAACACCTAATATTAAAACAGTTTCAACTATATTCGGATGGTTAAAACTTAGACTAATGATTCTAATAGCTTATTTGATTAAACTATTTCAAGTTAGCCCAGCTTGGAAGCATGTGACTGTTTAATTTTGTTTGTAGTATTTGTGAAACCAACAATTGATGCTTTCTTGTTATGTCTATAGTTCTCTTTAAAATTGCCTGCCTTCAACATGTATATTTGGATTTTTTTTTAATTACCTATGCCTTGCCAATACGGAAAAATATGTCTTTGAATTTGAAATTGAATCAGTTGAAACTATTTTAGGAAGAAAGATACTAATAGAATATCATTGGAATATTTGAACATGTATGATTCCTAAGGACGTACCATATGATTGTTTAGTGTCCCGATACAAATGTAGAATGTATCTGCATATACCACCCTTTTTATTTTTTGGAAAATCAGGTTAGTCAATCCTATTTTAGGAAGGAAACCCTTGGTGATATTTTTAATGTTCGATAAATTGATTTGGCTCAATTATTTCGCTGCTTTACTTTATTTTTACTAATTTTGTCTTTCCTTTCACGCCCTAATTTTGAGCTAATCAGTCTTAGCCTAAAACTATAAAAAGGCGGGTCTTCTCACACTTACACGCTAAAACAGCTAATAATACTTTTCTCTCTATGCAAAAATCCCCTCACCTCTCTATTACTTTGTTTGGTGTTTTCTGTTGAAACCTTGGTCTTGGAAAGCTTAGAATTATTTCAAATTCCATCCAGTTGTTTGTTCAGTTGCTCTGAGAAGGTAAAAGACATTGTTTAGTCTCATGTGACTCTTTTGTAATCAGTCTGCCCATTGATTGGTCGGTGCAAACTGCTTGGATTTGTTTGGCCAATTTTTGCTACCCTCTAAGCTTTTTATGGAAGTTATTTGGATAGCAATCACTTGCTATACCAGGCTTCGTATATACAGGTTTTTTTTTAAAGAGGAAAACCATCTGCAAAAGCCATGCCAAGGCCTTTTTTACAGTTAATAGTATTATGCAGTGATGCAGCCTTTTTTATTCTTTAAAGGATGAACTTCTTAGTTCAGAATATAGTGTATATATGACACTTCTCTTAATCCTTTAGTCCTCATATGGGTATTTGTTAGGACTGCCCTATTTGTATATATGTTCGTATGGCAGTACTATTCGTTGCCTCACCATGGCTATCCATGAGCCTTCTCTTCAAACTCTATTTTTTATGTGTATGCATCATCTTTCATGAAAATAGAAAATTTGCATGTCACAGTTAGGAGAAAACTGTTGTCAAAAGTTTGAAATTACATGCATATATTAATGTTTAACAACTTTAATGAATACGACTTAAAATCTGAAAATTTTACTAAACAGGGGCTATTTATGCAACTTCTGCCTAAACTGAACTGTCTTTGCAAATATGAAGCAGCCCATATTTTGCACGGGCCTGATCCTGTTTTCTTAAAACGTGACCCTTTTTTTGTTAAACTGATATCTTTTTAAATAGGTTTTTATTCTCTTATACACTAATTAATAGTGTATAAATTTTATATATATATATATATATATATATATATATCTTTTAAAAAAAAGTTAAAATCCCTTAATAAAGTCACTTATCATGTATTGCATGAAGTTGTTTAAAATATTTATGTACAGGTGCCCTTGTATGCATTAATTTATTTGTGTGTTCTTCTTTCGAAAATCAAAACTCTCCCTATATGTATATGTATATAAAATATTTTTACGCGACTCCAAAATAATAGTCGTTTACAAAATGGTGCTTTACAATTAATGTCAAAAACACCTCTGTAAAACGACTAACATCCCATATACACAATAACTTTCATTTGTCCATTCCGTTCAAGTTATTGTGCACTGCTACACTTTTAGCCTCATTAAAATCAAAATATTGCATGCAGTGGTTATATTCGCAATTAATCAGTGGGCCTAGACTTAAAATGCAAATCTAAAAAATGTTTAAATCTGTTAAGCACGTCCACTGTCTGTTGTAAAAATTTCGCGTAGGGGCCTATTTGACTCGCGCTAATTGATCTGTAGCCGTCAAAAACAAATTTGCTGAGAAATAGCCACCTCCGGACAAGTCCCAGTATAAAAATACTGGGACTTTGAAAATCCCAGTATTTTATTATGGGACTTTATATAAAGCTTCAGTAAACTAACCCTAGTATAAAATAATGAGACCTTTGAACATGATAGTTCAAAGTCCCATTATTTTGTTATGGGACTTTATATATAAAGCATCAGTCCAGTATAAAATAATGGGACCTTTGAACATGTTAGGTCCCAACTTGATAGTTCAAAATCCCATTATTTTGTTATGGGACTTTATATATAAATTTTCAGTCCAGTATAAAAAAATGGGACCTTTGAACATGTCAGTTCAAAGTCCCAGTATAAAATACCGAGACTAGTTTGGGGTGTTTTCCAACGCTAATGGAGGGAAAGTGTGCGCGAATTTTTGGCTATTTCTCAATTAAATTTGAAATGGTGAATAAAACTCATTGAGCATGTCCAAAAATGACTACGCATCAAAACTTCACCTGTCTGTACGTTTGCATTTGCACTAAATATCCTCTATTCAACTAATCTTGACTTTTTAAACTATAATTGGGATGAATCACCTTTTTTAGGCTTCAATTTAGTTAGTCCTTTTCCCTTATGACCTTTGAATGCTTTGAAGTTTGCATGTTAACTTATAACCCTAAAATTTGAATTTAGTCGGGAATGCTTTTAGCGGGACTCGGGAAGTGCCTAACACCTTCTTCCTAAGTCATATGGGCTTCTTACCTTAGAATCTCTTCTAGTACGACTGCCGGAGTTAACTTCGACTTTAGACATTTTAGGTGACCTGATCCACCAAATGACATAAGTTCCATTCACGGTTCCCGCTTGGGGTTTTTCACGACGGAGATAAAAGATCAAAGGCTATTTTCAATATTTAAAGTCTAGGTCTCTAACAAATAAAATTTTAAGGGGTTTATATAGGAATCCTCAAGGTTAAGATAGTAAATATGGCCACAATCGGCCTATCAAGCAAGGCCACGCTCGGCTGAACTAAGTATTGTGGCTCGGGCGCTCTTCTGCCTCGGGCGCAAGTGTAACCCTCTGGTCGCTTCACATCTCGGCGCCAGTCTTTAGTTTTCGGGCGCTTTTAGCTTCGGGCTCAAGTTGGAATGTATAGCTTTCAAATCTGACACCCGGCTACTCATTCTCCGAGTAGCTGCTCCCTCCCGGCCACACTAGATGAACATGCACATCGTGCAGTGTCTTAACTTGACTTCGTGTGACTGATTTTGATGGCATGAACACAACTTGAGTAGCTCGAACATGGGCTGCATCACCATCTCTGCATAATAATCTCAGGGCCTTAGAAAAGGTTCAGCCAACTTCACAACTTCTTGCTTGGGATTTTCATGATTAGCATTCATTTCCTCGTCCAATGCTATTTATTCAATTGACTTTATTTTGGCAATATGCTTAGTGAGCAGATAGATTGTAGGAGATAGGAACGATCAAGCTGTGTAAGTTAACAATATGGAGTGACAGCTACATAGATAAACTGGGTAGATAAAGGACTCGAAACAAGTGTTGGGATTTCTTGTGAATAAGGTTAATGGGAAATGGAAAGGGAAGTTGTCTCTCATCCGCAGGCGGACCCATATAGGAGCAAGTGGGGTCCGTTGAACCCACTTGCTCAAAAATTTATACGGTATATATAGGTATATTTGGGTTGTTTTGGAAAAAGAAATTCTATAAAATTTAAATTTGAACCCACTTAAGCAAAGCAACATGCATAGTTTGGTGGCAAAGTGGGATCAAATTTAGTAAAGGGTCTTAGGTTCCAAACTCAATCACAGTGTTTATCCTCTTTTATTTTTTTTAACCTACTTGGAAAAATTTCTGGATCCGCTACTGCTCATCCGTGGATAAAAAGTTAGTTTTGGGTTTAAATTAAAAAACAGTTCTACCTTGTTCCTCATCGGTGCATGGAAAGGGTTTAAATAAAAAGATACTTCCACTAGCTCTTAAAAAAATTTAGAAGTAGGTAAGACTCAGTTGTTTAACTTTTGGACCAACAAAAGTTATTACTCAAACCGATTCAATTTATATGAATCTGTTTGACTTGCCATAGAGGAGACGTTTGAAGCTTGTGGATTAAAATGAGTCATTTGTTCTATTGAGAGTAAGATAATAAGTATAAAGTTTAAAAAATGTTCATTCTTTTTTAAACGAACTAAAAAGAAAGTAGGTACATAAACTGAAATTCAGAGAGTAGCTTTATATTAATATTTTTTGACTGTTTTGTAACCACGATTGTTTTGTTTTGTAACGACGATCTTTTAATTTTCCCTCTGTGTAATTTTTCTGCTCGTTTTTCGTTAACAGCCACCAAAACAGCTTATTTCGTACAAAAAAACTCTTTTTTCGTAAACAGCTACCAAGAAAGCTATTTTTTTGTAAACAGTCACTTGTTCTTTTCAAGAACAACCACCTTCGCACATATTCATTAAACTCAACTCATGCACTATAATAACTAAGACTTTTCCATTTATTCTACTTAAGAATTTTCTGAAAGCTCTCACCTCGTATTTGCATCATTCTCAAAATAAATTAGTAAGTGCCAAGTGTAATTTTCTCAATACGCAAAAATTGAGTGTATTAAGTTCACTGAAGTTTTGTAATTTGAAGTGCTGCCATTACAAAATGTGTTATTATATTCTGCTCTTGAGTAATTAATCTGTAACATTGGACAACAATGTGAGATTATATTGCTTAAGAAAATACTAAAAATTTGTGAGCTTGAAATTACTTCGTTTATGTTCCTTCCCTTTCTGTTTATCTATTTTGAACACATGGTATTATAACACGTGTTAACTAATAAAAGTCACGAAACAGCACACCCCAATACACAAAGTTCTTGTATTACCATAGTAAAAGAATTGGGCTTACCAGCTATAGAATAATACTTAGAAAAAATTACAAGCTTTACGCAATAGGAGATAACACAGAAAACATCGAATGAATTTTATCATTGAAAATAGTTGGAAAAAGAGCTTATCATAGGGAAGCAAATACAAACTTTGACAACATCTAAGCATATAATATGTATTTTACTATTGAAAAGGAAACAGGGAAAAATCTCATTAACTGGGCAGATTTACATAGACTCCAGCAGTTGCATCTGACACTACTGGATTGAAAATATATGCTAAACATGTGTATATAATAATAAGCAAAATAATTAATTCGAGTATAAATATTGTAAAATTACATCCCTCCATTCAAAAGGACTTGGTGGCTTGCTGGTGCAGTGGCTAAATGTTCTCCTAAAAGTTGGAGTTCGAATCTATATATATATTAAAAGGAGTTTTGTAGCCAACCATATTTAGCCAAGTGTCAAAGCTTGATTGGAACACCTATTGTTAGTTAGGACAAAAACAAACTAATTTCAGATAAAGCTAAACGAAACCAACTGAAAGGTAACTTCCATCTTTTGAAATTCAAACTAAAGTATGAATATCTGAATCCCAAAAAAAGGGTCCATAACTTTGGTAGTTGGGTTTACATAGAACACGTTCACCATTTCAGTTTATAACCTTTCACATTCTCTCTCTGATCCTTAAGAAAAAAAACCGAAATCCACTAACAAAACTGCAGCAGTTTCGTCCTAAAAAACTCTTATCAGCAGTACATGATTATAAACCACTCTACTATAAAGAACCATAATGTTTTGCAGAAGGAACATAATCAGAAAATCAGGAAAATATATCAAACTCTCACACCTCTGCTTTCGAAATATGACTTCACGTCTCAATTTCATCAAGAAATAAACAACAAATCAATGCAATGGACTCTTAAGGTCCGCGTTACAAGACTCCGGCACGTTCCTGATCGCACAAATCCGGACAATCCGTATTCAATCGACATGATTCTTCAGGACGAGAAGGTACGTATAATCGATCTTTCATACCTTACGACATATATATGCGTTGTATAATTTTGTTCTTTAAAGTTATTATGTTGTATAGTTGAATAGATGCCTTTCGTTTAATGTACAAAATCAATGTATACACTTATATATGTTGTGTTGCCAATAGTTTATAAGTTGATGTGTTGTAAAATTTTTTGTTGATTATTGAAGTTTTGGTTTTTTTCAACACCAACAATGGGAGAAGATAATCAACATTATATTTTGATAGACTTTCCGAAACTATTCAGAAGATACAAAATAGATAAGCGCATTAGAAGGAATAAGTTTATGATACTATATAAACTATTGAAGAGAACAAATATATATATATATATATATGCACATCATAGTCCGAACAGTTTACCAAGTAAAGTTTACAATTTATGGAGGAGTATTAAGGTAATCGCCTCAATAGAAGTAATTTATTAGGATTGCTTTCTCTGTTTCTAATGCATAAAGATGAGATTTTAAATAATGGAAAAAGTTAGTAGGATCACTTTCACTGTCATTGTTTTAAGTGTTGTCTTCTACAAATCTATTAAGTAATTCCTCCCTTCACACCAGTTCATTTGTTGATTATTGAAGTTTTGGTTTTTTTCAACACCAACAATGGGAGGAGATAATCAACATTATATTTTGATAGACTTTCCGAAACTATTCAGAAGAAACAAAGTAGATAAGCGCATTAGAAGGAATAAGTTTATGATACTATATAAACTATTGAAGATAACAAATATATGAATGCACATCATAGTCCGAACAGTTTACCAAGTAAAGTTTACAATTTATGGAGGAGTATTAAGGTAATCGCCTCAATAGAAGTAATTTATTAGCATCGCTTTCTCTGTTTCAAATGCAAAAAGATAAGATTTTTAAGAATGGAAAAAGTTAGTAGGATCACTTTCACTGTCATTGTTTGAAGTGCTGTCTTCTACAAATCCATTGAGTATTTCCTCCCTTCACACCAGTTCATCGTATTAAGCAACGAGCCAATGGTTTTCAGTAACATTGAATTTAAAGTCTTCAAAAGTGCATAGCTATGGTACAGACCTTCTTTGGCATGTAAACTCTATTACAGACGTTATTTGGCATGTAAAAGGATTAAAATTATTTAGTAACAAACTATACAAGAAGATTCTAATCCACTGTGAAATTGCTCAAGCGACTTCACTTACAGGCTGCATAAATCCATACTCCAAAGAATTTGATTTTATCTTAAAATTAGTATACATAGCGTTAGCTTTATCTATGTGCGACTCATTTTGATATAAGATGTTGTATCCAAACTTAGATTCATGTGGCTTCCCCTTCTCAAGTTACAACCAACTTACATCATGCTCATCTTCTGTTGTTAGTAATGGACATTATTACACCAACTTACCATAAGAAGTAACGTTAACTTTGTATTTTATCAAAAACTGAATTTTTAATATTGGTAACATCTCATATTGTATGTTATGATTACATGGCTATATGATATGCTAATTGTTTACTAATTGTTTTATAACATGTTGATCTTAGAATTTTACGAAATAATTTTTTGTTCAAAGGGAGATCAAATCCAAGCTTCAATAGGAAGGCAGGTTATGCGTATGTTTAAATTCAAAGTAACTGAGCTTGGTTTGTACGTCATGAAGAACTTTTTGGTCGCGCACAATAATGTGAGGCTTAAGACCAATAAACACAGTTTCAAGTTGGGATTTACCCAAAGGACTACTGTTGAAGAATGTAATGATCCGCAGTTTGACCTGAGTATTTTCCATTTTCGGTCTTACAATCAGTTGATTAATGGAGAAGATGTCGACATGAACGAACTTTTTGGTAAGTATACATAAATAGGAAACTTTAGGCTTAACAATAGCTAATATTTAGTTGGATTCCTAATTCTTGCTATCGTCACTTTAAAATCTCGCAGATGTTATTGGGGAAGTAACAAGTTATGGTCAAGTGAAGACTGTTAAGCAAGGTGGAAGCCGGTTGATTGATATTGAGCTGCAGGATCATGAGTAAGTTTACCAAATTTCTTTTAATATTTTCACTTATTCAATATTAACTAGCAACTTTTTGGCTCAAAGGAACACCAAAATTATGGCTACTTTTTGGGGGGACTTTGTCGATCAGATATTGCCTTATTTAGATGCAAGTAGCGAAAAACCACTCATCGTGGCGATGCAATTAATAAAGGCTCACAAATTCCAGGGTATGCCATGAATTACCTCAACCATAAATATATTTTTGATGTTCTATTTCTATTCATGATTATTAATACCACCAATCTGTAATGCTTGCAGATAAATATTCAGTAGAGAATACTTGGAATGCATCGAAATTATGGATCAACACATATCTTCCTCAAGTGAACATGTTTAGATCGAGGTATGTGAAATAGTGTTTATCAAGTACATATTCAATATAGATAGTTGAAAATTTGAAAATTACAGATTGATTGAAATGCGAGGACATGCCTGTATTGGAATAAGTTAGATGTCTTCACAACATAGTTCAGCAGCTGATGATGACCTATCTTCTGGAAATTTAAAAGTCATTAGCATTGCAGAATTAGTTGACTGTCAGCAAGTAAGTATATTAATTTTGCTGCTTAAGTAACCAAAATAATTTTTTTATTATACGAAACTTAAGTGCTTATTCAATATTTTCATTTTTAGAAAGGTAGCTTTTGGATTAACGCAACCATAATACTATTAGATATTGAAAAGGGCTGGTCGTATTTGGGATGCAAGAAATGCACTATTGAAAAGGGCTGGTCGTATTTGGGATGCAAGAAATGCACTAAGAAGGTTGACAAACTGGGGTCTAAATTATATTGTCCTAAGTGTGACCAAACGATATCCGACTTTTCATTTGTATATCATACATTAATTTCAGATTTAGAATCCCCGTTAGAGTTTTCGATGAATCTGGCTTTATTGGCCTATTGCTGTGGGATAGAGAAGCAAAAAAACTAATAGGAAGGTCGGCTCATGAATTAACTGAAGGTTTAATGGAGGTATGTTAGGTACTCACTGCTTAAGTCGTATTCATTACACAACTCATACTAATATATCCCAGACTTCCTCTGCTGCTGCTGATTTATCCTATCCATTGGAGCTGGATTACATTCTCGAACGGAAGCTGCTGTTCAAGGTTTTTGTTAAAAGTGAGAACATCGCTAAATAGAAAGAAGTCTACAATGTTATGAAGATTTGCGATGATCCAGACCTTATAAAGGAATTCAATCCGCCATCCCCTGAAGAAAAATTGACTGTAAGTTAAAATTCTTCCTACCATTAGTTTATACTGTTTCATAATTCTTAAGCACAAATAATATATTACGCGACGAGGTAGAATTTACGCTATTAGATGTATAATTTTCAGAATATTTAGAACCTAAATGAGTTGTAATTATGTTTTCGCAAAGCTTTACATGAGGTGTTATACAGTAAATTACTTGGGCATTTCTTATGATATATAAACAGTTTAAACAAAGTAACAACATTTTATACTACATATTTGATCGAGCTTACTACAATACAATATTTATTAATATCTTTATTTAATAGGATTCTGATATCAGCAATGATGGAGCAGCAGTTGGAGATAAGGAGTTCAGTGTAAGTGCAACGATACACTATGCCTATAAGAATCAAAATTTCATATTTTACATTCTGCTCAATAAGCAATATCGTGTGTCTCTTGCACTCATGTGACTCGGACAAATTTAATCGTCAACATTATGATTGGTTAAGTTGTGGAAAATCAATAATATTATTGTATATTTTCTAAATACCATTGATTCAAAAATTACGTCTTCTCATTTGTAGGACTCTATGGCTGATACTGATGAGATATCTCCCACAAAAACACCTGCTAAGAGAACTAGACTGGACAATAGATCCTCTATAATAGATGTGGCTGATGAGAACAATGCACAACTCTCAAGCAACAGGGTGAGACGAGTAATTAAGAAGGAGAAAAAATAAAAATGCTGTAGAATTTCCTGAATGTTTCATCTATCTTTCAATTAAGTTCCTTCTGTTTCTAATTTCCTCATTTTAAGAGATACATACTTTTTAATGTACTTTGCACTTTCCTTTTATGTGTTATAAAAGTATGTTGCTAGCTATGCAAAATAGTATCTTTTCCAAGAAAATAGAAATCAACTATTAGCGAGAACTTAAAGTCTAATCGTTTGAGATAATTTACCCTTCTATGTTTCCGTTGGATATAGTATGCTCAAAACAAATGAAATAAACAGCTTCTGCTGGATAGGAAGGACCTCTTCTTTACAGATTATCCTAGGCAATGTAAATTTCTGTGATGAAACTAACAGTTTGCTGTGATATGACTCTGCCATCTCAAATTTCCTTCATATTGTTCCAGACCTTGAATTAATTCAGACTTGTGAAAAGTTCCGCAATAGAACATTTAAAACAATTAGAGGTTTTAAGGAGTTTTTTCGGGTGGAGAGCTTTTTGCATAAACAGTCAACTAGAACCTTGAATGGAGTAGGAATCTTGATCTGGCAATTCCTTCATTTGTGCGGCGCCATACACATGATTTAAAACTGGATATAAAAACTGAGATCTGATCCGAGCAGTTTTTCCATTTGTACTGTTATCAAAATATGCTGGAAAATAGTTGCTGGTTTTTGCATTTCATCAGTTAGTTTTAGAGGGATGGGGTAGACTGAATATTTTGATGCATACTAATTGCCATAAAGCTTAGGCTGCTTTGAGTATTGAACAGCAAGTGCAGATGAAGCACTCTCCAATGAGTCTGCAGACAAATCGGACTCACAGACAAAGCGGACAGATTTGTTCAATCTGTCTTCACATTGTTCCAGACCTTCAAAGAAAAGAGACTTGTGAAAAGTTCAGCAACCTTCATCTGACAATTCCTTCAATTGTGCGGCGCCATCTACAAGGTTTAACACTGGACATACATACTGATATCTAATCCGAGCAGTTTTCCCATTTGTAATGGTATCTAAATATGCTGGAAAATAGTTGCTGCTGTTTGCATTTCATCGGTTAGTTTTAGAGCGATGGAGTAGGGTGAATTCTTTGATGCATAGTAATTGCCAGAAAGCTTAAGCTGCTTTGAGTTTTGAACATCAACAGCAGATGAAGCACTCTCCAATGAGTCTGCAGTCAAAGCGGACACACAGACAAAGCGGATTAATTTGTTAATTTGGGAACTGGAAGCAAAGGTTGGTGAAGATTTTTAAACTTTGTCTCTTTTAACCTGATTAGGAATAACCTCACCAAATGTCGGAGTGTTACTAGTAAAATCAATCTTTTGTAACAAGTTAAGAAAAATCACAGATGCAAATCGTATCCTTAGAATGCTCAACAATGAAGATGTTTTATTATACGCATTTCAAGGAATACAGAGTTAACACTGTTCTAAATACTGACCATTTGAGTGCTTGCAGCCATACGTTGCCAGGGACCAAAGCGTACTCCCGCCCTGATACCCCAACTTCACGATTCGCCTGTCTCTGTGATAAAGATACCTCTTTCCACCTCAAGTTAAACGCAACATCTGCATTAAATATGCTCTTAATGATTTTTATTAGCACTCCATAAGATGGAAATGGTGCCGCTGCATACAGAGGCACCAACTTAGCATCTGATGGTGCTGAATCCTGTGCCACCTTCGACTACTTACAATACAAACAGACTTTCTGAAACGACCTCGGTTAGTCGTTTCGGAAAATAGGACTCCGATTGGCGTGCCGATAATTTTAAAATATTCGTAAGGTCCATTGAGACTTATCTATAAAATTTGAGCTAAATCAAACCTCGTTTGGTAAGCATCGGAAAAAGGTTTCAGTTTTTATTGTCGATAAATATTAAAAAGAGATTTTCGAGCTCGGTTTTGGCAAATGAGCTCCGATTCGAAATTCAAAAGTGCCGTTAGGTTCGTATGATTATTTATGACTTTTATGAACTTTTGAAAGTGAATTTCGATGTTGTTTGGCTAGTTTCCGCTAAAATGCCGAAAGGTAAATAATTTGACTTTTTCCATTTAATTCGCATCTTGAGTTTCGGGAGTCCGATTTGAGATCCGCCTTCGAGAGTATGTTACATATATTTTGTATAACTTGTATGCAAAAGTTGGAATTATTTCGAATATCGTAAGGTACCGTTCTAATTTTTACCGTAGCAGCGAATTTTAAAGGAAAAAAGAAAAAAAAAGACAAAAGACAAAATAAGAAAAAGACAAAAAAGGAAAAATTGATGGCGGTTGTAAAGATGAGCTTATAAGCTCGCTCATCTTTACAGAAACAGCAAAAAATGCAACATTAACAGAGAAAAGGAAATTACGCAGTGGAAGAGAAAAATGCCAGAAAATGGGAAAAGGGGCCGGAGAAAAGTAGAATTTTTACCCTGAAACATTCAGGTAATAATCCTAATATAGTATTTGAGTTTATTACGTGTGTTTAAATATATTTTGACGGTAGAAATTGAGATATTAGACATCGTCCTAATAAGTTCAATTAATAGTTTGAAGGGTCAAATGGACCCCGATAATAGAATTGAATATATATTCGTACTCAGTGAGTTATGAGCAATATATAAATGTAATTTATTTGGAGTTTGGTTATGTGACCTTAAACCCTGTACATAGGCCTAGCCTGCGTATTGCGTATGCAAATAGGGTATCAGGTTCCTAACCGGATTGCCCTAAGATGTGAGAAAAGAAGCCTTTAGCCTAATTTGATATATTTTTCTGCTTATTGAATAGAGTGGGATCGTTTGACAATGAAACCAAAGGATAAAGCGGTTGTTGATTAGCAATGATAACTTTTGGAAGAGGAAAGTGTTTATATCCATTTCTTTGGAGGCCCTTGGCCTTGTGGATATTCTACCACGTGTTTCTTACGTGTGTAGCTGCCGATAGGCGTACTCATTACGCCTTAGCTTTGAATTTACATTGTATATTATATGTTATGCCCTGTTGTTGGTATTGCATTGAGCATATGAGCATTGCACTCTGGTTTTGAGCATTGCATATACTTTCCGATAATCGATAAGAGTCCCGAGCTGGTGAAGGGTCAATATAGCATATACTTCCCGGTTGGCGATGAGAGTCCCGCACCGGTGAAGGGTCATTATTAAATATACTTCCCGGTAATCGATGAGAGTCCCGAGCCGGTGAAGGGTCATCATTTCATATACTTCCCGGTAATCGATGAGAGTCCCGAGTCGGTGAAGGGTCATTATTGCATATATTTCCCTGTTGGCAATGAGAGTCCCGCACCGGTGAAGGGTCATCATTGCATATACTTCCCGGTAATCGATGAGAGTCCCGAGCCGGTGAAGGGTCATTATTGCATATATCTCCTGGTAGACGATGAGAGTCCCGCACCGGAGATAGGTATCATGTATATGTGACCGCATTGCATCGTACCGCATTCATCCCATCTCATTGCACCGCATACTGATTATTGGGTGTATTGTGTTGTGTTTTATGTATGCGGTATGTACACCATGTTGTGGACATATCTCAGTTTGCCTATATATTTCTGGCTCGTATTCTGAGTTGCGGGGATCGGGTTGCACGCCGCAACGGTATAAATATATGGATCGGGGTGCACGCCGCAACGGTATAAATATATGGATCGGGTTGCACGCCGGAACGATATAAATATATGGATCGGGTTGCACGCCGCAACGGTATAAATATATGGATCGGGTTGCACGCCGCAACGATATAAATATATGGATCGGGTTAAACACCGCGACTGTATGATGTATTTCATATTGTTGATATGTTCGGGATACCTATATGTTTTGGCTATCTTACGTTCCTGGTTGTTAATGAGTTTGTTATTCCATACGTATTTTCAGTTATTATCTGGCTCTGCCTTTTCATAATTTAAATAAGAGGAATTTGGTTCATCTATTTCTTTTCTCCCTGGCTAGCCATCTTATTCTTTTAGGTGGCTAGTCTGCCCCACTTATTGAGTCCTTTTGACTCACCCTTGTTTGTTGTTTGTTTCTTGTCTATCTATTTCGTTTCGGCAGGTTCGCTCCAGAATTGAGTTCGCCACGTTGTGAAGAAGCGAAGACGACTTCACCTGTCAGGGTGAGCCAGCTTTTATTTCAGTTGCATTTTGCTCCCTTCAGGAGGTATCTGTCTTCTTTTGTACTCTTAGATGTCTAGTCTGGATAGCCCTAAACCTAGTATGTTGGGTGGTCAGCTGTAACTTCTTTTGTACAGCTTAGAGGTATCAGTATGTCTGTATTTCTTTCTAATTATTATTCTTATTTATAAATTGAATTATATATATTTTTCTAATTTAATTGGTAAGGGTTCGCCCGACGGGTTTAGGGGAGGATGTCGGGTGCCCACAAGGCCTAGCCGGATTTCGGGTCGTGTCACTTTCTCATCTAGTACTGAAGATGTATGTATGCCTGTCGTGCCTGTAACATATGTATGTGTAACACTTTAACCTACTCCGTGGAAACACACACAGGAAAAAACATGTTACCTAGAGAAGATACTGCGAATAAACTTCTTGCAATTACTTTTTCCAGATTATTTACATCATCATCCCACTCAAACATTCTTTTTCTTCTTAACAACAACTAGCAAGCATCACTTTTAATGTTTAGTTCATTAAAACATTAGGAATAACCACGAATAGAGCTCTGTGAAAAAAAAACTTTGAGAATTTTGTCCATCCGTCATAAAGCTACATAGAAAATAACACAATATGAGATGTAAAATATGTAGCTATACTTCCCAATACATATTTCAAGAGAATAAAGGCTAGACTGACATTTTAAAAAAAAGATGTTCACTCTCCTCCTTAAGATTAATTGACTTTGCTGTAACAGGTGGCCATCCTTCAACTTTAACCATTTGCACGCATAGTTTCAGCCCTTTATACCTAACCTTGTGACTCCTTCCATTGAGATGGACTATCACGGTATGTTACGATCTGGTTGTCAATTGGCATAGCTCACAAGTCCACTCTGCCAGAACTTGCTTCGAAGAAGTAATCTCGGGAAGTTTAATCTCTACTGCATCTGTTGGAGCTAACATTTCCATGACCTACATTCCTGTTGTCTTCTTCTCAATCTGAATTAGTTTTTCCTTCACACCTTTTAGCTGCAGTTCCATAGGACATCTTAGTCATAGGCTTAAAAGATTAGTTTTCCTAGATTGTAGAATAACAAATACTGGGGTAGAATAAGGTCGTGCTAATGCTTAGTCTCTGCAACAATCGCAGTTTGAAGTTTTGGAACAGAAATTTGGGTGCCTCAACGAAATATGATGAAGCTAAATATCAAGTATGGAATCTTTGAACATAAATTTGGGAGAGTCACCGACCAATTCAGCAAGCGAAGTTTCAAGCTTGAAATTTTATAACAGAAAACTAAGCTTCCATGCCCTCCAAGGTACAACTGTCAAAATTCAAATAAGAAAAGTGTAAGTAATTAAAATATGTGAGCATTTTGCGGCCAGTCATTATTTCCTAAAAGCAAATAAATACAATCATCCATCTAATTAAGGATGAGTTATAATAAATCATCCAAGTATAATTACAAAACCCACTGTAACTACTACTAAGGGTGGCTAACGGCCCGGTCCGGTCCGAGATCGGTACCGGATTCCGGTTCCAGTCCGGAACCGGGCCAAAAAAATTTGAAAACCGGGGTTTAACCGGCCTACCGGTCCGGTCCTATCCGGTTTAAAAAATTGGTGCCGGATCGGGACCGGTTCCGGCGACCGTTAAGCCGGTCGGTCCCGGTCTGGTCCGGCCGGTTTAACGGTTATTTTTAATTTTTTTTTTTTTAGTTTTTTTTAGGCAAATAAAATTAAAAATTGAAAAACTTAACAATTTATGTAAATACCATTTGTAATAATTAGGTAAATTATATATTTTAATGAAAAAAAAATAATTATGTAAATTATATTTTTAAATTTATTAATGTAAAGTAAATAAATAAACACTAAACAAACGTTAATTGGAAAAGAAATACATATAATTTATTGAAAATTCGGGAAATACATAATTCAAATGACGAAAACAAGCTAGAAATATAAAATTACAAAGATACTAAATAAACTAGAAATTCGAAAGTACATAATTGAAATGACATAGAAAATTTCTTAACCATTTCTTCAATTATTACGCAGATATATGCCCCCACACGACGACTCCATTCGTAATTATGTTGTCTTTCTAAGTGTTGTATAAGTTGATGATAGGTTCCACCCACTAAGCTCCACTCTCTTTCACAAATTCTACATTTAGCTTTGTGATCTTCTCTATTATACTCCATAAATTTCCAAATTTCAGAGCGACATCTTCGTTCAGGACGTTGTGGAGCAGCAGGAGCGGGATTAGCGGGAGCTTGATTTTTAGCTATTATAATTTATAAGTGTTTGGACTTTGGAAGAAATATAGAAAATAGCCTTTGAGAGTAATTTGAGAGATAAATTGATAGAAAATGCTAAATTGTGTGATATAATGATGAAATAATAGGGTATATATAGATAAAAATAGGTTGGGGAGGTATAGGGGGCGTTTAGGGGGGGTGATAGGCAAATATAGCCGTTTTTGGCCGTTGGCCAACGGCTATATTTGAAAGAGAGCCGTTGGCCCAAACTGCCGGTCCGGTTCCGGCCCGGTCCGGCAATTTGGGCCAAATATATTTTTTTTTGTTTTTTTTTTTTTTGTTTTTCCGTTGTGTTTTATTTAAAGTGGTGGATAATTTGAAAAATATTACAATAAAATATTATTAAGTTTTTACTTGTACATATATTTGAAATGTTTAGTTTATTTCAACGTTTAAAGTTTAAACTTAGAATTAAAAAACTTGTAGTATTTTTTTATACTTTGAACTTTGAAGTAATGAAATTTTTGAAGTGATGATTCAAAGTTCAAACTTTTGAATTAATTTGTTAAGTTCAAAATTCAAACTTTGAATTAATTTTAGAAAAATCAAATTTGAACTAATTAATTGTAGTATTTTTGCGCAAACTATAAATTAAAAATAAAAAGTATGAAGACAATAGTTGTGATTGAATTCCAAGAGTTGGAGCAATTTTATTGAATTGTTTAAGACATAAGTAGTGCAAACAATAACTAAACTTCAAACTTGTAAATTCAAAATTCTTATTTAGAAAATTACATTTTTTTAAACATATTAGCTAGTTTCTTGAGGATAGTTGTAGGCTTTTCTTTAGGAACTGGCCGTTGTTGATCTTGTTCATCATCTCCTTCTGGTTCTTCTTCTTCTTCTTCTTCTTCTTCTTCTTCTTCTTCATTGCTGGTTTGACTCCCTTCACTTGTTCCGTCGCTCAAAATTTAATCGAGATATGCTTTGCCTTTTTCCTTAGTAAGTTCTGGTAGACCAAAGTTTCTTCGCTCTGCTCTGATCCAATCCCTGAATAAAACTCCTGTCTCCATTGCCTCCTCCTTCAACGAATATCTGTGATCTCCAATTTGAAATCTTCCTTGGCTAAAAGTGCTTTCCGATGCAACTGATGAAGCTTGAATTGTTAATATATCCTTGGCCATTTTTGAAAGAATTGGAAATTGCGATTCTTGATTCTTCCAATAATCCAACAAATTCTTAGTTCCAAAGTTGTTAAGTTTCTTTGGATATTGAATTAAATACACTTGGAACTCGCTGTATTCCTCCCCGTACTCGTCCTGTTCCGAAAGCAACTTTTCGTCAAGTCCCTCAAAAGTGCTCATCCCCGCATGTGAAGAACTTTGCCCGGTGGATTGTATTGGTTCCGTTGGTGTAGCAGTGTCAGCCCAAGCTCTATACTTTGCAAAAACCGCCACGGTATCTGCATAAAGTTTAGCAATAGCATCTTCTACACTTAGATACTTGTTAGTAGCAATTTCAATAGGAGTAATTTCTAAATTTGCATATACTTCTCTAACAAGTCGTTCAGTTAACTTAATTTTAAAAGCAGGATGCAACACAGAAGCAATGTAAAAAAGAGGAGGAATTGGAAAAAAATATTTTCTAAATTTTTCAATCATTCTCTCTACAGTCGGTTTGTAAACTTCATATTGCTTATACATTTTCAATAATTCCGATATTTCAGCTATATAATATAACATGGTAGGAGTAGTTGGATAATACTGACCGGAAAATTCTAAAGTAGCTTGATAAAATTTTTGTAAAAACTGAAGAAGATGTTGAACAAGTTGCCAATCCTCATCCTTAAGATGATAGATTTCCATAAAATGTTTATTATACATTTGAGAAATAGGCACTCTATAGTCATAAGCGACAGTCAATGCATCATATAAAGTGTTCCACCTAGTACAAACTTCCTTTGGGACTCTCCTAATTGGCATTCCTAATTCTACACATTTTCTTTCCCATTCTCGTCTTCTTTCTTGGTTTTTATTTCTAAAAATATAAGTAATAACTATCTGCACCTTTTTGATAATGTCGTTAAACAAGTCAAGACCATCTCTTACTACTAAGTTGTAAATATAACATGCATACCTAACATGAAAAAATTCAGCAAAAGGGGGGGTTCAAAATAGGTATCAAGTTCCTAAGTGCATCTGTGTTGTTTGTAGCATTATCTACCGTAATACTAAAAACTTTGAAAAATAAAAAGTACGTACGACAAATTGATGAAGCTTTATTACAAATATAATTTCCCGTGTGTGGTTCATCAACAACTTTATAAGCAATAATACGTTTTTGAAATACCCAATCAGGATCTATCCAATGAACAGTAACAGTAATATAATCACATCTATTAGTAGAACGACCCATATCCGTAGTAAGACATACTCTAGTGTCAAAGTTATCAAACATATATCGCAAATAATCCTGATATTCGTTCTTAAATTTAATAATATCATTTTTAACAGTAGTTCTTGGAAAACCATGAAAAGAGGGATTATATATAGACTGAACATAACGAACAAAACCTGTAGAAGAAGGAAAACTATAAGGTAAACCCTCGAGGGCAACTAGTTTAGCAATAGCTTCACTATCCTTTTGTTTATCATAAGTAAGAAGCCCTCCTGTTGTTTGGTTAATTCTTGTTCGGGTACCCGAAAATTGATCATGCGCTACTCCCCCATGTTCGGTCCCTAAATATATACCACCCGCCCGCGTTGACCATTCTTTAGGATGTTTCTTTTGTAAGTGGGCCCTAAGTTTACCCGTCCCACCCTCATTACCCCCAGTTTTAAAAACCCACACCTTATCACAAATCCCACATGTGGCCGTCTGCGCTACAACATTCTTTGATGCAAATTCCCACACCTCAGATCTATCCTTACGTTTAGCCGGTATTCTAGTAGGAGGTTCAGGAGGCAAGTCAGACTGAACTTCGGGTGGACTTGCTTGAAATTCAGGTGTTTCTTCTGAATTAACCCCGCTTTGATTCCCATATCGTGCTTCTAACATTTCGTGATCAAGTATATTATCAGCGCTAACATTATAATAATATTGAGAATCATCTATGTGGGTGAACTGATTAGAACTACCAGCAATTTCTTTACCCCTATTTTCCCTACGACCACGTGCCCGCCCCCCACTACTAGTTCCAATTGAACCTCTTTGAGACATAATAATAGCAAATAAAATAAATATATATGACAAAAAATATTATAAAAGAGTAGAAGTAGGAACGACCAACCAAATATAACCAAATATAACCGTATAACCGGTTCTGTCCGGCCGGTTCCGGTCCAATTTTATACCGGTTCATCCGGTTTTTTTTTGGCGACCAACCGTCTGGTCTCAACCGGTCCGAGCCGGTTTTCGGCCCGGTCCGGTCAAAACCGGACCGTTAGTCACCCTTAACTACTACTACTACAATATACCCAGACACACAATGCAAGAGATATTACAAGTTGCACCTTCGCACTTCTACTAAAACTCCAACTAAGCGAGACAAAGTCCGCAGCCTCAACAGAAGCAACAGCTGCAGCTAAACTACTAAAAAATACCTGCAGAAGAAGCTGTAGCCCATTCACTTTACTTTGCTATAAACAGCCTGCTACACTCACAAATATTTGACACTGCAACCCCAAAACAAAGAAAAATAAATCGCGACCTACTCCTCTTCTATTCCCTCCTCCAATATGCCATGAAACCATAAGCACATTCTAAGCCAACCTACTAACACCTGCAGGCCAGATGGATACTAGCTAGATTCCCTGCACTAAACCTCAACTCTCAATAACATACATTGATCCTTTATGCCAAACTTGCAGCCTTCAAACCATAAAATAATTAAAACATACAAATTACAGGTCCTAGACCTGCAATCAAATCAATGAGATAAAACTGGAAATAAACATACTAGCAAATATAAAATCTAAATGCTTAAAAGAAAAGGGATGTGACCTTGCTAAGGGCAGTGAACTGAGGCGTCGATATGAGGAAAGCGACTCGACTAAACTAGAAGCACAGCCGACAACTCAAAAGACATAGAAGCGATCAAATAAATCCAATAGAAAGCAGTCATTATAGGATGCACAAGGGGTTGATTTGACACAAAGGGGTTGGCAAAAATTAAATATACTATACACAAAGGGGCTGATTTGCATGATTTCTGTATAGCACCAAGAAAATTAAGAATATTAAAATTAATGGAAGAAATAACCACAAGGAAAGCATTTTATAAAAAAAAAAAGGAAAAACCAAAAAAGAAAAAATTCAAAAGAGTAGTTCAGGAAGTCAAAGAGCCAAAACATCTACAAAGGAAAAAAAAACTGCTACAATAGAAGAAAGTGTGAACCGCCAGTCTTGAAGGAGCAAAATATTGAGAATACCTCATCTCATCTAAGCAAAACACTTTCCCACAAAAATCTTAAATCATATAATCTTTGTCCAATGGAAAACCAAAGGAGAAAACATGGAAGAATAGACCAGCTATACTTGGGAAATAAGAAAAAAGCAAGATCTTCTATGAATATTCCTAATGGTAAGAACTTCATCACTACCTTCAAAAATAATGTATATAACCGTATCCAGTTATACATTATCTAAAATCGACTTAATTTATGAACGGGTTACATTTATCTTACTGTATAAATAAACACTTGAATTTCACCAAACTTTGTTGGTTCAACAACTTTTGGTAAATGTTATTTAAAAATCTATCTTCCAATACTGATGTTTTGAAATATTAGTTCTAAAGATAATGTAACTGTTTCTACAGAGAGTAGCGATCAAGCAAATGTGGAAGAGATTATGGAGACAGTCCACACAAAACAAACAATTAATCCTTTGGGGGATATAACAAATGGTTAGTTTTCGTCTTGATCTTACTATATTTGTATCTCTATTTACGAAAAATATCAATGTTTAACCAAATCGATTATTTTAGTACCAAAACATGCAAATACATATCAGAAAAGGGAGAAGGAAATTTCACTTCCTGATTTAAATGAAGCTCCAGACAACCAAGGTAATGATACATTTTACTATTTATTATATAGTTTCTTCGGCCTGTTTGTTATTGAGCTATACTATATTACATTTATCTTATTAAAATAATAAATATTGAATATCTATGAACTTTCTTGATTTTGCATCCTTTTGTAAAGTAGTTTTTAATTCACTATTCCAAAAAATTAATTTTGAGCTATTAATTGTAAAAAGAATGTGATACATTCTACAGTGAATCGCGATGAAGCGCATTCAAGAGGAATTAGGATCTGCACAAAAGAAACAATTAATTCGTCGCATCATATAAGAAATGGTTAGTTTTCTTATCTACATAACTTTATTTGTATTATCTATTTATATAAAATATAAGGTTTAATCAATTCGATCATCTAACACTAATGTTAATACCAAACTTTGAAAATACACACCAAAAAAGGGGAAATGGAAATAGAATTCCTGACTTAAATGAAGATTCATCTACATGGGTTGAAGATAACTTCAATGATTTAAATGATAATCCGGACGATCAAGGTAATGACACAATCTGCTGACAATTAGACTCCTATTACATAGTCCCTGTTACTTTATTATCCAAACACCAGATATTAAGTCTTATTTTCATGTGTTGCCTCAACTTATTGTAGGTATTCAAAGTGTCAACCCAGATATGCAGAAACATCATAAGTTGCCTGATCTAAACTATCCTTATTCTGTTCCTGGTAAGTATCTTAAGTTATTGGTACCTTAGAATCAGTTGACATGTTATGAATCGCCATACAGACACAAGAGAGTAAAAATTATTTTTATATATTGCCTAACAGATCATGGAAAGCAACCAATGGTAGGCGATGAAAGTGAAGATGTATATGAAAATGAGAATGAGTGTGAAGGTATATCAATTAAAGATTACACAAAGTATTATTAATGCAAAATTAAATCACAATGATAGCAATACTAAGCATACCACTAACAATTTATCATCTTTTTTTTCGTAGAGGATGACGTCGAATGTAGAGACATTTGCAGTGAAGGTATGTTTGATGTGCCTTTCTATTATATATAGATATATAGGTATATATAATGTTGTATATATTTTAAAATTTATTTTAAATTATTAGGATATTGGAGATGCTACTTATGTGTGTGAACATTGTGGAGCATATTTTTGGTACGAAGAAAGAACTGAAAAGCGTAAAAAGTCTAAGCAGCCAAAGTTCACTTTATGTTGCCAAGGTGGAAAGATAAAGCTACCCACTGTAAAAGAACCTCCAGAAATTTTAAAACAATTGTTGTTTGGTTCAGGTTTGAGGAAACATCTATTTTAGTTTACTTATTATATATATTGCAATCAACATTACATTTAACTACATATATATGTCAGTATCTATATTTATCAATGCGCTACTCTTATCATACGCAGGACCTAAGAGTGACCATTTTAGAGAAAATATTCGGAGTTATAATTCCATGTTCTCATTTACATCTATGGGGGGAAAGATTGATGTCTCCATCAACAACACAAAAGGTCCTAGAACTTTCAGGTTGCGTGGGCAGAATTACCATCAAATTGGAAGTTTATTGCCTCCAGAAGGATCCGATCCAAAGTTCTCACAATTATATATTTACGATACAGAAAATGAAGTGGAAAATAAAATTAATGCTGTAAGGTTAGTATTACACACTTCCTGTCTGTTACACTTACTTTTTTGCAATGTCAACATCCCAATCTTTTTTCATCAGCTGCATACACTTATAAGACTGACCATATATGGGATCCTGCAACTATTGCAGACGTTTCAATGCTTTTGAAAAAATTCAGCATTTCCATCTGCCAGATACCTATCATGCATATGATGAAAGACTTTACTTTGGGTACTAATTAGTATGTCATTGTTTGGCTTTACAAATGATATCTTCCTGCATTGTTTGGAATATCCTGTGAGTTTTTCCACATCAAATTCTCTCCATCGTCATTTTACCTCATTCACCTATACTTTTCTTTTACGTTAGAAGGCACTTACAACTTCTTCCTTGGGTATTGGTGGGTGGTTGTTTGAATAAAGTCAGGGTATTCTGTTATGACTAACAATCATAACGTTCAGATTTTTAACAATAGGAAAACTTCATAGGATCACTTTCTCTATAATTGTTTGAAGTGCTGTCGTCTATAAAGCCATTAAGTAATACCTCGCTTCACACCAATTCTTCAGTTCAAGCAATGAGCCAATGGTTTTACATAACATTCAATTTAAATCTACAAGAATGACATAGCTCTTTTAAAGACCTTCTTTGGCATGTAGCAGCATTAAAAGTATTTAGTAGCACTCGATACAAGAAGATTCTAAGCCACTGTGAAATTGCTTAGGTGGCTTCAGTTACATGCTGCATAAATCAATACACAAAAGGACTTGACCTTTTCGTAAAATTAGATTACATAGTGTCTGCTTTATCTGCGTGCGACTCATTTTGATATAAGATGTTGTATCCACACTTAGACTCATGTGGCTTCCCCTTCTCAAGTTACATCCAACTTAAATCATCCTCATCTTCTATTGTTAGTAATGGACATTTACGTATTTACGATACACAAAATGAAGTGGAAAAAAAAATTAATAAAGTAAGGTTAGTATTACACACTTCCTGTCTGTTACACTTACTGATTTGCAATGTCAACATCCCAATCTTTTTTCATCAGCTGCATACACTTATAGTGCTGACTAAATGCGGGATCCTGTATCTATTACAGATATTTCAATGCTTTTGAAAAAGTTCAGCATTTCCATCTGTGAAATACCTACCATGCATATGATGAAAGACTTTACTTTGGGCACCACCTAGTATGTTATTGTTTGGCTTTAGAAATGATATCTTCTTGCATTGTTTGGATTATCCTGTGAGTTATTCCGCATCAAATTCTCTCCATCGTTATTTTACCTCATTCACCTATACTTTTCTTTTACGTTAGAAGGCACTTACAACTTCTTCCCTGGGTATTGGTGGGTGGTTGTTTGAATAAAGTCAGGGTATTCTGTTATTACTAACAATCATAACGTTAAGATTTTTAACAATACGAAAACTTCATAGGATCACTTTCTCTGTCATTATTTGAAGTGTTGTCTTCTATAAAGCCATTAAGTAATTCCTCGCTTCACACCAGTTCTTCAGTTTAAGCAATGAGCCAATGGTTTTCAATAACATTCAATTTAAATCTACAAGAATGACATAGCTCTATTAAAGACCTTCTTTGGCATGTAACAGCATTAAAAGTATTTAGTAGCACTCGATACAAGAAGATTCTAAGCCACTGTAAAATTGCTTAAGTGACTTCAGTTACAAACTGCATAAATCCATACTCCAAAGGACTTGACTTTTTTGTAAAATTAGGATACATAGTGTTAGCTTTATTCGCGTGCGACTCATTTTGATATAAGATGTTGTATCCACATTTAGGCTCATGTAGCTTCCCCTTCTCAAGTTACAACCAACTTACATCATCCTCATCTTCTATTGTTAGTAATGGATATTTACATATTTACGATACAGAAAATGAAGTGGAAAAAAGAATTAATGCCGTAAGGTTAGTATAACACACTTCCTGTCTGCTACATTTACCGATTTGCAATGTCAACATCCCAGTCTTCTTTCATCAGATGCATACACTTATAGGGCTGACCATATGTGGGATCCTGCAACTATTGCAGACGTTTCAATGCTTTTGAAAAAATTCAGCATTTCCATCTGCCAGATACCTATCATGCATATGATGAAAGACTTTACTTTGGGTACTAATTAGTATGTCATTGTTTGGCTTTACAAATGATATCTTCTTGCATTGTTTGGATTATCCTGTGAGTTTTTCCACATCAAATTCTCTCCATACTCAGTTTACCTCATTCACCTTTACTTTTCTTCCACTTTAGAACACACTTTTAACTTCTGAGATGGGTATTGGTGGGTTGTTGTTTGAATCAGCTCAGGGTATAATTTTATCACTAACAATCATTCTAAACTGTAGTCCTGTTTGAGGTTCTATTTGTTTTAAATTTTCTTTCCTTCTTTTTGGCTGCTATAGTTACCGACTTGAAGCTTGAATATATGTAATATAATGTTGTTCTTAAATATTGATAAATTTGATTTGATGAATGCTGAGTAACAAAAATTCAGCTTTCTCTTCTCAACCTGTTTGTATTGTTTTAATGATTACAAGATAACGATACAATTTTATAGTAACAACTGTAATCTTCTTTTCACAGTGGTGGTCAAAATGTGAACAAACTTCATGCTGAAATTGTTTTCGATCTGAAGCAAATGCTTGATGGCCACAATATTTTGGCAAAAACATTTAGAATGGTTAGAGATAGATTTGAAGAAGATAATGGATCCAATGTTAGACTTAGGTTGATAGGCAAAAGAAGCACCGATGGAAGAAGATACAACTTACCTATGACTTCGGAGGTAGCTGAGATTTTGAACCATCGAGAGAAGATAGAGATATCATTATTGAAAAAAAATGAAAAGTTACAAAGGATAAATGAATTGAATGCTGCATATTTAGGTTTACAATATCCTTTATTATTTCCATATGGTGAAGATGGATACAGAGAGGACATAGCTTTGAATGGGAATAAGAATGGAGGAAGGCAAGCTGTAAGCATGCGAGAATATTTCGCTTACAAAGTTCAAGAAAGGAAGAATGAATTTCCAACTATTGTGTCTGCTGGTAGATTATTTCAACAGTTCTTAGTTGATGGATATACAATGATCGAATCTTCTCGATTGAAATATATTAGAACTCATCAAACAAAATTAAGAGTTGCTATGTATAAAGGATTAGCAGATGCTATTTTGCGTTGAGAGACAGATTCTTCTTCTATAGGGCAAAGGGTAATTATTGGTTCTAGCTTTGTTGGGGGTGCACGATACATGATCCAAAATTACCAGGATGCTATGGCAATATACAAATGGGCTGGATACCCTGATTTTTTTATCACCTTTACCTGTAACCCAAAGTGGTCTGAGATTCACAGATTTGTAAAGCATAGGGGATTAAAGCCCGAGGATCGACCAGACATTCTAGCAAGGGTTTTCAAAATAAAATTGGATCACTTAATAAAGGGCTTGCGAGAAAATCAAGTTTTTGGAGCTGTAAAAGCAGGTATGTGAATCCTCTTTTGAAATAGATATTTAGTAAAAAAAGTCTTACTATACAGACGCTGAAAGATTAGTTATCTAATTCTTTATTTAATTTTTCATGCAGTGATTTATACGATTGAATTTAAAAAACGAGGATTACCTCATGCTCATATCTTGCTTTTCCTACATGAACATAACAAATATCCAACAGCTTCGGATATTGATCAAATAATATCTGCTGAAATACCAGATGAGTTTGAGGATAAACATTATTACAATGACGTTCAAAATTTTATGGTACATGGTCCATGTGGTTCTGCTAGAAAATCTTCTCCGTGCATGCAAAACGGGAAATGTTCAAAGAACTTCCCAAAAAAATTTGTTGATTCAACAACAATAGATGAAGATGGATATCCTATTTATAGAAGAAGGGATAATGGCAGAACTATAAAGAAGGATGGTGTTGACTTGGATAATAGGTTTGTGGTGCCGCATAATCGATTCTTATTGTTAAAGTATGGTGCCCATATTAATGTTGAATGGTGCAATCAATCAAGATCCATAAAGTACTTATTTAAGTATGTGAATAAAGGACGTGATCGTGTCACCGCTGCATTTACTCAAAGCTTGCAGGATGAAGGTTCGTCAAAAGTAGATGAAATCAATATGTATTATGATTGTCGATATATTTCATCCTGTGAAGCTGCTTGGAGAATATTCAAATTTCCAATCCACCATAGAGAACCTCCTGTGGAAAGACTAGCATTTCATCTAAAAGATGAATAGAAAGTCGTTTTTGCTGATAATGATCCCATCGACCATGTTGCCAACAGACCAACGGTAAGAGATTCAATGTTTCAGAAATGGTTTGACGCAAACAGAAAGTCTCCTGAAGCCAGAGAATTAACTTATGCAAAATTTCCTCTTAAGTTTGTTTGGAAAGCCAAAAAAAATTTGGGAGTGGCGAAAAACATCTCAATTTTCTATTGGAAGGATATTCTTTGTCTCACCTGGGAGCGTAGAGCTTTATTATCTCAGATTGCTATTGAATGTTATTAAAGGTCCAACACAGTATGAGGACCTAAGAACAATCGACAACATTGTCTATCCCACTTTTAGAGATGCTTGTTATGCACTTGGATTGCTAGATGATGATAAGGAGTATATGGACGCCATAAAGGAGGCGAGTAACTGGGGAATGCCATCGTATCTTAGGCAATTATTTGCTATGCTGCTGTTATCCAACTCAATGTCACGTCCAGAAAAAGTTTGGCAAGAAACATGGGTATTGTTATCGGAAGATATCCTCCATGAAGTAAGAGTGCTATTTTCTAATCCAGGTACTACGATAAATCTTAACTTTCTTTTTATGATATTTTGTGTGTGTTAAAAATTCAGGTGCCTTGAAGGATACAAATTAATATTCTAAGTTTAACAAAATACAAATACAATTGTCCTTCACTGTCAGATTTAGTGATTGTCACCATAGGAGTTTGGTTCATAATGATATTCTCTGTTACAAGGACTGCTGGCCCAAATTCTAATTTCTATGCTTGAATTTACCACAAACATGCTCACTGTAAGAATATTACAACCTGGAATTTATAATTAATGAAAGTAAATGTTATGTCAGGAGAGATGTTTGGAGAATTCGTTTGAAAAATAAATACCATGTCGTTTTATCTGCATTTTTCTTAACTAACCTATAACTAAGTATTACATGCTATGCATATTACTATTCAGGCCCAAAAATTTGAGAAACAGTTACGTAAAACACTACGGTTCGATACATTTGGTCGCACTAAAAATAAATAGATTATGTTGTAGGCTTTTATTCTATATATCTAATTAAGGATATGTTATAATAAATCCTCCATGTATAATTACAAAACTCACAGTACCTACTGCTGCTACAATATACCGAGACACTTAACGCAAGAGATATTACAAGTTGCACCTTCGCACTTCTACTAAAACTCCAACTAAGCGAGGCGAAGTACACAGCCTCGACAGAAGCAACAGTTGCACCTAAACTTCTACAGAATACCTGGAGAAAAAGCTGCAGCCCATTCACTTTACTTTGCTCTAAACAGGCTGCTACACTCACAAATATTTGACACTGCCACCCCAAAACAAAGAAAAATAAATCGCAAACTACTCCTCTACTATTCCCTCCTCCAATATTCCATGAAACTATAAACGCATTTCAAGGTCTGGAACAATGTGAAGACAATTTGAACAAATCTGTCCGCTTTGTCTGTGAGTCCGAGATTCTGCAGACTCATTGGAGAGTGCTTCATGTGCACTTGTTATTCAATACTCAAAGCAGCCTAAGCTTTCTGGCAATTACTATGCATTAAAATGAATTAAGCAGACTTAGTTTGTATCGTTTAGTTTTAAGCAAGAGTAATCTATGTCGCTTGATGAAACAAACTAGAGGCGAAGTTTGGTTTACGGAGTTGAAGCCCAAGGCGAATCTCATATATTTAATTTAAATACATTGATACTGTAAAAATATTTATTACAGTAGAGGTACTTTAATTGGTTATATTAAGTTATGATTTTATTTTTTTTAGGCTGACAAATTAGGAACCTATGTCATTTTAATTTGATGATATAAAATGATACGTGCATAGAAGTTTAACTCAAATTTAATTTAGTGCTATCTTTTCATGTCTTTTTCTTAGTATGGTTACAGATTCTTTTTCCTGCTATTTATTTAGTTTGTGTAGTCATAAAAATATAAAATTGATGCACATAGAAGCAGATTATCAATTAATGTCCTTTTAGAGTTTGATTGCTACTGAATTTATAACTTCTTATCTTATTTTTAGAGGCAGAGCTAACAGATGATGAAGTAAAAAATCGTTGCTTGCAAAAGGTGGAAAGAATTTTAAAAGGATGTGGAAAAACTTTACTTGATTTTCCAACAATGCCAACAGCTGTATACCATGAGGATGAAGTTGACAATAGCAATCGATTAATCCACGACGAGTTGCGATATAATAAGAGATCTTTAAAAGAGGAACATCAGCGATTGTTAAGCAACTTGACAACTGAACAAAGGTCAATTTATAATAGTATCATCTCGGCTGTGGATAAAAATAAAGGTGGGTTGTTCTTTTTATATGGTTATGGAAGAACAGGAAAGACATATATTTGGAGGACTTTATCATCGATGCTTCGATCAAGAGGAGATATTGTCTTAACTGTTGCATCAAGTGGTATCGCTTCTCTTTTATTACCAGGTGGTCGAACGGCTCATTCAAATATTTTCAATTCCTCTCACTCCTAATGAAGATTCAACATGCAATATCAAACAAGGTAGTCCTCTTGCAAATTTAATTATCAAGACAAAGTTGATTATTTGAGAGGAGGCACCAATGATGCATAGATACTGTTTTGAAGCCCTTGACAAAACTCTAAGAGATATTCTTAGATTTGATGTTCCATCCAGTTTAGACCAACCATTTGGGGGTAAGACAGTTGTTCTTGGTGGTGACTTCAGACAAATTTTGCCTGTTATTCCAAAAGGTAGCAAGCAAGATATTGTAAATGCTACCATAAATTCTTCATATTTATGGTACCACTGCCAAGTTTTACAGCTTACAAGAAACATGAGGTTGCAAGGAAATCAATTGGGCGAACACTCAGATGAGGTAAGAGATTTTTCTAACTGGATTTTGGCAATTGGTGATGGAAGGATTGAAAACTCCATTGATGGCATTGAAAGAGTTGAAATCCCAGATGATCTTCTCATTAATAACTGTGATGATCCAATAGCTGCCATTGTACAAAGTACATACCCTGATTATTTAACCCACTCAACTGACATAGATTACCTACAGCACCGAGCTATTCTTGCTCCAACGCTTGACATGGTAGAATCAGTTAATGAGTATATGGTATCACTCAATCACAATCCAGAAAAGATATACCTCAGTTCTGACACAATATGTATGTCTGATCAACCTTTTACAGGTTCAGAACACATATACACACCAGAATTCTTGAATAGTATAAAATGTTCAGGAATTCCAGAACACTCTATTACTTTAAAAGTTGGTGTTCCAGTGATGTTGTTGAGAAATATTGACCAGTCGTCCGGATTGTGTAATGGTGCCAGGTTAATCATTACAAGACTTGGAAATAAGGTTATTGAATCAAAGGTTTTATCGGGTAAAATGGCTGGACAAAGAGTGTTTATCCCAAGAATGACACTAACTCCTTCCGATACAAGAATACCTTTTAAGTTCTAGCGAAGACAAGTTCTAATTGTGGTATCTTTTGCAATGACAATTAACAAAAGTCAAGGTCAATCATTAGCTAATGTGGGAATATTTTTGAAGAAACCAGTATTTACACATGGTCAACTGTACGTGGCGCTATCACGGGTGACAAATAGAAAGGGGCTAAAAATTTTAGTTTATGACGAGAATGGAAAAATAACAACTGAAGCAAAAAATGTAGTGTATAAAGAAGTGTTTCGTAATTTAATTTAAGACTGTTAGTTTCTGTTTTCTGTTTTTAAGAGATATTTCTATTTTTGTTGGCCAATTGGCCACTTGGATATACATAATGAGATCTGATCATAGCAGTTTTTCCATTAATACTGTTATCTAAATAGCCTGGAAAATAGTAGTTGATGTTTGCATTTCATGGGTTAGTTTTAGAGGGATGGGGTAGTGTGAATTCTTTGATGCATAGTAATTCCCAGAAGATTAGGCTGTTTTGAATTTTGACAAACAAGTGCAGATGAAGCACTCTCAGTCAAATCGGCCTCACAGTCAAAGCGGACAGATTTATTCATTTTGCGCTGAAAGCAAAGGTTAGTGAAACTTCTCAAACTCTGAATCTTTTAGCCTGATTAGGATTAACCTCAACAGATGTCGGAGACTTAGAAGTCAAATTACGTTCTGGACTTACTTTTATAGGTTAGTCTATATATCATTTGAAATTTTTTACTTACATGTCTCACATTTCTATCATCTTCTTTTATGCAGGTTATGCAAATTTCATTCCTTTATATCTCAATTGCAATTGACTTTTCAATTATTCTAGCTAGAAGGTAGAAAGCATGCCACATAGGTTTTCAGGTTTGTGTTACTTTATATGTAACCGATGGATAGAGGAGTTGTCTTGCTATTCTCTCCGATTTTACAGTTAAACTTATTTGAGTTTTTCATGAACTCAGTAATTTCTACAGCCTGTCAATAAATGTATTAGAGCTATCCTCCTCAAGAGAACACACTGATGAAACCAAGCAATAAATTAATAAAATTATGCATGAAAATGAAATAATACTGAGAGGCGACTTATAAACTAAAGTTAATTTATAATAGATTTGGTGAAAAGTTTCAAATAGAGATAATGTAGGGGAACTTTTTTGGAAATAGTTATTTTTAAATGAGAATAACCAAATCATAAAAATTACTGAGGTTACTGAGGCGGACAAATCGGACACACAGCCAAAGTGGACAGATTTATTCATTTTGGCTCTGGAAGCAAAGATTAGTGAAACTTCTCAAACTATGAATCTTTTAGCCTGATTAGGAATAAACTCAACAGATGTAGGAGTCTTAGAAGTCCAAGTACGCTCTTCACACTTTTCCCTATGTCTCATCCCATGAAGATGGCACTTCAAGTCATGCTCTGATGTGGTTGTCGCTTGACAAACCGCACAAATCCACTCTGTCTGATCTTTCTTCAAAGATTTAATCTCTGGAAGTTTGCCTTGCACACCTGTTATTTTCTTCTCAATCTTAGTTAGATTTTTCTTCACACTTTTATACTGCAGTTGCACAGTTGACATATTAATCACTCGCAAACAAACCTTTTGCATGATTATAGGATAACAGATAGCATTGCACTAGAATAAAATCTAGACTGTTTATTTAAAAAAAATATATATGGTCACTATCCTTCTTTTAGTGGACTCAAATATTCACAAGAAAAACAGTGGATCGAGCAACTTCAAATGGATAATTTTTAAAAAAGCTCACAAGTTTAAATACAGATGATTATTTTAGCTCAGACGATGTTTCTACTAAGTCTAAAAGAAAATGCAGTTGATCTCAGTGTACATTCTCAGTTGAATCTTGCAATTTAGCTTCATCTTGGAATCTCCCGAAATGGGCCGCTAATAGTATCAGTAGCGGGAACTTAGCTCTTTGTCATGAGAACATCACTTGTCATCAATCATCGCTTAACAGCTCTTCTGCATCTGCTAGAGCTAACTTTTCCCAGACCTGCATACCTGTCGCCTTCATCTCATTATGAATTAGATTTTTACCTGTCGCCTTTTTCATGAATATATTGATCATTTTTTCTTCAGAAACTAACATATCTATATATGAGACATCACTGTGATTTGTTGTTAATACATCACTGTGAGACTTGCGAATACATCGATATGCCAGGAAGGGATGTAAATAATTTGATGAGCTTTGCCAGCGAAGCCAATCTTCACTTGTGCTAATCCTGGACAACTAAGGAATTCTGCTTTTGCTGGCCACTTAGTTTTCTAAATTATTTTGAATGGCCATTCTTCACTTATGCTGCTCCTATTCACCTGTAATCCTCCATTTAGAGAACAATAATGCATTTGCTGGTGTGGAGAAGCTTGTGCGCAAAATTGAAATCGCTCATTGGGGCGTCAAACAAATTACTGAGCATTACAGCTTGGTACATGCTGGTGCTCGGCATAAAGGTATTTTCTCAGGGTCAGGATGCCAATAATTATATGTAGTAATAGAAAACTTATATAGTTTTGAATCTTTGAAATGTTCAGCAGGTACTAAACCACTAGGTACCGAAAGACACTAACAAAGGTAATTCATGAAAGTTTGGTGACACTTGGTATCGGCTATTGAGGCGGCCTAAATAGGAATGATCCAAAGTTCAAGAATTAAAATATAATTGAATGAGGTATTTTAGTATCCAATGCACTTTATTTGTTGCGTTCAATTATTACAATCTTATTTGTTGGGATGAACAACACATTACTTTAGGCTAATTCTTTGCCATTGCATTGCAGTAGTTTGGCAGAATAAGAACAATTTTGCGGTGATGTAAAAGATTGTTTCATCATCTAGCAGTCATAAAGAAATGAAAAGTCGTATCACACATACTTCATCATTCATCGACCATTCAATTTCTCAAAAACTTGAATGCCGAACACTTTTATGACGAACACCAGCATGTACCAAAAATTATGGAATGAATTTGTCTTCTTGCCATATTTCTAACAAAACATTGGTTTCAATATCCTAAATTATCCTAAATTACAGGTATTGTGATTATGACCGATATGCATTTATTGACGAATGATCTATATACCTGTCGCCTTCATCTCATTATGAATTAGATTTTTACCTGTCGCCTTTTTCCTGAATATATTGATCATTTTTTCTTCAGAAACTAACATATCTATAAATGAGACATCACTGTGATTTGTTGTTAATGCATCACTGTGAGACTTGCGAATACATCGATATGCCGGGAAGGGATGTAAATAATTTGATGAGCTTTGCCAGCGAAGCCAATCTTCACTTGTGCTAATCCTGGACAACTCAGGAATTCTGCTTTTTCTGGCCACTTAGTTTTCTAAATTATTTTCAATGGTCATTCTTCACTTATGCTGCTCCTATTCACCTGTAATCCTCCATTTAGAGAACAATAATGCATTTGCTGGTGTGGAGAAGCTTGTACGCAAAATTGAAATCGCTCATTAGGGCGTCAAACAGATTACTGAGCATTACAGCTTGGTACATGCTGGTGCTCGGCATAAAGGTATTTTCTCAGGGTCAGGATGCCAATAATTATATGTAGTGATAGATAACTTATATAGTTTTGAATCTTTGAAATGTTCAGCAGGTACTAAACCACAAGGTACCGAAAGACACTAAAAAAGGTACTTCATGAAAGTTTGGTGACACTTGGTATCGGCTATTAAGGCGGCCTAAACAGGATTGATCCAAAGTTTAAGAATTGAAATATAATTGAATGAGGTATTTTAGTATGCAATGCACTTTATTTGTTGCGTTCAATTATTACAATCTTATTTGTTGGGATGAACAACACATTACTTTAGGCTAATTCTTTGCCATTGCATTGCAGTAGTTTGGCAGAATAAGAACAGTTTTGCGGTGATGTAAAAGATTGTTTCATCATCTAGCAGTCATAAAGAAATGAAAAGTCATATCCCACATACTTCATCATTCATCGACCATTCAATTTCTCAAAAACTTGAATGCCGAACACTTTTATGACGAACACCAGCATGTACCAAAAATTATGGAATGAATTTGTCTTCTTGCCATATTTCTAACAAAACATTGGTTTCAATATCCTAAATTACAGGTATTGTGATTATGACCGATATGCATTTATTGACGAATGATCTATATACCTGTCGCCTTCATCTCAGTATGAATTAGATTTTTACCTGTCTCCTTTTTCCTGAATATATTGATCATTTTTTCTTCAGAAACTAACATATCTATATATGAGACATCACTGTGATTTGTTGTTAATACATCACTGTGAGACTTGCGAATACATCGATATGCCAGGAAGGGATGTAAATAATTTGATGAGCTTTGCCAGCGAAGCCAATCTTCACTTGTGCTAATCCTGGACAACTCAGGAATTCTGCTTTTGCTGGCCACTTAGTTTTCTAAATTATTTTCAATGGTCATTCTTCACTTATGCTGCTCCTATTCACCTGTAATCCTCCATTTAGAGAACAATAATGCATTTGCTGGTGTGGAGAAGCTTGTGCGCAAAATTGAAATCGCTCATTGGGGCGTCAAACAGATTACTGAGCATTACAGCTTGGTACATGCTGGTGCTCGGCATAAAGGTATTTTCTCAGGGTCAGGATGCCAATAATTATATGTAGTGATAGATAACTTATATAGTTTTGAATCTTTGAAATGTTCAGCAGGTACTAAACCACTAGGTACCGAAAGACACTAACAAAGGTACTTCATGAAAGTTTGGTGACACTTGGTATCGGCTATTAAGGCGGCCTAAATAGGATTGATCCAAAGTTCAAGAATTGAAATATAATTGAATGAGGTATTTTAGTATCCAATGCACTTTATTTGTTGCGTTCAATTATTACAATCTTATTTGTTGGGATGAACAACACTTTACTTTAGGTTAATACTTTGCCATTGCATTGCAGTTGTTTGGCAGAATAAGAATAGTTTTGCGGTGATGTAAAAGATTGTTTCATCATCTAGCAGTCATAAAGAAATAAAAAGTCGTATCCCACATACTTCATCATTCATCGACCATTCAATTTCTCAAAAACTTGAATGCCGAACACTTTTATGACGAATACTAGCATGTACCAAAAAATTATGGAATGAATTTGTCTTCTTGCCATATTTCTAAAAAAATATTGGTTTACATATCCTGAATTACAGGTATTGTGATTATGACCGATATGCATTTATTGACGAATGATCTGTATATTCATTTTGCACATCTGACTATGGGTTGGGTTGTAGGGTGTGTATCCACTAAAAAGCAAAATTAATCTTCTGTGAAGCAGATTTTAAACAGGACAGTTTGAAGAAAATTCTTTTTGATATTTCTTTTGTTCTGCCGAACTCCCTTGCGAACTCACGTAGAGAAGAGACTGCATTAACAATCAGATTTAAATTTTATAGTAACTAGCTGCGGTTTTCCGTGTCCTTTCTCTTTCTTATTCTTGAAATAGTTTTAATAAAGTTTTTATTTATGGTTTTGACATTTAATTACTTGTGTCACCATCTGATTGTCACTTTGCCTATATTATGCATTTCTTTGTTAGGCATAAATTTCTACGACTTATTCATCTTTATTGTGCGCTCTACCTTTACAAATGCAATCCTACTTCAAAAACTTGCACATGAAAATAAAGAACAAAGTCAGAAATTCTCAGAAATGAAAAAGCATAGATATTTCAACCTCAAATGTATAAGAAGAACTGCTACGAAGATGTAATTCATACAAAAAATGACAGCCTAGGCATATTAATTAATCTGAGGAGAAACTTAGAGGATCACTCATTTACAAAGCTCTATGCTGCTGTTGGGAGAAAATATGTACAGATATATGATGAAAGTGAGGTGACTGAAGCTGTATTGAAAATATTTTATCCATCATGTATATTCGTTCTCCATTCTATTAAAACTAAATCCTCACGTTATTATGACGATTAACCATTGTGCAAAGATAGTTTTAACACTAAAGAGATACAAGTTTTTTATATTACAACAATATACGTCTCAATTAATATAGGCCGCGCATCCGCGCGGGTACTATACTAGTGTCATTAAAGGCAACTCTTTTTAAGTTACTTTAAATTCCCGACACCACTTACAAAAAATCATGTGCCACTAGTTATTTTAAAGCATAGTATTATGCATTATATACACAGGAGCCGCAAATTATTTATATATGTATGTATAAACTTCTACTCCCTTTATTGAAATTTATATTACACACTTTTCCTTTTAATTACTAAAAAATTTGTTACCGTTCTGTGTTCCGAAACAATTTAAGTTTTTACTTACCATTTTACTCTTAATGAAATGAATTTTACCCACAGAAATTTCTATAACTTGTGTTAGACCACAAGTTTTAAAATTTTTTCTTACTTTCTTAAACTTCGTGCCAAATCAAACTCTGTCACATCGCTTTATAAAACATTTAGCAGCATCTAACGTATAAAATGACTAGTGGGTGCATGGTTGTGAGCCCGACAAATAATACTACTATATGTCTCACATACTTGTGTGAGGGTGGTCTTTATTTGCAAAATGGCCTGTGGGTTCCACAATACCTATTTTTTTAAGGGAGATTTACATTATTATACAACCCTAACACCATATTTACAAAACATAGCAAGACTTTTCCACTTTACAAAACATAGCAATAGTATTTTTACATTGTATATACAAATCTCCATTAAACCATACAAATGCAGGATTCACACCTTCCCAAGCCAGCTGCCAGTGCTGCCACCAGTGGCCGCTGGCCAGTCGCCGCCGGCCGGCCACCAGCCGCCGGTGGCAGGTTGCCGGAAGTCTTTTTTTTTGTTTTTTTTTTAAATCTGGAAAAAAAGCTTATAAATATACAAAACACATTCATACACATAAATACTTAAATACAAAAATATACTAAATACAAAACTTTACAAAAAAATATCATACACTTGAAATACAGAAAAATACATAAACATATAACGAATATACAAATAAAAACGACTAGATATTCAAAAAAACTTAAATGTATTTATACAACAAAATATACACATACACATAAATACATTCTTATACATGTATATACAAATAAATACAAATATAAAACCAAAAACCAAAAATATAAAGAAGTAGCAGATCTGAATATGTATATACAAAATACAAATATATACATAAACATACACATATATACATATACAAAAGGGAAAAAAAAGAAAAAAAGAAGAAAATTTGAGTATGCATACACAAAATACAAAATTATACATACACATACAGAACAAAAAAACAAAAAAAAAAACAGATCGAGAAACACAAAACTCGCCGGAAAATACATCGATCGGAGAAGCTGCCACCGCAGTGCAGCAGCGCCGCCGCAGAGGAGCGACGCCGCTGCACTGGTGCAGCAGCATCAACGATTAGACGTGGAGGAATAAACAATGGCAGCAACAGTGAAATAGCAGGGGCGCAGCAGCACCAGTGATGGTATTGCCTGGAGGAGCAGATTGATTAGTCGGTGGAGTAGGGAAGAGGGTGGCGGTGGCGGATGGGTGGGTGGATGGTGGAGGAGGGGAGAGAAGGATGGAGAGGGAGAAGGAACTAGGGTTTTATGTTTGGGGAGGGGAAATGACAAAAATGAAAAACTATTGTTATGTTAGGTAAATAGTGTAAAAGTATCGTTATGTTTTGTAATTAAGCAATTAGGGTAGTTATGTAGTGTAAATTTTCCTTTTTTTAATGTCTCCTATTCTAGACACATCACCCATCCTCATTAGCCCCCCCCCCCCCCTCTTGCCACCACTACCAACAGGGGTGGGCCTAAGTAGAGCCAAGGAGGTTCAACTCCTTCGCCAGAAAATTATACTATGTAAATAGGGGGAAAAAGAGTTTTTTTTTTTTTTGTTTATATATATATACCCTGTTGAACTCCTTGACAATAAAAAAATCTTTTAGTGTAGTGGTAACTGGATTCAATAAGCGTTCTAGGTCCCAAGTTCAATTATCAAATATAACATTCTTCTATTTTAGAATCCACTTCCGTAAATTTGTGGGACTGGCCCTCACTACCAAAGAGAAAGCTTGAAGGGGTTATGGGACGGGTGGTGTGTTTAGAATATGAGAGATTAAAGAAATACTCATTATGGCACTCACAAGTCATTTGGCAAATAAAGACTATCCTCATATGAGTATGTGTTAGAATGTGAAACATGAAGCAAGAGTACTGAATTATGAGTGCATTATGGGAATGTCATTGCGGAGATCATATGAATGCAGGATTGCGGAGATCATATGAATGCAGGATTGATATTCAACATGCTATTTGAGATGATAAACCCGATACAACTGGTTACAAAGGGGTGACAGACATGCAGTGGGTTCTGTTTTCAGAGGGATTCTATTGAGGCATATTTGGTCAGTAAGGAGCACCATCATGCTATGCTGATGGGATGATTTCATGCTAGGCTGATGGGATGATTTTGCAAATATGGGTCATACAGTAAGCAATAACTCAGTTTTCTTGACTGCGGGATATCCACTAGTTGTAAAGGAACTCCCTTAGTAGTTGGTTAGCAATTTTGTCCTAGCGAGGCATGAACTTAGCCGGAATGTCAAGTGAAGATCACGTTTGAGAGGGGGTTCAATTGCATCAGGAACTTGTTGATTCATGTAGTATGCAAAGCAGATGTAAGGTGCTGCACTAGAGAAGTGCAACTTCGATTACCAGGTGCAAAGCTTCTCTTAAAACTGTAGATTTTTTTTCCGAATTGCTACTTTGCTACGAACAACGTAAGGTTATCTCAACTGCAAGTAAGGATGGTCTTATTCATCATGTTTAGAATATGAAAAGACTTGGCCAAAATATGAAGAATCGTCAGTCTACGCAAGCATTTTCTTTCATTTGTAAATTAAATGTTCGTTTCTGATGCAGTCCATGTCAGTGCGGATCAAGCTGTGTTCGTGCCATCAAGACCGGTCACACGAAGCCAAGCTAAAATACTGCACGATGTGCATGTTCATCTAGCGTGGTCGGGAGGGAGCAACGACTCAGATAATGAGTGGCCGCGTGCCAAATATGGAAGCTATACATTCCAGCTCGAGCCCGAAGCTGAAAGTGCTCAAACACTAAAGGTTGCCGCCGAGCTGTGAAGCGAGCGAAGGGCTGCACTTGCGCCCAAGGCAGAAGAGCGCCCGAGCCACAATACATAGTTCGACCCTGCGTGGCCTTATTTGATAGGCTGACTGTGGCCACATTTACTATCTTAACCTTGGGGCTTCCTATATAAAGCCCTTAGCCTTTCATTTGTTAGATACCTAGACTTTGAATATTGAAAATAGTTTTTGAGCTTTTGTCTCTGTCGTGAGAAACCCCGAGCGGGAACTGGGAATGGAACTTGTGTCATTTGATGGATTCCAATTGAACTCTTTCCTCTTTGATCATTCGGTTTGCAAGAGTAATTGTATTCTTGAGGATCGTTGCTTAGTATAGGTGCATATTCACATAGTTTCAGAAGGTATCAAGATTAGTTCCTTGATATTGGTCGAATGAGTTGAGTTTGTCTCTTGCTTTTTATTTTTACCTACTTCCGCATGTGTTTGTTGCATCACCTCGATATCAACCTCGAGTTGTATTGCATAGTCAAAGGCAGACTCTTGGCGGAAAAGAAAAAAGATCGATGCGGCTGAAGAGAGTTGGAAGGCCAGGGAGAACAAGAAATTGGCCAAAGAAGTGCAGGCACAGATGAAATACAACTCATAATTGATAAGTCCCTTTGTCTGCCAACAGTTGCTCATTAGTTTACATATTTCTCACGCTTTCCTTTAGTACTAGTTCTTCATTAATCCATAATCTCTACCTAAAGTTGGTGAAGTCAGACGTTATGCAGACTTTGTATTTGCTTTTCTTCATGGACTTAAACCTCTCTGCGTTGTGATTAAATACAAAGAAGGCAATAGAAGGAAGACGTCCAGTTTGGATTTACGTTCAGTATATCTACAACAAAGACTAAATTTTTGCTAAGGAGATTGATGGAAGATTACCGCAAGAGGGAGAAAGATTGGTGTTCATTGCCTATTAAAACAACATAGGATAGAGTACCAAGAAAAGTCCTTTGATGGGTATTGGAGGAGAAAAAACTCATTGAATATATGGATGTCATAAAGGACATGTGTGAATGAGTTGTCACTAGAATGAGTGAATATATATATTTATCAAAATGCCGTCAAAATTGATAACAGTTAAGTATAATGTTTTGTGCATTCAGAATTCTGGAAGATGTAGTTCAAACATGCCTCTTAATCAGTAATATGTACAGCAAACAATAAGCAGGGAAGATATATATTTGAAAGCATTTTTTAATACTATATGGGACTGGAAAACAAACACTTTAGTCAGCCATTTTCCTTCTACTAAATTATAAATTCCCAAAATTGCAACTTTATACCTTCTATGCAATCAAAAGATTAGCAACTATTGGTGAAGAGAACCAAAAAAGAAAGAAAAAAAACACTAAACAGCCGGAGGTTTAATAATCCAATATCTGGTATCTGAAATCCATTGACTCTGATTCGGAGATGATCTCGCCTTGGAGATGACCTTGCCTATTACTACTAAAAATGACAATGACATATGATGAAGATTATTGCCTCATAATTGTTGGTTGGTGCTAAAATTTTACTATGATGCTATTCCAGGAAACCGGTCTGTGTCAAAATGGCGTTCCTCAATTTGCTGAGATCTCTTCCTTTGAGTGTCCTACCAACTCCTTCACACATAGAAAATGGAGCAATCTGACTTCTTGCAATCCTTCTAGCTATATATTCATGTGGTGGTACCATTCCATCACCATAATCACACTCTTCATCTTCTATTATATTAAGATTTTCATAATGGTAACCATTGTTCTCAGCATTATCCAATGAACCATTCCTCAAGATTCTACTTGATTTCTTGTTATAAATCTTGCTCCAATCAGGAATATTGACAGGAGCAGATGATTGTTGGTGCACTGAAGTAGTTTTAGCTCTAGGGATCACCTTTGGAGCAGTGGCTAATTTCCTCTTATTCACCACTGAATTACCTGAAAATCCTTTTCTTTCCTTCACAACAGCCCATATATCTTCTTCTTCAAAATCACCATTTTCCATTGTATTAATTTCCTCTGTTTTTTACTGCTCTGTAGCCACCACAAGAACTCTCATGAGTTACATGTCCCACAATTTCAAGAATGAGCATGGAAAAGGTCAATTTTTTTATTGAGTTTAAGTTTTATGTTACGATATTAACGCGGATGCTTTATGCGTCCTTTAATAAATCACTACTATAATAGACATTAATCAATCAGTTGATAAAAGAAATGAGTTTCAATTTTATACATTGACGTAAAAACATGGTAATTATGGATCAATTGATATCTTGATAAAACAAATGAAATGAGTTCAAGTTCTTTGTACTGATACAAAATTAACTATACATAAATCAATATACAACAATAACTATGCCTCAATCCTTTTGGATTGAGATCGGTTATATGAGTCCCAGTGATCATGTTTCAACAATTATGTTCAATTCATGTCTTAATCCAATACTAGATATACATACATCAATATATAGGCATTATTGATAACTTGATAAAAATGATAACTGACCTGTTATAACAGGATGAGTGACACTGATATCATAAGAAAAAAACTTTATGCTAATAGCATATATAACTTTACTCCTTTCTGAATACCAAGAACCAGCTAGCAAGACTACCAAATATTTATAGCTAAAGGAGTTGCTTATTTTTCTGATGAAAAGTTGGATTTTTGGGGAAATCAAGAACCTTCTCTGTAGCTGAAAGATCCCAGGAGCTATTTTACTGTGGCTTTGCAAAACTCCAAAGGAGATCACAGAATTCAAGTGTTCTCTTTTACAGGTAGACCAAATATGACATGAGTTTTGAAACTTTCGTGGCTATCAAAAACTGAAACTGAAGCAGAAAAAAGACTAAAAGAAAATGATTTTTTATAAATGAAATTCCAGTTTCCACTATGTGTCCAGAACTCCATTACTTTATAAAATGGTTTATTGTAAAAAAGGAACATGGGGAAAGTCCAAAAAGTGCCCACAGATTATAAAGTTGTAAAAAAGAGTGAAATTTAAGGGGCCCATGGGAAATCCTACAAACCAATTGTCACGATACCAGTGAATTTGCCCACTTCAATGAAAAACTTTATTGTATGCAAAGATTGTTGAAGTGACATTTTTCCACATAGTGAAAGATATGGCAGGTACAATTAGAAAGAAAAAGATTAATATGGGTGGATTTCAATTAGTTGATAGGAATAAGTTTTAGTCATAATTTTTATTTTTTAATCATTCTATATCTAATGTTGCAAGTACCACTAATCCGGAATCATGCCCTATAGGTATTTTATGAAGATAAAACGCTCAATATCAAGTGGTTCTTCATTCTCAGCATGTGAATCAAGGACCTTTGGTTACAACTGTGGAGATCATAATCATGTAACCACACCCTTGGTGATTGTTTTAGTTATATTAATACCCTAAATGTATGTTCAATATTTGTAAAATCTTTTAGCTTTTATCAAACACTTCTATGCCCGTAGAAAAAATTAAAAAAACATCAAGTATAGTGTTAGAGAAACTTTCTTTTGGTCAAAATTTATATATTATAAATTAAGATTGAGATGGAGTAATATTTCAAATTAAATAACACGAGTAGTGACAATTCATATAATCGATCTAATTAAACCATAGTAATTGTTTATTATTTTGATGTATTTGATTGATAAATGGTTGCGGATAAACATAAATTGATATGCCTTGAATAATTGAACATCTGATAACTATTTTGATTAGGAAAAAGTTGGAGACAACCCATTGGTTAGCCAACTTTCACTATTTGAAACCTTATCCAAATTCAAATCCAGGAGACAACTATGCTCTGCATCAAAACCAGCGGAAATGCCCAGTGACTGTTTTAACAAAAAAAAAAAAAAAAAAAAAAAATTAAGGGGTGGAATATGCAAAGCACCTAGCTGGTGAAAGTAGGAGGGTTTTGGAGGGGGGGGGGGGGAGCTTACCCAAAATTTTATATCATTTGGTTACATTTATTTCAAGTGATTTGACGTTAGTGTAATAGTGATTAATCCCAAACTATTAGATCTTTCACCAAGATTTCAAGGAGTTCCCAATAACAAGTATCAACAAGGAAGAAGTAGCACTTTTGGGCAACAAGGTAAACTTTTATCCAAAGTTCAATTACTATAGTACATTGAATATTTGAATAGTCGTCATGAATGAAAACTACTACAACAAACTAGAATTTGCTCTAAACATAGCTAGAAAATCAGAGAGTTGAATATTGGGTTCAAGAAGGAAGAACTATGATTCATTGATGGTAGAAGTTTACTGTTGAACGGATAGCGAGGATTGGAGCTTACAGTTGAGCTTGAAAAAAGGAATACAAGCCGAGTTAAGATGTACCTTCATTAAGATCGTTTTCTCACTGAGATATACTCAAAGCAATTATCTCACTTTTTTCCATAAAAAGTTTCATATAAGTATTAAACATTCTAAGATCAAAAGAAAATTAAGGTAGCATAAACTAGCTTTTTGAGCCAAGAAACAGACAAGTGAAAAAGAATTTGAAAAGTAAACAAAATACTTGTAAAGAGAAAAACAAAGAAGAAAATATGAGCTTTAACCCATGCCCTTCGCAGTATTCTGGTGAAAAACAAGTCTATCTTGTGATATGCGCAACAAAAGAATCCAACTCCATTCTAGAAGAACCCCCTTGCTCTGTGGATTGCCTTATAGTTAGTCCGAGTTCTTCTGCCCTTTTCCTAATCACATCACCATCTTCTGATGCCATTAGCTTCCTCACAACATTTTCGATAGTGGATGCAGTCACCAGCTCCTCGTGTTTCTCCCACTCCCTCACAATCAGGCCTATTTTCAATATTTCCGTCACCAATAAACAATTGATGGGTTGGTCAGAGTGCATAGGCCAAGCAGCTATTGGCACTCCCATAGTAATGCTCTCTATGCAAGAATTCCAACCACAATGACTCATGAATCCACCCGTCGATGTATGAGCCAAGATTTCCGGTTGTGGTGCCCATTCTCTGACCACTAAACCGATCCCTTTCACTCGTTCCTCGAACCCTTCTGGCAACTCAACTTTTTGAGCATTCCTAGTTAAGATAACTCCTTTATCGGTATCTCTCAACACCCATATGAACCTTTGTTTGCTCTGTTCTAATCCCATAGCAAGCTCCTTGATTTCTCTATCAGAAAATGAAGAAGTTGTTCCAAAAGATACATAAAGAACTGATCTAGAAGGTTGGTTGTTAAGCCAATCCAAACAAATATTATTCTTATTTGAGACATGATCATGTAGTTTAGTACGGAGAGTTGGTCCAATTGCCCATTGCTTCTTGTTCTGTTTACTTGCTGCTTGTGCTATCAAATCAAGAAACTTGCCTTCAATTACTTTGTTTGTATTATGTATATCACCAGCTCTGATATCCATATACAGGCTCTGAGTAGCTCCTAGGTCCCTGATCTCATTTGTCATTAGTCCTTCGAGTGATGGTAGCTTTTTAAGCAATTCTTCTTCAATTTGGACAGGCATCCCTGTAGTCATGCATATGAAAAAGTATAAACTGAATACAGAAACGCAATTGAATATATATGATTCTGCATTAGGCAATGAAGAAACATCTTGAACACTGTAGGACATGAAAGTATCATGAACAACAATGATTCGTCTCACTCTTGAAGAAATATCGCGGAAGAATGAAGCAATGAACTCGCGCATAAGCATAAATGCAGGCCATGATGGCTGGAGATGAGATGGAAATTTGCTCAGGGCATTAGTGTCGGGTGCAGGGGAGGCAAATTCAGGAGTCGGGAGGTCATGGAATCGAATCTTTTCTATGTCTGAAGAATTTAAGGCGTTGGCTCGGACCCTGGCCTGACGATTATGAGTGGCTGAGCACACATAATAGACAGGGAGACCATATGTGGAGATTAAACAGGCAAATTGGAGAAGTTGATTAAGATGACCTTGAGCCGGCAATGGAACCATTACTATTGCTACTTCATCTTTTCTCAAGCTGTCCATATTGGAAAATTATTTATCCAAACTTTTATGTATTTCTTCAAGGTAACGACATAAAAATATTATGAGCACAGTTGAACAAAAGTAAACAGAATTATGACTTGGAGAACTTTTTGATAACCTGTATCTTCCATTATAGTTGTTTCTTGAAGGGTGTATAAATAAAAATAAACACAGCAACGTTTGATACTATGTACAAATATTTATGTATCATTACGTCATACAACTTGTTGGATCTTATGAGAAATAATTGATGACAGCCCACATAAACTGACCTTCCACGTTCAACTCATTTTCTGCTACTATATATAAAGGTCCAGCCCGTAGACATATTTAAATGGCATCAACCACCATTGTTTTTTTATCCTGAATCTTTGTCATGTACCTTCCAGCATGTCACAAAACGAGCACCAATTATATGACAAAAATTTGGAGGTATAGCAAGAAAAGCATGTGGTGCATGCAGAAGTAACGTCACCAGACTTTTGGAGTCTTGCATAGCTGCATGAAAGTTGAGAAGAATGGGCCAAAAGACCCTCTCAAGTCTTTAATTAATAAAAGGGGACGCGCGTGGAGCGTCGAATAACGCGCGCGTTTAACATTAAACCATGGGCCATATTAGAAACAGCAAAATTTGCGGGGCTTGATTAAAAACCTTTTGGACTGAATTAGCAATCCCAAAAACTTTTAATCAAAAGGTGGGAAAACGAACCGAACGGACTGAGTGCAATGATTTAAAACATCGAACCCCAAAAAATCTTCTCTTACACTCTTCACAGTTCTCAAGTTCGTCTCTTCTACAGTAACTCTACGCAGTTTTCTAAACATCATCGTCGCCGACCATAAACATTTTTCCGGTAACATCTAAAGGTAAATTTTGAACAATATTGATGTTTTTCAAGTGAATCGGGTTTTTTCTTTTGCTATTTTGCTATTTTGAAAAAACTATGATTTTTACGCCTTTTTACAGTACTGAGAAAGTTCTTGTGAAAATCTTTGTTTTTGTTGATTTTTTCGTCAAATAGTGCTATGTTCTTGTACAAATAGTGAAGTTTTGCATGTTTATGTTATATTACCATGTTAAGAGCATACTCCTTCGAAGACTGAAACATCGTGAGACAGTGTTCTAAACGTGTGATACGATGTTTGAAGTTGGTGATGTATTTTAGATGATTTTTGTTAAAATAAATTAGGGTTTTTAAAAATAAATAGGCTAAAGGTTGAAAAAATGTTGTACGCATACTCCTTCGCAGAGTCAAACGTCGTGAGACAGTGTTCTAAACATGTGATGGGATGTTTGAAGTTGGTGATGCATTTTAGATGATTTTTGTTAAAATAAATTAGGGTTTTATAAAATAAATATGCTAAAGGTTGAAAAAATGTACATATAGTCAAGATTTTGCATGTTTATGTTTGTGCATGCATGTTTAAAGTTCTGGAACATTTGAGACAGTGCTCCGACCGTGCGAGAGGATGATAACGTTTAATGATGACTCTACTTGAACTAGGGTTTGATAAAATATACATATGTATATTATGTTTCACACACCCATATTGCATGCTTGTACATCTTTAATTGATGAATGTACTTGTGATTTGCAGCTACAATGGCTTATACGCGGGGAATTAAGAGGAAGGAGACTACTCCTCCTAGTAAACAGCCTCCTAGGAAGAGGAGACTAATATTGGAGGATGAAGAGGAGGGGTCCCTAGACTATGATGTAAATGTTGGGCCACAACTGCCGGACAATGGTAATACATCAGAAGAAATAGAAGCGCTGTTTGGTGATGATGATTGGGATGAAGATGGAAACAAAAAAGAGAGCCTTTTAAATATGGCAGAAGAAGAGGAGGTGGGAAGGTTGGTAAATAATCTTGCAGGGGAATTTGAAGGAGTTGCAAATGTAGAAGAAGTAGATGATGTACATGAAGCTATAGAGATAGTAGATGTTCAAGCTGGTGAAGGAGGTAGGAATGGTAGGGAAGAAGAAGAGGGTGAGAGATGCGAAGGAGAAGGTCAGTTCGTAGACGACGTGGGAGCTGATTCTGCAGAGCCACCTAGAGAGGTATAGTTGAGAACATACATAAAGTTGTTCGTCACTTTACAGTAGAATGTTCAATATTTTTTATGTGATTTGAGAACACTCGCGTGCATGATCAGATCAATCTTAACTATGTTCGAAGTATTTTCTTGTAGTTCCTTGGAACATCTCAAAGGATGTTTCATGCATCCGATATTATGTTCTTACTACCCTGGTGATTCCTTAAACTAACAAATTTCAAAACATTGTGCAGCCTGAGTACGTGCAGCCTGAGTACGTCACCAGTGTCATTCCACCAATGGTGCTGAAGACTTACTTGGATGAGCATGAGCATTTTCAATCCAAGATAACTGTCCGCTCGTCGCTTATTGGACGAATGCGTGAGTTCAGGATTGTGCTGCGTACAAGTGGTTTGTATGACAAGTTCAAAAACAGTATCTTTGGCCATTTCTTGGACTTGCCGGAGGAGCCATCGTTTCCAACCAGGTTGGTGCACAATATTCTGCTAAGAAGAGTTTTGTGCAATAAAGAAAAAGAAGCTTGGTTCAATTTCAATGGAGTGCCTGTTCGTTTTGGCCTCCAAGAGTTTGCTTTGATGACAAAGCTGAGATGCCAAGCCTATCCAAGTGTCCAATGGGAGGCTGCGATCAAAGAGAGGGGCAGGGAGATGTGGGAGTATATCTTAACGGCGTGGGAGGATGGGAAAGCAAGGGTAGTAACTGCTTCCTGGTTGCTGAGTTTGATAGAAAATGAGGAAGTTCCTGAACGGTACAAGTTTGGGCTTGCCATGGCTTGGTTTGTTCACTCAATATTGTGCGCCAAGGACAAAAAAGCTGGTATTGAGGAATTACTGGTCTGCCTTGCATACCTTCCTAATGAATTTGCCAAGTATCCTTGGGGGCGGAAAAGCTTCGAGCTGACCATTGAGTACCTGACGAAGCCCATGGCTGATCGTGCAGCTAGCAAGGCCAAGGACGGGCCAAATTACAATCTTTATGGGTTTCCTTGGGCATTTGTGGGTTGGGTATTTGAAGCAATACCTTCGCTTCGTCCCAGGGATTTTCCCAAGGAGAGGAGCATGCCAAGGATGCACAGGTGGATCACTGAAAAGAATGAAAGAGACTCCCGAAGGCTGTTTGAGAATGTTGCAAAGCCTGTAAGTACTTTACCTACAATTTTCTAAATATTGGAACATCTGCAATGTCGTTATAATCATTGCTGTTAATGTTAAGAACGTCTTTTCAGATGTTCGATCACGACAGATATGATGTTTCATTTTTAATGGTGTTAAATGTCGAACAGTAATAATGATGTTCTGAACACTCTTTTATGGTATGTAGGTGGTGCACCCTTTTATTGACCCTATCGATGCAGAGAGGGAAGATGAAACTTTTCAGAATATTGAGCCGTTTGTTGATGGGGCCGACGAGGTAATTGATCACCTTGTTGTGATGTTGGAGGGGGCCAGCTCGATCGTTGGTGGTGATCGAGTGACAGTTTTTAGGAATTGCCCCAGGACCCCTCCAAGAGAGGTAATTGATGAAGGAAAGGTTGGTGAAGAATTTGTTAGTGGAGGTGTTGGCAGATGTGAAACACAAGTTGGTGATGAGATTGGTGGTAGGGCTGGTCGTTTTACTGGTGGCCTTTTTAGTGGTAGGGGTTTGTTCGAAGTTGGAGAAAGCTCTAGGAGGAGAGAACAGGAGAATGTGGAGCCTAGTGTCTGCAGTTGCAAGTGTCACGACTGCCTTCAATGGCGACAGGGACTGGATCAGAAGCTTGATGCGATCCAGCTGTCCCTTGCTAATTTAGTAGCGTCGTCGTCAAAGAAGAAGCAGCAGCAGCAGCGACCAAAGAGGAATATTTTGTTGTCCAGGATGCTCCAGGCAAAGAAGAACAAAGGAAAGAAGAAAATGACTGCTGCCAGAATGGCAAGGTTAGTAAAACATCCAATTAGAATCGTTGAACATAAAAGGGACGTTCTTCTATTAAATTTAGACAATTTTTCAAACATTTATATTTTGTTTTTTTGGAAATTTAGAGAGAGAGCTCAAGTCAGGCTCCAAAATCTCGGGAGATTGCCAGTGACACTGTACAAGGCACTCGACATTCACAAGAAAGCTGCATTTGACGCTTTCTTGGAGGAGAAGAAGGAACAAAAGACTGCCTTCCTGTGTCACGAGTTTAATTACTTGGATTTTCTGGACTTCCTGGACGTGAAAGAGTGGATGTGGGATAGCGTAAGTGCATCTCTTTACTTCTATTGTTTTGTTAGTGTTTGGTTTTTATCGAAGAACGAACATTTGTTTCTCCGTTCGGAACCTGATGGTCCTATGTTCGTTGAACATTCGACTTGCTGGTCCAAACACACAATAGTATGTGTCGGCATAGTTTTATTCACAACTTCTAATTTGTTTTATTCTGCAGTTTATGGATGAGTACTTGGCCTTGATGCGTGTGAGGCATAAGGCTTACCCCCGGCATTATGATAGCTCTAATCTCATCCTCGATCTTTCATTCTTGACCAACTTGTGCGTTCGATACGATGCGGCTGAAGAGGAGGCAAGGGGGTTTGATGTCGGCCTTGACAAATACCTAGCAGAATATAAGTTTGAGGATACATTCCTTGATTATGCCAGAGGTAAGTCTCCATATCCGGGTGGAAGGAAGTGGGATGGTGTGAAAAGACTCTTTGCCGTGAATAACATTGAAAGCACGCATTATGTTACATGCGTCTTTTATTTAGAGGAGGCAAGGATCGATGTCTACGACTGCAACATTGGGTTGTACAATGAAGACCGCTTTGATTCAATAATGGGGCCAATTATGTACATGTTCCCAATATACATCCGGCAGTCGGGGAAATTCAACCACCTCCCTCCTGAAATCCAATCTATGGAAATGTGGCCGTACGAGCGCATCCAAGGCCTTCCAAGGAATTTGACTGGTACTGCATGTGGAGCGTATGCCATCATGTTCCTCGAACATTTGCTGTCCAACACCCCGATGGAATATCTTTGTGACAATGTGATAGAAGACTGTCTAGTTAAATTTGCTGTGGACATATTCCATGGCAAATTAGTCCCTTAGTATGGGTTGTAAAATTTGGATAATTATGTTTTTGTTTTTGATGGGTGTAATATATGGATGATTACCCATTTTTGATGCGTATATATGGCAAATGATGACTATTGTTTTGCATTACACTGAACATCGAGTTTACATTATTAGAACATCTGTATTATGATAAGATTGACTTAAAAATATTAAAAATTATAGACTATAGGAACAGCATTAGTTATTTTCGGAACATTATTTTGTACGTTCAAATAGTTTTTAACTTAATGGTTATTTGATGTTCAATATCTAGTAAATAGGGAAACAACAACAGATGTTCTGAACATTAAAGTTACTTTATACATTGATAATCAAGAACCAGGCAAAAACATTCTTGATCGTTCAAAGATTCAGCGCTTTACAAAAGTATGCTAATTATATTAGCATTTAAGACATTACTTAATAAACAGTCATATTAACATCCTGGTCAATAATATGCGTTTTCACTTCAACGCGATGCAGTCCCTTCTTGATTCAAGGTTGCTATCTGGAGCATGTTCTTTATCCTCTTTATTTCTTTCAACATCTTTTTGACGTCCCTATTGTAGTATTCGAAGAATTCCTCAAATTTGAACTTCCAACCCCAAACTTCAGCACGAAGTTGTTCCAAAATATCATTTGCACGTTCTTGTCGTTCTGCAGAAGTGTTTCGACTTTTTCTTCCTCCTATTAGCTTGGCTGATCCTCTTCCCTTTTTTCCTTCTTTTTGCTTGGCTGATCCTCTTCCCTTTCTTCCTTCTTTTTGTATGGCTGACCCTCTTCCCGTTTTTCCTTCGTTTTGCTTGGCTTCACTTCTTCCCGTTCTTCCTTCGTTTTGCTTGGCTGACCCCCTTCCCGTTCTTCCTTCTTTTTGCTTGGCTTCACCTCTTCCTTCTTGTTTCAAGGTTGCTCCCTTTGTCGTTTTGGTACTCTTGACGTGGATGCTCTTGTATTTGTTGCTCCTGTTCTTGCAGCAGTAGCAACTATTGAGGAGGAAGGTCGGCGAACCATTTTTATTTTTTTATTTTTGGCTGAAGATTATAGGTTGTAGTGGTATAGAGTTTTTTTGAATTTGAATGGTTTGATCGAGTATTTATAGGAAAAAAATAGGTAACCGACTTAAGTGTGTTTTATCCAGACAATCCCCAACACTAGCCGTTATATATTTTTTTAAATTTTTGAAGTGACGCTTCGTTGCTTTGCTTCAGATTTGAATTGAAGGGGATAGCCGTTAAGTGTATAATGATGAGTAGTTTAAAAAATACCAATAGTCGTAATAGTCTACTGGAAGGGTATAAATAATTTTCAAACATGAAGATCAATTTGAACTATAAACATCAAAAACCAATAGACTAGTGGAACGAGTATATGATGATTCGTATCGCCATGAAGATGTTCTGACTTCCGCGGGAAGGATTAGGAACCCCTGGTCACAGTTAAAACACGTGTACTAACCCCAACCATTCAATGCGAATAGGCGCCTCTTTAAATCATCACATATGCAACCGAAAAGGCACCAAGCCTTCTATAAATGTTAAATGTCTGCACAACAACAACAAGGCGAAACAAAAATAATGTCTCGCAGAGTAAGGCAACCAAGAGCACCAGAACATGATAGTGGAGTTCCAAGTACTAGTAGGTTCACTGAAATCGATCATGTCCGTGAAGATATCGCAGATCTGACCTCAGATGTTGATCAGATTGTAGTTTATGTAGGAAATGTCGAGGATCAAGTGTCGCGATTAAGAACTAGAATCGATGAATTCCGTGAGGATATGAATCTTATTAAGCTTATGCTTCGTGGTATTCAAGCTGCACTCGAGATTGACCCCCAAAACTACCCTTCACCACCACGGCCTCCAGCGGAACACATGTGAAATGAAGAACTATTTCAAGTGTAGTCATTTAAGAAGATTTTCTATTTGCCTTGAATGTCGTGTTTAGAAGTGCTGTCCTTTAATTTTCAGTACAATCTAGCATGTTTTGAATATTTATGAATGTTGTTTTGCATTACACTGAACATCCCGTTTGCAGTATTAGAACATCCGTATGATGATCAATTTGATTTATATACTACAAAAACAATAGGAATTTGGAACGCCATTGATAAATGCTCGAAACATTAACTTAAACGTTCAAATATATAGATCTCAGTAGTACTCGATGAACAGTAACTGGTATCAAATAAACCTAGCTACAATGAAACCCAAAAAAGCTGCCCCAGACAATAAGAAATACATCTTCCACCGTTGCAATTTAGCCTCTAACTTACTGATCTTCAATAAATTTGTAGTATTACAAGCCCCTAATTTGTCAACTTCCTTCAGCAAATTGGCCCTTTCTTCACAAACTTCATCAAGTGAAATTTTCAACTTGTTTAAAACCAATGTAGAAGGCTGGGGATACTCCTCGTCACACCATTCCCAAAATCCGCAATTGCTAATACCCTTGCGGGGACACTTGCAAAATTTTCGTCCAGCATTCGACTGTGTGCCCACCATGAATTGTATCGCAGGTAAGCCACACCAACATCGACGATTTTGAGAGGAGCTGCGAGAACAAGTTGATCCTTGATGAGACATGGTTGAGTTAAGAAGAAGACGAGGTAAAGGGGGTCCCTAGGGATAACTTATAACAATAATGGGAAAAGACCTAATTAATTGAATGGTTGGGGTTATTCCACGTGTTATAAGATAATAGAACGGGTTGGGATTAATGTAAGTTGTGTGGAGCAGGTCGCTCCACGTATTTAAAACGGGTTGCTCCACTTTTTTTAGCATTAGAAAACCATGTTTGGCACGTAGAAGAGATTGTTCTAATATCTATAAACAAATGTATCCGTTGTATTAGTACTACAAACACCAAAAAAATTTCCAAAGATTGATGCAAAAACATCTAATTTAAGTTACGAACGTGGGTTTATATGTTCAGTTCATAGTAGGTGCCTAATTTAATATGTAGTATTCCAACCTTTAATATGGTTGTAATAAGAAACTATATAACATGAAAAGATTAATAAGTCTTTATATTTAAGGTTAAGTCATCATTATATAGATTATCCATTAGTTAGAACAACATCTAATGAAATACTCAATAACTTAGTAAGTGTTTCATTTGATATAACTAAGTAATCGCTTTCAATAGATATAAATGAGTATACTCTAGTAGAACTTTTATGAGTAAACACTTCCAATAGACATACTATTGATGTAGTCACCTTAAATACACATAATATTGAGTAATCTCTTTGTAAATACAAAAAAAAATTCCAAAGATTGATGCAAAAACATCTAATTTAAGTTACGAACGTGGGTTTATATGTTCAGTTCATAGTAGGTGCCTAATTTAATATGTAGTGTTCCAACCTTTAATATGGTTGTAATAAGAAACTATATAACATGAAAAGATTAACAAGTCTTTATATTTAAGGTTAAGTCATCATTATATAGATTATCCATTACTTAGAACAACATCTAATGAAATACTCAATAACTTAGTAAGTGTTTCATTTGATATAACTAAGTAATCGCTTTCAATAGATATAAATGAGTATACTCTAGTAGAACTTTTATGAGTAAACACTTCCAATAGACATACTATTGATGTAGTCACCTTAAATACACATAATATTGAGTATTACAATCAATACTTGTATGATTTGAAGTCTTAGTTGTTGTAGATACACGAAGAATGCCTGTAATTGAGCTACACATAGATTGCAAGATCAGCAAATAGATTACTAATGTGTCTATCTAGTGATATAACGTCCAATCTATGCTACAATTCGTTATAATACACTTCTTAATGTTTAAAATTTTTAATTGATCTAGAATCAACCCTACACTCCTTATCCAAACAACCTAATAATTACATTTTGGTATAATTAACGACATATATTTTGGTTTACTTACACATAGCATGTTTTGGAATCTTACTAAACTACTAAATCATTGTTTATGCATTTTAAATGATCCTTATATTAGTATTTATCAACTAATCCTCAACGGTACAAAAACAACATCAGTATGAAGATCCAGAACAGACTTGTGACGTTCAAGAACGTTCCAAAAAAGGTTCAGAACATGAGAATGAATGTTCTCCAAATGTTAGGAATTTTTGCTGTTTGGGGTTAGGGTTAGGGTTATGTTTTGGGGTTCAGGGTTAGGGTTAGGGTTAGGGTTTAAACATCATTTATTATGTTTTGAACGTGAAAAAGGTACTTTTTATTTTGAGCAAACGAGTTTCATTTTAAACGAACTACCTAATTGATTATTATGTTTGGCACGTTCAGAAGAACGTTCTACTATCTCAAAAAAGAAATGTACACCCGCCCCGGGCTCGATTTTATACAAAAATGGGACGCGCGTGGAATTCGGAACAAAAAAAAAGGTGGGGCCTTAATGGCAATTATGACAACCCCAAAAGTGAAGTTTTAATTAAAAATGCGGCTGATCAGTCTTATCAATTCAATCATTTCAAACATCGAACACCCGCCCCTTTCTTCTCTTACACACTTCTCGAGTCTTCTTCTCGAGTCTTCTATTTCGTCGCCGGCCATCTACATAATGTTCTCCGGCAATATCTAAAGGTAAATTTTGTACTATATTGATGTTTTCAACTGAATCGGGGTTTATTGTTTTGCTATTTGGCTATTTCGATAAAGCTAGGGTTTTTACCCCTTCTTTCTGGTTCTGGACTGAAATTCTCGTGAAAATCTCTGCTTTTTGTTGATTTTTTTGTCAAATCTCCCAAAACAGTGCTGTGTACTGTTGTTGTTGTTGTACAAATAGCGGCTTTTGCATGTTTGTGTTAATAACGATTTTAAGGCCAAACTCCTTCTGCTATGTCAAACATCTTCATACTGTGCTCTGAACTTTTGTTAGCATGTTTCAACTTGTTGATGCATTTTAGATGGGAGTTGTTAAAATATATGCTAGCATGTTTACATTAATAACGATGTCAAACATCTTCATACGGTGCTTGGAACGTGTGTTAGAATGTTTCAAGTTGCTGATGAAGTTTAGGCGTTCACTTACGTAGTGGAAGTATTATCAACTTAACACATAATCTGATAATTTTCATTCATACTTAAGGAAACAAAATACATGTACAAAAGTACTTGACATATTGCTTGACAAAAGTACTAGATAAAATGCTTAGACAAAAGTACTAGTACTAGATATAATGCTTAAATAAGAGTTCTAGTTGTCAGCATTGGGAGAATTTGGAGGAGTAACAAACTGCTCCGGATTCATCCCTTGATGGATAAGGAGTCCCAAAAGCATTCTTTCAATACGCTCCCAGTGCTGAACTAACACTTGCCTTATGCTCCATACATCAGCAGATAAGCGGTCCACAGAATGGTTGATTGCAGTGATGTCAGTTTGTATACCGGCAATATCCCAGGCGATGTTTCCATAATATTCGTTATGGTCAGGTTCGTCGGCTGGGGCATAGTGGCCATTAGCGACAACTTCGTTTTGGTTATTTTCCATTTGTGTTTGTTGTCTATGAAGAAATTTTGCTAATTCAAGTAGGAGGATAATTGTGTGTATGGAGGGACAAGGAAATGTTTGTATTTATAGATGATAAAAAACATAAAAAACACCAAAAGGCGTGATATGAACATTGAAAAGTTGTTCACTACTCTCTAGGTGATGTATCTGGATTAATTAATGCCTTTTTCGTATGCAGGTTGGGGGATGCTTTCACACCTTTTAATTGCACGAGGCAACCCTTCGCTTGATCAATCAGCATGACTATTGCATTATACTTAACATCCCGTTTGCAGTATTAGAACATCTGTATGATGATCAATTTGAATTATATACTACAAAAATGATAGGAATTTGGAACGCCATTGATAAATGCTCGGAACACTAAGTTAAAAGTTCAAATATAAAAATATATAAAATTGTCAAGATTAAAATTCAAAAAGCAACACTTTGAGTTTGGGAGGATTGTCCACTATCCACTCGTTTTGGGCAAGTAGTTCTTTTGTGGCCTGACCTTTTGCAGATGCTACATTTGTTTCTCCTACTTGAAAATACTTCACCAACTGATGGTATCCGCTTTTTCCTTCGTCTACCCTTACCCACGTCGATGAAAGGAGGCAATATTCGTCTCTCAAGTAGCTCAGGAGGAACATTCCAAAATTCTTCCGGCGGAACAACATTGATCGGTTCTGCATAGGCAAGCATATATGACTCTAATTTGTAATATGCAGAAGTGAAGTCATAGACGCACGCTCCATAGTCTTCTGGACGCAGCATTCTGATAGCTGCCATAGCATGTTTACAGGGTATTAAGTCAATTTGATACTCTCTGCACGTACAAGTTCTGTTGAGTAAATCGACTTCTGCTCCCTGGCCTGGACTGATGATGGTGAAACCATGCGTACCTTTTTGACTAATTGCGAGCTTACCCCCTTCCTCCAGGTTGAATCTTATTTTTCCTTCAATTGAAGGGACACATATGGTTGAAACCTCAAGGAACTCCGTAGCTCTCACATGAAATTTTTCGCCAAATGTACGATTGATATGATTTAATAGGGCAACGATAGGATATTCTCTTTCATCCCTCAGCATTACATTTGTGGACTCAGCAATGTTCGAGGTCATCACTGCAAATCTGAAATTGTAACAAACAAACAAAGACCTTAATGCTAAATACGTCTAATCCAAGTGCGAACATTAAGCATGCGATCAGAACATCAATAATTACGTCATACACATCATTGGTACTATTTTGAACGTCAATTAGAATGTTCTCGGCTTAATTGACATGTAAATATAGAACATTCCAACGCAACGTTCAGAACATTTGGTATGAATGTTCATAGTCGTGTACCTGTGCCGAGGGAAAACGCATCTGCTCCATTTATGGAACCCCACGTCATCTTGAAGATATCTGGCAACCCTTGGATCGTTGTCTTCGATTTGCTTAAAGTGCGTTCTGAAATCCTCCACACGATATGCATCTGCTGCCAAGTAATAGGACCCCAGGTGGTCTCCAAACTGAAACTTTGTACGGATATTTTCAGCAAGGTGCCTCGTGCAAACTCCGTAGTGAGCTTGGGGAAACCACTTGGCAACTGATTTTGCTATGCTTTTATGCCTGTCTGAAATGACGCTCAACTCATCATTGTACTGGGCTATGTCAACCAATTGTTCGAAAAAAAAAATCATAGGAAGCATCACATTCTTTGTCCACAACGCAGAATGCAACAGGGAATATGTGCTTCTCTGCATCCTGGGCAACAGCAGACAACAACACACCGCCGTACTTGCCTGACAAATGAGTCCCATCAATAGCAAGGACTTTCCTCATATACAGAAAACCCCTAATCCAAGATCCGTAAGATATAAAAAAATACTTAAACATCCCACAACTATCAATCTTCAAAGCTGTCTTGCTTCCAATATTTTTGGGACCTTACCATATAACTGTATGCCTCTAAAATTTCATAACTGTGTTCATGTGTCCCTCTTGCTATTGCCTTTGCAATCTCACATCCCTTCAAACTTTTTCAATAACTAATGTTGCATCCCAATTCTCTGTTGAATGCAACCCTGATGTCTTTTCGTGTTATTCCTTTCCCCTCAATGTACCTATCTTTCATGTATTCACCAACAACATCAGCTGTGGCATGTTTATGGTGGCTTTGCAGGTGCTGTTCACCGCACGTGTGCTCGCCACTGTAGATTGTAATATAAAATGTATCACTACTATGATACCTCAATGCTCGAAGCCACCACTTGCAATTTGCATCAACACATCGGGCATAAAACAACCTTTTTATATTCTTCACAGCTTTGAAAGAAAAAGGCTTCCTCACTGCAGCAAGCCTCAACTTCACCACTAATTCTCGCTTGTTCTTGAAAGTCATACCCTTTACAAAACCTGTGCCGTCTTTTCCAAAAAAATCGTTGCGGCTGCTCAATGATGGTGCTCTTTCTGAAGGATTACCAACTACTTCTCCACCTTCTTCACCTTCTTCGTCTGCCTCTCCACCTTGTTTTAATTCATCTTCATCCATCTCAACATGCATATCTTGTTCATTCGAACTTGAAATTCCTTCAGGCCTTGGAATCACACTAACCCTTAGTGTTGGCCTAGCCCCAGCTGGGTCTACATCAGCCATATAAAGCTGAACATCATCATCAGACCTAATTTTAGATGGAGCAGTCTTTTGCTTTGCGGCAACACTCAGCATATATGAAATGCAAAGATCCCTAGGATCATCACTTACCCCCCATCTGCGTATGATTTTTTCGACAAGTTCATCATATGTAATATTCCTACTCACAAGGATAGGTCTTGTCTCTTTCACCTTAGGAATCCAAGCATAGCATTTCGAACGCTCAACCCATTCGCCGAGAAAATCAACTCCTAGTAGTATGTTGTCCCCCATTACTTTAACGATATCTGCAAGGTAGGATAAACATTCATCAAATGTGGTCCAGGTAGCAAAGGATACTGGAACATCGAAAAACAGATCCGAACATGCCCAAGGATGTTTAAGAATACAAGCATACTGATGTGAAACATCGATACATCAGTTCCGACCATCTACAAAAATGTTCCAACATTATGAATAGCATTTACTGAACATGCTGTAAGATTATTCGGGCAACCAAAATTATGTTCTGTAACTCTGACTAGCACAATAGGAACATCAAAAGGATTATCCTGAGCATCAAATACAATGTTCCATAATTGTGACTACGTTGTACGAGTATTTGTAGAACAATCTTTATAATGTTGCGATCGTCACGGTAAGATGTTTCAAAACAGCAACATACTGGTTTAAAAGGGTTTTTACAAAAATTAGAATAGTAGAGATTAGCAAGACGGAGATTTACACTTACAGGAGATATGGGAGTTGTCAAGCTTTCCAGTTTGAAGTAATGCCCAGCGTTATTCAAACAATTTCAACGACAAGCTTTCCAATTTCAAGTAATGGCCAACAGGTAAACATTATTCATAGCATTTGAACGTCAAGCAAACCAATTAAAAGTAATGCCAACCAGAAATTGTTATTCAAAGAATTGCAGCGTATTTTCCCCAAATTATTTATTAAATTAGAGTCAATAATACCTCTAATTAACCGAAATGGATTTAGATCTGACAATATTTTTCGTTTGGGAGAGTTGGAATGCAAGAATAATAGCGAAAACGAATGGAGATTGAAGAAAGCAGATGCGCAGCAGCTATGGTGTTTCAGGTCGGGAGGGAGAAGAGAAGAGAGGAGAGAGAGAGAGAGAGAGAGAGAGAGAGAGAGAGAGAGAGAGAGAGAGAGAGAGAGAGAGAGAAAGGAGGGAATAAACGGAGGGAAAAATATTTCCCTAATTTGGCAAATTTTATTTTTTATATACGTGAGGACCAAAGTGTAAGAAATGAAACTTTGGGGTGAAGGGGAGTGGAGGAAAGTTATGTTTAAGAGCATTAATTAGATGTGTCCCTTTTATTACATTAATTAAGTCTTTGTCCCTTTTACCTATTTTCACTCTTGAGTGTCCCTTTTGACCAAATGTCCCATGAAAGTTCACATCAAAAGACTTGGACTTCAGCCCAAAAGAAAATGTGCCAAAAGCTTAGAAGTAGAACAAGTATGTATGCTAGGCCAAAATATTGCAATGTCTTGTAAAACAATTATGGTAGGCCAAACTATTGATAAAAGTTACACACTCAGATTAAAGTTCTAGTAATTGCAGTTTACAAGTTTGTTGCTATTTTGGTCTTATTGCTAGCAACATTGAAAACAAAATGAAATTCATGAATTTCAGTAAGGAATATATATTAATTTAATTGCAAAGTCACACATATTTGGGGGATTGGCATGGCAGGATCCTCTAAGTTTTTTTTTTTTTTGAATGAAAAAAGGCTCAAGTTTTAATTGTGTAGTATAGGGTCCTCTAATCCTAAATGGTATTAAAAAATTCTAACTACCTAACTATCGCACCCCAAAGTTTTTAATGTTACACAATAGTCCATGTATAAAAGCTAGTTTTTTGCCATATTTGGTCATTATACCTAGATAGATCTACCCGTTGCTTCTTCCCTCTCCCCTCTCCCCCGTTTTCCATCCATTTTTTCCCCATTCCATTCCCGCTCAAAATTCCACCATAGCTGCACTGCTGAGCTTCTTTTCCTAAATCGAAATAATCTCGTCCTCCATATTATTTATTGAATATCCTCTCTAGTTTTAGGAAATACAAGCTGAGACCACCCACATTTGGGTTAAACGACATTTCGTTAAATTTGTCAAAGTTGGTCGTTTCTTATTCATTAAAGGGGAAATCTTGTTCCTCTAATTGTAATCGTATCAATTCAGTCATCTCCTGTAAGTGTACTAACTTTAGAACATATTTTTAGCTGTTTTTTGTTGATTCGAGGTTGTTACGGATTCAGTTCCTCTGAACATCCTGCCGGAAACTCCAAACATCATTCTGACATTCCTATGGTCGTAACTGTAATTCCAAACATATTGCTAGCGTTTTACACGTCGTATGTAAATATTGAAATTTTCACAGATGATGTTTGAAACATCCTACTAGGATGTTGGAGCGTTCTATTAGCAGTTTGGAACATCTTGCATTAAGCAATGAAAAACTATAACGTTATGTTCAGAACGTTTGTATACGATGTTCCAAATGAGCAACATTACGGTTTGGAACATCTTTCATTAAGCAATGAAAAACTCTAACGTGATGTTCAAAACGTCAGTATACGATGTTCCAAACGAGCAACATTAAGGCTTGAAAAATACTGTATAAACATTATCAATTTGATACTAATAGTTGGTCATTCCAATTTATTGCAGGTGACCATCGATGGGTGAGATTATATTAGGAGTTAATTATCAAGGTGAATGGGTGGAGCGTTCAAAATATTATGCTTGGGTTCCGAAGGTTAAAGAGTCAAGACCCATTCTTGTGCCCAGAGATGTTACTGATCCATGCTCAATCCTACACCTTAAATGGGGAGGGGCGGTCATCAAAATATAATACCCGATATGAGTCGGGGTCGATTTCCCAAGGGAACTAGCTTGTCAAGTAAGAGAGTCGCAAATAGAAATTCAAATGAAGTTTAATATTGAGTCCTAGAGATGGGGTTTGTTTAAAGTAACGCTACAATTAACTACAACACATACAATTTAAGCAAGTAAGTGAATCGATATTACGAGACTAGGGGTGTAAACAACTAATAGTGATTTCCAACCAACGGGTGTCGTCCCTTCACTTTCCTAACTCAAATATAATTATGGTCGAGTATTCCGATCGTGATCTCTAGAATCCTTCCGGCCTAGAAGAGATCTTTCTCAACCCGCTCGTCAAAGCCTTAGTTGAATAATCAAAGCGCTACTCAAAGACCCAAGGAAAGGAGACCTCTTCCGAGCGTAACTCCTTTTAGATGAGTTAGTCTATATAAATAGCCTATCAACTCAAATCCTCGCCAACTCCACTATTCTACACTAGTTAATCTCTTCCGAGTCTTTAACTAGCAATGTAGACAAGAAATCCCAAATATTATGGATTTTGGAATTTTGATGTTATTGTAATGGGGAGTTGGATAGTTGTTACTTGTGTTATAAATAGTGAAATGGAACAACACCCATTGATTTTCTATCACTATAGCCTATTTACACCCCTACTCATGAATTTAGCTACTCATAACTAGGGTTTGAATCAAAGCAATGAAGATGTAATGAAATGATGAAATCATGTTACACATGATTTTTGAATTGATATATGGAATAAGATTCAAAGATACAAGATTGGAAGCTTACAAAGTAATGTTAAGACTCCTGCTTAGCTCCCAAAATCGCTCCAAAATGAGTAGACAACGTAATATGGAAAGTATCTCTTAAAAACCTTGTTTCAAGCTATTTATACAGAGGGAGAATTTCTGGGAACAGGAAGTAGGCGGTCCGCCTGGTAAAATAGGCGGTCCGCCTACCTAACTCTCTGAAGTTTAGTAGGCGGTCCGCCTCTGTAAACAGGCGGTCCGCCCACTTTCATTCTAGTTCTCTGAGCTCAGTAGGCGGCCTGCCTTTTTATGTTGGCGGTCTGCCCACTCTTGATGACCTTCCTTCACCACTTTGGCTCTATTTCTTGCTCTCTAGCTTCGATCTTCAACTCATGTTCATGTGAATTCGCTGTGACCTGAAACTAAGCAATCCATGGCATTAATCACACTAAATGTAGCCTTTGGACTCAAAAACGAAAGTTTAAAGTAGTCTTTAAGTTGGTAAAATACCGACTTATCAGTTACGTATGATGTTCTACTTAACAAAATCATCGGAAGTTGGGGGATAAGAGACGATCCGAGGGACATTTGCATTACTTACATGCTGAGTGTTGCCGCAAATCAAAAGACTCCTCCCGTTACAATAAGAAATGATGATGATGTATGGTTTTATATGGCTGATGTAGATCGTAGTGGTGCTAGGCCCACTCTAAGGGTAATTGTTATTTCTGCGACGGAGGAATGTGTTGGTTCTAATGACCAAGAAATGACAAATAGTGTAGGGCATGATTTTAGTCAGCGATTGGATGACATACATGAAGAAGTAGAAGAAGACAAAGGAGGAGGGGTAGAAGAAGACAGAGGAGGCGTAGATGCAGATGAAGAAGCAGAAGAAAAATATGTTGAGGAAGATCCTGCCATGTATACCCCTGTATTTCCAACACAAAGCAGCGAGCCGATATTTCACTTCGTCGATGGCACAGGTTTTGAAAAAGGTATGACTTTCGCCAATAAGAAAGAACTGGTCACTCAATTGAAGGTTGCAGCAGTTAAACATCATTTTAATTACAAAGCATTGAAGAATACTGCAAAGATTTTTAATGCTAGATGTTTAGATGTGAAATGCAAATGGTGGATAAGGGCAATGAGGTATAAAAGTAATGATAGGTTCTACATTAGTGTTTGCAATAACTTGCACACATGAGGTGTCCAACATCTTTCCAGTCATATTTCACACGCCTCTGCCCAGATAATTGGTGAGTTCATGAAAGGTAAATATTTAATGGGAAAAGGTCCAACCACAAAAGCTGTCAGGGAGTCCCTTAACACCGATTTGGGTTGTAAGGTTAGCTACTGGAAGTGTCTTAGGGGCTGTCAATTTGCAAAGGCTTTAACATGGGGAACGCATGAGAAAGGTATTGAAATTCTTGATGCTTATGCTTATATGGTTAGGAGTAAGAATCCAGGAACCAAGACAGATTTGAGGCTTTCTAGCACAGGGAAGTTCTTGTATTTTTTTCTCTCTTATGGAGCGTGAATCAGGGGATTAACTTACGTGAGAAAAGTCCTAGCTGTTGACGGGACACATTTGTCTGGCGAGTATGGAGGCATGTTGTTGTCTGTTGTTGCTCAGGATGCAATGAGTCACGTATTCCTTGTTTCTTTTTGTGTTGTAGACAAAGAGTGTGATGCCTCATATGAGTACTCTTTCGAACAATTACGCAGCATAGTTTTAGATAGTGAAGAGTTGTGCATTATTTTGGATAGACATCTGAGCATCTCGAAGATGGTCGCCCAAGTGTTTCCTTCTGCACACTATGGAGTTTTCATGTGGCACCTTGGTGAAAACATCCGATCAAAGTTTCAATTTGGAATCAGTCTTCATACATACTACACTACAGTAAAGGCATACAGGGTAGAGGAGTTCACTGATGCTATGAATGAGATCAGGACTATTGATTGGAGGGTAACAAATTATCTTGAAAATGTTGTTGGCTATCATAGATGGAGCAGATTATATTTCCCAAGAAACAGGTAAACTATAACAACAAGGTCTCATATTACTGTCATGCTTTTCTCTGTTCCAAACGTCTCACAAGGCATTCCGAACATATCATTGATGTGCAGAACATTTTGTAGGAATATTTACTTTTTTACGGATGTTCCTCACTTCTTCTTGTCGTTCGAAACTTGTGCTTAATGTTGGGAACATCATGAATATTCCTCACTTCTTATTCCTATATATGCACTTGTGCTTTATGTTAGGAACATCTTTGGATTATTATACAATTTATTCTGGTTTGAAGCTATGGCATCAAACATAGCTGAGTCCATTAATTCCATGCTGAAGGAGCAAAGAGAATACCTCATTGCTGCCCTCTTGAAAGATATAGGTAGGAACTTTGCAGAAAAATTCTATACTAGGGCTATGAAGTTAATCAACCACCCAAATTTATGCGTCCCAGATGTTGAAATAAAAATAAGGAAGAATAAAGAAGTGGGAGATAAGCTAGTTGTCAACAGGAAGGGAACTTATAGTTTCGAAATCATTAGTCCAGGGTTTGAGGCAGAAGTTGATCTATATAAGAGGACATGTACGTGTAGGGAGTTTGATCTTGATGAGTTACCTTGTGTACATGCTATGATAGAAATTAGGGGGTTGCATGGTGATGAATATGGAAGTAGAGTGTATGAATACACTTCTGGATATTACACAACACAAGCATACATACTTTCCTATGCAGAGCCTGTTAATGCAGTACCTCCTGAAGAATCATGGGTCGTCCCTGCTGAAGAGATACTTTATCCAGTGCCTCCGCCCACAAAGACGAATAACCGTGGAAGGAAAAGGGTTAACCGGATTCGATCTATTGAGGAACGTCTTCCAAAGAGGAAAAATAAATGTGGCAACTGCAAGAGATATGGTCGCAAAAAACTACATGCCCCGTTGGTCGTCGTTGTAATGTTTTTGAATTGAACGCAGCCTACAAATTGAATTTGTGAATTGGACGAAGCTTCGTCCTCGTTGTAATGTTTGAACAATTTCATTTATTTTGATTTCTATTTGAATTGTATAATGGACTTTTTTTCCTACTTGTATAATTTATATTGTGTACATTTGTTTTACTACAGTTTTAATTTATGTTGTGCACATATTTGCTTTACTATATTTTTAATTTATGTTGTGCACATATTTTCTTATTGTTCGTAACACATCAACAGTTGTTTAGGATATTATAGTGTGATGTTCCGAACGATGTCAAGGCATGTGAAGTCCATGTGAAAGGTTGTGAGATCCATCTTTTTCCATGTGCAAGCATGAGGGAGCCTGTGATAACCTTATTCGTTCGGAACATCGGTAAAGGCACCATAATACAAGAAAATATTAATATTCGTTCACAATTCATAGTCGTAGCATTTACCAAGTACTACCTTCAAAAAGATGTTCGAAACATCTTGTCAAGGATATTATATTATACTTGTATACGTGACGTTTCGAACAAGCCATTCAAAATTTGAAAGACACAAACGGCTACAATGAATAGTTGCTCAAATACCAATACACCAAACGGCTAAAATACAAGTTACTGCAACAGTCACGTCAAAACACATTCACACTTGTAAATATGCGTCCCTTCATTTGCTTCGGCTACTGAAAAGGCACTACAAATGAAAAGCCACTAAAAACCATCTATAAATACCCCCTTGATGAACTAAATTCACAATTCATAGTCATAGCATTTACCAAGTATTACCTTCATTTTCTACATCAACGAAGAACAAGTTGAGGTACTCAATTTTTTCATATTTTCTAAGTATTTTTTGTGGTTTTATGTGTATGTGTGTGTGTATATATATATAAAGGTTTTTCTAAAACAATTTCTAAATCTAATCTGTTTATATTTCCTTTAACATAACTCCACTTTGATTCTTTTTTTTAAAAAAACAACTTGCATGCAGATGGCTAATGATGCATTGAACGATCCATGGAATAAGTACCACAAAGTCCTACACCCTCCAAACAAGTCGGTTCCTGCTAGACTGCTAGACGTGGACTTTGAAGTCATTGACATTAAGGAGGTTGCAGATAATAGTGAGAGGGCCATTCAAACACTTGAGACAAAACTTAAACAGATGTAATTGCAGTTAGACCGGATTGAGAGGCTTTTGGAAAATCACTTCGGTGGAGGTGTTGCTGGCCAAAATAATAACGAAGATGCTATTATATATTAATTGTTTAAGTAGTTGAAATGTTTATCAAGATGCTATTGTTATCTCTATTTCATTAGTATTATTATGAAGGTATTTAATTAGTACTATTAAATTATGTCTCCAAACCATCACATTTGCTTATAGTTCGCAACACATCAACTGTCATTTAGGATATTACAATACGATGTTCCAAACGACCTCTTGTTCTAATCGTCCATTTCTGGAAAAGTTAATAAAATCATAAAATTAGTTCGGAACATAAACAACGTGTTTCAACACTAAAGTATATGTTCGGAACGGCACCGGTATGTTCCAGGGATAAATGAATGTTATTATCACTATACATGACCAAATTTCCCGATTAGAGTGATAAATGATGATAATTTTAACTAGAAAAGACCAATTATACTTGTTATATTGACAAATGATTATGATTATTGTCATACTCGATTTCAAACTCAACTCGGAGCGAGTCAGGTTTCAGGTTTGACTGGGTAACTTGTTTGAGTTAAGAGTTGGAGTCGCCACCTAATAGAGATTTCTAAGGTGTATTAGGTCACCTAAGCGTCTAAGGTCAAGTCTTTATCGAACCGGTCTAATTTTCGAGATTCAATGGGTAAGAAGTCCAAGTGACTTGGGCAAGAAGGTGTTAGGCACTTCCCCAAGTCACACAAAAAGTGGTTCCCGCCCGAGTCTATATTTTGGGATGTTATAAAGGTTATCATGTGTATTACTAACTTAAAAGGGTCAAATTCACAATCAATTTAGGACTAGGTTCATCTAGATAATATACACACAATTGGGCTTTACATTTCACACATATGGCCTATATTCCACGCCTAATCGCGTTTATGGCCTCTAGCATCAATGCCTAATCGAAAGGTCGTCGAATCTGTAAAAGGATGTTAAATAGCAGTCTATTTGTATAATTTTCGCATTTAAATTAAGTTTGCATAGATAGGAAATTTTGCAAAAATAGACAACTTACGCAAATAATTTCAGATTTTGTCGAAAACTAAATAGGAGTTGTGTTTAAAATAAAATGTTTGCCATTTAGGGTCGGTGTGACTCATCATTAATTATCGAGCCCTAACCTTAATGTCTATTTGATATGGGGGGTCAGTTTCGAAAATATACGGGTATAAGAGAGGCTGTTTTTGAAAATAGGTTACGAAAAATACAGAAAAAAATGCACATAGGGGCTAGAGCACATAACGTATACATAGACATGAAAATATATGATAACATGTATTAGGTTTTAGGAAATACATATATAATTGTATAGTTGACCCCTTTAACTTATACACCCATATACACTATTAGATTAGTGTATAGGAGCTTTAGGAGTTGAAAATCATTTTAACACACATAGAGGCCATATTTGAAACTGTTTTTGGGACTGTATCATTTATGCAAAATAGGGGCGGTTTACGTTTTGCAGAAATAATCCAGATTTTAGCATGCTTTTCACAAATAGCCCCTGTTCACAGAAATCGTTTTTCAAAAAATAGTTTAAGTGTAAAAGGCTATCCTACATTAAATTTTAGTCTATCAAGAGTCAGGTTCAAACATCAAAATCACCCAGTTCTGCACAACTCACGTTTACAAACACTAAACACTTGCAAATTAATTTCTGCTTTAACATTTTCATGCGATGATGTGATGCAACCACAGAAGGAGAAGGGGGGTAAGAAGAGGCCCTGGGTGGCCATTCACACAGCCTAGTAGCTGTGTGCCCTGTTTTAAACAAATACAAACAGGAATCCTAATGAATACACATAACAGGGACGGTTTCTAAGGGGAGAAGTATGTAGAAAAGGGAGTGAACTGTTTTCATTGAGTTCAGGCATAGTCAGGACTTCAATAACTGTACTTAAGCAGGCACTGCATAGTGCAGTTAACAAGCTTCTCAAAGTCCCCAAATCTGTAACTAAAACAAGGCTGGTATGGCCTTTCATAGCCATCCAAACAAAGCTGCATTTATAAGGGTCAGCAGGAGCTAAAATAGGAACCCAAAGCCAAGGTATAGAGTGAAAAGGTTTTAAACAAGTATAGAAAGTTTTAGGTCATGTCAACATAAGCAAGGAGAGAGCAAGCAAGAAAATCAGGCATAAGCTGGCATAGAATGTAGGCACCAGTGATAAAGAATTAGAGATATACTTTCTGAGAAACAGTAGTGAACAGACAAAAAAAGTGCGTATAATGCTAGGTGCTTGCAGAGACAGATTCTAGAAGAAAAATGGAGAACAGGGTCTTCTCAATAAGCTTGAAAGAAGATCAGAGAAGATAGTATGCAGTGTTGAGAGTATGTATGCCTGTGTTATGTTCTGTATGTTTTAATGTCTGAGAACCGTGTACTAAGTGAATGAGAATAGCTAGTTTATATAGTTGTAGGGTGAAGTCTTTCAAATTCAAACAGGTAAACTTATAAGGCAAAGAAATATCGCTTTCCAGAAATAAAAAAAAAGTCTCTTAGGTGTCCTTTCCATATAAACCAATCGAATCCCTAACATTAAGGCAAATCCATTCCTAATTTTTTAGAATTCTCTTCCTTAAACTCAATGAGGTCTAAGTTCAGAAAACCAGGATTTCAAACTACCCTAGACTCGAAAATCACCCTAATATTTCGACAGATTCCAAGCAATCCTTAGCTAGCACCATATCAATCACCAAAACAGTATTCCATTCAAATATCAATTACAAATTTAGATTAGTTCCAGTTAGGATTCCTTAAATCATGTTCATCACATCATCTTCAATTTCAAACGGTCAATTATGTATTCAGACATAACAAGAGACTGGGTACACTTTCAAACAACAACAACCATGATCAAGTCAAGACTAATACAGATTTCACCTTTTAAAGCTAATAGTGATGACTTAGAGTGTAAACTATGATCAAACTCAAACATTTGAAAGTTCAAAAGCATTGTTTTAACCAAATCACAGTATTAAGGAAGAATTAATAATCACAGAGCTTTTCACTTTAACTAATTAACAAATGGCACACAGGCATGTTAATACACAAAAAACTAGGCAAGTTCTAGGCTTTAACAATTAAACAGATCCACAAACAGTGTAAGAGGAGAAGAAAAAGACGAAGGGATAAGGGTTACCCATTTGGTTCGAAACTGGGTCAGTCACGACCCATCCTTGGATTATGCATGCATGAGGGCTTACCCATTATTAGGTCGCAAGGTTCAGTTTTCATCCAGTTTCTGCCGGAGTTCCGGTGGCAGTGACGACGTCGACGATCGAGTCACTGATCTCGTCGTTTGAGAAAATCTCCATATGGGTTTTATAGCGGACCACGAGGAGAGCAAGAAAATGTAATTTCTTTGTTGTTTCGCCGGTGGAGTTGGCTGGAAATGGCCCTTGACAGTGGCGATGTAAGGTTGAGACGAGAGAGAGATTAGGGGTGTGACGGCTGGGTGTTTGGTGGAAAATGAGAGAGACGCGTAGGGTTTTGGGAGGGGGGTGCGTGTAATTAAAAATTGAAATGGGTGTTCTGGCCGTTGGATGGAACAAATGGAGGGTTGGGATTAAGCCACGTAGGCGTGACTAGGATCTGATGTGGTGCTGTGGTGGAAATTATGTGTATAAGTGGGAAGAGTGTGAGGTGTATATGCTGGGTGTATCAAAGTGTATATATTATGTATAAATGGTATATAATACATATAAATGCGTATGAAATATGTATAAAATACTTATAAAATTATATAAATTAAAAAAATTAATTGTGAGGGTTAAATAATTAAGAAAACCTATTATTTTAGGTTTTAAAATAATTTAGGCAATTTTGTTAAAATGGAAATAATTACGAGAAATTGTAATGAAACATGCAAATTTTGTAAAATGGCAATCACTTGTGCAAATGCCTTTCAAAATAGCCTAACTGGCTTGCATGTGTGAAGTAATGACCTTGAATAGGGGTGAGTATGGGGTAATTGTGTGGCTATCAGTGCGATTTTGTCCGAATAATGGTTATCGAATTAGGAGCAACAAAATTAGGTGTCAACAACTGCCCCTCTTTGCACGGGGATGATGAAAGAGTCTTCGGGCAAAGACGTTGACAAAACGACTAATTATGTCACGACTCTAGAGAAATGCTTACAGTTTGTGAGAATTGACGAGGCGTTAGATTGCAACGTTCGCGTTGCCAGATCATATACCCTGCAATAAAGGTGAGCCTTGCAACATAGTGTGTGTACAAACGAATCTAAAACGTACCTCCTTGTTTGGCTGGACTGTCTTTTCAGGATTCTTTATCGTATGCAGGTGTGTCTGTTATGCCTGATTGTGTGTCCTTTGCTGTGCCAAGTATTAAATTCGACCTCGAGCTGTGTACCCTCAGTCGATGCATTGGGCTGTGTACCCTCCGCAAGAAATAAAATAACAGGATTGACATCGGGCTGTGTACCCTCAGTCGACGCATCGGGCTGTGTACCCTCTGCTAGTTGAAAATTACATAATCGATATCGGGCTGTGTACCGTCAGTCGACGCTTCACGCTGTGTACCCTCAGCTAATTTAAATTGACATAATCGACATCGGGTTGTGTACCCTCAGTCGACGCATCGGGCTGTGTACCCTCAGCTAATTTAAAATGACATAATCGACATTGGTCTGTGTACCCTCAATCGATGCATCGGGTTGTGTACCCTCTGTTAATTTAAAATTACATAATCGGTATTGGGCTGTGTACCCTCAGTCGACGCATTGGGCTGTGTACCCTCAGCTAATTTAAAATGACATAATCGACATCGGGTTGTGTACCCTCAGTCAACGCATCGGGCTATGTACCCTCTGCTAATTGAAAATGACATAATCGACATCGGGTTGTGTACCCTCAGTCGACGCATCGGGCTGTGTACCCTTAGTTAATTTAAAATGACATAAACGACATCGGGCTGTGTACCCTCAGTCGACGCATGGGGCTGTGTACCCTCAGCTTATTTAAAATGATATAATCGACATCGGGCTGTGTACCCTCAGTCGACGCTTTGGGCTATGTACCCTCAGCTAATTTAAAATGGCATAATCGACATCGGGCTGTGTACCCTCAGTCAACGCATCGGGCTGTGTACCCTCAGTTAATTTAAAATGGCATAATCGATATTGGGTTGTGTACCCTCAGTCAACGCATCGGGCTATGTACGCTCAGCTAATTTAAAATGACATAATCAACATCGGGCTGTGTACCCTCAATCGACGCGTCGGGCTGTGTACCTTCTGCTAATTGAAATGTAGTAAGGAGAATTGGATAACCTTTTGTCGGGATATATTTGTCATGTGTTGCATACTTTCGTGCCTGCATCCAAAGAAAGATTGGTGAGTTGTGCGGTGTAGTTTTGTTTGTGCGTTCTTGGCTTGCTTCCAATGAGTGCCATGACCTTGGCCAAGCTGATAAGGATATGTATAAAAAGGTAAATAGCGCAAGTATTTTGAAAAGCTTTTATGAGAAGAAAAAATGAAACGAAATTTTTTATCCCATTAGTCACGACTCACGTTATATAAAGTCATGGTTGTTGCTCTTCATGCTGCTCCAAACTCCATTAAATGAATTTTGAGTGCGACCTCGAAATTCTGCCCCAGTTTGTGTTTGAAATTTTTGAGAGGGTCTCAAAATTTTCTGCCCCAGTGTGTGTTTGAAATTTTTGAGAGGGTCTGAAAAATTTCTGCCCCAATGTCAACCATGTTGTCCTTTAGGAATTTTTGAGATTTCCTCAAAAATTCTGTCCCAGTGCTTTCTTTATGGGAAAATAAAATTTTTGAATTTATGCAACCGAACCTTGGGTAGGTTGCCTACGTATCCCACTTGGAGAATCAGGTCGTAACATAGTTCCAGATTACATGAATGTATTTGTAGAATAATAAGACCACTAACTAATGCAAGCTCTTATACATAGTATCTTTTGACGGCGTCTGAGTTTATGGGTTTCGACCAAACTTCTCCGTCCATTTCTGCTAGTATCAATGCTCCTCTGTTTAGAACTCTGTGAACCATGTACGACCCTTGCCAATTCGGTGCAAATTTACCCTTTGCTCCCTCTTGATTGGGGAATATCTTCTTCAGTACTAATTGTCCAGGTTCGAAGGACCTCTCTCGAACTTTCTTGTTAAATGCTTTAGCCATTCTCCTCTGATATAGTTGCCCATGATATATTGCATTTAGTCTTTTGCCATCAATGAGGGTCAGTTGCTCCATTCTTCCTTTGATCCACTCAGCGTCTTTCAACTGTGTTTCTTGAATGATCCTCAAAGATGGTATCTCCACTTTCGCTGGTATTACTGCATCAGTGCCATACACCAGCAAGTAAAGAGTATCCCCTATTTATGTTCTCACTGTGGTGCGACACCCTAACAGAGTATAGGGTAGGTTCTCGTGCCATTGCTTTGAATTGTCTGTCATCTTGCGCAATATCTTCTTGATGTTCTTGTTGGCTGCCTCGACCGCACCATTCATTTGGGGTCTATATGCGGGAGGAATTGTGGTGCTTGATCTTGAAAACTTCACAAGTTTCTTTCATTAAGTCACTATTGAGATTGAACCCATTGTCCGTGATGATGGACTCGGGAATGCCGAATCGACAAATTATTTTGTCACGGACAAAGTTTGCCACCACTTTCTTTGTCACTGGCTTGTATGACGCCGCTTCTACCAATTTGGTAAAATAGTCAATAGCTACCAATATGAAACGATGTCCATTGGAAGCAGCTGGCTCGATGGGTCCTATGACATCCATTCCCTAGGCAGCGAAAGATCAAGGTGATCCAATGACATTTATTTCATTAGGAGGCACTCGAATCATATCTCCATGGAGTTGGCATTGATGACATTTCTTTGCGTGCCTTATGCAATCATGCTCTATTGTAATCCAGAAATAACCGGCCCTCAAAATCGTCTTTGCAAGCACGAAACCGTTCATATGTGGGCCACACGTCCCAGAATGTATTTCATCTAACAACCTAGTAGCTTCTTTGGCTTCAACACTTCTTAGAAATCCTAAATCAGATGTCCTTTTGTATAGGACTTCTCTGTTAAAAAAGAAACCATTTGATAACCTCCTCAACGCCTTCTTTTGGAGACTTGCTGCGGCCTTTGGGTAAATGCCGTCTTTGAGAAAACCTTTGATGTCGCAGAACCAAGGTTTTCCGTCTAATTCTTCTTGCACATGGTAACAATATATGCTGGCTGCTTCCTCACCGCTACAGGTATTGAGAATGTAATTCTTGTCGGGATGCTTGATCATGGAAGATATGGTGGCCAAAGCATCAGTGAACTCGTTTTGCAGCCTGGGTACATGCCGGAACTCTATCTTGGTGAATCTTTATTTCAGCTCTTTTATACACTCGAGGTATGGCAATATTTTGGAGTTCTTTGTTGTCCATTCTCCTCGGACTTGGTGAATCAACAAGTCGGAGTCTCCAATCGCCAGCAGCTCTTGTATGTTCATGTCTACTGCCATTCTAAGACCCAGGATGCAAGCTTCATACTCCGCCATGTTGTTAGTGCAAGAAACCTTAGTTTGGCTGTGACAGGATAGTGTTAACCCATTTTTGAAACTAACACTGCTCCAATGCCGACTCCTTTGAAATTCACTGCTCCATCGAAGAATAGTCTCTAGCCATCATACTCCTCTGTGATATCCTCTCCTACGAACATGACTTCTTCATCGGGGAAATAAGTGTGCAGAGGTTCTTAATCATCTCCCACTGGATTTTCAGCCATATGATCAGCTAGAGCCTGAGCTTTTACCGCCTTTTGAGTGGAAAAAGTAATGTCAAATTCACTGAGCAACATTTGCCATTTAGCTAATTTTCCAGTAGGCATTGGTTTTTTGAAGATATACTTGAGAGGGTCCATCCTTGATATCAGAAACGTTGAGTAGGACATCAAGTAGTGCCTCAGCTTTTGTGCTATCCAAGTCAGCGCACAGCACGTGCGTTCCAGTAATGTGTACTTGGCTTCGTAGGGAGTGAATTTCTTACTCAGATAGTATATCACTTGCTCCTTTCTTCCAGTTGAGTCATGTTGCCCCCAATACGCAACCAAATGCTGAATCTACCACAGACAAGTACAAGATCAAGGGTCGCCCAGGCTCGGGTGGAACCAGCACAGGCGGACAAGATAAGTACTCTTTTATCAGATCAAATGCCTTTTGACTGTCCTCCGTCCACTTGATTGTTGCGTCTTTCTTCAGTAGCTTGATGATTGGTTCGTAGATGACCGTGGACTGGGCTATGAATCGACTGATGTAATTGAGCCTTCCCAAGAAACTCATGACCTCTTTCTTGCTCTTTGGCGGCGGCAATTCTTTGATGGATTTAATCTTGGACGGATCCAGCTTAATGCCTCTTCTACTAACGATGAAACCCAGAAGCTTCCCCGCTGGAACACCAAAAGCACACTTGGATGGATTTAGCTTCAAATTATATTTGTGCAAGCGATTGAAAAACTTACGCAAATTGTCAAGGTGCTCTGAGCTCTTCTTTGACTTGATGATCACATCATCTACGTAGACTTCAATTTCTTTGTGCATCAAATCATGGAACATAGTTATCATTGCCCTCATGTAAGTTGCTCCAGCATTCTTCAACCCAAATGGCATAACCTTGTAGCAATAAGTTCCCCAAGATGTAGTGAAAGCTGTCTTCTCGGCATCCTCCTCATCCGTGAGAACTTGATGATAGCTGGCAAAACAATCTACGAAAGACTGTAGTTCATGTTTCGCAAAATTATCGATCAAAATGTGTATATTCGGCAAAGGGAAATCATCTTTTGGGCTTGCTCTATTCAGATCTTTGTAGTCCACGCAAACTCTGAGTTTCCCATCTTTCTTCGGCACTGGGACAATGTTAGCTAACCAAGTTGGGTATTTGAGTATTTTCAAGATTCCTGCATTGAGCTGTTTAGTTACCTCTTCCCCAATTTTAAACAAAACAGATGATTTGAAAGTTCGGGCCTTTTGTTTGACTGGCGGAAAGTCCGGATTGATAGGCAATTTATGAGCTACCACGTCCGTGCTTATGCCAGTCATGTCATCATACGACCAGGCGAATACATCCTCGTATTCCCTAAGAAATTCGGTGTACCGCTTTTTATCTTCGGCGGCGAGATGCACACTAATCCTTGTCTCTTTTACAGTTTCTCCATCTCCTAGATTTATCACTTCAGTCTCTTCTAGAATTGGTTTAGACTTATTTTCAAATCTTTCTATTTCCTCTTGTGTGGTCTCATCAAAATCATCATAATCAAGCTCAGTTTCCTCGAGCTCCATTATTGCATTACACACCGTGATTGTGGACTCAATGGGATTATTAGTTTGAATGCTGAAAAATAAAATATTGCAAAATTAAAAGATTAAAACAAAAGTTAAAGGAAATAGTGCGAGCCTGCCCAAAAGTCCTGACTTTTTTGAGGCAGGGCTTTATTTATGAATCCTTGCAAAACAAAGTTTGTAGGGAAACATGTCAGAAAGAAAAGAAATGCAGGTCCCACGACTTAAAGTCGTGTTTTATTTTAGAAAGCATGAAATAAAATTTATCCCCCAGTTCTACCAAGGTCCACGGTAAGCTCTGGCCTGGTTGCTGATCCAGTTATTCAATGCAGCTCCAGATTCAGCTATTGTCAGCGCAGGAGGTTCGATATGCTCTTCCAGGATCACACAGCAGTCTTCATCAGATATGAACAACTTTTGCACTTCTGCCAGTAGGTCCTCTTCAGCAACAACGTTCTTTGGTTCAACTCCTTGTGCCGCAGATACCTTCCTTTTTCTACCATCCAAGAATCCAGACGAGAAGAAAATATGTAGGAGAGTCTTGGTGCTTTTCTTGTAGAATTTGAAGTCCAGTGACGCTTCTTCCATGCTCTTCTCATAAGTCACAAATGTACCCTATGCCAGCTTTCTCATTGTCGGACCTCATCACAATTTGAATTGGCTCGATCATGCCATCCAGGTTCCTGCCCAATCGTTTCCCAGGTTATGCCTTGCTTTATCATGATGCCTACAACCCAGTATCTAGGCTATTTTGCAGGTTGTGGGAGTACATTCGGCTCTTCAATCACAACCTCCATAGGTTCAGGTGTTTTAGGTAGCCACACTTGCTTCCCCTTTATTTCTTCAGAGATGTGCTTCCAGTTGGGACGAGCATTAGGCGAGTACATCAGTCGGTTCTCTATCTTAGCAGGTAAGGTCTCATGAAATTCACGTGAGGGCACACCCCAATCAGATATGACTGGTTCCCAGTCCAAATTTCTTCCTTCATAGCCTTTGCCTCGGCCATCCCAATAAGTGCTATAAAAGCTTCTCCTTCTTTCTTCAATCCCAGGCGGTGTGCTGACCAATTTAGGAGCGAAGTGTGCAGTATAACCTCCTTGGACCGCGTCTATGAAGTTCGAACTCTTGTTGTAGTTTTTGCGACGTCCTCCTCGAGTACCTTGCACTGCTCCCACAAGCTCGACAGTATAGAAAGTCTGCCTATTGGGAACATTCCCTTCAATTGCCGGTATAGTTTGTCCATTGTAAATGGAGTTGTTCCCTTCACCGAATACCACCACCTCTTTGTGGTCCCACTCGAATTTCACTGTCTGGTGTAGTGTAGAAGGTACCGCTCCCGCATGTGAATCCACGGTCTCCCCAGTAACAGGTTGTAAGAAGCGGAGATGTCCATGACATGAAACTCAGCATCGAACTCCACGAGACCGACCATGATTTTTAAGTCGATTTACCCAATGGTGCTTCTTTGCGATCCATCAAACGCCTTTACCTTCATGTCACTCTCTCTTATCTTGCTTTGATCAATTCCCATTCTCTTGAGAGTGATGAACGGGCATATGTTCAAACCAGAACCTCCGTCGATCAAAACTCTCCCTACGAACCAGTCTTTACATTTGATATTGATGTGCAAAGCTTTGTTGTGACTCAACCCTTCAGGTGGCAGCTTGTCTTTATGTAAGGCGATTCGGTTGGACTCCATGACTTGCCCGACCATGCTAGCTAGATTCTCAACTGAGGTATCCACCGGGACATATGCTTCATCTAACACTTTCATCAAGGCATTTCGGTGGCTCTCCGACTTGAGGAGTAAAGCTAAGACGGATATTTGTGCGGGAATCTTGCCCAAATGTTCAACCACAGAGTATTCTTTTGCTTGCACTTTCTTCCATAGCTCCTGAGACTCTTCTTCACTGATGCCTCGTCTACCTTGAACAAGATGCTCGGGAGTATAAATCTTCCCACTCCTAGTCATCCCTTGTGCAACAACAGTCTCAACTATTGCTTTGCCCTTCTTCTCTGTTTCGTAATCCCATGGTACCGCCTTGTCACTGTACGGGGGAACTACGTTAACGTAGATTTTTTGGGCTATTTCTATCTCAATGGGCTCTGGTGCTTTAGCGGCTTAAGCAATAGAAGCAAGCACTGGTATGTCTCCCTTTGCTTTGATAATGGTTCCTTCCAAATCGCATTCTTCATCTAACTCGATCAAATTCACCCTTTTGTCTCCGTAGTTAGGCAAGGGGTTGTTGTGCACATTTGGAGTTTTCAGGTGGATCACGTTTTGATCGATCAAGTCTTGTATTTTATCTCTCTGTGCATAGCACTTCTCGGTATCATGACCAGGTCCTCTAGAATGATAGGCACAGGTTTTGGTCTGGTCAAAGTAGGTGTCATTCTATCAGGCATTTTGAACGGTACGGGTTGTATGTGGCCAGCTGCTTTGAGTCTCTCGAACTACTGAGTGTGGGATTCGGCCAATGGGGTGTAGTTTCTTTTGGGTCTTGGATTATTGTTGGCGTGAGGCCTTGGTAGATAGGCGTTGGTGTTTCGGTAGTTAGGGCTTTGTGGATATGGTGGTCTTTGTGGCTGTGGATTTTGGAACATGGGTTGAGTATTGTAGTCTGGGTAGGTGGATGTGGGTGGAATATACGGGTATGATGGAGGAGGTGTTTGGTAGTAGTGGCTGTGGGTGGGAGAATGATCGAGTGATGCAGCCACGAAGGAGACATTGTCCTTCTTCTTTCTTGATATAGTGGTGTTACTAGTTTGTAGGGCTTTGTTAGTGGCTTGTAGTGCGGCCAAACTAACGATCCTACCAGTCTTCAAACGATCTTCAACCATATCTCAAATCTTGATCAAGTCCCCAAACTTCTTGTCTTGCATGTTCAACATCTTGTCAAAGTAGACGTCCTTTTGTATGCGGATGAAGGTTGCTACTATCTCTGCGTCCTCCGTAGGAAGTTGGACTTTAGCGGCTTCAGCTCTCCACCTAGTTGCTAATTCTCTAAAGGTCTCAGTGGGCTTCTTCTTCAACTTCTCCAAATAGAATCGATCAGGCATGGTGATGTTGGGCATATTTGATGTATTTTAGATATATATATTTCCCCTACCTTTTAATTAAATATAATGCTAAAGGGTGCCCAACATTGCTTATTTTGGATATTCTACTAACTTGGTGTGTTTGAATGACTTAAGTATGAATTGGTGAAATTTTGGAGCAAGATGGCTATACTTTTTGGAGAAGTCCGAAGTCAAAAATTGAAGTAGGAAAATGAAGAATGCTAGTGTAAAAAATCAGCGGACTAGGAGCTTTGTAAGCTCATTGTATGACCCTTACAACAGTCGTACATTGTAAGAGATGCTGTGAGACCTGAGAGCAGAACATACAGAAGGTCGTACATTGTAAGAGTGGTTGTACGACCTGAAAGTTTTCCATCCGAAATTGGATTAGGTTAAAACGTTTTGTACTCATTGTAATCCATATATAAGCAACCTTAAACATAAATTTAAGGATAATTTTGACCTTTGGGGAGGAGAGAAACACTGGAGATGGATTGGAGCTCGACATCTATATTGAGTTTTCTTCTCTTTTCCTATACATAGTTTGTTAGTTCTAAAGTTGTGGGATTCTCCATGAATGTTGATATTGCTAAGTTAATTTGATTTTATTGATTTATTATATTGGGTTATTTATTCATATCCTGAGCTTAATTATTTGATTGCTTGATCACCAATTGAATACTATTTATGAACCTAGGGTTGAACTCGAAAGTGGGAACCATAGGTTGTAATAGGATTGAATAGAGCGTGTTCCTGAACCTGGGCATCGGGGAATGGTTTTGCGGTTAGGATAGAAATATACCTAACAGTCATGCTTAGTCACTATACAGGAGTAGCACAGGAATTCTTGTTAACTCTAATTCCATAGACATATAGGCGTTAGGTTGACTTGAATAGGCGAGCAGGGTATCGAAAGAGTCCTATGAGTAATATTAACCCTGTGATTAGTAACCCAGATAAATTATTTAGTCAGCCTAACGGAAGAATTCAACAGGACTGGCAGATATCCCATAACACTAGGCTATTATCCTTTCTTGAATCCAAAATCGTGTTTTACGTGTTACTTATTTGCTTAGTTTTATTAGTTAATTTTAGTTATAATATTCTCAACTATTGAACCCTTCTTGTCTAGATAAGTAGGATTTGTTTGATTTAGTTAGTAGTTAATCAATAGTCCTCGTGGGAACGATACTCTACTTATCACTTTATTAATTGATCGACCGCGTATAATTGCGTGTGTGTTTAGAGAGACATGTTTTTGGCGCCGTTGCCGGGGACTTAAAATTAGCTATTTTCTAGATTAGACTTTACTTTTGTCTATTCAAGTTTTTAGTTTAGTTTAGTTTATTACCTGTTAACATGGCATATTTTAATGAAAATTGGTCGAAGGTTGGTTGCTCGTATTTATATGCTTCTTGCATAATTTGTAATGGACATCACTTGTGGGAAGATTGTCGACATCTTGATGTCCTACAGAGCTATTTATCCAGTCGTTCCTCTACAACCTTTGATCAGAACTGTTGTCAATTATGTGGTGGTCTGTGGAATGATTGTCCTAAGTGTCGTAGTCCTTTCCCAAGTAATATTCATTATAGTACTAACTTTTCTTGTGAGTTTGATAGGAGCAACAAAGTGCAGGATGCATCACTGTATGGTCAGTTTGGGAAGATGGAGCAAAGTCAAGAAGAACCTCAAATTGCAGAAGAAAGTGAGTTCCAACAAGAGGAAAATTATGAAGAAGTGGAGATTATTAGCGAAACTTGGCTGATGGAACAATTTCAATAATTAGATATGTGTGGGGGTCTTCTTGATGATATTACAAGTGCAGTTAAGTGCTTTATAGAATGGAAAAGTGTGCTCAAACAAGAGATTAGTCGATTTGGCTTGGCTATTCATGACTTGGATGTGAATTTGACTGAAACGATTGAGCCGTCTAATACCCACCCGCCAATTGTTGTGGATAGGGGATTTGAAGTTAAAGAAGAAGTTGAGAGCCAATTTGAGGAACTAAGTATGGAGTTCCAACAGTTCGACCCAGTAGTAGTTGATGATGCCAAAGTTGAGAAATTGGCACTGGAGTCAAGTGAGGAAGTGAAAAATATAATTTTTGACGACTGTAGTGTGTGTAAAGATGAGGATGTCAAGAATAATACAACCTTGGAGTTGGGGTTCATTGGACCGCACTCTATGCACTTTTCGACATTGTGTTTGGATGGCGACATGAAAATCGAGCCTTTCGAGCTAATAGAAGAGTCACGGAAGGAGGAACAAGGTGTCTATGTTCTAAAGTTTGTGATGACGAGGAGACAAAATGATATTCCTCATTTAAAAGCCAAGAGTTGCAAAATGCGACATTTAATTCTTGGTTTCTTTGGGTTTGTGACACCGCCCCAAGAGCATAGTCATAGGCTTGAATGCAATTTGGGGATTCGATTCATATCTTCGAGGTGGAGGAAAAAGTAATATTGTTATCCATGTCGTGCCGCGACGTTAAATCAAGCGCTTTATGGGAGGAAACCCATGTTTTATTGTTTTCTTAAGTTAGTTAGTTTTTACATTTAAACAAAAAAAAAAAAAATCAATAAAAAAAACATAAAAAGAACATAACTTTGGAACTAACGTGGTTGTTTGATTGTGTTATAGCAGGGTGTTAGTGAGGTGAACTTGGAGAATTAAGCACGGTGGATCAAAGCAAAATTTACAGGAAAAAGTGCAGAGTTAGGCCCTTACAACAAGTCTTACATTGTAAGACCTGCTGTAAGGCCTGTAGCGCAGGAAAAATGTACAAAAATCAGTGGACTAAGAGTATTGTAAGACCTTTGTAAGAAAAATCTACTCTCCAAGGACAAGTCTTACATTGGGCATACATTGTAAGAACTTTGTAAGGTAAGTACACAAGTCCTTAAATACATACAACACAAACAATAAGAACATGAAACAATACGCTGAAGCAAAAAAAAACAAAAAAAAAAAAAAACGCTACTCTTGTCCTCTTTCACGAACACACTGCTTCTGGTAGGACTCCCTGATCTTTTCTCTTTACCTCGTTTCTCTCTCATCTCATCTATTTCTATAGTTCTTCTCTGCTCTCTTGCTGTGATACCCCATTCCTTTTTCCCTTTCTAGAGCTAAGTTTTGAGTTGCTTTCGAATGAAGTTTTGGTTGTAAATTGAATATTTTTACTTGGTATCTGCTGTGGTGGGGTGCAGTGATGCACCATGATGAGAATTACTTAAAATCTCCCGGAGTTGGGAGGGTAAAACACGAAACAAATTGCACACACAAGGTCTGCCCAAAATTGTGCATACCATATGTTTGACAAAATTCCCCAATGAATGTTTAATTCATTCGACGAAGTCTTAGTAGTCGAATCTTTAATGGGGACTGTTGTGAGTCTAAATTGAGTAGGGAGAAGGGTCGGGGCAGCGTTTACAGCCTTGGGGTCACATGTTACGCACTTAACACGTTGTTCATGCACGTCAAGTGGGGTAACATGTTATGCACTTGACACGCTGTTCATGCACGTCAAGTGTCAATTGTTTGCTTGCCAATATTGGCTGCCTGTTTCGCTTATTAAGGCTGCCCCATTTCTGTGGATCTATTAATTGATATTCCATGTTTACTTGATGTAGTCAAGTCTAAGTGTGGGGTGCTTGCACCCTGGTTGCATGCACTAGTTGGTTTAAATGAGTTTGTTGGCTTGAAATATAAATTATGCGCTAGTGAGGGAAGTCTGAGTACCTCGATTTACCACCTCTTGTCCTTAGTGTCGTGCATTCACCATTTTAAGTGTGGGGTGGGAAACCATGAAAAAAAATAAAAAAATTAGTTAGTTTAGATTAGTGGCCGAGTCCTTGGGTTTTCTTCAAGCCACGCTTCTTTCCCTAGGGTGCCGTTTCTTTTGAACCGGGTGTTTTTAGGAGTAGTTGTAGTAATTAGGATTTAGAAAAATGGAATGAGAAGAAAATAAAGGGTGGTAAACTTTGCTTCTAGTCTTATGTGTGAGTTTTTTGATGCCGTCATATTTAGTCCCTTGCATGCGCTGAACTTCTCTATGGACTTTTGGTATGAGTTTTGCATTGGATTGAAAGATGATCTTGCTAGTGACACTTCGGCTCAGGTTTTTGACTCTGCTTATTGACTTAATAACATGACTTGTCTCATTGATTCTTGTTAGGAGTTGGAATTGTTCCGTCTTGAGTGGTTCATGTGCCATGTGTGGTGAGGTTTTAGTATTGTTTCATGTGCTTGCATTATTGGTCTAGAACTTGCCCTGATTGTTTTCGAGGTGAAATCCTAGGTTTTGCTTGGTTTAGAAAATGATTATAGGCCTTCTTTAGCCAGTTTGAATTTTTTGTAGCCTTCCGTGATGATTTGACCCTAGTCAGCCCCTTTGAGCCTTTATCTTGTTTATTGGCAACCATATCAAAAGCCTTTACCTGTGTTTGTATTGAATTTCCTATCTTTTGACACCCTATCTCCTAAAGCATTTGCAAAAATTGTATAATGAGCTGAAAAAACTAAAGTTGGAGAAAAAGGTTGGTTATATTGTGAATGTGGTGCCAGTTAGAAGTGAAAGAATTGCTAGTGAAAATAAAAAAAAAAAGTGAAAAATTGAAAGAAAAAAAATTATTTGATTGTCTGGCCAACGATCAAGTAGAAAAAAAATTGAAGCTTGGAAGAAAAAAAAAGAGAGGAATAAAATGAGCATTCTTTGTGAGCTAAAAAAATGTCCAATGGTGTGAATAAAAAGGAGAAGATTGGAGCTTGATTTATATTGAAGAATGAAAGTCATGGTTGAGAAGGAAGTGTGTAATTGAGGTTTAAATAGGTTTTGTAAGTACTTAGGGAGGTGTTAGTCACTATTATCCATATATTTATCCTACCCGTCCCCTAACCAACATTACAACCTTGATAAAGTTCTATTTGATTCTAGACCGAGTGTACCTACATTAGCGAAGAATTACAAGACGGGCAAGCTTATGGTACCATTGTGTGGCACTTGAATTTCTTTGTGAGTGTGAGCAAATTCTTCATATCTTAGGCGTCCCTTATAATAAATTTGATCTATTCGTGTGTGATTGGGACTAGGCTTTGATTGGTGAGGGCACATGGACTATGAGAGATAGGAGCTTTTATTAGGCTACCTAATTTTGAGCAACTGAGCATGTCGTGAGTAAGTTGGTGTGTGGAGTCGATTCTTGAGGCTTGGTTGTTGCTACTTGATTGTTTTGATAATTCTTGCTTTTAAATGTATGAGTCATAAATATGAGGAAGTTGTGTGCTTGTATGCATGGTAATTAATTGGTGGTATCAACCAAACTCATAGGTGATTGTGTTAGTTGTTTAGAAGTATTGTTGGATTGAATTGTTCGAGGACAAACAATAGTTTAAGTGTGGGGTGTTGATGTTGGGCATATTTGATGTATTTTAGATATATATATTTCCCCTACCTTTTACTTAAATTTAATGCTAAAGGGTGCCCAACATTGCTTATTTTGGATATTCTACTAACTTGGTGTGTTTGAATGACTTAGGTATGAATTGGTGAAATTTTGGAGCAAGATGGCTATACTTTTTGGAGAAGTCCGAAGTCAAAAATTTAAGTAGAAAAATGAAGAATGCTAGTGTAAAAAATCAGCGGACTAGGAGCTTTGTAAGCTCATTGTATGACCCTTACAATAGTCGTACATTGTAAGAGATGCTGTGAGATCTGAGAGCAGAGCATACAGAAGGTCTTCCATTGTAAGAGTGGTTGTACGACCTGAAAGTTTTCCTTCCGAAATTGGATTAGGTTAAAACGTTTTGTACTCATTGTAATCCATATATAAGCATCCTTAAACATAAATTTAAGGATCTTTTGGACCTTTGGGGAGGAGAAAAATACTGGAGATGGGTTGGAGCTAGACATCTATATTGAGTTTTCTTCTCTTTTCCTATACATAGTTTGTTAGTTCTAGAGTTGTGGGATTCTCCATGAATGTTGATATTCCTAAGTTAATTTGATTTTATTGATTTATTATATTGGGTTATTTATTCATATCTTGAGCTTAATTATTTGATTGCTTGATCACCAATTGAATACTATTTATGAACCTAGGGTTGAACTCGAAAGTGGGAACCATAGGTTGCAATAGGATTGAATAGAGCGTGTTCCTGAACCTGGGCATCGGGGAATGGTTTCGCGGTTAGGATAGAAATATACCTAACAGTCATGCTTAGTCACTATATAGGAGTAGCACAGGCATTCTTGTTAACTCTAATTCCATATACATATAGGCGTTAGGTTGACTTGAATAGGCGAGCAGGGTATCGAAAGAGTCCTGTGATTAATATTAACCCTGTGATTAGTAATCCAGAGAAATTATTTAGTCAGACTAACGGAAGAATTCAACAGGACTGGCAGATATCCCATAACCCTAGGCTATTATCCTTTCTTGAATCCAAAATCGTGTTTTGCGTGTTACTTATTTGCTTAGTTTTATTAGTTAATTTTAGTTATAATATTCTTAACTATTGAACCCTTCTTGTCTAGATAATTAGGATTTGTTTGATTTAGTTAGTAGTTAATCAATAGTCCTCGTGGGAACGATACTCTACTTATCACTTTATTACTTGATCGATCGCGTATACTTGCTTGTGCGTTTGGAGAGACACATGGCGTCGGTGTTGTGCCCAAAACTATCAATGAAATCTCCAGCCATCGCCTCCCAGCTCGTCCACTTGTTTGTTTATTGTTTTGAATACCATGCCGCGCATCTCTAGTCAGGCTATAGTTGAACAATTGCATGCGAATCTTTTCATCATGTCCAACCCCAGCCAACTTGTCACAATAAGATCTTAAATGGGCCATTGGGTCACCACTTCCGTTGAACATGTTGAACTTTGGTGTCTTGTAACCCTCGGGCAGCTTCAAATCAGGGTACATGCACAGGTCCTCATAAGCTAGCCCTATGGTTTCTTTGGTCCACGCATACATGTCATGATCTTTGGTGGGTGATGCAATTGGTTTTGTTTCAACAGTGAAGGGAGGTAGGTTATTTTGTGGTACTTTCGGTGGTGCAACGTAGGTAGGGTAAGGGATATCTTTCTCAGGGAATAGTGGATCTTTGTCGTGAGGCCTGGCGGTTTTGTGAACCCTATTTTCCAGCTCAAACAACCTCTGTTCTAACTTAGCATAGTCTTTATAGGCGACCACACCTTGCTTTTCGTGGTTCCATTTCCAACTTTGTCAAACTCATCCATGATATTGCGTCTCATCGTTGTCCTTGTAGGTAAAGGGGGTGGTGTTGGGATTGATCCTCTGGATCTCAACCGGTATTGCGGCGCGGCCAGAATGCACAAACCAAGCTTTCAGTGACTTGGGACTAACACAGCGAAAAATAAAGAAAAGAATGTGAGTATATGTTAGTTTTAATAAAGTCGCGTCCTATTATGCAAGAGACCTCTTTTGTGCTAGAGGTAGGCCTATCGAAGATTCGAAGTAATGTTTGCACCAAATACGTCATTTCGTTTGCATAAGCATAATCAACACAAACTATAAAATCAAAAATAACAAAATTTTATTTGATTTGCTTGGCTTTATTACAATCACTAATTTGAGACAATGACTCGACTGAAATGAAAAAAGGCAAAAGAAAAGACGACTCGACTAAAGCCGGCCAGACTATGTGCCAAGCAAAGAGGTTTTGAACCAACCATCAGCTCCAGCATCTCCTTTCTCTTTCTTCCCTTCGGTTTCTTCCTTAGGTTTGTGAACTAGGCTTATTGCCAGAGAAGTGACAAACATTTCCATCAGATCCTTCCCAGCTTGCATGTCTCCTAGAGCCTCTGTGAAGAATTCATAGATTTCTACTCCCATTGTTTTCTTTTCTTCTAATGGTACTGACTTAAAATAATCTCCCCATCCTTTGAGAAAATCTTGTAGATTCCCAGCAGCTTGCCTCGCCACCATGACTTTGCCTGTCCAATACTTGAGTTCATCCCCTTTGATCTTATCCTTGTATTGCCTCCTCATCTCCCTCTCTTGTGTTACCCTTAGTTCTTTCTTACTTTTGTCGAACTCGTGTCATAGATTCTTGTATTTTTCAGTGATACTTGGAGCTTTGGCTTTTCTTTTCAGCGTAGTCTTTGATCGGAACCTCTCCCTATCTTCACTGAGCCACTGAGGATAAGCTAGAGTAGCCACGGGGTTTACTCTATTGTCACGGCCGTGAAAAAACTGCATAGTAAGCCTTCCTTCCCACATTGTCAATATAGTACCAACCATTGGATGGTCAATGTCTCTTATGTCAACGTTGAAGCTTCTCCCTTTTGTTAACTGCGGGGTTTGCTGTGTCATCCCTACTTGCCAGAGGATTCTTAAAGGAACATAGTGGTGAGTTCCTCGGAATCTAATCAATATCCAGAAAGTGATGTCTTGACCTTGTATGGAAACGATAAAACCAGTATAGTTTTCAATTACCCATTGCAACTCTTCAAGCTTGGTGTGCCACCCTTGCATATTTGCAGGGTCCTCCCACACTGATGTTCCAGCCATACGGGTGCTATGTGAACGAATGCCTCCTTCCCTTGACGGTCTTGGTGCTATTGGGCTGATAGGGACATTGTGCAAATGTTCTATCAACCATATTTGTAACAAAAGATTGCACCCCTCGAAGAAGTCTCCTCCTCATCTACATTTGGTTAGAGCCCTGTAAACTTCCCCCAAAATCATTGGAACCAAACTCACTTGACGTTTGTGAGCGCCTTTGCGCAATCCCTCTACCACTCTTCCCGTCCCAGTCTTATGTCAATCTTTCCTTCTTTCTCAGGAAAAATCATGCTCCCCAGAAAAGCAACGATGAAAGCATTTGACTAAGTCCACTCCCAATCTTGAATTTCCCACGCCCCAGTCCAATCATGCCTAAGAGTTGGATCTCCAAATCTAGAATGCAAGTACTTCAAAGTGACTCTTCCATCGTGCACTCCCTCGACATATGGATCATAAGGAGCGCCCAACAGTTCAATGAACTCCTTAGGGTCCACGTCTCGGGTATAAATCACAGTTTTAGGCCCAAGCTCCAACCATGCTAGTCCTCCAAATTCCTCCAATATCGGTGCCAACTCCAAGCCATTGAAATAAAATACTGCCCTTTTATAGTCCCAAAAATATGTAGCGGCCTCGACTAAACTAGGCATGGCAATGTAGGCCTTGAGAGCTACAAGCTCTCCCAACACTTTTTGAACATGAACTTTGCTAACAATAGCCAAATCTTCCCACCAGAGTCTAATCAAGTGAGGAGCTCGGGAAATTATCTCGAATTGAAGTGTTCCCTCTTGCAGCCATAGTTTGAAAAAAAACAAGAAAATGTAAAGATCAAAACATTCTTATAGTCTTGATCATACTTAGACAAATGATCAATATTTTGTGCAAACATTTATTCGAATCCATGCAGAGATGCAATTTTGTCATTTTTCGGGTTAAGAACCCTTTCGACATTTGGACGTAGGCTTACTAATGGACTATAACGTGCCAAGGACGTATAGCCTTCCTAAGTTTGTCATGATGCAAATAAATACACATTTTGTTGCCAATTATTCTCATAAATTCCCAAATCAATTTTGAAACTCAGTACATGATGACTTTTGGAAATAAAAGATACAAAAGAAATGAAAATGACACTTGACTAGGCAGCACACTCCTACTCCAGCCTGGCTCTCTTTGCTTCTGGGGTAATCTCTTTGGCTTCTTCCATAGCTTTGGTTAAGTATCCCTTAGCCGCCACTAAGTGTAAAATGTCCACCTCAGCGCACTACGAATTCCATTGTTCAAGCTTTGTCCCCAACACCTCTATCTTTTCTTCTAACTCTAATGTACGTTTCCTCCATGCTTCGATCTCTTCTTTGTTTTCTTTGTCCATTTTAACAGCCTTCAACATGAACTCTCGGTATCGGATTTGAGCTTCCGCCTTACGGTTTCTTATGTCATTTCCTCAGGTCGGCCCTACTACCACATTTCCTTTTATGCTAGAGCGTAACCAACTTTTGTAGTTTGGTTCGCATCCAGCGTTGTATCGGTATGATGCAAGTGATTCTTCTCCCATGACTTGTTGATGCAGCCCGAACACGTGCTGATCAAGTGTTCGATCCACCAAGGAGACCGATGACACGAAGTCAAGCCAAGCTGCTGCACGATGTGCACATTCACTTAGCCTGGCCGAGGGAAAACCGTTGCTCCGAAGCTGAGTGGCCGGGCTTAAGAACCGAAGGCGTTATCTTCAGATTTGAGCCCGAAGACAAAGTGACCGAAAACATTGAGCTCGAAGGAAAGTGAGCATCCGAGGACAATGAGTTCGAGCAAGCAACCACGCACCGAAGTCAAGGCTACCGAACACACATTTAGCTTAGCCCTGCGTGGCTTGTTTTTATTGGTCATTTGTGACTATTTACTATTCAATCCTTAGCATAGTCTATAAATACTCTATTTTACTTCATTGTAAAGGATCCAGTTTTAGTATATGAAAAACATAGCAAGTGCTATTGTGAGACTCCGATGGAGCCGAACCCCGACGTGGGCTTTTAAAGAACTTGTGTCAATCGGTGTTATTCGTTTGAACAAATTCTTCTTGATCATTCAATTTGCAAGAAGCGGGTCTTTCTTGAGGATTGTTGCATAGTATAGGTGCGTCTTGATTTCCCTTCGATCGAGCTTTGAGACAGGTTCGTCACTGTTCTTTCGAATCGAAGCAAGATTTGTCTTGCTTCTATCTTTTACTTTTCTTGTCATTTTCTTCCGCGTTTCGTGTTTAGCATTTCCTCCGGGTTTGCTTGCACCATCTTGGTATCAGAGCACGGTTTGGGCTAGTTTTTACAACCCCAAATCCTGTTCAAGTTATCCTTATTTTTTGTGCGTTTGTGTCTTTGTTTTCCGTTTCCTGTTCTTGTTTATTTTGATTACTGTGGTGTTTTGCAGTTGGTGTCATTTTTTCAAAAAAAAAAAAAAAGAGAGATATAGAAAAGGAAAATTCAAAAATTGTGTTTGATTGTTGGTTGTTTGGATTAAACAACCATTGATTCTTGTTCACCATCGATTCCTGATTCCAACGAGTACCCGACGTACCAATTTTGTGACTAGGGTTTCTCGGTGAAATTTTGGACTGTTTTGAGCTTTAATGGTGACTGGAACTTGAACCCCCATCGTGTTTGGTTGAAACCGATGAAGATTGGTGGTTCTTGAGTGATTTGGGTTTGTTTTGTGCTTAAAATTTGAAGTTCTGTGTTTGAATTGTTGTCCGTACGCCGGAAAATTGTTACAAGTTGTAACAGTGTATGGCACGAAGGAGCTGAAATCTTAGTTCAAGAACTTTGTTTGATTTCCTCCGTTGTTGTTTGAAACCGGAGTTGAAGAAGCAACCCAGGTCTATTGAAATTCGTGGTCAGTGAACGAAGCTAAGTTTGTCCGTACGCCGGAGCAAATCTTCACTGTTCCATTGAAGAAGAAAGGGGTAAAGTGAAAAGATCAAAACCCCAGGTGAAAAGTTGTCGGTTGAGAAAGGGAAATTGGATAAGGTAAAACCCTATCCGTACCAAGGAGGGACCACTCTTGTACGGACAAGAGTTGGTGTGTTCGAAAAAGATTCCAATAGGGAATCAAAAGGGTAGATTCTCCTAGGTTTTCACTTTCTTCTGTTCGAAAATTCTAGTTAGTGGATCGTTTGAGTAATCTTCCTACTCGAGGTCGTACTAACTCATTTGAGCTAATAGGAACTCGTGCGTGGGTGACCGAAGTCCAACTACGTAGAAATTTCTTTGACTTCCCAAAGCGCAAGAGTAAATAGTTGTCCGTTCCGATCAAGACAAATCAACTCACTCTTCCCGAAGTAAGACATTGCAACTTGTCAATTTCGAAGGAATTGAGAGAAGTTGATCAACCGAGGAAGCCATTGGCTGCAAGTTCTTGAGTGACCAAAACCGAACCCATATATTGAGTGGACCCGAGTGCCACCCATCAAAGGTGAGGGAGTGTGTGAGGTGATTTCTAACCTTAACAGTTGTTTGGTCTTTGATTTGTGCAGGTACCATGGCTGGGAATGGAGGCGATGACAAAGGCATTGAGAAGCCCGAAGTGTCGTTAGCCGATCTCATGGCTGCGATACAAGGCATCAGTGCCGAAGTAAGAGGAGTGAGTGCTCGAGTAGCTAACCTCGAGCAAGGGAGTGCGTCCGTGGCCATGCATGGGTCCGGCGCTGGAACGAGTAGCTCCACTCCGATGAAACCTGAGATGTATGCTGAGCTTGTTCGACAACATCAGTTGACAAGTGAAGCAATTCGAAGAGAACTCAACTTGGGCAATCCCCAAGCTGATTTTCAAAACTTGGGCATTCCCCGAGGAGAGAGGTTACCACTTCCAAAGGCCCGAAGAGACCTTGGAGCTGTAGCCGAAGATGTTGATGAAGAGGAATTTCCCGAGGATGAATATGAGCATGAGCCGCCATTTGCTCAATGAAGGCAAGCTCACCGAGGTCGTGGAAATTTCCGAGGTCGAGGCCGAGGCGCAAATGTTGAAAGGCATATTGAGCGTGAGGCTGATGATCGAAATGATGAGTATCCCGAACAGGTTCGTGGTGTTCGAGACTCAAATTTGAGCAGTGTCAAGATCACTATCCCAACCTTTAAAGGAACTAGTGATCCAGATGAATACCTTGAATGGAAGCTTAAAATGGAGCGAATCTTCGAAACCAATGAGATGACCGATGAGAGAAAAGCTGCCCATGCCATTGCTTCGTTCGAAGCTTATGCATCTACATGTTGGGAAGCTGACAAAAGGCATAGACGAAGGAATGCCTATCCCGAAGTCACTACTTGGCCACAGTTGAAGAGAGCAATGGATGCTAAGTATTTGAGTGCCAAGTACAGGCAGACTCAACTACAAAAGCTCTATGAGCTAAAGCAAGGGTCCAAGTCAGTTCAAGAGTATCATGATGAGTTCGAAAAGGTTCGATTGAATCTTGATCTGGTCGAAGATGAAGAGCAAGCCACTATCCGATTCAAAAATGGCTTGGCTCGGGATGTGTCATCTCAATTGAGGCTGCACGTGTACCACACGTTGGAAGATCTGTTCGAAGCTGCTACCGAAGCTGAGAAATTGGTAAAGGAAGATAAGGCAAATCGGTATCGAGGAGTCACTACTTCTACTCCTTTGAACCGAGGTAAAGAATGGAAGAGTCCAAACCAAACAAGTGCCAACACTGCTCGAGATTCGAAGAGACCCTTTGAAAGGGGTGTGACCGGTAACCAATCAAGGGAAGTGGGAGGTAAAGTTCAGCTAAACTCTCCTAGTGCTTCAAATATTCAGTGCCACAAATGCAAAGGTTATGGTCATATGGCAAAAGAGTGTCCAACTCGCAAAGTTATGCTTCTGCTCGAAGATGGAACCGTCCATGAGCAAGCGAGTGACACCGAGGAGGAATTTATCGAGGAGGCTGACCGAGCTGAAGGTGATGATGATCATGAGGCTGCCGAAGCTGATCATCCGGAAATGTTTCTTGTGGTTCGAAGAAATTTGAGCTGCATGACTCTTGAAGAATAGGACAACCAAATAGAAAATCTCTTCCACGCCCGATGTCGAGTAAGGGGAAAGGTGTGCTCGATGATCATTGACTCTGGTAGTTGTGCAAATGTGGTAAGCCAAACCTTGGTTTCACAGATGGGACTATCTACGATGAAGCATCCCCACCCTTACAAATTACAATGGCTGAATGAGTGTGGAGAATTGAGGGTTGTCAAACAAGTGTGGATCAAGTTTAGAATTGGCGAGTATCAAGATGAAATGATATTCGATGTGGTGCCAATGCAAGCTTGTCATTTGCTATTGGGAAGGCCGTGGCAGTATGACCGGTCAGTTGTTCACAATGGAAGATCCAACACTTACACTGTCAAGCTCGACGGGAAGAGTTTTATACTCAAACCCTTGTCTCCAAAGCAAGTCACAGAGGACTATAAACGGATGAAAGAATTGAAAGAAGCGGCCAAAGCTAAGCTTCCGATGGGAGCAAAATAGGGGGCCGAAGACACAAACTCACTGCCCGAAGTAAAAGGAATCTGTGCAATCATGCAACCGGGTGAGTTTCTACGAGGCAACGACAACGATCAGATGATGATCTGCCTCGTGCACAAGGGTATTTTTCTAAACTCTAATGATGATTTTTCTAACAATAACCTTTTGCCTAGTGCTGTACAAAGTGTTTTGCAGGACTTCGGAGACATGTTTCCCGAGGAAATGCCAGGTGGATTACCTCCGTTGAGAGGAATCGAGCACCAAATTGACATCGTACCGGGGTCTCAAATTCCACACAAACCTGCATACCGGTGTAATCCCGAAGACACCAAAGAGCTCCAAAGGCAGGTTGATGAGTTGCTGAACAAGGGCCTCGTTCGAGAGAGCTTGAGTCCTTGCGCCGTTCCAGTTATTCTTGTCCCGAAGAAGGATGGAACATGGCGAATGTGCGTTGACTGTCGAGTAGTCAACAAAATAACGGTAAAGTATCGTCATCCTATTCCTCGACTAGATGACATGCTAGATGAATTAAGTGGTTCTTCATGCTTTACAAACATTGACCTCAGGTCCGGTTACCACCAAATCCGAATGAAACCCGGAGACGAGTGGAAAACTGCATTCAAGACCAAATTCGGTCTCTATGAATGGTTGGTAATGCCATTTGGCTTATCCAATGCCCCGAGCACATTCATGCGATTGATGAACCATGTGCTCAAACCGTTCATAAACAAGTTCGTTGTCGTTTATTTCGATGACATACTTGTTTATAGCCGAACCATGGATGAACATGTCGAACACCTAAGGCTAGTGCTTGATAAGCTTCGAGAAGAGAAGTTATACGCTAACTTCAAGAAGTGTGCCTTTGGTGATGAGCGTGTGGGCTTTCTAGGATTCGTTGTCAGTACTAATGGTGTCGAAGTCGACGAGTCAAAAGTCGAAGCCATCAAAGATTGGCCAACTCCAACCTCAGTATCACAAGTTCGTAGCTTCCATGGCTTAGCTTGCTTTTACCGAAGGTTTGTTCGTGACTTTAGCACCGTGGCAGCTCCTTTAACCGAGCTGGTTAAGAAAGATCATCCATTTGTGTGGAGAGAGTCCAAAGAAAGGGCTTTCCAAGAGTTGAAACGGAGGCTTTGCTCTGCCCCGTTGTTGCAACTCCCTGACTTCGGCAAAGCGTTCGAAGTCGAGTGTGATGCATCCGGAGTTGGGATAGGAGGAGTGCTGATGCAGGAATTGAAGCTGATCGCTTACTTTAGCGAAAAGCTTAAGGGCGCAACCTTGAATTACTCTACGTATGACAAGGAGTTGTACGCCCTCGTTCGAGCACTCGCCCATTGGCAGCACTATTTGTGGCCTCGAGAGTTTGTGATTAAAAGTGATCATGAATCTTTGAAACATCTCCGAGGTCAGGAGAAACTGAACCGAAGGCATGCCAAGTGGGTCGAATTCATTGAAAGTTTTCCCTACGTAATTCATTACAAAAAAGGAAAAGATAATGTTGTGGCCGATGCGCTATCAAGGAAATTTGCCTTAGGGACCACTCTCGCCTCTAGGCTCGTGGGATTCGAAAGCATCAAGCTGATGTACGAAGACGATCCCAAGTTAAAGTGCGTTCGAGACGTAATTTTGAGTGGCCGAGGGATTGAGAAATATCAGTGGCACGATGGCTACCTCTTCAAGAATGGGAGGGTTTGTGTGCCAGTGTCATCGTGGAGAGAGCTCCTAGTTCGAGAAGCTCACTCCGGAGGTCTAATGGGACACTTCGGTATCGACAAAACTCTTGGTATCTTAACCGAGCAGTTCCATTGGCCAAAAATGCGACGAGATGTGGAAAAGCTTTGCAACGCTTGTCTCGTTTGCAAGAAAGCTAAATCGAAGTCCAGCCCTCATGGTTTATGCACCCCATTGTCTGTGCCTGATCGCCCTTGGGTTGATATATCCATGGACTTTGTGTTGGGTTTACCGAGGTCGAAGGGTGAACATGATAGCATCTTCGTCGTAGTCGACCGTTTTTCAAAAATAGCTCACTTTATTCCTTGCAAAAAGTGTGATGATGCACAACATGTAGCTACCTTATTTGTTTCTAATGTGTTGAGATTGCATGGTGTGCCTCGTACGATTGTGAGTGATCGAGACTCGAAATTCTTGAGTCATTTTTGGAAGTGTTTGTGGGGTGCCCTCGGCACCAAACTACTATTCTCGACGTCTCACCATCCTCAGACTGATGGACAGACCGAGGTAGTTAACCGAACCTTGGGATCTTTGCTTCGTGCAATGACCAAAGGCAAGGTCGGAAACTGGGCTGATCGATTACCCATGATGGAGTTTGCATACAATCGAACGGTGCATAGAATGATTAATATGACCCCGTTCGAATGTGTGTATGCTTTTTAATCCTTTGATTCCACTTGATTTAACCCCATTGCCTCGAGATTCTGTTCTTGATTTTGAAGGTACTCGACAAGCAGCTGCTTTGATCGAATTGCATGCAAAGGTGAAGAAGAACCTCGAGGAAGCCTATGCAAAGGTTACCTTAAAGAAAAACAAGGGGCGAAAAAAGCTGGAATTAAAGAAGGGAGATTGGATTTGGGTTCACTTCCGAAAGGAACGTTTCCCGAACCAAAGAAAAGGGAAGTTGGCTCCTCGAGGGGATGGTCCATTTCAAGTGTTGACCAAGATCAACAACAATGTTTACGTGATCGACCTCCCTGGTGAGTATAACGTGTCCAACACCTTTAATGTTGCTGACTTAGCTCCTTGTGTTGTAGGTCAAACTTCGGAGGATGAAGAAGACTCGATTTCGAGGACGAAATCTTCTCAAGAAGGGGAGGATGATGCAGCCCGAACACGTGCTGATCAAGTGTTCGATCCACCAAGGAGACCGATGACACGAAGTCAAGCCAAGCTGCTGCACGATGTGCGCATTCACTTAGCCTGGCCGAAGGAAAACCATTGCTCCGAAGCTGAGTGGCCAGGCTCAAGAACCGAAGGCGTTATCTTCAGATTTGAGCCCGAAGACAAAGTGACCGAAGACATTGAGCTCGAAGGCAAGTGAGCGTCCGAGGACAATGAGTTCGAGCAAGCAACCACGCACCGAAGTCAAGGCTGCTGAACACACATTTAGCTCAGCCCTGCGTGGCTTGTTTTTATTGGTCATTTGTAAATATTTACTATTCAGTCCTTAGCATAGTCTATAAATACTCTATTTTACTTCATTGTAAAGGATCCAGTTTTAGTATATGAAAAACATAGGAAGTGCTATTGTGAGACTCCGATGGAGCCGAACCCCGACGTGGGCTTTTAAAGAACTTGTGTCAATCGGTGTTATTCGTTTGAACAAATTCTTCTTGATCATTCAATTTTCAAGAAGTGGGTCTTTCTTGAGGATTGTTGCATAGTATAGGTGCGTCTTGATTTCCCTTCGATCGAGCTTTGAGACAGGTTTCTCACTGTTCTTTCGAATCGAAGCAAGATTTGTCTTGCTTCTATCTTTTACTTTTTTTGTCATTTTCTTCCGCGTTTCGTGTTTAGCATTTCCTCCGGGTTTGCTTGCACCACTTGTCTTCCTACCCAGGATTTTCTAATGCTTTTAACTCTTGGAACAACGTCTTCAGTGTAATCAAATTGATACGCCTTCGTGTCTGGTATTAATGGTATTATTTGCTTCCTCCCTGCTTGCCTCATCACCCTGAATGGTTGATAGGGTTGGAGACCTCTCAATCCCATAAGTATCATAAAAGGCACCTTCTCAGAGCTAATGATGAAGTCTAATGAAGGAAACCAAGTGAACATCCACTGAATTGAACCCTCCGTTATGTTTTCAAACAACTTTACACATTTCTGTGTGCTGCTTGGCTGTTTGAATTTTGGAACCCCATATCGTTCTCCAACCAGATTGTTGTAACCAGTTGGCTTAGACAATGCTTGCACACCTCTCGCTTTCCTCAAATGTTCCTTGAACCACGCTTGTAGCAGAAGATTGCAACCTTGGAAATATTTTGCTCCTTTTTTGGAACAATCTAAAGCCCGATAAATGTCCGCCACAATCATAGTAACTATAGTATAACGATAACCATCAATTCCATTAAATAACGCATCGGAAACAATGACAAGCCTCGAACATATGTCGTGACTCGAACTTTCAGGGAACACCATTACTCCTAAGAAACAAATAGTAAATACAAGTGGTCTAGCCCCCCTCCAGTCATTGTAGGACTTGAACTCTTTCTTACGGTCGTCGAATGCACCCAAATACCCAAACCGATTGTAAAAGTAGGAAAATGGTATTTTCTTTTGTTGTAAAAATTCTACATTCACACTTGCCACCATCCCTAATTTATTACGAAACTCCTCAGCTGTGGGGACACTAGGTGCAAGAATGCGACTCCCTTGCCAACAATGTTTGTCTAACCCCAAGTGTGATACGAACCCTCCTATCTCTTCTAGCAAAGGTGTTAATTCAACATCCCCAACTCTAAACACATTTAGTTTTTCATCCCAAAATGATACCGACGCTTCAATCATTTCTCTACAGGGCTCCATTTCTAATAGAGAAACCAAATGACCCAAATATTGACGTACTTCGGTTTGCTCGCTTCCACCAATTAGTCAATAAAGGAGGTGCGCCCATAGTCATTCCAAAACGATGAAACTTTTGACTCATTGTGACCTATAAGGAAAAAACAAAAAAGTAAAGGATTAAAATCCGCAACCCTTTTGAGAATAATTGGACAAATCAAAATGCGTTTTTATTTTCGTCTCACTTTTCTTTTTCCTTTTTTTTTTCTTTTCTTTTCTCTCAAATGCACATAAGCATGTCCAAACGTCCCTTCAGATTTAATAATCCGTCAGGTAGTTTGGACAAGTTGAAGACTAGCCGGCTTACGGGGAGCCCTTTCTACGACATGATGCATGCTCATTACATTCAAAGAGTGGTGTAATTCTAGACACGGTTCTCCAAGGTGGACGACCAAGGGGTGGGACCATTTGAAATTGTTGGTTGTACCACCGACCAACTATATTCTAAAATATCTCTCCTAAAAGGTTTTTTGAGGTGGAACGACCGTGGGATCCACGTAATCGCCCGTGTGTGTGCAAAGTATTTTTTTCGAGGAGTGGAGGAATATGAGTGAATTATGCCCAGATTACATCAAATTTCAAGTTCATACAAATAAATAAATAAAAGGGAAAAAGAAAAAAATAAAAAAGAAACCAAGTTAGTAAAATCATAATAATACGAATAACAAGATAATAATCAACTAAAATCCCAAAAATAAAGACTCGTTATGGTTAGGACTTTGAGAATCCCCAGCGGAGTCGTCATTCTGTCATACCCGATGTCAAACTCAACTCGGAGCAAGTCAGGTTTCGGGTTTGACTGGGTAACTCATTTTAGTTAAGAGTTGGAGTCGCTACAAAATAGAGATTTTCAAGATGTATTAGGTAACCTAAGTGAAACGACCTCGGTCAGTCGTTTCAGAAGTTAGGACTTCGATTGGTGTGCCGATAATTTTAAAATATTTGTAAGGTCCATTAGGACCTGTGTGTAAAATTTGAGCTAAATCAGACCTCGTTTGGTAGGCATCGGAAGAGGGTTTCAGTTTTTATCGTCGATAAATATTAAAAAGAGATTTTTGAGCTCGGTTTTGGCGAATGAGCTCCGATTTGAAATCCGAAAGTGCCGTTAGGTTCGTATGATTATTTGTGAATTTTGTGATTTTTCGAAAGTGAATTTTGATGTTGTTCGGCTAGTTTCCGCTCAAATGCCGAAAGTTAAATAGTTTGACCTTTTTCCTTTAAATTTGCATCTTGAGTTTCGGGAGTCCGATTTGAGATCCGTCTTCGCGAGTATGTTATATATATAGTTTGTATAACTTACCTGAAAAATTTGGGATCATTTCGACTTCTCTAGGGTTCAATTTTAATTTTAATCGTCGTATCGAATTTATTATTATTAAAAAAAATATTAAGTTCAATGTCGGTTATGCTAAGGGATTTAATCCCCTTAGCATCAGCTTACATATACGATCAGAAACATGCAAATATAAACAGAGAGAAAAGAAACGTTAGCAAAGAAAGGGGAAAAAAGGGAAAAAGAGGTGGAAAAATAGTGGAATTTCTACCCCAAATCTCCAGGTAATGATGTTAACTCATTATCTTAGCTTATTACGTGTGTTTGAATATATTTTTACGGTAAAAATAGAGATATTAGACATTGCCCTAATGACGTAAATTGATAGTTTAAAGGGTCAATTGGACCCCGATGATGGAAATGATTATATATTCGTACTCAGTGAATTATGGGCAACATATAAATGTAATTTATTTAGAGTTTGGCTATGGGACTTTGAACCCTGTACATAGGCCTGGCCTGCGTATTGCGTATGCGAATAGGGTGTCAGGTTCCTAACTGGATTGCCCTAAGACATAAGGAATGAAGCCTTTAGCTTTATTTGATAAAATTTTTCTGCTTATTGAATAGAGCGGGATTGTTTGACAGTTAATCCAAAGGAAAAAGCAGTTGTTGAGTAGCAGGGCTAGCACAATTTTTCTAAACTGGGCTCTGATACCAACTGACACAATTTTTCTAAACTGGGCCCAGTGGTTGGGTGCCCGCACGGCCTAACCGAGAATTCGGCTCGTTAGATGCTTAGGTGGCCTAATACACCTTAGAAAACTATAATAGGTGGCGACTCCAATTCCTGAACTCAAACGAGTTACCCAATCAAATCCGAAACCCGACTCACTCCGATTTGAGTCTAAAAATAGGATGCGACAGAATGGCGACTCTGCTGGAGATATTCAAAGTCCTAACCACAACGAGTCTTTTAACTTTGGGATTTATTTGATTATTATCTTGCTTTTTGTACTATTATGATTTTACTAACTTGGTTTCTTTTTTGTTTTTCTTTCTCCCTTTTATTTATTTACTTACTTATATGAATTTGAAATTTTGATGTAACATCGGCATATTTCACTCATACTCCCCACTCCTGCAAAAGGATACTTTGTACACACACGGGCGATTACGTGGATCCCACGGTCGCTTCACCACAAAAAACCTTTTAGGAGGGACATTTTGGAATATAGTTGGTCCGTGGTACAACCAACAATTTCAAATGATCCTACTCCTTGGGCGTCCGCCTTGGGGAACCGTGTCTAGAATTACACCACTCTTTGAATGTAATGAGCATGCATCATGCCGTAGAAAGGGCTCCCCGTAAGCCAGCTAGTTTTCAACTTGTCCAAACTACCTAACGGGTTTTTGACCCCGAAGGGATGTTTGGACATGCCTATGTGCATTTGAGAGAAAAAAAAATTAAAAAAAAAAAGAGCGAAAAGAAAAGTAAGACGAGAATAAAAATGCATTTTGATTTGCCTAATTATTCTAAAAAAGGGGAGGGGGTTTTAATCCTTTATTTTTTCTTCTTTATAGGTCACAATGAGTCAAAAGTTTCACCGCTTTGGAATGACTCTGGGCGCACCTCCTTTGTTAACTAGTTGGTGGAACAATTTATCACTGGGCTAGCAAACTGAAGTACGTCAACACTTGGGTCATCTGGTTTCACTATTAAAATGGAGCCATGTAGGGAAATGATTGAAGCATCGGTGTCATATTGGGATGGAGAGTTGAATGTGTTTAGATTTGGGGATGTTGAATTAACACCTTTGTTGGAGGAAATATGAGGGTTCGTATCACACTCGGGGTTAAACAAACCTCGATGGCAAGGGGGTCGCATGCTGGCACCAAGTGTCCCCACAGCTGAAGAGTTCCGTAAAAAGTTAGGGATGGTGGCAAGCATGAATGTGGAATTTTTACAACAAAAGAAAATACCTTTTTCCCATTTCTACAACCGGTTTGGGTATTTGAGTGCATTCGATGACCGTAAAAAAGAGTTTAAGTCTTACAATGACTGGAGGAGAGCTAGACCACTTGCATTCACTATTTGTTTTTTAGGAATAATGGTGTTCCCCGAAAGCTCGAGTCACGATATATGTTCAAGGCTTGTCATGGTTGCCGATGGAGTGTTCAATGGAATTGGTGATTACCATTATACCATAATTCGTATGATAGTGGCGGACATTTATCGAGCTTTGGGCTGTTGCAAAAGAGGAGCAAAATATTTCCAAGGTTGCAACCTTCTAATACAGGCATGGTTCAAAGAGCATTTGAGGAAAGTGAAGGGTATACAAGAATTGTCTAAGCCGACTGGTTCCAACTACTTGGTTGGAGAGCGGTATGGGGTTCCAAAATTCAAGCAACCAAGCAGCATAGAGAAATAGGTAAAGTTGTTTGAAAACATAACGGAGGACTCAATTCAGTGGATGTTCACTTGGTTCCCTTTATCAGACTTCATCATCAGCTCTGAGAAGGCACCCTTTGTGATACTTACGGGATTAAGAGGTCTCCAACCTTACCAACCGTTGAGGGTGATGAGGCAAGCAGGGAGGAAGCAAATCATACCATTGATATCAGACACGAAAGACTATCAGTTTGATTACACCGGAGATGTTGTTCCAAGAGTCAAGAGCATTAGGAAATCCTGGGTGGGAAGACAAGTTATGGGAGAAGAATCGCTAGCATCAGACAGATACAACGCTGGATGCGAACTGAACTACAAAAGTTGGTTACGCTTTAGTATAAAAGGAAAAGTGGTAGTGGGGCCGAGCCGAGGGAATGACATAAGAGATCGTGAGGGGGAAGCTCAAATTTGATACTGAGAATTCATGTTGAAAGCTGTCAAGATGGATAAAAGGAACAAAGAAGAAATCGAAGTATGGAGGAAACACACATTAGGGCAAGAGGAAAAGATAGAGGCGTTGGAGATGAAACTTGAGCAATGGAATTCGGAGTGTGCAAAGATAGATATTTTACACTTGGTAGCGGCTAAGGGATACTTAACCAAAGCTATGAAAGAAGTCAAGGAGATTATACGAGAAGCAAAGAGAGCCAGGCTGGAGCAGGAGCGTGCTGCCTAGTCAAAGTGTCATTTTCATTTTTCCTTTTGTATTTTATTTTTTCGGAAAAGTCACCATGTACTGATTTGCAAAATTGATTTGGGGAATTTATGAGAATAATTGGCAACAAAGTGCGTATTTATTTTCTTTGCATAATGACAAATTTAGGAAAGCTATACGTCCTTGGTGCGTAATAGTCCATTAGTAAGCCCACGTCCAAATGTCGAAAGGGTTCTTAACCCAAAAACGACAAAATTGCATCTCTGCATGGATTCGAAGAAATGTTTGCACAAATATTGATCGTCTGCTTAAACATGATCAAAACTATAAGAATGTTTTGGTCTTTACCTTTTCTTGTTTTGTTTTCAGACTATCATTGCGAGAGGTACACTCCAATTTGATATTGTTTCCCAACCTCCTCACTTGATCAGACTCTGGTGGGAAGATTTGGCTGTTGTCAGCAAGGCTCACATTCAAAAGCTGTTGGGAGAACTGGTAGCTCTCAAGGTCTACAGTGCCATGCCTGGTTTGGTTGAGGCTGCCACACACTAGGACTACAAGAGGGTTGTTTTTCATTTCAATGGTTTGGAGTTGGCACCAATGTTGGAGAAATTTGGAGGACTAGCAGGGTTAGAGCCTGGACCCGAGACTATGATTTATCCCCGAGACGTAGACCCTAAGGAGTTCATTGAACTACTGGGTGCTCTTTATGATCCATATATCGAGGGAGTGCACGATGGGAAAGTCACGTTGGAATACTTGCATTCTAGATTCGGAGATCCAACGATTAGGCACGAGTGGACTGGGGCATGGGAAATTCAAGACTGGGAGTGGACTGAATTGAATGCTTTCATCGTTGCTTTTCTGGGAAGCATGGTTTTCCCCGAGAAGGAAGGAAAGATCGACATAAGATTGGGAAGATGAAACGACCTCGGTCTGTCGTTTCGGAAGTTAGGACTCCGATTGGCGTGACGATAATTTTAAAATATTCGTAATATCTATTAGGACCTGTCTGTAAAATTTGAGTAAAATCAGACCTCGTTTGGTAGGTATCGGAAGAAGGTTTCAGTTTTTATTGTCGATAAATATTAAAAAGAGATTTTCGAGCTCGGTTTTGGCGAATGAGCTCTGATTCGAAATCCGAAAGCACCGTTAGGTTCGTATGATTATTTGTGACTTTTGTAAACTTTCGGAAGTGAATTTCGATGTTGTTCGGCTAGTTTCCGCTAAAATGCCGAAAGTTAAATAATTTGACCTTTTCCATTTAAATTCGCATCTTGAGTTCCGGGAGTCCGATTTGAGATCCGCTTTAGTGAGTATGTTACATATATTTTGTGTAACTTGTATTCAAAATTTGGAATTATTTCGAATATCGTAGGGTACCGTTTTAATTTTTACTGTAGCAGCGAATTTTAAAAGAAAAAGAAAAAAAAAAGGAAAATGACAAATGAAATAAATGTAGGCGGTGGGTCCTAAGCTAAGGACCAAGTAATATTAGTAGTATCATAGAAACAGAATCAAAATGAGCAAAATGAACAGAATCAGAGAAAACGAGAAACAGAGAAAATTATCAGAAAAAATATCAGAAAATGAGAAAAAGAGCCCGAGAAAAATAGGATTTTCACCCCGAAACATCCAGGTAATGAGGTTAACTCATTATCTTAGCTTATTACGTGTGTTTGAATATATTTTTACGGTAAAAATTGGGATATTAGACATCATTTTAATAAGTTCAATTAACAGTTTAAACGGTCAAATGGACCCCGATAATGAAATTGATTATATATTCGTACTCAGTGAGTTATGGGAAACTTATAAATATAATTTATTTAGGGTTTGGTTATGTGACCTTAAACCCTATACATAGGCCTGGCCTGCATATCGCGTATGCGAATAGGATATCAGGTTCCTAACTGGATTGCCCTAAGACGTAAGGAATGAAGCCTTTAGCCTTATGTGATATATTTTTCTGCTTATTGAACACAGTGGGATCGTTTGGCAATGAAACTAAAGGACAAAGCGGTTATTGAGTGGATGTACTAACTTTGTAACAAGGTAAGTGTTTATATCCATTTTTTTGGAGGCACCTGGCCTCGTGGATTTTCTACCACGTGTTCCTTACGTGTGTAGCTGCCAATAGGCGTACTCATTACGCCTTAGCTTTGGATTTACATTGTATATTATATGTTATGTCCTGTTGTTGGTGTTGCATTGAGGATCTGAGCATTGTACTCTGGCTGTGAGTTGGTATCTACTTCCCGGCTGTTGATGAGAGTCCCGCGCCGGTGAAGGGTTGTTATTGCATCACATTGCATTCATATGCATTATATATCATTCATATGCATTACATTTCATATCATATTGGGTGCAGGAGTATTCCGCCCCAGGAGCAGGAGTATTCCGCTCTATTGTATCGTATTGAGGGTAGGAGTATTCCTCCCCAAGAGCAGGAGTATTCCACTCCATTGTATCATATTGAGGGTAGGAGGATTCCGCCCCAAGAGGTGCAGGAGTATTCCGCCTCTGGTTTATATTATATCGGGTACAGGAGTATTCCGCTCCAGTTGGTTATCAGATTGGATTCCCCTCGAATGCAGGAGTATTCTGCTTCGGGATGGGATTACGGGCACATGTGACCCTTTGCATCACATTTCATTTTATTTCATCTCAATTCATACCATTGTGTAGACTTACGGTACATGACTACTGTTCTGCTTATATGTGCATTGCTTATTTGTTGATATGTTTCTGGCTCGTATTCCTGGCTGAGTTTATGGTTTCATACGTGTTTCCGATTATTATCAGGCTCCGCCTTTTTATAATTTAAATAAGAGGAATTTGGTTTATCTGTTTCTTCTCCCTGCCTAGCTATCCTATTCTTTGAGGTGGCTAGTCTCCCCCACTTATTGAGTCCTTTTGACTCACCCTTGTTTGTTGTTTGTTTCTTGACTATCTATTTCGTTTCGGCAGGTTCGCTTCAGGATTGAGTTCGTCACGTTGTGAAGGAGCGAAGACGACTTCAGCTGTCAGGGTGAGCCAGCTTTTATTCCGGATGGCCACCAATTTATTGGTTATTATTTCAGCTGCATTTTGCTCCCTTTAGGAGGTATTTGTCTTCTTTTGTACTCTTAGATGTCTAGTCTAGATAACCCTAAACCTAGTATATTGGGTAGTCAGCTGTAATTTCTTTTATACAGCTTAGAGGTATCAGTATGTCTGTATGTGTTTTTAAGTCTTGTCCTTATTTATGAATTGTTTATATTTATATTCCTAATTTAATTGGTAGGGGTTCGCCCGACGAGTCTAGGGGAGGATGTCGGGTGCCCGCACGGCCTAGTTGAAATTCGGGTCGCGTCAGAAGAGTAGCAGAGGGGTTACACAAAGGTGCTCACAAGCGTCAAGTAAGCTTGGTTCCAATAATTCTGGGAGAAGTTTATAGGGCTCTAACCAAATATAGAAGAGGAGGAGACTTTTTCGAGGGGTGCAACATGTTGCTGCCAATATGGTTGATAGAGCATTTGCACAGTGTCCCCGTCAGTCCGGTAGCACCAAAACCGTCATGCAAATGAGGGATCCACTCACATAGCACCTGCATGGCTGGGACAGCAGCATGGGAAGATCCTGCGAACGTGGAAGGATGGTACACCAAGTTTGAGGAGTTGCAAGAGGTACAATGGGTAATTGAAAACTGTGTCGGCTTCGTTGTTTCCATACAAGGTCAAGACATCACTTTCTTGACATTGATTGGATTCCGAGGAACTCATCACTATGTTTCTCTAAGAATCCTCTGACAAGTGGGAATGACACAACAAACTCTGCAGTTGACAGAGGGGAGAAGCTTCAACGTTGACATAAAGGACATCGAGCATCCGATGGTTGGTACTATATTGACAATGTGGGAAAAAAGGCTTACTATGCAATTTTGTCATGGTCGAGACAGTAGGGTGAATCCTGCGGCTACTCTGGCTTATCCTCAATGGCTGAGCGAAGATAAAGCAAAATTTCGATCAAAGACTACACTGAAAAGGAAAACCAAAGCTCTGAGTGTCACTGAAAAATACAAGAAGCTACGACACGAGTTTGACCAAGGAAAGAAGGAGATGAGGAGACAATACAAGGATAAAATCAAAAGGGATGAGCTTAAGTATTGGACAAGCAAAGTCACGGCAGCAAGGCAGGCTGCTGGGAACCTACAAGATTTGCTCAAAGGATGGGGAGAGTATTTTAAGGCAGTACCACTGGAAGAGAATGAAGCAAAGGGGATAGAAATCTGCGAATTCTTCACGAAAGCTCTGGGTGACATGGAAGCTTGGAAGGATCTGATGGAGATGTTCGCCGATCCTCCACCCATGAGCTTGGTTCACAAGCCCAAGGAAGAAGCCAAAGAGAAGAAGGAAAAAGAAGATGTTGGAACTGATGCTTGATCTGAAGCCTCTTTACTTGGCACGTAGTCTGGTCGTATTGAGTCGAGTCGTCTTGTCCTTTTTGTCGTTGTTTTCGTTTTAATCGAGTCGTTGTCTCAAATTAGTGGTTGTAATAAAGCCAAGCAAATCAAATAAAATTTCGTTATTTTTGGATTTTTAGGCTTGTGTTGATTATGTTTATGCAAACGAAATGATATGTTTGGTGCAAACGTTACTTCGAATCTTCGATAGGCCTACCTCAGGCACAAAAGAGGTCCCATGCATGATAGGATGGGATTTTGTTTAAACTAACGTATACTCACATTTCTTTCTTTGTTTTTGATGTATCAGTCCCCAAGTCCCTGATAGTTTGGTTTGTGCATTCTGGTCGTGCCGCAATACCGGTTGAGATCTAGAGGATCAATCCCAACACCTCCCCCTTTACCAACAAGGACAAGGACGAGACGAAATATCATGGCTAAGTTTGACAAAGTTGGAAATGAAACTCCTGAAAAGCAAGGCGTGGTTGCCTATGAAGACTATGCTAAGTTGGAACAGAGATTGTTCGAGTTAGAGAATAGGATACGTCCTGCCCGTGCTGATGAGATTATTGAACCAAACAAAACTGCCCGCCCTCACGGCAAAGATCCGCTATGCCCTGAAAAAGACATTCCTTACCCTACCTATACTGCACCACCAAAAGCACGGCAAAACAACTTACCCCCTTTCACTGTTGAAACAAAAACCATTGCATCGCCCACCAAAGATCATGACATGTATGCATGGACAAAGGAAGACTCAGACAGCACCAAGGAGCAAGTTCAATAGTTGGTAGAGAAGTTCAAACAATTCTAAGGCACCAAAGGAACCCGAGGGTTAGCTTATGAGGACCTCTGTTTGTATCCTGACTTAAAGTTGCCCGAAGGCTATAAGACGCCCAAGTTCAATATGTTCGATGGCAGTGGTGACCCAATGGCTCATCTGAGATCTTATTGTGACAAATTGATTGGAGTTGGACATGACGAAAAGATCCGCATGCAACTGTTCAACCGCAGTCTGACCGGAGATGCGCTGGTGTGGTACGCTAAGCAACAAATAAAGAAGTGGACGAACTGGGAAGCAATGGCTGGAGACTTCGTTGATAGTTCTGGGCACAACACTGATGTTATGCCCGATCGGTTCTACTTGAGAAGTTGAAGAAGAAGCCCACTAAGACCTTTAGAGAATTTGCAACTAGGTGGAGGGCTGAAGCTGCCAAGGTCCAACCTCCCATGGAAGACGCCGAGATAGTAGCAACCTTCATCCGCATACAAGAAGACGTCTACTTTGACAAGATGCTGAATCTGCAAGACAAGAAGTTTGCAGATTTGATCAAGATTGGAGATATGGTCGCAGATGGACTGAAGACTGGTAGGATCGTTAGCTTGGCTGCACTACAAGCCACTAACAAAGCCCTACAAGCTGGAAGCACTACCACATCAAGAAAGAAGAAGGACGATGTCTCCTTCGTGGCTGCATCACTTGACCACTCTCCTACTCATAACCACTACTACCAAACACCTCCTACATCATACCCATACATTCCACCCACATCCACCTACCCAGTCTACAACACTCAGCCCGTGTACCAAAACCCACCACCACAAAGACCACCATACCAACAAAGTCCCAACTACTGAAACACCAATGTCTATTCACCAAGGCCTCACATAAAAAACAACCCAAGACCAAAAAGAAATTATACCCCATTGGCCGAGTCCCGTACTCAGTTGTTCGAGAGACTCAAAGCAGCCGGCTATATACAACTCATACCATTCAAAATGCCTGATAGGATGACACCTTATTTTGACCAAGCCAAAACCTGTGCCTATCACTCTGGAGGACCTGATCACGATACTGAAAAGTGCTACGCCTTGAGGGACAAGATACAAGACTTGATCGATCAAAAGGTGATACACTTGAAAACTCCAAATGTGCACAACAATCCCTTGCCTAACCACTAAGATAATAGGGTGAATCTGATCGAGATAGATGAAAAATGCAGCTTGGAGGGGAGCATTGTTAAAGCAAAAGAAGACAAACTGGCGCTTGCCTCAGTTGCTCAAGCTGCTACAGCATCAGAGCCCATCGAGGTGGAAGTGGCTCCAAAGTTCTATGTTGACGTGGTTCCCCCGTATAGTGACAAGACGGTACCATGGGACTATGAAATGGAGATGAAGAACAAATCAATAGTTGAGACTGTTGCTGCACAAGGGATTACTAGGAGTGGGAGGATTTATACTCCCGAGCATCTTGTTCAAGGTAGATGAGGCATCAGCGAGGAGGAGTCCGAAGAATTGTGGAGGAAAGTACAAGCAAAAGAATACTCCGTGGTTGAACACTTAGGCAAGACTCCAGCACAAATCTCTGTTTTAGCTTTACTCCTCAAATCTGAGAGCCACCGAAATACTTTGATGAAAGTGTTGGATGAAGCACATGTTCCGGTGGACACCTCAGTTGAGAACCTGGCTAGCATGGTCGGACAAGTCATGGAGGCTAACCGAATTGCTTTTCATGAAGATGAGCTACCACCTGAAGGGTTGAGCCACAACAAAGATTTCCACGTTACTGTTGAGACCCAATTTTGCCCCTCCTTTTTCTAAAATTGGCTATAATTCAACTTAAGGGTGAAATGTGACTTGCAAAATGTGCATTAGAAATCATGCATTCACGTGTGTTATCCTCTATTTATATATTATATACTTAAGTAAGACTATATTACGTAAATTTTCATCATTTAGGCTATTTATCAAAATATAAATATTTGCGCAATTTAGTACATTCATAATATATCACATAATTGCATCATTTAGGCTACATCTCAAATTCATATCAATTTAGGATTATTTGTGCAAATTAATAATTATCTGTGATTTTCTATATTTAAATAATTTTATTTGAGTTTATTTAATATTTATTTGTGCATTTCATAATATATGTATATCTATATTTTATTTTTTACACCTTTAAGTTAAATATTGGCCAATTAAAGTGTCCAAATTTCTTTTTATTATTAATTCTTCCATATTTCAAAATTACTACCCAAAATTTTTATCTTTATTTATTTTTTATTTATTTACATTTTACTCTGAACCTAGCCAAATTTCCTAACCAAATACATCCTTTACATATCCCTTTTCCTAAAACCATGTCCAAGTTCGTCCCCCCATATCATCTTCCAAATCATATCCCTAAAATCCCTATCTTATCACTCCCTCAATCTCTCAATTAAATTGAAATCTACCCAAATCTCTCCAAATCACTCCCCCAATCCCCTAATTTTCTCTCAAAATCAACCCCTAACTCTTTTTTGAATCCTTTAAAACACACACACATTCGGCAGTACAACACACACATACGTCCGACCCCACTCTTTTTCATCTTCTCCAAAATTCACACACACACTCACATATAAAAAATACTTACACACTCACACCATGACCCCATAGGCAACAACCACACACGCACAGCAACACCCTTACTCCCCCAGTCTTCTTCCCCACAAACACCATACACAACCACACACTACATCGTCCCCAAAAATCAACAGACACAGTTCACAAAAGCCATTCACAATACACCCCCCTTGTGATTCTTCTTCTCCCCCTCTCCATCACCCACCACACCTACAAACACTTACACAGACCCACAGAACACATACACGGCTAACCCCACCACTCCTTTTTCTTCTCCAAAATCTTAACTTAGAACCAGGGAACTCTCTTCCTCCCCTCTCTCCTCACAGTATTATCCTCTTCAAGCAAGAACATTAACATCACCATACAACCTCTCACCTTCTTCACTTTTACACTCACCATTCGAAACAATCAAACCAATACACACAGATCCAGAAACCACCACCAGAACCTACCCCCTCGACCACTTTTTAAATAGTCCCCGCGGTATAAACACACGCACACACACACCATAACAGAAACAGAGGGAGTGGGGATCGAGAACACAAAAAGGGGGTCGGGGTTTAGAGAGGTGATTTGTTGAGGATGAAGCTCCACCGTCGACATACAACACAATCAGGGCCTTCGTCACCCGTTTTCCGATGATCGGAAAATCACCCTATCGCCGTTTCTGTCACTGGATCGAAACTGGAAAAGGGATCAGGGAGTGGTAGAGGCGCCGTTAAACGGAAGTCGCTCCTCCTTGCTCCGTCTGATTGATGCTTCGTTCGTTTACGCCATTGTATCGCCGGAGATGTGTTTCGATCAGTGGACTCGTTGACTATTTTGGATGTTTTGACCGAGTCATATGTTCTTATTGTTATATTAATTGTTTCCTTTTAATATTGGTTACTGTTAAAATATAATAATATCATCACCAACTTTATTTGTGAACTTCTTTGAATATTCTAGAGTAGTCAAGATAATGTAAAGGAGGAATAAATCTAGAACAATTCTAGAGAAGTAAAAGGAACAACTCTAGAATGAGAATTCTAGAATAGTTCTAGAATGTGTAGTTCTAGAATTATGTAATAGGGGAGTATTCTAGAGAAGGGTAGTAGAATGCCCTTAACTAGATCCTTCCATCACCACCTATAAATAGAGGTGGATCATTTGAGTTGTAACGAAGCAAGCAAGAAAAGCATTGCAAGAGAGAAAGAGAGAGCACAAGTGAGAGTTAAAGAAAAAAAGAAAGAAAGAGAGGTGCTAGAGTGTGAGTGAAACCTTGTAAAATACTTGTGAGATCAAAGTTGCTTCTTAGTTTGCAATAATAAAATTCAAGTTGTGTTCAACCATTTGTGTTCAACAAGTGGTATCAGAGCCTGGTGGATCAAGAGCGGTAGCCATCCAAGAGAGGTTCAACAAGCTACTACTCGAGGCTACAAGTCAAGAGGCACCAATCCATGGCGGATTTTGCAAGCACCCTCAGTAGCGTTGAGAAGCTCAACGCAAGCAATTATGGATCGTGGAGCACAAGGATGCAATACTATTTTCTTGGCCAAGATCTATGGGACATTGTTGGTGGCTCTGAAACAACATCACCAACAAATGCTGAAGAAGCAAAAAAGTGGAAGGTCAAAGCAGGAAAGGCCATGTATGCTCTCACAGTAACAGTTGAGGACGAGTTCTTGCAGAGGATCAAGAATGCCAAGACGCCTAAAGAAGCTTGGGACACGTTGGCAACAATATTTACCAAGAAAAATGATGCGAGATTACAAAGGCTGGAAAATGAGCTTTTGTCGATCTCGCAACGGAATATGACAGTCAGTCAGTATTTCTCAAAGGTTAAGTCTCTGTGTGATGAAATATCAAAATTGGATCCAGAGAATGCTATCACAGAGACAAGGATGAAGAGAATTATCATTCATGGTTTGAGGCCTGAGTATGAAGGCATAGTTACTGCAACACGCGGGTGGGCCACGGAACCAACTTTATCAGAGTTGGAGAATCTGTTGGCAAATGAAGAAGACTTGGAGAAACAACTTTCAGGCCTTTCTACAAAAGATGAAGAAAAGGCGCTCTTTAATAAAGGGCAAAGCTACAATGCTCAAGGAAGAAGAAATGATGGATCAAGCAAAAATCAAGGCTACCAAAGAAGAGGTGAAGCGAGAAGCTCGCAACCAGGGGGAGATCAACATGATCGGCGTCAAGGAAGTCATCGACCCAACAAGAAGGCGGACCAAGGAGCCAACAATCGGCAACGAGACAAGTGCTACAATTGTGGGAAGAAGGGACACTATGCCAGAGACTGCTGGTACAAGAAAGCTGAAGGTAACATAGCCACTTCTACTCAGAATAAGCAAGACGAGGAAGAAGATTGGGATTTTGAAACTTCCTATGCAGTTGATGAAAGTAACAATGAGGAAGAGCCCATCACCTCGCACCGTGCTGAGTTGGAACAAGAACTCGCGCTTGAAACTGTAAGTGAAAAATTAGTAGATTATGACCATGATTGGATCGTTGATTCCGGATGCTCCAATCATATGACTGGTGATGAAAAGAAACTGATCAACATGAGTGAATACAAGGGTGGTCGAGTAGTGGTGACTGCAAATAACTCAAGAATGTCAATATCTCATATTGGCAAGACAGTGTTCGTGCCTCGTCACAGCTCGAGACAAGTGCAGCTTCAGAATGTCTACCACGTGCCAGGTATGAAGAAGAACTTGTTGTCAGTATCGCAACTAACAGCTTCAGGCAACTATGTCGTGTTTGGACCGAATTACGTAAAAGTGTATCGAGACTTGAAAGTTACAAGCTCGCCAATCATGGAGGGAAGAAGATTAGAATCAATCTATGTCATGTCAGCAGAGACAGCTTATGTGGAGAAGACTCGGAGTAATGAGACAGCTGACCTATGGCATGCACGCCTTGGGCACGTGAGTTACAGCAAGTTGAAAGTCATGATGCAACAGTCAAAGTTGAAAGGGCTTCCCCAACTTGAGATTAGAGGAGACACTATTTGTGCCGGATGTCAGTTTGGGAAAGCACATCAACTTCCCTATCAAGAATCGAAGTATCAAGCTAAAGAGCCACTGGAGCTGGTGCACTCGGACGTATTTGGACCAGTCAAACAACCTTCCATCAGTGGTTACCGATACATGGTGACATTCATCGACGACTTCTCAAGGTATGTGTGGATTTACTTCTTAAAGGAGAAGTCTGAAGTATTTGAGAAGTTTAAAGAGTTCCAACACATGGTGGAAAATGATATGGGAAGGAAAATCAAGTGTCTCCGCACCGATAATGGGGGAGAATACACATCACGAGAGTTCAATGGCTACCTCAGAGAGCAGATGATAAGGCGACAATTGACATGTCCAAACACCCCACAACAAAATGGAGTAGTAGAGAGGAAAAATAGACATCTCGCAGAGATATGTAGGAGTATGCTGCACAGCATGAATGTACCAGCAAGGTTCTGGGCGGAATGTATGAAGACTGTTGCTCACATCACTAACAGGCTACCACAGGCGCGACTTGCATTTACCTCGCCGTTCGAGAAGCTCCGGAAGATGATACCCACTGTAAGTCACTTTCGAGTATTCGGATGTGTGTGCTATGTGTTTGTGCCAGATCATCTCTGCAGCAAGTTTGATAAGAAAGAAGTTCGATGTATCTTTGTCGGATACGACGAACAAAGAAAAGGATGGAGATGTTGTGATCCAACCACTAATCGAACATACGTTTCAAGAAACGTGGTATTTGATGAGGCATCATCATGGTGGTCACAAGAAGTCACTCTTCCAGACTCAATAGCACTAGAGCAAAAGGTGAAAGATAAGCTTAAAGAAGATGAAGAAGGAAACAAGATAGAAATTAACAAAGAGGCAAGAGGAGAACCTGAATTGCCAACATCACAGGTATCTTCGCAAGAGGAGAACAGGATTTCATGGCAAACTGGAGTGTACGAAACCCCCGAGGAGCTTCAAGAAGAAGTTGGAGAAGTACATCAACCTCAACTAAGAAGGTCTACCCCAAAGAAATTCTCAAATCCTAAGTATACAAATGCAGCACTAGTCGAGGTTGACAAGATCAAGGAGCCCACTACCTTTGAAGAAGCTTCAAAGAGCAGTGAATGGAGAAAGGCAATGGAGGAGGAGATTCTAGCCTTGAAGTAAAATCAGACTTGGGATGATTGCAAGACCAAATAAAGTTGGTGCTGAGGGGGAGTGTTAAAATATAATAATATCATCACCAACTTTATTTGTGAACTTCTTTGAATATTCTAGAGTAGTCAAGATAATGTAAAGGAGGAATAAATCTAGAACAATTCTAGAGAAGTAAAAGGAACAACTCTAGAATGAGAATTCTAGAATAGTTCTAGAATGTGTAGTTCTAGAATTATGTAATAGGGGAGTATTCTAGAGAAGGGTAGTAGAATGCCCTTAACTAGATCCTTCCATCACCACCTATAAATAGAGGTGGATCATTTGAGTTGTAACGAAGCAAGCAAGAAAAGCATTGCAAGAGAGAAAGAGAGAGCACAAGTGAGAGTTAAAGAAAAAAAGAAAGAAAGAGAGGTGCTAGAGTGTGAGTGAAACCTTGTAAAATACTTGTGAGATCAAAGTTGCTTCTTAGTTTGCAATAATAAAATTCAAGTTGTGTTCAACCATTTGTGTTCAACAGTTACCACGTCGACTGTGTGGATATTCTATATGCTTATGGTTTAGTCTCTGACTTTATTAAAAGGCATTGACTGATTTTTTTTTAGTGCAGGAAATTGTCGACTGTTCTGGATAATCTTTATATGATCGTAGGAGTTTGAGACTGATTTGGAACAAATACTACTGATAGGCCAATGAAGATAATTAAATAATTATTGAGGCTTAGGGACTGATTTGAGCATGATACTACATTAGGCCAATGACGTTTGGAGGCCTAAAATTAGTCCCGTTACACTCCCCGAGTCCCTAAAAACAAATAGGCGATGATGATGCATATCACTTTGCAAAAGTAAGCGATAGCGGAGTAGTGGGATTGGAGGTGCTTGGCATGGCAACATAACCGGCTCCGTGTTTGCAGCTGTACCGACATCCCTAACCTCTTCTTGACGCAATACATATTCTGAGCCTAAACACTTTTAAAAATCCCTTTCCCCTTTATTTTAAACTATTATTATTATTATTATTACTATTATTATTTTTTATCATTATTATTATTATTATTATTTTTTCCTAACTCATTTTCTTTATATTTTTTACAAGGTACATCGTGGCGGAATTACGAAAAGGCAAAACTCTCGAAAAGGACAAAATATCTAAAATAGTTGACTTTATTTGATTTCATTCTATTAATTTCGTTTTCAATTTTTACTAACTTGTATGTTTATTTTGCAAGGCACAAAGCTTGGTCATGAGAGGAGACTAATGTCTCTTAATTGTCTTTAAAGTTGTAGTTTAATATTCAAATATTTTATTGCTTAGTTAGTTTAATTAAATGTTCAGAATCCCAATTATAATGTCCGGCTGGTAACCACATTTGGTGGAGCTTGAGAGATGCCTAACCCCTTCCTCTCGAGTTAACGTGAACCTCTTACCTAGATTTCTGGTTCGTAGACTAAGTTTCGGAGTTAATTATAAAATTAGCTAGAAATAGGTGCCCTAATACGCCTAGTTAAAAAATATGGTAGGTGGCGACTCCAACATCTAAACTCAAACGAGTTCACCCAGTCAAATCCGAAACCCGACTCGCTTCGGGTTGAGTCCAAAATCGGGTATGACAGAATGGCGACTCCGCTGGGGATGTCAAGGTTCAAACCATAACGGACTTTAAATTGGGATTCTTTTATTTGTTTTATTACCATTTGTTTCAATACTAACTTTTTACTTCTTTTTCTTTTGCAGGATTAAGGTATACTTTTTATTTTTTATTTATATGTTTTATTCTTGAATTGTGTGATTATATTTTATTATTTGTTTATGTCACTCACACTTCCCCCATTCCTAGGAAATGACATTCTGCACGCACACGGGCGATTACGTGGATCCCACGGTCGCTTCACCACAAAAAACCTTTTAGGAGGGACATTTTGGAATATAGTTGGCCCGTGGTATAACCAACAATTTCAAATGGTCACACTCCTTGGCCGTCCGTTTGGGGGAACTATATTCTTGTCTAGATTACCCAACTCTTTGTTTAGAAATCATGCATCATGTCATATTTAGGACCATTTTGACTTCGGCTCATCTCTATGTCTATTAGTTCACCATATTTGAATGAACCAAACGGGTTTTCGACCCTAAGGGGCATTTAAATATGTTATATGTGCATTTATTTAAAGTTAAACGTGTCTAATGTAGACCATTTGTTCACATAAGTGTGGATCATAACAAAATCAATTATTTATTTCTAAAATCGTCATTTATACAAACAAAACCAATTATTTTATAAAATTATTTTTTGGGTTATGAACGAAATCAATTTTTCTACTTTCATGAAAACAAAATCATAGATTTTAAATTAATTTCTTCTGCCTTTAATGTAGCAAGATCAATTATTATTTCTATTTACCTAAAACAAAATGTTATTTCTACATTTATACAATAAAATTAATTATTTTATAAAATTATTTTCTGTTAATTTTGGGTTATGAGGACAATTGGGATGATACAAAATACACGTTCAATTTTAAATACCATAATCAAATTAGGAAGGCTTAACATCCTTGGTATGTTAAAGGTCCATTAGCCAACCTCGTCCAAAAGCATCATCATATGACGCCTATCATGTATATTATGTGTATTGATCTGCTTTGCATATGAAATTATTATCTCAAACTTGTTGTTTCATGTGTTAGTTTTACTCCCACTCCCGAGGTTGACCTGTGTATTTATTTCAAAATTTGTGCATTTTTGAACCTGTGCATATCATGCATACCTTCCGCCACTCCTGGCAACTTTCTAAATCGTGTGTTGAAAACACGGTGGTTACAACCACCTCTTCCCTCACATAAAAACTCCTTTAGGGGGGAACGACTTGGAATACTATTTGATCCGAGATGTTCCCGCTCCCGAGCCGTCCGCTTGGGAGGATAATAAAATGTGGTTTAGCTAACTCCATTCCTTAGTAGCGGCGTTAGGAATCATGCATCATGACATGTCATTAGTCGACTTGTTCTCAAGTCCGATAGGCCAACTTGTTCAAACAATCTGAACGGGTTTTTAACCCCCAAAAAGCGTTGGACATGATTTATTTGCATTTACTTAAAGGATTAAACGTGCAAATGTAGACCGTTTATTAACGTTGTTCTGCATTCAGTGCCATTCAAAGGCACAAAGGTTACCTAAGAGGCCTTAAAAGCCCAAAGTGAATCAGAAATGATTGTTTATTCCTACACGGTCGGAATTACTCTGTATTCAATGTCATTCAAAGGCACAAAGGTTACACAAGAGGCATCAAAAGCCAGAATTGAATTAGAAATGATTGCTTAAACAATCAAAGGTATTCTATATTCAATGCCGTTCAAAGGCACAAAGGTTACCCAAGAGTCGTCAAAAGCCCGAATTGAATCAGAAATGATTGCTTAAAGAATCAGAGTTATTCTATATTCAGTGCCATTCAAAGGCACGAAGGTAACCGATGAGGCGTCAAAAGCCCAAATTGAATCAGAAACGACCGTTTATTTTTTAAACAATTGGAATCATTCTGTATTCAATGCTATTCAAAGGCTTTAACTGGTAACCAAAGAGGCATTAGAGGCCCAATTTAAAGCAGAAATAACCACTTGATAGACGGGATGACACATAACGCACATTTATCCTTTAAGGATTATATAAAGACTTGACATCCTTGGCATGTCACAATTCCATTAGCAATTTCCCCCCTAAAGGGTTCTCAACTCACAACGACACATCTCCTCATATCCTCTGTCGCATTGTTTTCAAAAACTTGTGCCACACGTTGATCATTTTGCTCACAATAAAGCAAATTTTAGGCGTTTTTCTCCCTTTTTCTATCATCCTTCACATTTTCCAAAAGATCATAGCAACTAGAACATTTGACATGGTTGTTAAAACCCCTCAGTTGCTTAGAGATTGCTGGGGAAACCTAAGTATAGATCAACAGGACCAAGCCAAAATGGTGTTGGGGAATATGATTTCACTAATGGAACACACTGCAGTAAAAGGGACGATAGAAGCAGCAGTACATTATTGGGATGCAGATCGAGTATTTTTCTACTTTGGGAGTGTAGAGTTGACACCATTACCGAAGGAAATAGGTGAGTTAACTCAATTGCCCTTTGAAAGTGAAGAAGACTTGACGCCTAAGAACATTACACCCGAGGAGTTCTTCGAAATGGTAGGGTTTAAGCCTGAGTTGTGCACAGACAGTATACGATAATCAGGAATTTCTCTAACTTCTTTCTACATCAAATTTTGGTATGGAGAGGTATTTCAAGAATCCGAAGACTATTTCAGCATTAACCAGGCAGATTGGCAAGAACAGAGGGTACTTGCTTTTGTCACCAGCTTTCTACGGACTGTCGTCTTTCCACAACACAAAGGACGAGTTGATGTTTGCATGGTCACAATTGCTGATGCCTTACTCAAAGACACTAACAAGAACTACACTTTGGTACCGATGATTGTTGCAGAGATGTACCAAGCTTAGAAAGATGCAAGAAGGGCATTGGTTTCTTTGAAGGTTGCAATCTGCTTTTACAAATTTGGCTGATGGAGCATTTACAAAGGATGGATAACATAGACCAAGCTTTCCATTCCATACCGAAAGAAAACCACATCTTGACTCGTACCGCCCGCATGGACAATGCCTTTAGGAAATGGGACCAACCAACAACTACCAACGGTTGGCACCACATGTTCCGTCAACTGACACCTGAAAACATTCAATGTATGTTTGATTACTTTTCCAGCACAACAGTAATCAGACGATCCGAAAAAGACTCATTTCTCATCTTAGTGGGCTTTAGAGGAGTTTGTCCATACACTCCTTTAAGGACACTTAGACAAGCAGGGAGAAAGCAGACTGTACCCCAAATTGTAGACATCAGAAGTTTCAAAGCGAATATTCTCGGAGGAGTAATCCCGTTTAAAGACAAGATAATGGAACTGTGGAAAGAAAGACAACGAATGGGAATGAGAGACTATTGGACGAGACAGGTTTGACGATGGCTATGATGAAGACTATCCCGACTGGCTTAGGAAAGACATAGCAAGGGCAATTCAACCAAGTACAACAACAAAAAGGAAAAGGAATGCTGATGAGTTAGAATCTGAGTACAAAAGGTTACGCAAACATCTGGCAAGGGCACAAGAGAAAATATCAAAGAAGCAAAGTTTGGTCGAAGCAAAGAACGAAGAAAAAGGCAAATGGCGCAGTAAGGCAGAACTCCTGACAAAATGCATTGAGTCTATTGGCATATGGGCTAGCGAGGAGATGAACTCTATGGCAAACAAAGGAATAGAGGAGAAAGGAAGAAAGGATTGGGAAATATTGAAGAACTTCACATTTGACATATTTCGGCTCTTAACTGATGCAGACAATATCATCTTCCAAGGATACTCATCAGAGTCAAGCTTGTCCGAGGAAGACTCGACCGAGGAAGAAGAAAAAGAAGAAGAATCTTCTGGGAAGGATCAGCATAAAAGATGTTCACCTGGCCATGATCTAAACCTCTAGCAATGTTTTCTTTCTCTTACACTATTTCATTATCAGTCAATGTAACAAAAGTCCAATAAATACAATATTATCTTTAGACTTCGCATTTTGTTAGCAAGTGAAATGATACATGTGGCACAAAGCGTTTTTCAAAATCATCGTGCGTAAAATGGTCCTTCATATTATAGAATGCATTTCTTATGTGTACATTGCATGTATTTGTTAGGTCTCTACAGGAATTCTTTCTCCAAATTCAATCGCCCATCGAGGCATCTCCTCTCCCTACTCTATGATCAAATCCTGATATCCAAAATCTTTCGCATGTCCAAACTATCGCTAACTCACTACCAAACTCAAAAGTCTATTACCAAAAGGTTGGCTCGAGTTGAATACCAAGGCAAAGGACATGGTTAAGCGAGTGCATTTGTCAAGGATTTTCTGAAGTAAGGAAGTTTTCACGGCAGTTCCCACCAGCCCTCTCCTATCTCTACATTACCTCCACTGCGCTACAAACTACCAATAAGGCTAGTCAGCCTGAAAATACGAGCCTTTTCAAAAGAGAAAAGATGAAGTCTCTTTTGTCGCAACCATTCAAGACCCTACCTTCAACCACTACTATCAAACAGCGCTACCATTTTATCCCTACCCTCATATGCCACCATTTAATCCAGTTACAAAATACTCAGCCCACTTGGCTTATATTCCACGTCACAACACCAAATCATCCACCATACCAGCAAAATACTTAGCCCACTCGACATATATTCCACATTCCAGCACCAAATCGTCCGCCATACCTGCAAAGCACTCAATCCAACTACCAAAATACACTACCATACCCTCCTAGGCCTCTCCCTAATGCCAACCCAAAGACCAAAGAGAAACTACACTCCACTAGCTGAAGCCTACACTCAATAGTTCGAGAGATTGGAAACTGTTGGGCTTATTGTCCCAAGAACCTCAATTGTTCCATCGAGCAATATGAGAGAAAAATTGAAAAAGCAAGGAAAATGTTGATCAAGCTCAAAGGCACACATGACTCACCTTAAGACCTTTTGACACCAACATCCAAGGATCATTTTTGTTACACCTGTCCACACAGTCACACCACTTACAATACATGACTGTGACCTAAAGCACTTTCCAACTCGCTCCAAGTATTCAAAGGGCCAGTCAAAGATAATATTGAGAAGATAGAGGTTTAGCAAATACTCGTGCACAACAACCGAAAACAAGCAAACCAATTCAACTCGAAAAGGAGAGGCAAAGACACAATGACAAAACCATCATTATATGACAAACCTAGAGACCCCTCGAGTATTTTGGAAGCATATCTCTATCCACTAGCAAAGATAAAACAAGACAAGGAAGTCATTTGAGATACTTAAAAGGCTTTGTGAATTCTCATGACGACAGCCACGACAAGACGCAACAATCTAAGAATACGCATGATACATAGCCAACCTACATTGAATCCAACGGCTCAGCAATAAGATATTACCCAACATGGAAAGTTGGTGCAAGGACTATACTATATTGCAACAATTGGTTGACAAGTGTGAAAGACGATAAGTATCTCTTCGAGGACACATAGCCATCATGATAGACAAATTTGCAAGGAAGGATGACAAGTGCACTCAAGGTCTTGGTGTTCGACAAAAGCCGACATCCCTTTCTGTTACACAACACAATCTATTCCTTACACAATATCTTTACCACCTTTAATTGGCATTCAACTCCTCACCTCCTGCTTAAACAAGCATCAGTCGTTTGACCAAAATCCTTGCCTTGACTACTACATAAAGCACTTAGGCAATCTCTTGTGATATATGTACGATCTATCACAACCTCCAAATTCAAGCGTTAATCCGTTATCCATGGTCTAGGCTTTCTCTTAGGCTTACTGGTCATTTTTGCTTCAAGTTTTTGCTAACATGCCCACACTCTTTTGTGCATTTCACCACTTTGTTACGGTTGCTTCGCGTTTGGACACCGAAATTGGTCAAGAATCCGCATTCGAGAAAAAGCCGAAATGGCAAGCTAACCTAAAAACACTTTCCTCTGCAACAAAGTCCTTTAAATCACCAACATATAACACCAAGAGCATTCAGACAATCCCAATACCGTACAACCTACATTATACGAGAGTCACAACAAAGAAATCAGATTCCTATACGACCGAGCTCACAACCTCACACTGCACCCAACTTACACAATAAACAACCTCTCTCTGTCAAGACTTCCAGCTACGACCCCATTAGGCTCAACACAATCAGGGATATATAAAAGACGAAACCTCACATCTCTATTCCTTAGCCCAATGACATTGCAACCATCAGACAAACTACTCCCTGGATGCCCATTCCTAAATTCGATTCAACAAGATCTACACTCAAACATTCCATACCGTGACACCGCAAGACACCCAACACTGAAACAAAAAGTTGAAAGTCTGATTGACCTAAAGCAAAACAGTGGTACAACAAAAACCAACAAATGGAAACTGCAACTCCCTAACCACGAACACACTTTCTACAATGGCCTATCCACAAAAGTTAGCTCCATTACTTTCAAAAGCACAACCCAAGACAAATACAATTTTGGGCAATCTCCAAATCCAGCAAAATCCAAATATCAAACCCAGTCTGAGAATGCAAAATATCCACATACTCATAGTCATCAATACATCCGTTCATCACACTAAAGGACGAATGCAGACTCTAGCCAATACCTTGGTGATCAATGCAATGCAACCACTCTCTCTCGGTGATCAGGCATAGATAATAAACTGGGGCAGAATTTTTGAGGATCCCCTCAAAAATTTCCAAAAGACGCAAATTTGACACTGGGGCAGAAATTTTTGAGATTCCCACAAAAATTTCACCAAAAGTCCTTACAAAAGCAACATGATAGCCTCCTTAGCACATCGCATGACATACAATAGCATTTTGCGTGTTGCACTTTACTTTACTCTGGATGCATCGACTGAGGGTACACAGCCCGATGTCGAATTGTCATTTTAATTTAGCTGAGGGTACACAGCCCGAAGCGTCGACTGAGGGTACACAGCGCAATGTTGATTTGTCATTTTAATTTAGCTGAGGGTACCCAGCCCGAAGCGTCGATTGAGGGTACACAGCCCGATATAGATTTGTCATTTTAATTTAGTTGAGGGTACACAGCCCGAAGCATTGATTGAGGGCAAACAGCCCGATATCGATTTTTCATTTTAATTTAGCTGAGGGTACACAGCCCGAAGCGTCGACTAAGGGTACACAGCCCGATGTCGAATTGTCATTTTAATTTAGCTGAGGGTACACAGCCCGATGCGTCGACTGAGGGTACACAACCCGATGTCGATTTATCATTTTAATTTAGCTGAGGGTACACAGCCTGAAGCGTCGACTGAGGGTACACAGCCTGATGTCGATTTGTCATTTTAATTTAGCAGAGGGTACATAGCCCGAAGCGTCGGTTGAGGGTACACAGCCCGATATCGATTTGCATTTACATTAGCTGAGGGTACACACCCCGAAGTGTCGGTTGAGGGTACACAGCCCGATATCGATTTTCATTTAAATTAGCTGAGGGTACACAGCCCGAAGTGTCGGCTGAGGGTACACAGCCCGATATCGATTCGCATTTAATTTTGCCGAGGTTACACAGCCCGAAGCACCGACGGAGGGTACACAGCCCAATGTCGAAACTGACACTGCGGAGGGTACACAGCCCGATGCAAATTTTGACATTGTAACAGGAAGACAGCCTAGAGGGTAGACAGCCTAAGGAGAGGACAACATGACAAAGGGTAGACAACCCGGTGGAAGGAGAGCATAACAAAGGGTGTGCAACCAAAATGAAAGAATAATAGGCAACCCTGCATGGAAAGATACACAACTCAATACGAAAGGAGTATACAGCTCGACGTGACAAGCACATATTTAAAGGACGAAAAGCAATGGACATACAATTCGGTGTCACACTGGCAGGATGATCCAACAATAGTTCAGCATGACAAAGCAACTACCTCCTGACTGGAAGCACTTACAAATGGGTATCCCTCAGAGGAGAGGCACACATTCCCTAGCACTGAGCACCTGAAAGCGGACCAGACAAAGGAGAGCTCAACTCAACAGGGAAGTTTACTTTATCTTTATTTTTATTCCAATTTGCATTTATCTTGATCTCACTGTAGGGACTCTCCGATCTCTCGACAAACCCCTGCGCCCTACTCTCACAGCTGCTCCCAAAATCACTACCAATCGCGCAACCGCAAAGCCTCAAATACATACCAAAGCATCATTCCAAAAAGCGTAATCCAACAGACGATGCTTTGCTGCACCCACAAGCTACCTATTTTGCCAAGTTCAAAAGCGCCCAAAGCAACAGTTCCGTACTCGCCCCAGTGATCTACCCAACCTTCCCTTGCCGATTGCGTACCAGCTCCATATTCCTTCCTAATCGTGCCTATCTATTTGAATCGTGCATATTCATCGTGCTTTACTCTTCAATATTCCTCAGTTCATTCAAGACAATGTTGAGGCCAAGATGACTTCTCTATCGAGTAATCAGGGAAAGTGTGCCCATGTAAACCCCTCTTTATGGGTGTGTCGTGCACCACATCTTCATAACTAGGACGTTTACAAACCTATTTGACCACACTCGGTCTATCAATATTATCTCGACTTCGACAACGCCTTTGTCCTACCTGCCAAATACCTATTCTGTCGAATTCTGACATGCCCAAAAGCCGATCATTTCATGCCCTCACAAGCAATCTGCCTAATCTTTCATTGTGAATTAGGATGTTATTTGGCATTTCCTTCCAACTAATGCATACTTCGCCTATTCAAGCCTATCTGCGTCAATCGTGCGTGTTTTCGTGCCTAATCGTGCCCATATATTTGAATCGTGCGCATTTATAAAACTCGCTCCTCAAAATTCTTCCCAGCCCAGTCAAGGCAACATCGAAGGCGAGTTTACTCATTTATCGGGACGAAGTGGAAACTATGTACATATAAACTCCTCTTTATGGGTGTGTAGCGCGCCACATTTTCATAACTAGGACAATTATAAGCCTCTTTTACCACGCTCGATTTATTGAAATTAACTCGTCTTTGGTAGCGCTTTTGCTCCCTCCTTCAATTATCTCGCCAAACGGCAAAACATACACAAAACTAAACTTTACATACCTGGATAAGTTTAGTCTTTACATTCCAAATCGTGCGTCATAGACATCTCATACAGGCAACATGTCATTCTAGAACTACACACGGCCTGATTCTCGTGAAACCCGAGATATGTAGGCAACTCAGAGACCGGGGTTCGGCCAAAAACACTCCAAAACTCCCATTTCCCCTTCAATCGTTTTACCTTCCAGTCGTGACAAAATTGGCTACTCCGTCAACTATCTTTGCCCGAAGACTCTTTCATCATCCCCGGGAAAAGAGGGACAGCTGTTGACACCCAATTTTGTCCCTCATTTTTCTAAAATTGGCTATAATTCAACTTAAGGGTGAAATGTGATTATTTGTGAAAAATGTGCATTAGAAATCATCCATTTACATGTGTTATCCTCTATTTATATATTATATACTTAACTGTGGCTATATTACGTAAATTTATATTATTTAGGCTATTTGTCAAAATGTGAATATTTGCGCAATTTAGTACATTCATAATATATCACATAATTGCATCATTTAGGCTACATGTCAAATTCATATCAATTTATGATTATTTGTGCAAATTAATAATTATCTGTGATTATCTATATTTAAATAATTTTATTTGAGTTTATTTAATATTTATTTGTGCATTTTATAATATATGTATATCTATATTTTATTTTTTACACCTTTAAGGTAAATATTGGCCAATTAAAGTGTCCAAATTCTTTTTTATTATTAATTCTTCCATATTTCAAAATTACTACCCAAAATTCTTTATCTTTATTTAATTACATTTTACTCTGAACCTAGCCAAATTTCCTAACCAAATACATCCTTTACATATCCTTTTTCCTAAAACCATGTCCAAGTTCGTCCCCCCATATCATCTTCCAAATCATATCCCTAAAATCCCTATCCTATCACTCCCTCAATCTCTCAATTAAAATGAAATCTACCCAAATCTCTCCAAATCACTCCCCCGATCCCCTAATTTTCTCTCAAAATCAACCCCTAACTCTTTTTGGAATCTTTTAAAACACACACACATTCGGCAGTACAACACACACATACGTCCGACCCCACTCTTCTTCATCTTCTCCAAAATTAACACACACACTCACATATAAAAAATACTTACACACTCACACCATGACCCCATAGAAAACTACCACACACGCACAGCAACACCCCTACTCCCCTAGTCTTCTTCCCCACAAACACCATACACAGTACCACACACTACATCGTCCCCAAAAATCAAAAGACACAGTTTACAAAAGGCATTCACAGTACACCCCCCTTCGTGATGCTTCTTTTCCCCCCACACAACTTCTCCGTCACCCAACAAACCTACAAACACTTACGCAGACCCACATAACACATACACGACAGACCCCACCACTCTTTTTTCTTCTCCAAAATCTGAACTTAGAACAAGGGAAATCTCTTCCTCCCCTCTCTCCTCACAGTACCATCGTCTTCAAGCAAGAACATTAATATCACCATACAACCCCTCACCTTCTTCACTTTTACACTCGCCATTCGAAACAATCAAACCAATACACACAGATCCAGAAACCACCACCAGAACCAACCCCCTCGACCACTTTTTAAATAGTCCCCGCGGCATAAAAACACGCACACACACACCATAACAGAAACAGAGAGAGTGGGGATCGAGAACACATAAAGCGGGTCGGGGTTTAGAGAGGCGAGTCATTGAGGATGAAGCTCCACCGTCGACATCGTCGCCCGTTTTCCGATGATCGAAAAATCACCCTATCGCCGTTTCTGTTACTGGATCGAAACTAGAAAGAGGATCAGGGAGTGGTAGAGACGCCGTTAAACGGAAGTCGCTCCTCCTTGCTCCGTCTGATTGATGCTTCGTTCGTTTACGCCATTGTATCGCCGGAGATTTGTTTCGAGCAGTGGACTCGTTGACTGTTTTGGATGTTTTGACCGAGTCATATGTTCTTATTGTTATATTAATTGTTTCCTCTTAATATTGGTTACCACATTGACTATGTGGATATTCTATATGCTTATGTTTTAGTCTCTGACTTTATTTAAAGGCATTGACTGATTTTCTTTTAGTGCAGGAAATTGTCGACTGTTCTGGATAATCTCTATCTGATCGTATGAGTTTGAGACTGATTTGGAACAAATACTACTGATAGGCCAATGAAGATAATTAAATAATTATTGCGGCTTAGGGACTGATTTGAGCATGATACTACACTAGGCCAATGACGTTTGGAGGCCTAAAATTAGTCCTGTTACACTCCCCGAGTCCCTAAAAACAAATAGGCGATGACGATGCATATCACTTTGCAAAAGAAAGCGATAGCGGAGTAGTGGGATTGGAGGTGCTTGGCATGGCAACATAACCGGCTCCGTGTTTGCAGCTGTACCGACATCCCTAACCTCTTCTTGACGCAATACATATTCTGAGCCTAAACACTTTTAAAAATCCCTTTCCCCTTATTATTATTATTATTATTATTATTATTATTATTATTATTATTATTATTATTATTATTATTATTATTATTATTATTATTATTATTATTATTATTATTATTATTACTATTATTATTATTTTTTATCATTACTATTATTATTATTTTTTACTAACTCATTTTCTTTATATTTTTTACGAGGTACATCGTGGCAGAATTACGAAAAGGCAACACTCTCGAAAGGGACAAAATATCTAAAATAGTTGACTTTATTTGATTTCATTCTATTAATTTCGTTTGCAATTTTTACTAACTTGTTTGTTTATTTTGCAAGGCACAAAGCTTGGTCATGAGAGGAGACTAATATCTCTTACTCTCTCCGTCCCAATTTATGTGGCACTATTTCTTTTTTTGTTTGTCCCAAAAAGAATGGCACCTTTCCTTATTTGACAACTATTTAATGTACCATCTCTATTTTACCCCTGTTGGGCCCAACATACTTTTAAAGCTACTAACAATTTTTTTATTACACAAATCTTCTCTTTCTTACTTTTTCAAGGGTCAAATAGAAACTTTACAAGGTCAACCACTATTTTCTTAAATTCCGTGCCCGGTCAAATGGTGCCACATAAAATGGGACGGAGGGAGTAATTGTCTTTAAAGTTATAGTTTAATATTCAAATATTTTATTGCTTAGTTAGTTTAATTAATTGTTTAGAATCCCAACTATAAAGTCCGGCCGGTAACCACATTTGGTGGAGCTTGAGAGGTGCCTAACCCCTTCCTCTCAAGTTAACCTAAACCTCTTATCTAGATTTCTTGTTCGTAGACTAAGTTTTGGAGTTAATTATAAAATTAGCTAGAAACAAAATAGGTGCCCTAATACGCCTAGTTAAAAAATATGTTAGGTAGCGACTCCAACATCTAAACTCAAACGAGTTCACCCAGTCAAATCCGAAATCCGGCTCGCCTCGGGTTGAGTCCAAAATCGGGTATGACAGTTACTATCAAATGCAAAGACTGGTTCGTAGGAAGAGTCCTGATCGATGGAGGTTCTGGTCTGAACATATGCCTATTTATCAATTTGAAAAGAATGGGAATTGACCAAAGCAAGATAAGAGAGAGCGACATGAAGGTCAAAGCGTTTGATGGATCGCAAAGGAGCACCATTGGGGAAATTGACCTAACTATTATGGTCGGTCCTGTGGAGTTCACTGCCGAATTCCATGTCATGGACATCTCCGCTTCTTATAACCTGCTGTTAGGAAGACCTTGGATTCACATGGCTGGAGCAGTGCCTTCTATATTGCACCAAACAGTAAAGTTCGAGTGGGACCACAAAGAGGTGGTAGTGTTCAGTGAAGGGAACAACTCCATTTACAATGAGCAAACCATACCAGCAATTGAAGGGAATTTTCCTGATAGGCAGACTTTCTATACTGTAGAGCTCATGGGAGCAGTGCAAGGCACTCGAGGAGGACGTCGCAAGAACTACAATCCGAGTTGGAATCCCACAGACATAAACCAAGGAGGTTATACTGCCTATTTTGCTCCCAAATTGGTCAACACACCGCCCGGGGTTGAAGAAAGGAAGAGAAATTTTTATAGTGCCTACTGGGATGGCCGAGGCAAAGGCTATGAAGGGAGGAATTTAGTTTGGGAGCCAGTCATATCTGATTAGGGAGTGCCCTCACGTGAATTTCGTGAGACCTTACCAGCTAAGACAGAGAAGCGACCAATGTACTCACCCAATGCTCGTCCCAATTGGAAGTGCATCTCTGAAGAAACAAAGGGAAAGCAAGCGTGGATACCCAAGGCACCCGAACCTATGGAGGTAGTGATTGAAGAGCCATACGTACTCCCACAACATGCAAAATGGCCCAGAGACTAGGTCATAGGCATCATGATTAAGCAAGGCTATGAACCTGGCAAAAGTTTGGGCAAGAACCTGGATGGCATGGTTGAGCCAATTAAAATTGTGATGAGGCCTGACAATGAGAAGGCTGGCATAGCGTACATTGTGACCTACGAGAAGAGCATGGAAGAAGCATCACTGGACTTCAAGTTCTATAAGAAAAGCACCAAGACTCTCTTACATATTTTCGTCTTGTCTTGATACTTGAATGGCCGAAAAGGGGAGATGTCCGCAGCGCAAGGGGTGGAGTCAGAGATAGCTGATGCTGAAGAGGATCTGTTGGCGGGAGTGCAAGGACTATTCATAACCGACTAAGACTGCTGTGTGATCCTGGAAGAATATGTTGAACCTCCTGGACTGACAAAGGCTGGATCTGGAGCCGCATTGAACAATTGGATCAGCAACCAGGCCGGAGCTTACCGTGGACCTTGGTAGAGCTGGGGGGGATAGAATTTATTTTATGTTTTCTAAAATAAAACCCGACTTTGAGTCGTGGGATTTGCATTTTTCTTTCTTGTTGAACATGTCTCCCTACAAAAACTATTTTCCAAGGATTCATAAATAAAATATCGCACTATTTCCCGTTTAACTTTTGTTTTAATCTTTTAATTTTACAATATTTTATTTTTCAGCTTTCAAACTAATAATCCCATTGAGCCCACAATCGCAACATGTAATGAAACAATGGAGCTTGAGGAAACTGGAGTTGATTATGATGATTTTGATGAAACCACACAAGAAGAAATTGAAAGATTTGAAAACAAGCCTAAGCCAAACCTAGAGGAAACTGAGGTGATAAACCTTGGAGATGAGGAAACTGTGAAAGAGACCAGGATCATTGTGCATCTCATCACCGAAGATAAAAAGCGGTACATTGAGTTTCTTAGAGAATATGAAGACGTATTCACCTGGTCGTACGATGACATGATTGGCATAAGCACGGATGTAGTAGCTCACAAATTACCTATCAATCCGGGCTTTCCGCCAGTCAAACAAAAGGCCCGTACTTTCAAGTCGTCAGTTCTGTTGAAGATTGGGGAGGAGGTAACCAAGCAGCTCAACGCAGGAATCTTAAAAACAGTCAAATACCCGACTTGGCTGGCTAATATTGTCCCAGTGCCGAAGAAAGATGGGAAACTTAGAGTTTGCGTGGATTACAGGGATCTGAACAGAGCGAGCCCAAAAGATGATTTTTCTTTGCCAAATATACACATCCTGATTGATAATTGCGTGAAACATGAGCTACAATCCTTCGTGGACTGTTTCGCCGGTTATCATCAAGTGCTCATGGATTAGGAGGATGCCGAGAAGACAGCTTTCACTACCTCTTGGGGGACTTATTGCTATAAGGTTATGCCATTTGGGTTAAAGAATGCTGGAGCAACTTATATGAGGGCAATGACAACTATGTTCCATGACTTGATGCACAAAGAAATCGAAGTCTATGTGGACGATGTGATCATCAAATCAAAGAAGAGTTCAAAGCACCTTGACAACTTGCGCATGTTTTTCAATCGCTTGCGAAAGTATAATCTAAAGCTAAATCCAGCAAAATGTGCTTTTGGTGTTCCAACAGGGAAGCTCCTAGGTTTCATCGTCAGTAGAAGGGGTATCGAGCTAGATCCGTCTAAGATCAAAGCCATCAAAGAATTACCGCCGCCAAAAAGCAAGAAAGAGGTTATGAGTTTCCTGGGAAGACTCAATTACATCAGCCGGTTTATAGCACAATCCACCGTCATCTGTGAGCCGATCATCAAGTTACTAAAGAAAGACGCAGCGATCGAGTGGACGGAGGACTGTCAAAAAGCATTTGATCGGATAAAGGAGTATTTATCTTGCCCGACTGTGCTAGTTCCACCTGAGCCTGGGCGACCTTTGATCTTGTACCTGTCCGTGGTAGACTCGACATTTGGTTGTGTATTGGGAAACGATGATTCAACTGGAAGAAACGAGCAAGCAATATACTATCTAAGCAAGAAGTTTACTCCTTACGAGGCCAAGTACACATTGTTGGAACGCACGTGCTGTGCGCTGACCTGGATAGCACAAAAGCTGAGGCACTACTTGACATTTTACTCAACAATGCTGATATCGAGGATCCATCAAGTATATCTTCCAAAAACCAATGCCTACTGGAAAGCTGGCTAAGTGGCAAATGCTACTCAGTGAATTCGACATCACTTTTGTCACTCAAAAGGCGGTGAAAGCTCAAGCCTTGGCTGATCATATGGCCGAGAATCCGGTGGGGGATGACTACGAACCATTGCACACCTATTTCCCCGACGAAGAGGTTATGTTCGTAGGAGAAGATATCACCGAAGAGTATGATGGTTGGAGGCTATTCTTTGAAGGAGCAATGAATTTCAAATGAGTCGGCATTGAAGCGGTATTAGTCTCCGAGACTGGACAACACTACCCTGTCACAGCCAAATTAAGGTTCCCTTGCACCAACAACATGGCGGAGTATGAAGCCTGCATTTTGGGTCTTAGATTGGCGGTAGACATGAACATACAAGAGCTGTTAGCATTCAGAGATTCTGACTTGTTGATTCACCAAGTCTGAGGAGAATGGACAGCAAAGAACTCCAAGATACTGCCGTACCTGGAATGCATAAAAGAGCTGAAGCAAAGGTTCACAGAGATAAGAGTTCCGGCATGTACCTAGGCTGCAAAATGAGTTTGCGGATGCTTTGGCCACCATATCTTCCATTATCAAACATCCAGACAAAAACTACATTGACTCAATACCCGTGACAGTGAGGAAGCAGCCAGCATACTGCTATTATGTAGAAGAAGAATCAGACGGACAACCTTGGTTCTACGACATCAAAGGGTTTCTCAAAGACGGAATTTACCCAAAAGATGCAACAAGTCTCCAAAAGAAGACACTGAGAAGGCTATCAAATGGTTTCTTTCTGAACGGAGAAGTTTTGTACAAAAGGACACCTAATTTGGGATTGTTGAGATGTATGGATGCCAAAGAAGCTGTTAAATTGTTGGAAGAAATACATTCTGGGGTGTGCGGCCACATATGAACGGTTTCGTGCTTGCAAAGAAGATTTTGAGGGCTGGCTATTTCTGGATGACAATGGTGCATGATTGCATAAAGCACGCAAAGAAATGTCATCAATGCCAAGTCCATGGAGATATGATTCGAGTGCCTCCTAATGAATTGAATATCATGGGATCAACTTGGCATTTTGCTGCCTGGGGAATGGATGTCATAGGGCCTATCGAGCCAGCCGCTTCCAATGGACATCGCTTCATATTGGTGGCCATCGACTATTTTACCAAATGGGTAGACGCTGCATCGTACCAATCAGTGACGAAGAAAGTTGTGTCAAACTTTGTCCATGATAAGATGATCTGTCGATTTGGCATCCCTGAGTCGATCATCACTGACAATGGGTCCAATCTCAATAGCGACCTAATGAAAGCGACCTGTGAAGTTTTCAAGATCAAGCACCACAATTCAACCGCATATAGACCCCAAATGAATGGTGCGGTCGAGGCAGCCAACAAGAATATTAAGAGGATATTGTGCAAAATGACAGACAATTCAAAGCAATGGTACGAGAACCTACCCTATGCTCTATTAGGGTACTGCACCACAATGAGAACATCAACGGGGGCTACTCCTTACTTGCTGATGTATGGCACCAAGGCAGTGATCCCAGCGGAAGTCGAGATACTATCTTTGAGAATCATCCAAGAGACACAGTTAAAAGACGCCGATTGGATCAGAGGAAGAATGGAGCAATTGGCCCTTATCGATGGTAAGAGACTGAATGCGGTATGTCATGGGCAATTATATCAGAGGAGAATGGCTAAAGTATTTAACAAGGAAGTTCGAGAAAGGTCCTTCGAACCTGGGCAATTGGTACTAAAGAAGATATTTCCCAATCAAGAAGAAGCTAGAGGCAAATTTGCACAAAATTGGCAAGGGCCGTACATGGTTCATCGAGTTCTGAATGGAGGAGCATTGATACTGGCCGAAATGGACGGGGAAGCATTGATAGTGATTTCTCCATTCTGCAATACATTATGTAATCTGAACTACGTCACGACTTGATTCCCCAAGTTGGATACGTAGGAAACCTACTCAAGGTTCGGTCGCATAAATACAAAAATTTCATTTTTCCATAAAGCAAACACTGGAGCAGAATTTTTGAGGAACTCTAAAAAATTCTCAAATGACAAACTTAGTTGATACTGGGGCAGAAATTTTTTAGACCCTCTCAAAAATTTCAAACACAAACTGGGGCAGAATTTTGAGGTCGCCCTCAAAATTCATTCGATTGAGTTTGGAACGGCATGAAGAGCGGAGACAATTGCTTTACACAACGCGACTCGTGACTCAATGGGATAAAATATTTCACTTCATTTCTTTCTTACAAAAGTTTTCAAAAACATAAATTATTTGCTATTATATGCATATCCGTATCAGCCCGGCCAAAATCCCGATACTGGTGGGCAGCAAGCCAAGAATGCACAAACCAAACCACCCCACACAACTCACCAATATTTCTTTGGATGCAGGCATAAAAGACACGCAACGCGGCAACACGTGACAGACATGTTTCGACAAAGGTTATCAAATTCCTCCTATCCTATTTAATTTTGCTGAGGGTACACAACCCGACACGTCGGTTGAGGGTACACAGCCCGATATCGATTTGCATTTAAATTTGCTGAGGGTACACAGCCCGAAGCTCCGGTTGAGGATACACAGCCTGATATCGATTTGCATTTAAACTTGCTGAGGGTACACAGCCGAAGCATCGGTTGAGGGTACACAGCCCGATATCGATTTGCATTTAAATTTGCTTTGGGTACACAGCCTGAAGCGTCAGTTGAGGGTACACAACCCTATATCGATTTCATTTAAATTTACTGAGGGTACACAGCTCGATATTGATTTGCATTTAAATTTACCAAGGGTACACAGCCCGAACTTCCTGTTTAATAGCAATCACCTTCACTTATTGAGTTTCATCTTTGAATTTGCTTGAGGTACAACGTTTGTTTAAACTGAATGTCATGATATTGCTATCACCTTCATGAAAGTTATCTGCCATTATTTTTGCCTGTGTGTTGTTTGGTCTGGGCCACCTCTTGGCCTCTGCTAATCCTCTTTTGAGTTCACCCGGATGGTCTTGGAGAGGCCATACCAGTCTTGCTATTTGCAGGAAATAAGGAGAGCTAAAAAGTATATAGTGGCTCTGGTTTTCTTTGAGTTAATCCGTTTGATACAGGGTTTATTGAGCATGCATATACATGCATACAATTTAAGCAGGCAGTAAAGATGGGTAGTCCAAAAAATAGTGCGCATAGGGCACTTCCTTCATCTTGTTTGATCTGTTTAGACTTTCTGTTTTGTATATTCTTTACAGCCACTTGGCTGGTATGCTAGTTTTATTTAGAACAGGGAAGGAATGGTAAGATTGTGACTTTGAAAAGGTTGTAAAAATGCAACCTAATGTTATTATTTGATTAAGTCATCCAGGGGCCTCTTTTCTTCCTTCTTTTATGTGATTTATTGAGTTAATGTAAAGTTTAGTGATTACAAACAGGGTCTGGAATCCGTTGTTGAAATTCTTGAATTTGTTGGCTATTTCGAATAAAGAGGGAACAGATTTTCAAAATTTTTTTGAAGCAGAGGCTATTTTCGCAAAGCAGCCTCAATAGAGGCTTATTTCTACAAAAACGTGGGTCTGTCCAGTTTTAAAATCTGTAGCTAATATTTTACAAAATAAAACAAATTCTTGAAGAGTTTAAATACTCTCTTTGCACTAACTAATAGTCTATAAGGGAGTAAGTAAGAGCTTTGGGGTTAAGCCGTACAAATCATTATATAAATGGCTACTTTTGAAAGTATAGAGTGAATATGCATAAGTTTATTTTAACATACGACTATTATTACAAATTGACTGTTTTTCTTTTGAAGGTGAAAGGAAAATATGCATGAATTTCTTTTGATTATTACGTAATGGCTATTTTCGAAAGTATAAGGTGACAACACGAATACACATAAGCTTCTTTCAATACTTAGCAATTTGTCTGCACACATATATGTGTATCTATTTATGGATTTCATTACTTCTAGTCGTTCAAATTTTGATAGATAAAATTCCTAGTTATGTTTATGTAATTATTTTCAAAATATACAAAATTCTTATATATATATATATATATATATATATATATATATATATATATATATATATATATATATATATATATATATATATATATATATATATATATATATATATTGAAAAGGTGACCCTAAAATAATAAGCCTTTATGGAATGTGTTTGACAATTAATGTCATAACATCCCACCAAAAATGGCTAACATTCTCTCAATAAAATATTGAATATTGTGTTTTTTATTTGCAAATAGTTCTTTTTTTTTTTTTGAAACGTTACAGGATTTTTAGAAAAACTGATCTGCCTCAAGTATTTGCAGAAGTAGACTTATCTTGTGCATGATTCGCGTTTTTGATCTTTCTAGGGTTAAAAAATTAAACTGTAGGCTAAAATTGCAAATAAGCAGTGGGCTTGTATCGTTACTGAAACAACCTGAAATGCTCGGAAATATTGAAACTGCTTGTATTTTTGGTTTTGCACAGGATGACCTTTTAAGCGTCTGCCTTAGTTTTCTGACACCATTTTTCGATAGCTTAAATGTTTTAAATCTATCTTGTATTTCTAGCCTTTACTCTAACTTATGTTTGTTTTGAGCCTTAGAAACATTTAAAATCTCTTTGGAAAGTTTGCCCATATATTTATCTAAATCCCAAAAATTGAACTCGGTCGGGAATCACTTTTAGTGGGACTCGGGAAATGCATAATACCTTCTTCCCGAGTCATAAGGGCTTCTTACCTTAGAATCTTTGTTAGTAAGACCTACCCGGAGTTAAATTTAGACACACAGAAGCTTTAGGTGTTGTAATACGCCTTTTATATAAATTTATTAGGTGGCGACTCCAACATTGACTCAACCGAGTCACCTAGTCAAACCCGACCTTTGAACTCTATCCGAGCTCGGAAAACGGGGTGCGACACAGGTGAGGGATCAAATCCTAGTTTTATTTGGCGGTCACTCTGTGCGGTAAAATACCTTCTCCAAAAGGGTTGCGTCAAGAGAATTGGGAATGCACTTAATACACAGATATACAACGATCTATGGTTACCAACATGCCAATCCATGTTTATCCAAAATGCTCCTGATGATGAATCCCTAAACCTATGTGTGGAAGACTTGATAGATAGTGATACAAAAACATGGAAACTACACCTCCTGGAAACCCTCTTTACTGTAGATGAGGCAAATTGTGTAAAATCTATTCCCTTGGGGTTTACATTCTGGGAAGACCGTTGGATGTGGAGGTTAGATAGACAAGGAAAGTACACTATTAAGAGTGGGTATATGATGCTACAAAAGGATAATATCTCTAATAAGGATGGAAATATTTGGAAGAAAATGTGGAAGTTAAAAAGGCCACCAAAAGTCTTAAATTTTTCTTGACGAGCATTGAAAGGAGTACTACCAACAAGAAATAATTTGCTTGTTCGAAAGGCCCTACAACAAAATGTGTGTCCAGCATGCCTTCAAGAAGTCGAAACCACTTTTCCTTGCTTAGTACAGTGTGTTGCAGCAAAGCAGGTATGGCTTTAATCTTCCGTGGGATGGCGGAAAGTGGGAAACTCGCTACTAGAGTGGTTTACATCATTGATACAGACTGTGACGCGTGATCAACTTCACGAGATTATCATGCTCCTCTGGGAGATATGGAATGCTTGCAACAACTTAGTCTGGAATGGAAAAAAATGCGACTAAACACTGTTATACATAGACCAAGCCACTTCTGGCAGCAAAGGAAAGCAGCACGTATTAATGATGATACTTATTTGCTGATTGAGCCAGATTTTCATGTTAAATGGTTTCCTCAAGATGCGGGTACTCTAAAATGTAATATTGATGCAACTTATGTTGTTCACTCCGGAAGGATAGGGGCCGGTATGCTAATCTGGGACACTCGCTGAATTTGTTAGAGGATTTTGCTCACCATTAGAGGCCACATCTGAAGCTCTAATGGCTGAAATTCTTACTGTCCGAGAAATATTGAGCTGGTTAAAGAACTACTATCGCACATCCCCGATTGTTATTGAAATGGATTGTCTGATCGCCAAGCAAGCATTGGAAAAATCTGAGAGTGGCAATTTTTACTTTGATATTATTGTGTAAGACTGTAAAGCACTCATGTGTGACGTTACATCTATATCTTTATCTTTTGTTAAAAGGTCAACGAATCAGTGTGCCTACGTGTTAGCTAGGGCTGCAGGTTCTATGTCTGATGCTATGGAGTGGATTACGCACCCCTCATCATTAATTCATGATGTACTCAGTTACGATTTGAATAAAAATTGAGCTGATTGCTTCTTTTTTTTAATTAAAAAAAATGATATAACATGTTATGTTTTTTAAATTTCTTCCACATAAGTTCTTAATTTATTTGTTAATGAAATAAGAAGTAGATTTGGACCAACTTTTCTTTCCAATTTTAGGAAAGATCTGTGCTTTCTATACTTTCCATGACAAGGACGTTGGTACCGGAAAAAATGGAGAAGATCAGTCCTAACAAAATTCTAGGCCCACCTATTTTCCTTCCATTATTCCCACTTCCAGGACTTGCCGAAACTTACAAGTTAGACATTGTGCAAAAAATTCTACTTGGGTTAAGTTCATTGAATAACAGAATTCAAAAGAAATAGAATTTTACTTTATGAGTGTAAGGATAAAATACACATATAAAGTACAATTAAATGTGGTAAGATAATGTGTATCTATTTATGTGGTAAGATAATCTGTACCTAAAATAAAGTACAATAAGGTGACAACACGAATACACATAAGCTTCTTTCAATACTTAGCAGTTTGTCTACACATATATGTGTATCTATTTATGGATTTCATTACTTCTAGTTGTTCAAATTTTGTTAGATAAAATTCCTAGTTATGTTTATGTAATTATTTTCAAAATATAAAAAATTTATATATATATATATATATATATATATATATATATATATATATATATATATATATATATATATATATATATATATATATATACGTGAATATCTTTGAAATATATAAATATATTGAAAAGGTGATCCTAAAACAATAAGCCTTTATGGAATGTGTTTGACAATTAATGTCATAACTGTAAGATTATATGGACTTGCACATATATAAATACGTAAATAATTAAATGTTAGTTGCTATCACTAAAAGGTTGGTCCAGATTAAACGTGATCTACTAAAGTTTTAGTTATGTGGACCTATTTAGACACCTCGTAAAGTGTGGGGGCCTATGTGTAGATACTCGGATGTAATTCTAGTTTAATGATGGGCTAAACTAGAATTACATAAACTATACTATAGTATAAAAAGGGGTTATGGTCCCAAATCAGACGTAGGTTTTATTAACTGATATCCCATCATCAGTTGAATAGAGAGAACGGCTCACGTCTAGATTTGGAAGACCCAAAACCAAGACAAAGAAGAAGAACCACATCAATTGCTATGGATCCAGGTACGCTTCCGCTTTCAGTTTATAATTCTTGATGATTTGACATAGTAGATCCTGAGGTAGATGTAGTATAATCTACAATTAGGTTCCAACAAGTGGTATCAAGAGCCTATATTATGTTAAATCATTACGAATCAATAGGGCATGTTGCAGAAAATATTTCCGGATCCCTAACTGTTAATTGAAAATATTTTCGGTAGATTCTGCTAACTTGCAATTACAACCGTGAGTTTAATTTAGGAATCATTACTGTAATTGCTCTTTAGTATATAAAGTTTGTTTACAATTCCAAACAATTAAGATGCCGTTTTACGGCACAAAGTTCAATGATGAAGCCGCGGCCAAAAAATATTGTGGTCTTCAAGTCACTTTAAAGTAATCATACAATGTGTCAAACAAATAAACTGCTCCTACTTTGATGTTTATTTGATTAAATGTGTTTATCTAATGCATTCAATTGAAAGATTCTGTGTGGGTGGCGATGACAGTAGGTTGCCGGTTTTTAAGGCATTGATTAGTTGTGTGCCAAAGGCCTTAAAGTATGAATTGGTTATTTCACTTGTCTAGGTATTATGTTTAGTTTTGTTAGCATAACTTAATTAATAACCTGACTTAACGGAAAGGCAATTTGGCAGCACACTTTGAAATAAAATTTGAGCCCACTTCTAGTTCAATTTAGTTTGGCTTGGGAATATTTTCCTAAATTCTTTGGTGAATTTAAATTTGAGTATTGGTATATATATTTTGAGATGAATGATGTTTGGCATTTTATGCCAATGTTTCCTTAATATTTCCGCACGTTTGAGCTTGTTATTCGCTCGTTTTATAGTTTATGAATATGATTTTGCACTGATTTTATGTCGTGTGTATGTAGGTTGTTACGCGGTGCAATTGGAGCTTTAAAAAGCTTGATGTAGCAAGAAAAGATTGGATTTTGATTGAGGATTGGATCGAGCACACGATGGCACGACACGAGCGAGCAAAGGAGCAAACGGAACAGAAAAATGGCTGGGCGCCACAGGTGGCGCGCCGCGCCAGGCAACGCGCCAGCCTGGTGGGCGCGGTTTCCCACGCGGCGCATGGCCAAAGCGTGCAATCTTTGGCGTGTTCTGGTTGTCTGCACGCGTTCCGAGGCGCGGGGTGCCCGTTATAGCGCCCCTTGTGTGCGTTTTTACGTCCTATTTCGTCAAGGCTTGGGTCTAACTTATTACTAGGTGTTTGTAAACATTATAAATAGTCTTTAACTTAGTTTTTGAAAGGGAGTTCAGACTTTGGAGCAATTGGAGAGCTCATAAAACCAAACACTCATGTGAGCTAAAAATAGGAAAAATTTCTCCCACAGGCCACTTTTTCCACTGGTATTTGGTTTGAAACCACTTTTTTATTGGTTTTACATGAGAGGCCACTTTTTGGAACTTCAATCTTTGTGGGCTGAAGTTCAAACCTTATGGGTTGAACTTCATGCGTAAGTTATAAAGTTCAACTTCAATCCATAAGGGCTGAACTTTTAGGCATATATGCGTAAACTTCAACCCTTGTAGGCTGAACTTGTGTGAAGTTCAACCACAAAGATTGAAGTTCCGAAAAATGGTCTCTCATGTAAAACCACTAAAAAAAATAATCTCAAACCCAAGATCACTGGCAAAAGTGACTATTCGTGCACTTTTCCCTAACCAGCTTTTAAGCTAAGCCAAACTGCCTCTTAGGTTGGTACAATATTCTACGAACAATGTTGACAATCAAGACTTTTGTATTCTTCTTCTCTTTTCCCAAAATTGACGATCAAGACTTTGACAAAGCGTTCCCATACAAATTTGTAAATGATAAACCCTTTTTAAGCCACTTTTAAATTTTGAGCGAAGTGGATGTGAGACGGATATATGAGAATAAAGATAGATAAACTAGAAGAGTCTATTACTTAAAAGGTCATTGAATTATAAGAATTATAATTGAATAAAGTTATCTTTTTTTTGTTTGGGTAGGAGAAATTACTTTTCTTTTGTTATAAAACTCAACTGAGTGATTGTTCGAAAGTTGCATTTCGATCGAATTATAAAACTCAATTGTTTATCTGTAGGTAAAAATATACCACCTATTATTTCGAGAATACATGTTCAGGTGGTAGGGGCTCAATTTACTCTACAAATTATCGTGCACTACTCATGCTCTATAGCCATAGCCGTTTATCAAGCACGGGCCTAGGCCCGAAAAGGCATATACTCAGCCGCTTTAAAAATAATAGTCTCTTAGACCTCATTTGTTTACACTTAATGAGGGTCTGAATCTAAATAATTCGGATAACTCTTTAACTCCATTTGATTCTTTTCAATTAAAATCACTTAATGGATCTGTATGGGCATTAATTAATCAAATTTGTAGTTAAGTTTTAAAATCATACAGAGCTTTTTAAAACTAAAATTTATTGCAACACTATTTTCGAAATGGCCTTTTTCCACTTTCACGATTAACCCTCCTCAATTTTTGTTTCAGCAGAAAGCTTATTTTTCTCTCCTCTATTAAAGCCCAAAGAAATTATTCTTAAAACACTTCTTCTTGAAATGGGTAAAAGAAAAGCACAAAACATAAGGCACTGATCAGTAAAAACAAGTTACATTATGGAAATGGTGAATAAATAGAATGATTGTCGAGAAAATAAACGACGAGAGAAGAGATACAGTAGAAATAAAAGATACAAAATAAGTAGAACATCAGTATAGCAAAGCTTCTTATCATTGATTTGTGTTTGGTTAAGACCCTGTTTGGCCAAGCTGCTAAAATCTACTTATTTTGAAAAGTATTTTTATTATTTTTTAGATAAGTATTTTTGAAGAATAAGTAGTTTGTGTTTGGCCAACTCATTTGAAAAGTGCTTTTCTAAACAATCTGTGTTTGGATAATCTTTACAAAAAATACTTTTGAGTATGAAATTACGAAAAAGTGCAGTACTGAGATTCATTATGTGATTAATATTATTTAAACGTATAAAATATTCATTATGCGACTAATATTTTTTTAATAAAAGAGTTAATTTAATTTTTTTATTTTCATTTATTTTAAATATAAATATAAAATAAACATATATATTATAATTTTTAATCAATAGATATAAAGTTAAACCAAAAGAGCAAGCTGAAAACAAAATTTTATTTATTTGAGAAATATATTGGTTAAAATAATTAAATATAGTATGGTAAATAAATATTTTTGGTATGGATATTTTTGTCTTAAAAATTTAATAAACTGCTTCTGCTTCTGCTTCTAGGGAGAAGCAGCAATTTGTAGCTTTTCCCCAACAACATAAAAACTGCTTATACTTCTTTTCAAAAGGATTTTTTTTCTCTTGGCCAAACTCCTCAAAATTCTTCAAAAGGGTTTTTTTTTTTTTGAAAAAAAAGTATTTTTGGCTTCTGAGAAGCTTGACCAAACAGGTTATAAGTTATGATTTGCTTCACATACTTTTCTAAATGAAACTCTTGGAGGAGACACAAATTATTTAGAAAAAGAATTCATCTTTTAAATAATAAATTAACATTTTCGAATGAGATCTTATGTAATATATTATTTGATTTATTGTTTATTATTATTTTATTTAAAATGCAAATAAATTAAGCTTATTCAGATGTTAAAAAATAAATAGTCTTAATAATTCAGTATTCAGTTTTAAAGACAACATCTTAATATTCAGATTTGTATTCAGGTTCAGGCGTCTTAATCTTAATAAAAACAAATGGCCCTGGTTAAACATGGTATCACCGCCTCATGTAAATAGGCTTAAGGCCTATATATATAGTATTTTACCATAATTAGAATTAGGGTAAAGCTAGATCCTTATATACCCATCTTCTCTACTGTATTCGACACAAAAGATTCACTATCAATCCACTTATTCTCAAGGAATACAACTACTCTTTTTTTGCTTTTATACTATTTTCTTCGTATTTAGTTTATTGCTTGTGACCTTCTTCTAAATTTATCTGTTTAACCTATTCGGTACTTTTTAGGCATAAACAGTTTGGTGCCCACCATTGGGCCAGACAATTGTTAGTTTCAACGAAGGAAATATATGATCATGTGGAATGATAACGTCGTCTCCCACGGACTACTGCTCATGCAGTGGACAGCTCGTCGAAGGATCCCAGTGATCCTGCTGGCCATGAAAAAGATCCGTCTGAGGATCCAATCACCGTAGAAGAAGAGAGTGAGCAGGACGAGTCGCAACTCGGAAGCCCCCTCAGGTCCAAAGACAAATTCGAGCGAGCTTTCGACAAGTTCCTCGAGACTCAGGAGCATCAGTCAGTTTAGAATTCAACGATGATAGCCAAAGAACAAGCTAAGAATTTGGAGACAGTTTTCGCCAAATTAGTTCCAAGGCCCGAATCCCTTCAAGGATCAGGGCTCGCGGGGAATACCCTAGTCTCAGTAGCTCGGGAAAGAAATGATTCGAAGGTAGCCCCAAGAAATTCAGCAGCGGCCAACGATCCAGCATCAACTGAGTCCCATGCCATACAGACGCTACACCAAGAGTTGAAAGAGGTCCATGAACGGATGGGTTACATATCGGGCACTCTGCCCCTGGTAACTAAATGGGTGCGCAAAAATTTTTCAAGACAGCATACAAAGCAAGCGCCATGCCGCTTCTGATATCCAGGCATTTCTGCTTGTCGGAATCGATAAAGTACGATGGTACCACCGATCTAGAGGAGCACATAGTTGTCTACTTCACGGTAGTAAAAAATAATGAGATGACAAAAGAGGAAATGCAGTCGGCGTTGGTGAAGAGATTCGGTTCAACTTTGACCAAAAGGGCCTTGATATGGTATACTTAGCTACCTATAGGATCAACTGAATCTTTTACCCAGATGCAAAAGGCGTACTCCAGCACCCGAAAGTGTGAGAGGAGGATAGAGGACATCTTCGAGATCCGAAAGCAGGATGGCGAATTGCTCAAGGATTATCTGGAGATTTTTTATCCACGCTCAATCCTTCACCATTAATGGTGAGGGGCAGTCGTCAAAGTATAATCCTGATGTGATCAGGGTCGATATCCCAAAGGAACTAGCTTGTCAAATAAGAGAGTTGAAAATAAAAATTCAAATGGAGCTTAGTATTGAGTCCTATAAATGGGGATGATTGATATACTTCTACGTTACACTACAATGCATACAAATTAAAGCAAGTAATTGATTTTATATTACAAAACTAGAAGTGTAAGCGGCTAATAGTAATTTCCAATTAATGGGTGTATTCATTTCACCTTTGCAACACAAATAGAATTATGGTCGAGTCGTTCTAATGTAATCTCTAAAATCGTCCCGACCTAAGAGAGATTTATCTCAACTCACTCGCCAAAGCCTTAGTTAAATGCTTAAGCACCACTCAACGACCCGAGGAAAGGAGACCTCTTCCGAGCATAACTCCTTTTAGATGGGTTAGTCTATCAAAATAGCCTATCAACCCAAATCCTCGCCAATTTCACTCTACGCTAACTAATCTCTTCCGAGTCTTTAATTAGCAAAGTAGACAAGAAATATCAATTATCATGGATATTAAAATTTTGATGTTATTGTAATGAGGAATTGGATAATCGTTACTTGTGTTATGGATAATGATATGGAACAACACCCATTGATTTTATATCACCCTCCCTTGTGGGGGTAAGGTCTGCGTACATCTTGTCATACCCGATTTTGGACTCAACTTGAGGTGAGTCGGGTTTCGGATTTGACTGGGTGAACTCGTTTGAGTTAAGGTTTTGGAGTCGCCACCTAATAAATTTCCTAGGCGTATTAGGTCGCCTATTAATTTCTAATTTCGTTTAAATAATTAACTCCGGGTTGGTCTACGAGTCAGAGATTCAGGTAAGAGGTTCAAGTTAACTCAAGAGGAAGGGGTTAGGCACCTCTCGAGCTCCACAAATGTGGTTACTGGTCGGACTTATAATTGGGATTCAAACAAGCGGCTAAGCAATTAAACTAAGCAACTAAGAATAGACAAATAATTTAAATGACTAGTAAAATATTATGGTATTAAGTAAATAGGTATGATTTGCTAATGACTCCCTCCTTTACTCCTTACAAAAAGATGAAAAATGAATTAGTAAAATAATAATGATAATAAAATAATAATAAATACTAATAATAAGGAGAACAAAATAATAATAATGACAAAAGGACTTCTCTTTGAATTGTTCTTTTCCAAAATAAATTGTCGCCTCTCATCCAGTTTTACCTCGCAAATTATAAAGTTAATATCAATAATAATAAATAAGTAATTGATAATAATGATAATAACAATAATAATATTAATAATGATAATGTTAACAATAATAAATATAGTAACAATAATAATAGTAATTTAAAATAATAATAATGATAATAATAGTTTTAATAATGACAATTTTAAAATAAAAGGGGAAAGGGATTTTTGAAAGTGTCAGCTCAGGTGTGTATGAATTGGGTGGAGGTTAGGGACGTCGATACGGCTGCGAACACGCCGGTCGGTCGTGTTGCCATGCCAAGTATCGGTCTCATCACTCCATCACCGGCTCGTTTGTAGTCACGGTTTATACACTTCATCATAGCCTTTGTTTTAGGGACGTGTGAATGAGATTGTTTATCAATAGGCCTCAAATAAATAATTATTTTCCTTGACCGTGATTAGTCTGTCAATTCATTGTATTTCCGTCAATTCCTTGTGTAGGCCTCAATATATGCTAAATATATTTTTTCGTTGGCCTTGTTTAGCGTACTAAATTGTCCATATCAGTACATGACCAATACTTCAGTGTCAAAGGAAGCTGCAAAATTCTCAAATAAACAGTCAGTACTAAATAAAATAGTGGGACCCAGTTAAGCAATAGATCGGGTCAAAACAACAAGATAAGAACAAAATCAGTCAAACGAGACTCTATGTCATCGACGATAGAGACGATAGAAATAACACAGTGAGAACCAAATAACTCTCCTCTCCCAATTCTGATCAAAATTAATAGGAACCAGAGATCAGAATCAAGTAATCACTGAATAATTTCTAAAATCATCATCCCCAAAAGAATTGGAGCAGCATGATAGGGAGGCGACATAGCAGTGACGGAAACAGAGGAGCGACAACCGGCAGGTCTCGACGGAAAGCTCCGGCGACCTCGCCGGCGCCGCTGCTACTCTGAGCCTCGTCTTCCCTTTTGCCTGTCAAGAATACTTAATAACAAAGTGTCAAAACGAAACGGAAATATCGAGTGAAGATAAAGAAATAAAGAATCAATGATGGGATTACCAATCCCGATTCCGTTTTGGTACTACTCCCTGTTTCTGATATTTTCCACCGGAATTAATGGTGGTGGTGGTGGTGACTGGTTTTTGCAATTACCCTTCACCTCTCCTTCTCACTGTCCCGATGACCCCCCTCCCTACTGTTTCCAACTGTTTCCCCGATCTTCCCTCCATTTCTGTTCGATTGTGTGTATATCGATGTTTGGGTGTTGATGTATGTGGGTGTGGGGTGGTGTTGTGGTGGTGTACTGTTGGTTCGAAGAGGAGACTTGCACTATGTATGTACTATGGAGTGTGCCTGTTGGATTTCTGTTTGTGTACTGATTTGTAAGTGGAAGAGGCAAGTGTGGAGGAGTACTGATTTTCTTGTATGTTGATGGTGAAAATCGTATGTGGGGGAAGGAAGGTTGGGGAGATGGAGCCGTAGGGTATGTGTGGAGGTTTTGTTGTGTATGTATTTTGGTCAGGAAGGGATCAAGGGGGATCTGCTGATTTTTTGGTACTGTGTTTGTAGAAATGGTGAAGGTGAGGAAGATGAGAGTTGTGAGTAGGATGCGTGTCTTTCCTTGGCCGATCGTGTGTGTGTGAGAGTGAGAATCCTACTGATGATTTTTGAGTGTGTATATGTACAACTTTTTGAGAAAAAGAGTTGTTGGGGATTGAGGAGGTAATTTAGGGATTTAGGAGATATTAGGGGATTTTGGAGAGATTAGGAGATTGAGGAGGGATTTTAGGGAATGATTTTTGGGGTTAGGATAGTGATATGGGGGGGACGAACTTGGACATGGTTTTTCGCAAAAGGATGTATTTGGTTAGGAAATTTGGCTAGGTTCGGAATAAAAATGCAAATAAATAAGGATGAATAAAGAATTTTGGGTAGTAATTTTGAAATAAGGCAGAATTAATAAAAGGAATTTGGACACTTTAATTTGCCAATATTTAATTTAAAGGTGTAAAAATAAAATAAAATATACATATATTATAAAATGCACACAAATAAATATTAAATAAACTCAAATAAAATTATTTAAATATATATAATCACAAATAATTACTAATTTGCACAAATAATCACAAATTGAACAAACTTGACATGTAGCCTAAATGACGTAATTATATAATATAGCCATTAATATTATAAATGTACTAATTTCACAAATAGTCACAGTTTTGACAAATAGCCTAAATGATGCAAAAATTACGTAATAGCCACACTTAAGTATATAATATATAAATAGAGGATAACGCACGTAAATGCATGATTTCTAATGCACATTTTGCGCAAATAGTCACATTGCACCCTTAAGTTGAATTATGGCAAATTTTAGAAAAATGAGGGACAAAATTGGGTGTCAACAGCTGCCCTTCTTTGCCCGGGGATGATGAAAGAGTCTTCGGGCAAAGATAGTTGACGGAGTAACCAATTTTGTCACGACTGGGGAGTCAAAATGACTGAAGGAGAAAATTAGAGTTTTGGGGTGTTTTTGGCCGGACCCCGGTCTCTGAGTTGCCTACATATCTCGGGTTTCACGAGAATCAGGCCGTGTGTAGTTCTAGAATGGTATTTTCCCTGTGTGAGAGATTTATGACGCACAATTTGGACGTAAAGACTAAACTTATCCAGGTATGTAAAGTTTAGAATCGTGTATGCTTTGCCTTTTCGGCGTAATGAATATTGAATAAAGTAAGGGTACTATCGAAGATGAGATACCATCAGTAGGTCGAGTGTGGGAAAGAAGGCTTATAATCATCCTAGTTATGAAGATGTGGCGCGCTACACACCCATAAAGAGGAGTTTATATGTACATAGTTTCCACTTCATCTTGACAAACTGAGTAAGCTCATCTCAAATATTGCCTTGACTGAGCTGGGAAGAATTTGAGGAGCGAGTTTTATAAATGCGCACGATTGAAATAGGTGGGCACGATTAAGAAGGAATATGGAGCTGGTACCCAATCAACAAGGAAGGATTAGGTAGACCACTGGTGCGAGTATGGAATTGTAGCTTGGAATTCGACAAAATAGGTAGCTTGCGGGTGTAGCAAAAGGCATTGTCTGTAGGGTTAAACTTCTTAGAATTGTGTCTTGGGATGATGCCTGAGGTATATTTGAGGCTTTGTGGTTACAATATTGGTAGTGATTTTGGGAGCAGGTGTGAGAGTATGGCACAGGGGTTTGTCGGGAGATAGGGGAGTACCCTGCAGCAAAACATGATAAATGCAGTAGATATAAAGGTAAAGATAAAGTGAACTTCCCTGTTGAGCTGAGTGGTTGTTTTGTCTTATGCCTGCTTGATTGATGTCTCATCCAAGTATTTTCCAATGGTATGTCCACCGATGCGGACCTTACTCTGCTGCAAATTATTGTCATGTTCACCGCTGCGAACCCTATGTATCTGCCGACGCAGATTCTATGCTCTTTCAAATGATGTCATGCTTACCGATGCGGACCCTATATATCCACCGACATGGATTCTATGAATGTGATGCCCACCGACGCGGACCCTATATATCTACCGACATGGATTCTATGCATGTGATGCCCACCGACGCGGACCCTATATATCCACCGACATGGATTGTATGAAATGTCATGTCCACCGATGCGGACCCTATATATCTGCTGACGCAGATTCTATGCAATGTGATGCCCACCGACGAGGACCCTATATATCCACCGACATGGATTCTATGAATGTGACGCCCACCGATGCAGACCCTATATCCCCACCGACATGGATTCTATGAAATATCATGTCCACCGATGCGGACCCTATATATCCACCGACAGGGATTCTATGAAATGTCATGTCTACCGATGCGGACCCTATATATCTGCCGACGCAGATTCTATGCAATGTGAAATTGATAAATGTTGCTTTGCAAAGGTTGTTAGGTATACTCCGTACCAGTGTAAACCTGCAATCAAAGAAAATTTGTGAGTTTTTGTAGGGGAGGTCGACTTGCATATTTGTTGTGTTGCGCTCTGCTGCTATATCTTGTATAGTTTTTCCCTTATCATGATGTTTCTTCATAGGGTTATCTACCCTTCGGGCTGTATACCCTGCAAGCAAAAGTAAACTAAAGTGCGACAAATAGAGTGCTATTGTTGTGTCATGCAATGTGCTAAGGAGGCTATCGTGTTGCTATTGTGAGGACTTTTCTTGAAATTTTTGAGGGGACCTCAAAAATTTCTGCCACAGTGTCAAGTTTGCGTTTTTTGGAATTTTTGAGGGGATCTGCCCCTGTTTATTGTCTATGCCAAATCACCGAGAGAGGGTGGTTGCATTGCACTGAACACCAAATATTTTGGCTAGAATATGCATTCGTCCTTTAGTGTGACGATTGGGTATATCGACAACTCGGATTATGTTGATATTTGGATACCCAGACTGTGATTTGATGGATTTGGAGATTGCCCAAAATTGTATTTGCCTTAGGTTGTGACGGGGTGTCTTCATGTTTTGTGCTTTCGAAAGTCATGGAGCAAATTTTGATGGATCAGTTTGTGCAAAGGTGTTTTTGTGGTTTGGGAGTTGCAATTTCCCTTCGTTGGTTTTTCCACTGTTTTGCTTTGGGTCAATCAGACTTTGAACTTTGTGTTTTAGTGCTGGATATTTTACGGTGTCAGGGTATTGAATATTTCAGTGGTGGGTGTTGATCTCGTTGGATCGAATTTAGGAATGGGTATCTAGGGAGTAGTTTGTTTGCTAGTTGCAATGTCATTTGATTGGGCTAAAGGAACAAAGTCGTGAGGTTTTTTCTTTCGAGCTCGCTAAGATTGTTGTTGAAAGTCTTGACAGAGAGGATGTTGTTTATTGTATAAGTTGGGTGCAGTGTGAGGTTGTGAGCTCGGTCGTACGGTATTGGGATTGTCTGAAAGCCTTTGCTGTCATATGCTGGTGGTTCAAAGGACTTTGTTGCAGAAAAAAGTGTTTTCAGCTTGGCCCGCCATTTCGGCTTTCTAGGTATAAATTCTTGACCAACTTCGGTGTTCAAGTACGACGCAACCGTAACAAAGTAGTGAAATGCACGAAACTGTGTGGGCGCAGCAAAGACTTGAAGCACTAATTACACATAAGCTTAAGATAATGCCTAGACCGGGGATGATGGATTAACACTTGAATTTGGAGGTTGCGATAGAACGCGTAGATATCACAAGAGATTGCCCAAGCGCTTGTAGCAGTCAAGGCATGAATTTTGGTCAAATGACCGACGCTCCTTTAAGCGGGAGATGAGAAGTTGGATGTCAATGCAAAGTGGTAAAGATGTTGTGTAAGTAATAGATTGTGCTGTGCGACAAAACATCTTTTGCCTTGATATTCGACTCAAGCCAACCTTGTGGGTAATAGATTTTAAGTTTGGTAGTGAGTTAGAGATAGTTTGGTAATGTGAAAGATCTTAGATGTTAGAATTTGGGTGTAGAGTAGGGAGATAAGATGCATGCCTAGGAACGAGCTGGGATTTAGGAAAGGACTCCTTTAGAGACCTAGAAAAATTCAATGCAATGCACACATATCAAATAAGAAATGCATCCTACAATACAAAGGACCGTTTCACACACGATGATTTTGAGAAGCGCTTGTGCCACATGCATCACTTCGTTTGCCAACAAAAATGTAGAGCCTAAAGGAGAATGTTGCATTTATTTGGACTTTATTGCATTGGCTCATATTGAAACAGTGTAAGAGAAAGAAAAGACTAAATATTGTTAGGAAATTAGATCATAGTCAGGCGAACATTTTCATGCTGATCCATCCCCAGAAGATTCTAATTGAGGGGTTTCAGCAACCGTGTCAAATGTTCTATTGGCCATGATCTTTTGGAAAAGGAAAGGCAGAAGAAAAATGCCTAAGATTCGCTTTATTGCGAGCAAAACGATCAATGTGTGGCACAAGCTTTTGAAAACAATGCGAAAGAGAATATGAAGAGATGTGTCGTTGCGGGTTGAGAACCCTTTAGACAGTTTAGACGGAAGTTGCTAATCGACCTTTGACATGCCAAGGATATCAAGTCTTTATATGATGCTTAAAGGATAAATGTGCTCTATGTGTCATCCCATCTATCGGGCCGTTGTTTCTGCTTCAAAACGGGCTTTTAATGCCTTTTTGGTTACCATTTAGGCCTTTGAATGACATTGAATACCGAATAATTTTTACTGTCTATGAACAAACAATCATTTTTGATTCAGTTTGGGCTTTTGACGCCCATTGGGTAACCTTTGTGCCTTTGAATAGCACTGAATGCAGAACAATGCCAGTAAACGGTCCACATTTTGCACGTTCAATCTTTTAAGCAAATGCAAATAAATCATGTTCAACGCTCTTTGGGGTTAAAAACCCGTTCGGATTGTTTGAACAAGTTGGCCTATCAGATTTGAGAACAAATCGACTAATGACATGTCATGATGCATGATTCCTACCGCCGCTGCTAAGGAATGGAGTTGGCTAGACCGGGTTTATTATCCTCCCAAGCGGACGACTCGGGAGCGGGAACGTCTCGAGCCAAATAGATTCCAAGTCGTTCCCCCTAAAGGAATTTTTACGTGAGGGAAGAGGTGGTTGTAACCACCGTATTTTCAACGCACGATTTAGAAGGTCGCCAGGAGTGGTGGAAGGTATGCATGATATGCACAAGTTCAAAATGCACAAGTTGAAATAAATGCACAAGTCAACCTCGGGAGTGGGAGTAAAACTAACACATAAAACAACAAGTCAGATAATAATTTCATATGCAAAGCAAATCAATACACATAATATGCATGATAGGCGTCACATGACGACGCTTTTGGACGAGGTTGGCTAATGGACTTTAACATACCAAGGATGTTAAGCCTTCCTAATTTGATTATGATATTTAAAATTGAACGTGTATTTTGTATCATCCCAATTGTTCTCATAACCCAAAATTAACAGGAAAATAATTTTATAAAATAATTAATTTTATTGTATAAATGTAGAAATAATAATTGATCTTGTTACATTAAGAGTAGAAGAAATTAATTTAAAATATATGATTTTGTTTTCATAAAAGTAGAAAAAATTAATTTCGTTCATAACCCAAAAATAATTTTAAATAATTGGGTTCGCTTGAATAAATAATAGAGATAACGACTTTAGAAATAAATAATTAATTTTGTTATGTGACCAAATGGTCTACATTAGACACGTTCAACCTTAAATAAATGCACACATAACATATTTAAATGTCCCTCAGGGTCGAAAATCCGTTCGGTTCATTCAAATACGGTGAACTAATAGACTTAGACACGACCCGAAGTCGAAATGGTCCTAAATATGACATGATGCATGATTTCTAGACTAAGAATGGGGTAATTCTAGACACGGTTCCCCAAGGCGGACGACCAAGGAGTGGGACCATTTGAAATTGTTGGTCGTACCACGGGCCAACTATATTCCAAAATGTCCTCCTAAAATATTTTTTGTGGTGAAGCGACCGTGGGATCCACGTAATCGCCGTGTGTGTGTAAAGTGTCATTTCGCAAGAGTGGGGGAAGTGTGAGTGACATGAACAATAAGGAATAAAACACATGAAATTAAAATTAAAAAATAAACCTTACCCCTGCAAAAAGAAAAAGAAGAAAAGTTAGTATTGAAATAAATGAAAAGAAAATAAAGCAAATAAAGAATCCCAATTTTAAGTCTGTTACGGTTTGAACCTTGACATCCCCAGCGGAGTCGCCATTCTGTCATACCCGATTTTGGACTCAACTCGAGGCGAGTCGGGTTTCGGATTTGACTGGGTGAACTCGTTTGAGTTAAGATTTTGGAGTCGCCACCTAATAAATTTCCTAGGCGTATTAGGTCACCTATTAATTTCTAATTCCGTTTAAATAATTAACTCCGGGTTGGTCTACGAGTCAGAGATTCAGGTAAGAGGTTCAAGTTAACTCGAGAGGAAGGGGTTAGGCACCTCTCGAGCTCCACAAATGTGGTTACCGGCCGGACTTATAATTGAGATTCAAACAAGCGGCTAAGCAATTAAACTAAGCAACTAAGAATAGACAAATAATTTAACTGACAAGTAAAATATTATGGTATTAAGTAAATAAGTATGATTTTCTAATGACTCCCTCCTTTACTCCTTGCAAAAAGATGAAAAATGAATTAGTAAAATAATAATGATAATAAAATAATAATAAATACTAATAATAAGGAGAACAAAATAATAATAATGACAAAAGGACTTCTCTTTGAATTGTTCTTTTCCAAAATAAATTGTCGTCTCTCATCCAATTTTACCTCGCAAAATATAGGGTTAATATCAATAATAATAAATAAGTAATTAATAATAATGATAATAACAATAATAATATTAATAATGATAATGTTAACAATAATAAATATAGTAACAATAATAATAGTAATAATGATAATAATAATAATAATAATAGTAATTTAAAATAAAAATAATGAAAATAATAGTTTTACTAATGACAATTTTAAAATAAAGGGGGAAAGGGATTTTTGAAAGTGTCGGCTCAGGTGTGTATGAATTGGGTGGAGGTTAGGGACGCCGATACGGCTGCGAACACGCCGGCCGGTCGTGTTGCCATGCCAAGTATTGGTCTCATCACTCCATCACAGTCTCGTTTGTAGTCACAGCTTATACACTTCATCATAGCCTTTGTTTTAGTGACGTGGGAATGGGATTGTTTATCAATAGGCCTCAAATAAACAATTGTTTTCCTTGGCCGTGATTAGTCCGTCAATTCATTGTATTTCCTTCAATTCCTTGTGTAGGCCTCAATATATGTAAAATATATTTTTTCATTGGCCTTGTTTAGCATACTAAATTGTCCATATCAGTACATGACCAATACTTCAATGTCATAGGAAGCTGCAAAATTCTCAAATAAACTGTCAGTACTAAATAAAATAGTGGGACCCAGTTAAACAATAGATCGGGTCAAAACAACAAGATAAGAACAAAATCAGTCAAACGAGACTCTATGTCATCGACGATAGAGACGATAGAAATAACACAGTGAGAACCAAATAACTCTCTTCTCCCAATTCCTATCCAAATTAACTGGAACCAGAGATCAGAATCAAGTAATCACTGAATAACTTCTAAAATCATCATCCCCAAAAGAATTGGAGCAGCGTGATAGGGAGGCAACGATGTCGCCATAGCAGTGACGGAAACAGAGGAGCGACAGCCGGCAGGTCTCGACGGAAAGCTCCGGCGACCTCGCCGGTGCTGCTGCTACTCTGAACCTCGTCTTCCCTTTTGCCTGTCAAGAATACTTAATAACAAAGTGTCAAAGCGAAACGGAATAATCAAGTGAAGATAAAGAAATAAAGAATCAATGATGGCATTCCCAATCCCGATTCCGTTTTGGTACTACTCCCTGTTTCTGATGTTTTCCACCGGAATTAATGGTGGTGGTGGTGACTGGTTTTTGCCGTTTCCCTTCATCTCTCCTTCTCACTGTCCCGATGACCTCCTTTCCTACTGTTTCCCACTGTTTCCCCATCTTCCCTCCATTTCTATTCGATTGTGTGTTTATCGATATTTGGGTGTTGATGTATGTGGGAGTGGGGTGGTGTTGTGGTTGTGTACTGTTGGTTCGAAGAGGAGACTTGCACTATGTATGTACTGTGGAGTGTGCCTGTTGGATTTCTGTTTGTGTACTGATTTGTAAGCGGAAGAGGCAAGTGTGGAGGAGTACTGATTTTCTTGTATGTTGATGGTGAAAATCGTATGTGGGGGAAGGAAGGTTGGGGAGATGGAGCCCTAGGGTATGTGTGGAGGTTTTGTTGTGTATGTATTTTGGTCAGGAAGGGATCAAGGGGGATCTGCTGATTTTTTGGTACTGTGTTTGTAGAAATGGTGAAGGTGAGGAAGATGAGAGTTGTGAGTAGGATGCGTGTCTTTCCTTGGCCGATCGTGAGTGTGTGAGAGTGAGAATCCTACTGATGATTTTTGAGTGTGTATATGTACAACTTTTTGAGAAAAGAGTTGTTGGGGATTGAGGAGGTAATTTAGGGATTTAGGAGATATTAGGGGATTTTGGAGAGATTAGGAGATTGAGGAGGGATTTTAGGGAATGATTTTAGGGGTTAGGATAGTGATATGGGGGGGACGAACTTGGACATGGTTTTTTGCAAGAGGATGGTTAGAAAATTTGGCTAGGTTCGGAATAAAAATGCAAATAAATAAGGATGAATAAAGAATTTTGGGTAGTAATTTTGAAATAAGGAAGAATTAATAAAAGGAATTTGGACACTTTAATTGGCCAATATTTAATTTAAAGGTGTAAAAATAAAATAAAATATACATATATTATAAAATGCACACAAATAAATATTAAATAAACTCAAATAAAATTATTTAAATATATATAATCACAAATAATTACTAATTTGCACAAATAATTACAAATTGAACAAACTGGACATGTAGCCTAAATGACGTAATTATGTAATACAGCCACTAATATTATAAATGTACTAATTTCACAAATAGTCACAGTTTTGACAAATAGCCTAAATGATGCAAAAGTTACGTAATAGCCACACTTAAGTATATAATATATAAATAGAGGATAACACGCATAAATGCATGATTTCTAATGCACATTTTGTGCAAATAGTCATATTGCACCCTTAAGTTGAATTATGGCCAATTTTAGAAAAAGGAGGGACAAAATTGGGTGTCAACACATCTCACCCTCCCCAGACCCCACTTGTGGGATTATACTGGGTATGTTATTGTTGTTGTTGTTGTTGTTGTTGTTGTTGTATAGCATGTTTACACCCCTAGTTATGTGTTTAGCCAGTCATACTAGGGGTTTGAATCAACACAATAAATATGTAATAAAATAAAGTAATGATTTCAAACATAGATCTTGAATTGATATATGAATCAAGATTCAAAAATACAAGTTTAGAAGCTTACAAATCGATGTAAATACCTCTACTTGGCTTCTCAAATCGCCTCTAGGATGAAATGTGTGTAATATCGAATGTCTTTTTTTAAAACCCTACCTTAGCTATCTATACAAGCTGAAAAACATGAGTATACAGCTTTAGGTGGAGCACCTAAAAGGCCAGGCGGTCCGCCTAAGCCTGGTTGCCAAAATGAAGCTTTTCAGGAGTTTGTTTAGGCACTCCGCCTCTGTTTCTAGGCGGGGTGCCTCAAACTGAAGCTCAATATCCCCACTCTCAAGAGTTTGTCCAGGCGCTCCGCCTCTATTTCTAGGCGGGGCGCCTTAACCTGAGGCTCAATATCCCACTCTCAGGAGTTTGCCAGGCGGGGCGCCTCAGGCTGTAGCTCAAGATCTTCACACTTTGGCTCCAATTCTTGCTCTTTAGCTTCAATCTTCAACCAATGCTTGTGCAAAATCATTAAAACCTGAAACTAAGCAATTTATGGCATTAATCAACACTAAACGTTGCCTTTGGATTTTAAAACGAAAGCTTAAAGTAGTCTTTAAGTTGGTACAAATACCAACTTAGCAACTCCCCCAAACTTTGTCTTTGCTTGTCCTCAAGCAACTCAAAATTAAGGACGTCAAAGCACTTTCACATTTAAGCTTGAAGTCAAGTCATGTTCCACATTTGTAATCACAAAACCACTTTGCATTAATGAATTAGTTGGTACTAACTAATCACACTTACTAATATGAACAATTGGCAAGTAGTTACACATCTTAATTCGACTATGACAAAAGGAAACACATGAGCCTCTAGAGTTATCTCAAGGTCATCGGCTCACTTCATTTATTCATGCTCCTTACTATGCATTCAAACCTCACACTCAAAAGTCACTTGCTATCCTCACGTAAATGAATGGAGTCCTTCACCCACAAAATATTTTTTTAGAACAAAAATTGGACTCCAATAGTTCAAACTCTCGCTCTCACAAAGAAATGCTTATGTACGCTTCTCAAAAACTCGAATACGTGCCCTTCTTGATAAGATTGTAATGTAGGCTTTTGGTTTAAGGTGTGGTAAATTTGGCTAAATAGTAACTTACACCTCCTTAACACTATATCGTCCTGATTTCTTTTTGTGCAACTTTCCTTTTCTTTTCATTTCGGCTTATTCTACCTTTCTCTTGAAGATGGTACTAGTTAATCCCTTCTTTATTCAACACTTTTCTTTTTCTTTTCTTCTCTTTCTTTTGTTTCTCTTTTCTCTTTTTTCTCTCTCTCTCTCTCTCTCTTTTTTTTAATTAATAACTTCAAATGACATTCACAAAAGCACTCTAAGCTTTTACCATCTCCCCAAACTTAGGTGTTAGTCTAAGTTGCACATTTTTCAATGCACACATGAAGGTTAGGGTCAAAGGAGGGTTGTTGCCTTAGCACACAAGAATTGGCTCTGTTTTTTTTTTTTTTTAAAAATTAAATTTGTGGTTTCCAAATGAACGCTTAAGGCTCAAAGGGGTTAACTAGGATAAAGATGTACATGTAGGCCATTTAGAATTCTAGCGGTCCAAGGAAAGCCTAAAGTCATGTCTCAAGTCAAGTTTCACTTAGGATTTTGTCTCAAAGTACACTAAGAGCAAGTTTCAAACTTTCAAGTCACACACACAAGCTTATTATTCAGAAACTCACCACACATGCAAGTACTCTTCCAAACATAAAGCCTAAACACATACTAAGGACACGCACTCACAAAGCACACAATGGTCCAAGTTTGGACCACGCCAACAACACAATTAAGCTAACTAAAGAACCTCACGGTCTACAACTTGTGCCATGCCACTCAAAATAAGAATTCACTTGTCAAAATTTCCATAAGAATAATGTAACAATAGGTAGTACTACATAGCTCATTAATATATTTTCAAAAATTTTCATGTACATGGTTAAAAAAGAACTTCCGAAAAAAATCAAACGAAGAAAACCGGAAGCTTATTTAAAAAATAAAAAGTCGGAACATAACATAACTACTAGCTATTCTAAACAAGTGTACATACATCAAGTTGGTTCACATTTGTACATGGATATCATTAAACAAAAGACTCTATCCAAAATACATATACAAATACGAACCCCTTCCCCAACTAAAAACTCTAGCATCGTCCCCGCATGCTATGTGAACAAAGTAATGTGCGAAGGGGGTAGAAAGGGGACTCCCTGGTGTGCTCAAGAAAGTCCTTTGCCTTTGCCTTCCACAGGTGCAAGTGGAGGCTTGTCATCGGTTTGCTCACCCTGTTCCTGTCGTCTGTGGGCCTCCTCAAGGGACAAATGAGTGCCCAACTGTAGCTGTGTATCCTCTGACAGGGTGGTAGGGTCATCCGAGGGCACATCATCCTCAGTGTTATCATCATCATCACAGTCAAATTGCATAGCTGCTGTGGCCTCTTAATCTGCTCGGAACTCCTCGTCTTCTGTCACCTGGGCTTTCTTTGATAATTTGCGAGGAGCTTTGGAACTGGATGGTCCAAGCAAGACAGTAGTGGCCGGATATGGAGCCTCCAATGGCTGGGTTGTAGAAGCAATAGACAGGACTGTAGGAGCAGTAGGCTGGACTGTAGGAGCAAGAGGCTGGACTGTAGGAGCAAGAGCTCTAAGAGCAGTAGAAGGAATACCAGTGGAAGGCCTGGGAACCATGGGCTCAGTCCTGGAGGGTCGTTCACTCCTCAATGGTGTCATCAAACCCGCAGACACATTAAAAGCCATAGTTATCTTTTTATCCATAGAAGTATGTACTGAATCAACTCCCCTCATGACAAACCTCATGCCTAAAATGTCTTTCTTTGTACCATCAAGTGCCTTGGTGTGTGCCTTAAGAGCTTCAGTATGAGCACCAAGGGCTTTGGTGTTGTTCTCAATAGCCACTGTATGAGCTTGCATAGCCTTGACCATGGTAGAGAACTCCTCTGGGGTGGCAACTAGAGGTGGAGGTGGAGGTGGTGGCTGGACTTGTGGCAAGTTGGAGAGAAGAGTCCTGATCTCATCCAACTTGGCACTAAAGTCTCATACTACCCGAGGCATCTCCTCCGGCATAGTGCCAGTGCCACCATATGTGGAGGGGACAGACTCAGACTGTGGAGGGACTGCCTCTAAAGTTGAAGGTAAAGCTGCGACAGAGTGTGTAGGCGTACCAAGGAGGTGGTAGATCATTCTTAATCGCATACCAGTTGAATAGGGCTCTTGGTTTGAAGAAGGTATCATCATCCGGCAATTTCTCAACTCTATTGTGCAATAGATATGAAGTCACTGTGTTCATGTTGGCAAGGTTCTTCCGCTCAGAGTGTGTTATCTCAACCATCTTTTTTGCCATTTCTGCTCCCAAGTTGATTCGGATGCCGGACATAAGACTTTCGGTCATCACTGCTTGCCTCAAAGTGAGCTTGTTATCTTGGCTGGACGATCGCACTCTCGAGATGACAATGTAGTTCCAACCCTTAGCCTCAAATTTGCGGTCGGCCCTCAGAATCTGTACACTGTTATGCTTCCAATAGGGATCTTTCTCATTCCCAACAATTGGCACAAGCCATGTCCTCTTTCTTCCTCGGTTATCTCACACTTCTTCATGTATCGTTTCGGTGAGAAGTTTGGAAGATCGGCGAATGCGTTCAATGCTCCGGAATCCACACTCACATATTTCCCCCGACAAAACACATTTAAGTCACTTTTCTTGTCTGTAGCCAAGTTGGCATAGAACTCAATGACCATGCGTTCATTCGCTTGACATAGTGGCTTGACTAGAGCCGCAGCCCATCCTAGGTGCTTGTGAAACCTCTTGTAGATGCTCGGGTCCTTTACATCTACATCTTTCAACCCGATCACCCTGTCACGACCCAACCTAGGGCCACACTGGATAACCGACACTGAGTGTCGATCATCGCTTAACCTACTAATAATCTATGAATAATAGAGATGAGCTGGCATCCTGGTTATAAATACATACATATTTACTGAAAACATAAAGTCTAGAAAGATGACAAGGTTATAACACGCTGACATATATAACATAGTGATTGGACCACACAGGGACATATCTACAGGCCTCTAAGAGTGCTGAACTTAACATACAAAGGACGGAACAAGGCCTCGCCATACCTACTCGACGTCTGTACAACATACCAAAAGTAGTAAACTCTGGGAGGAGATGAAGTGACTCCAACAGCTAGTAGATAGCCTACTAACATGGCTCAGGGTCTGATCTCCCTGTACCTGTACGGCATGAAAAACAGTGCCCAAGAGAGGACGTGAGTACGATATGTACAAAGTATGTAAGACATGAACATATAATATATCATAGCTGAATGAAACTGTAAGACTGGAATATAAATATGTAAATATGAGCTGAAGTATAGCAATGAAGCTGGAAATCTGAAACATGAACTAAACATGATCTGAATATAAACTGAAGTCTAACTGAATCTGAAACTGAAGACTGAGCTGAACTACACTGATGAATGAGTGTAACATGACTGATAACTAGTAACTAGAAACTGGAGCTGATAGCTGTCAACTGATACTGACACTAAAAACTGGTGGCTGATAACTGAGAACAAATAACTGGTACTCAGCTAAAACTGAACTATTATCTAAACTGATACCTTTCTGGTGTTATGGGTTGTATCCCCCCAAATCATGTAACTGAACATCTGAACTAGCCTCATGTATAGTCATGCGGTGTATAATGTGGCTATATATGCGTATATAAAAAACCTAGCGGGTGTTATGGGCTATGTCCCCCCACCCAGCCAGTAATATCTAGTCTCTCTGGTCAGAGTGTATGAATGACACACGGTCACATTAGGTATTCCAACTCCCGCTTGAACCAGAGAGGTTGTGTCCCTCAGACGGGTAGTATCACAAGCGATCGGACTGTGTGTCTAATGTCCAGCCTATTTGGGGGACTCCAAATCACACATAATATGATTACAATATAAGCATAAGCATGTATGAGGCATAACACATATGGAAACAATAGATATGGACTCAAAGGAATGATAAGAATACCCTAAATGGAATAATAGACACAACTTAGAACTTAGAATTTGTCTAACTCTTTGAATTTCTATAAAATTTCGTCAGAGTTTCCCCTAAAAATGGATGATCCGCAAAAATAAAACAAGTATGATAATATACACGGGAATGGAAAACCGGATAAACTGATAACTTAAACAGATTAAATGGATAACAAGATGAGACGGCCGGATGGCATAACAAATCCGCAGACAGAATCTATGGGCAGAACCAGTGCCCTGTCTTGTGACCTAATTTTCAGAGTTTAAATCAAAGTTATAGACTTTATAGTCCTCATAAAAGTCGTAGATATATGTCTTAGAGTTCCAGGGAATCTTTAATCATCTTAATATTGATTCTTTACAAAGAATTATTCTAAAAATACTAGCAACTGTCCGAAGTTTAAAACAATTTCCCAGATTTTGGAACATTCGTCTTGCTGTTTTGGACATCTTTCACCTTGGGTTTTAGTACCAAATTAAGCATATACAAGGTTTACTTGATTCCATACAAGTTCCCACAAGAAACACCAAGTTTAGAACTAAGAAAAGCTTCAAAATTTACAAGATACATGCCTTGCCAAAAGAAAGGTTTAGCCTTACATACCTTTGATGTTTTTGCTTCGAAAACTTGTTTCCCTTGTATTCTAAGCCTTCCAAAGCTTAAACAAGCTATAACACAGAATTTAGGTACTTTACTTAGCCATGAATTAAATCTAAAACTTAAGCTATAGATAAAAAGGAAGGTAGCACGACGTTACCTTCGTCGCGTAGAGCGTTTTTATGTAACCGTCATCAATTTCGAGTTAAGATTGGCTTCCTTCCTTCAAAATCATAAAAGTAGCTTAAACACTCAAGAAAGCACTGTTTCTCTCATGAGGTTTCTGGAAATAATGAGAAAGAGGTTAATTTCTCTTTTATAATAAAAAAAATTCACTTCTAGTCTTCTTTTGCGCATATGTCCCTTTTTTTGGCCCGACTTCTGACGCTTATATCATTTTATCGAAACATTGTATGAATAAACGGTCAAAAGCGTTTAAAACTACACTTCAAGACCTTCAATTTTGTATATGATATGTCTCAAAAAGACCTCATATAATATATATATATATATATATATATATATATATATATATATATATATATAATTCGTTACAAGGCAAATCCTTAGTTAGTTTTTCTCCAACTTAAATCTGATTTTTTCTACATTTTATATTCAACATATAAACGTCATATATAGTCATAATATAACTTTAAAATCACTTAAATCATTCTTAACATGCCATTAGAATGATATACGTCACTTTAGACATATGAGGTGTAACAATCTCCCCCCCTTAGGAACATTCCTTCTCGAATGTTTAATGAAGTTTGTAGAAGCATTAAGTAAGGATCTGTTACATACCTGTAGTAGTGAAGAGATGTGGATACTTTGCTCTCATATCTTCCTCAGCTTCCCAAGTCATTTCTTCTACGTTATTGATTCGCCATAGCACCTTAACTGAAGGAATGTCTTTCGTCCTTAGTCGGCGAATCTGCCTGTTTAAAATTGCAACTGGCACCTCTTCATAAATCAACTGCTCTGTGTCTGTACATCCTCTACTGGTACAAATCTAGAAGGATCTCTGACATATTTTCTGAGCATGGAAACATGGAATACTGGATGTACCTCCTGAAGGTTTGCTGGAAGGTCTAACTCGTAGGCTGCACGCCCAACTCGTCGGATAATCTGATATGAATCTAGGGATAAGCTTGCCCTTCTTTCTGAATCTTATAACGCCTTTCAGAGGTGATACTTTCAGGAATACGCAATCGCCAATCTGAAATTCTAAATCTCGACATCGGTTATGTGCATAGGACTTCTATTTGCTCTATGCTGCTAATAATCTTTCCCCGATCTATTTGACTTTATCAACTGCTTGTTGAATTAAATCTGGACCTATCAATTGAGACTCGCCAACCTCGAACCATCCTATAGGAGAGCTGCATTTGCACCCATACAAAGCTTCATATGGCGCTATCTGTATGCTAGAATGATAACTATTGTTGTATGAAAACTCTATAAACGGTAGATGTTCACTCCAGCTGCCTCCAAAGTCTAACACACAAGCTCTAAGCATATCTTCTAACGTCTGAATGGTCCGCTAAGCCTGCCCATCTGTCTGGGGATGAAATGTTGTACTTAGATTCACCTGTGTCCCTAAACCTGTTTGGAATGATTGCCAGAAATTAGTTGTAAACTGTGCGCCCCTATCTGAAATGATAGATATTGTAATACCATATAGGCGCACTATTTCTTTGATATAAAGTCTGGCATAATCCTCCGCTATATATGTAGTTCTAACAGGCAAGATATGAGCTGATTTAGTAAGCCTATCAACTATAACCCAGATAGAGTCATACCTGCTCTGTGTACGGGGTAAGCCTGTAATGAAGTCCATATTCACTGCTTCCCATTTCCACGATGGAATCTCTATTTCCTGCAACAAGCCATTAGGTTTTTGATGCTCGACTTTAACCTGCTGGTAGTTAGGACATTAAGCCATAAATTCTGCTATGTCATGTTTCATTCCGTCCCACCAGTAAATCTGCTTAAGATCATGGTACATTTTAGTCGATCCTGGATGAACAGTGTATCTGGAATAATGTGCCTCTGTCATAATTTGTCCACGTAAATCTGCCACATCAGGAATACAAAGTCTATCTTTATACATGAGAACCCCATCACTAGTAACCCTATATGGTGATTTTGATTTTCTTCTGGCTATCTGTCTGTATTCAACTAGAACTGGATCCTTATACAGGTGTTGTTTTACTTCTGTCACTAGGCAAGCAGTCGTTGTGTTCTCAACTGTAACTCTTGCATCATTTGAATTTATTAATCTGATTCCCAAGCTGCCTAACTAGTGGAGTGCATGAGCTAACTTTCTTTTTTGTGGCTATAAATAAGATAAACTAGCCATAGACTTACGACTAAGGGCATCAGCAACAACGATCGCTTTACCCCGATGATAAAGAATGTGCACGTCATAGTCCTTCAAAAACTCTAGCCACCGCCTCTATCGTAGGTTTAGCTACTTCTGCTTAAATACATACTGGAGGCTCTTGTGGTCTGTATAAATATAAACATGAACACCGTACAAATAATATCTCCAAATCTTCAATGCATGAATGACTGCTGCAAGCTCCAAATCATGAGTGGGGTAGTTCTACTCGTGCTTTTTCAGCTGCCTTGAAGTATAAGCAATTACTCTTCCATGCTGCATCAATACACAACCAAGATCGATTAGAGAGGCATCACAGTAAATGACATATCCCTAAGATCCTTTTGGAAGCGTAAGAACTGGAGCTGTTATCAACCTGCTCTTTAGTTCTTGGAAGCTGTGCTCACAAGAGTTTGACCACTGCAATTTGGCTGCTTTCTGTATCAATTTGGTCAGTGAAGCTTCAAGGGAGAAAAACCCCTCCACGAACTTTCTGTAATAATACGCCAAACCCAGAAAACTACGTACCGCTATTGGCGTCGTAGGTCTAGGCCAATTCTTCACATGCTCGATCTTCTGGCCATCTACTTTAATTCCTTCTGCTGAAACTATGTGGCCAAGAAATGCCACTGAATCTAACCAGAATTCACACTTCGAGAACTTAGCATATAATTGCTGGTCTCGAAGAGTACCCAATACTGTGCGTAAGTGCTCCGCTTTTTCCAAGTCAGACTTTGAATAGACGAGAATATCATCAATAAATACAATCACAAATAAATCTAGATAAGGCCTGAATACGCTGTTCATCAGATCCATAAACACTGCAGGGGCATTAGTTAGTCTAAATGACATCACTGAAAACTCATAATGGCCATACCTGGTCCTAAATGCAGTCTTAAGTATATCACATTCTCTGACTCTAACCTAATGGTTGCCTGATCGCATATCTATCTTCCAGAAGCACTTGGCACCCTGGAGCTGGTCGAACAGGTCATCAATCCTGGACAGAGGGTATTTATTCTTGATTGTGGCTGTCTGTAATCTATGCACATGCGTAGATAGCCGTCTTTCTTTTTCACAAATAATACTGGGGCTCTCCACGGGGAAATGCTGGGTCTGATGAGGCCTTTATCTAACAAATCCTTCAGTTGCTCCTTAAGCTCTTTCAGTTCTGCTGGTGCCATCCTGTAAGGAGGAATGGGTATGGTTGTGTACCTGGTACTGTCGCATCCTATTTTTAGACTCAACTCGGAGAGAGTCGGGTTTCAGATTTGACTGGGTAACTCGTTTAAGTTCAGGAATTGGAATCGCCACCTAATATAGTTTTCTAAGGTGTATTAGGCCACCTAAGCGTCTAAGGTCGAGTTTAGTTATCATACTAGTCAAATTTCAGAGATTCGAAGGGTAAGAAGTCCAAATGACTCAGGGGAGAAGGTGTTAGGCACTCCCCCGAGTCCCACGAAAGGTGGTTTCCGCCCGAGTCTACATTTTGGGATAAAGTTGTAAACAATATCATGCAATACTAACTTGGGAGGTTAATTTCGTATCTAATTTATGAAAGTAAATATATCTATGCAATTTTAATCCACACATATGCAAATAAGTTTCGTATGCGACCTATATTTAAGCCTAATCGCATTTTATGGCCTCTAATACAAATGCCTAATCGTAAGTGAGGCTAATCATGCAAAAGAGTACCGAATTTTGGTCTATTTGTGCAGCTTCAACATTTAGAACAGTTTTGCATAAGTGGACAGTTTTATAAACAATTTTCAGATTTAGACCAAAACCAAATGGGTGTTATTAAAACGAAATGTTAGCCATTTAGGGTCAGTGTGACTCGTCATTAATTATCGAGCCCTAACCTTAATGGCTATTTTTTTAGGGGTCAGTTTTGAAAAGTATTTAGATAAGGGGCTGTTTTTCAAAAGTGGGCTACACAAAGTACATAAATGCAAATAAGGAGGCTTTCGCACATATACATATATATAGGCATGCAAATACATGGATAATTAATAGTTTAGGCTTTACAAAAACGTTTATATATTGTATAGTTGACCCCTATCACTTATACACCCCTATACACTATTAGATTAGTGTATAGGAGCTTTTAAAGTAACAAAAATAGTTTTAAAACATATAGAGGCCATATTTTAAAAATAGTTTTGGGCCTGGATTGTTTATGCAAAGAGGGGTTGTCTTAGTTTTCAGAAAACAGTCCGGTTTAAGCAACTATAACACAAATAGCCCCTGTTTAAGTGAAATTCCAGATTTAACGTAAAAACATACATGCTTTTAAGATTTTTGATTTTGAGATCCATGTGGAGTATTTAATAAAGCAGTGTTGACGTTTCAGAAGTCCTACCAACAATCTGTATAACTCCTATTTTAACCATGCAAATGTCGTACTAATTTCAGAAACATTAGGACCTTAAATGATGTAACACACATAAGAAAGAGTTAGGAGAAGGCCCCTGAATAGCCAATACACAGCCTAGTAGCTGTGTTCCCTGTTTTAACAAATTACAAACAGCGGTCCTAATCAAATTTACACAGCAGGGGCAGTTTCTAAATGGGAACAACATGCAGACATGGGAAGGTCTAGGCTTAGGATTATCACTTCAATATCAGTTTTTTAGGAAAACACTGTAGAGTACCATTATCATGGCCATTTAAACTCCTTATTCCTGTAATTAAGATGGGACTGGTATGGCTTTAGAGCCATCCAAGCAAGCTGCACACAGAGGTTAGTAGGAGAGGCCAAAATAGGGGTCACACAAACTCATATACTCACAGACAAAGTCAAGGAAGAAAAACTAACAGGCATAGGCAGGTTTGAACTAAAGGCAATAAGTAGTCAGGGATATGGAAAGTACCTTCAAACAGTAGGGAACAAATAAATAAAGTTGCAAGTGATGCTTGATACCTGCAAAGAGCAGAACTAGAAAGTAAACAGACAGGAGTCTTCCAATGATTTTAAAAGACAATCAGAGTGAGAGTAGAGTGTATGCCTGTGAAGTGTGCTATGTGTTTCTGTGTAGAAACTGTGTCCTTAGTGAATGAGAGGCCAGTGTTTATATAGGTGTGGGGATAGGGATTTGAATTTAGACAAGTAAAGCAAACTTGGTAAAAAAATATGGCCTTCCCACGATTAAAAGGATCTTTTAGGTACTCCTTCCAAAAATAGACTAATCAAAGTCCCAAAATTAAGGCAAATAGAATCCCAGACCTGTGCAGTTCCCCTCTATGACACTAAATCGAGTCCAGGTTCCAGAAGTCAATACACAAGGGTGTTATAGGCTATTTTAGGCTTGAAATCCTCTTGATTGTATTGACAAATTCCAATCAAACTTTAAATTGATGCTAAATCAATTACTAGAACAGATTTCCAATTAAAGAGTTCAAATTTAGCAAATTAGGATCCCTTAATCACGTATGCTGGATTACTATACGAATTTCAAGCCTTAACCATCACATGTTCAAAGAAAAAGAATTGTGTACTTGGGTAGGTAAAACAATTGAAAATATCAATCTCGGATTCAAAGCTTTGAACCTAGTGAAGGTGGCATAGAAATTGGACAAATACATATGTCGAATTCAGGCATACCCAAAAGCTCACAGGAATCTTAACCAGTAGACTAAGCAAAAATAATCAAATCATGAAGATGTTACCCTAATTGACTAACATGGAGCAAATAATCAAATAGTCAGGCTAATACATAGTTAATCAGTGAAATTAATCAAATCAAGCATAAGAGACATTCACGACAAAGAGAAAAAAGGGTTACCATTTAAGAACTGGAACCAGATTAGTTTAGGTCGATTTCGTGATCACGCTTGTGTGGGGGTTCCCGTCCTTAGGCTAGAAATTCTTAGGTTTCACGAGACACTACTGGGGTTCCTATTTTTCGGCGACGGAAACAAGAACCGAAGCGAGAAGTTGATCTTAACCTTCGCCAAATGAGAACATAGATGTAGGGGTTTTGTAGCGGGGGGCATAAGGAATACGACGGTGTAGTTTTCACGATGGCTTGCCACTGGAGTCGACCAGAGGTGGCCATTGACAGTGAATCGCTAGGTTTTCTCGCGAGAGAGTAGAGAGAAGAGGCGGCCGAGATTTTTTGGGGGAAAATGAATAGGTTTTTAGGGTTTGGGGTGTCGGGTATAGTTAAAAATGGAAACTGTGTTTTTGGCCGTCGGATCAAAAGAACGAAGGGCCAGGATGAGGCCACGTCGACGTGATGTGGTGCTGAGGTGGTGTCTACGTGGATAAGTGAGGTGGGGTGTGAGGTGTATATTGAGATGTATATATAGTCTATATTCGGCGTAATTTTAGTATAAAATAGGTATAAAATTGTATAAAATAGGTATAAAATTGTAAGAAAATTATGGAATTAATTTTAAAGCATTAGAATGACTAGAAGAGCGTATGAAAATATAATTTTGGGATTTGAAACGATTTGGGTAATTTTGTCGAAAAATAGAAGCAATTGCGGAATTTCGGTTAGGAACACACATTTTGTAAAAATGGCTATGATTTGCGATGACGTTTTCGAAGATAGCTTTGATTGCCGGGCTATTATGAGAAGATAATTTGAAAGAATGGACGGGGCGAGAATAAATGCACGATCGTGGGTATGATTTGAAGACCATTGCTTTAAAAATAAGAGGGACAACATTGGGTGTCAACAACTGCCCTTCTTTGCCCGGGGATGATGAAAGAGTCTTTGGGGAAAGACGTTGACGGTACGACCAATTTTGTCACGACACTAGAGGAGTGCCTATGACTTACGGGAACTGTTGAGAAGTAAGGCCGTAATGTTCGCATTGTCTGAGTGTATACCCTGCAATAAAGATGAGTCTGCAAAATAATGTATGTAGAGCGTACCTTCCTGCCGGGATGGATTGTCTTTCCAGGATTTTTACCGTATGTAGTTGTGTCTGCTATGCCTGACTGTGTGTCCTTTGCTGTCAAGTGTTAGATTCGACATCGGGCAGTGTACCCTCAGTCGATGCATTGGGCTGTGTACCCTCCGCAAGAAATTAAAATGACAAATCGAAATCGGGCTGTGTACCCTCAACCAACGCTTCGGGCTGTGTACCCTCACTAAATTTAAATGCAAATCGATATCGAGCTGTGTATCCTCAACCGACACTTCGGGCTGTGTACCCTCAACAAATTTAAAATGCAAATCGATATTGGGCTTTGTACCCTCAACCGACGCTTCGGGCTATGTACCCTCAGCAAATTTAAATGCAAATCGATATCGGGCTGTGTACCCTCAACCGACGAGACATAGAACCTGCAGCCCTAGCTAACACGTAGGCACACTGATTCGCTGACCTTTTAACTAAAGATAAAGATATAGATGTAACGTCACACATAAGTGCTTTACAGTCTTGCACAATAATATCAAAGTAAAAATTTTCACTCTCAGATTTTTCCAATGCTTGCTTGGCGATCAGACAATCCATTTCAATAACAATCGGGGATGTGCGATAGTAGTTCTTTAACCAGCTCAATGTTTCTCGGACTGTAAGAATTTCAGCCATTAGAGCTTCAGATGTGGCCTCTAATGGTGAACCTCTAACAAATTTAGTGAGAGTCCTGGATTAGCATACCGGCCCCTGTCCTTCCGGAGTGAACATCATAAGATGCATCAATGTTGCATTTTAGAGTACCCGCATCTGGAGGAAACCATTTTAACATGAAAATCTGGCTCAATCAGCAAATAAGTATCATCATTAATATGTGCTGCTTTCCATTGCTGCCAGAAGTGGCTTGGTCTATGTATAACAGTGTTTGGTCGCATTTTTTTCCCATTCCAGACTAAGTTGTTGCGAGCATTCCATATCTCCCAGAGGATCATGATAATCTCGTGAAGTTGATCACACATCACAGTCTGTATCAATGATGTAAACCACTCTAGTAGCGAGTTTCCCACTGTTCGCCATCCCATGGAAGATTAAAGCCATACCTGCTTTGCTGCATCACACTGTATTAGGCAAGGAAAAGTGGTTTCGACTTCTTGAAGGCATGCTGGACACATATTTTGTTGTAGGGCCTTTCGAACAAGCAAATTATTTCTTGTTGGTAGTACTCCTTTCAATGCTCGCCAAGCAAAATTTAAGACTTTTGGTGGCATTTTTAACTTCCACATTTTCTTACAAATATTTCCATCCTGATTAGAGATATTATCCTTTTGTAGCATCATATACCCACTCTTAATAGTGTACTTTCCTTGTCTATCTAATCTCCACATCCAACGGTCTTCCCGAAATGTAAACCTCAAGGGAATAGATTTTACACAATTTTCCTCATCTACAGTAAAGAGGGTTTCCAGGAGGTGTAGTTTTCATATTTTTGTATCACTATCTATCAAGTCTGCCACACATAGGTTTAGGGATTCATCATCAGGAGCATTTTGGATAAACATGGATTGGCCTGTTGGTAACCATGGATCGTTGTGTATCTGTGTATTAAGTCCATTCCCAATTCTCTTGACGCAACCCTTTTGGAGAAGGTATTTTGCCGCATAGAGTGACCGCCAAATAAAACTAGGATTTGATCCCTCACCTGTGTCGCACCCCGTTTTTCGAGCTCGGATCGAGTTCAAAGGTCGGGTTTGACTAGGTGACTCGGTTGAGTCAATGTTTGAGTCGCCACCTAATAAATTTATATAAAAGGCGTATTAGGTCACCTAAAGCTTCTATGTGTCAAAATTTAACTCCGGGTAGGTCTTACTAATAAAGATTCTAAGGTAAGAAGCCCTAATGACTCGGGAAGAAGGTATTACGCATTTTCCGAGTCCCACTAAAAGTAATTCCCGACCGATCAATTTTTGGGATTTAGATAAATATATGGGCCAACTTTCCAAAGAGATTTTAAATGTTTCTAAGGCTCAAAACAAACATAAGTTATAGTAAAGGCTAGAAATACAAGATAGATTTAAAACATTTAAGCTATCGAAAAATGGGGCCAGAAAACTAAGGCAGACGCTTAAAAGGTCATCCTGTGCAAAACCAAAAATGCAAGCAGTTTCAATATTTCCGAGCATTTCAGGTTGTTTCAATAACGATACAAGCCCACTGCTTATTTGCAATTTTAGCCAACAGATTAATTTTTTAACCCCAGAAAGACCAAAAACCCGAATCATGCTCAACATAAGACTATTTCTGCAAATACGTGAGGCAAATAAGTTTTTCTAAAAATCCTGTAACGTTTAAAAAAAACCTATTTTCAAATAAAAAACACAATGGTCAATATTTTATTGAGAGATTGTTAGCCATTTTCGGTGGGATGTTATTGTTGGAACCTAATTGTAGATTATACTACATCTACCTCAGGATCTACTATGTCAAATCATCAAGAATTATAAACTGAAAGCGGAAGCGTACCTGGATCCATAGCAACTGATGTGGTTCTTCTTCTTTGTCTTGGTTTTGGGTCTTCCAAATCTAGACGTGAGCCGTTCTCTCTATTCAACTGATGATGGGATATCAGTTAATAAAACCTACGTCTGATTTGGGGACCATAACCCCTTTTTATACTACAGTATAGTTTATGTAATTCTAGTTTAGCCCATCATTAAACTAGAATTACATCCGAGTATCTATACATAGGCCCCCACACTTTACGAGGTGTCTAAATAGGTCCACATAACTTAAACTTTAGTAGATCACGTTTAATCTGGACCAACCTTTTAATGATAGCAACTGATATTTAATTATTTACGTATTTATATATGTGCAAGTCCATATAATCTTACAATCTCCCACTTGGACTACACATATATACATACACATAACCTTATAAATGTATGTCACCTAATGAGCTCCAAATATTCGCTATCATAGACTGAAGTACCTCTAAACAATCTCGTCCATCAATCACATCAACATAGAACCAAGGCGGCTTTCGCTACATTTATATCGTAACTAAACCTTCCTTGATCACATATACCAACATAACCGAATGACATAGATCAAGCATGGATGTGTAGCATGGAAATTACATGTAATGTGATCTAAACATGCCTATTTCCAACTGGTCCTACTGAAAAACAAGTCAGGGAGGATAATAAACTGAATACTTTATTTCTGCAGAAATATTCTTAAAATATCCATACACTGAAAACCGTAAACCTGAACCAAAAACTGAAAACCAAATTGTGCCTATGAATAGAACATTAAAAGTTACAAACTCCCACTAAAACTGAATATCCTCAGATGACATAACACCCATACGAGCAGTGTGCTCATGAAAGACATTGGGTGGTAGTCCCTTAGTAAGCGGATCCGCAACCATGGAGTTTGTACTAATATGCTCTATAGACAGCTTACCTCCCTGAACCTTTTGCTTAACAACCAAGAACTTTATGTCAACGTGTTTCTTTGACCTCTTGTTGTTATTAGCAAACCTGACTGCCGTTTCATTGTCACAGAATATCTTAAGTGGTCTTTCAGTTCCATCTACAATTCGCAGCCCAGTGACAAAATCTCGCAGCCATGAATCACGTTCAGATGCCTCAAAACACGCTACATATTCAGCTGCAAATATGGACGGAGTAACGAGTGACTGTTTAGCACTTCTCCCAGAGACAGCTCCTCCAGCAAGCAGAAATATGTAGCCTGAAGTAGATTTTAAACTATCTTGGCATCCCGCATAGTCGGAGTCTGAATATCCAATAATCTCCAACTTATCCGACCTTCTGTATGTGAGTATGTGCTCTTTTGTTCTCTGTAGATACCGTAAGACTCGTTTGGCTGCTTTCCAATGATCCATTCCCGAATTACTCAGGTATCTGCCCAACATGCCAACAATGAATGCAATATCCGGACGCGTACAAACTTTAGCATACATCAGACTTCCTACTGCTGAAGCATAGGGAATCATCTCCATTTTCTTATGCTCAAATTTATTCTTAGGGCACTGTTCGAGACTGAACTTGTCTCCTTTAGCCACAGGGGTATCACCTGGTTTACAATTTTGCATGCCAAATCTCTTTAATATCTTTTCAATATAGGCCTTTTGTGATAATCCAAGAATACCTCGAGAGCGATCTCGATGTATCTGAATCCCTAATACAAAATTTGCATCACCAAGATCTTTCATCTCAAAATTCTTTCTCAAAAATTACTTGGTATCATGCAACAAGCCCATATCGTTTGTGGCAAGCAATATGTCATCGACATATAAAACCAGAAAAATATGCTTACTCCCACTGAACTTGTGGTATACACAATCTTCAACAAGATTCATCTCGAAGCCGAATGAGGTGATAACTTGATGAAATTTGTGATTCCACCGACGAGACGCCTGTTTAAGCCCATAGATGGATTTCTTTAATTTGCAGACCACAGACTTTGCATCACCAGACACAAAGTTTTCAGGTTGCACCATATAAATTGTCTCATCAATGTCACCATTGAGAAACGCAGTCTTAACATCCATCTGATGTAGCTCAAGATCAAAATGTGCGACTAATGCCATTATAGTCCTGAAAGAGTCTTTCGATGAAACCGGAGAGAAAGTCTCTATATAATCGATGCCTTCTTTCTGGGTGAAGCCTTTAGCAACAAGACGTGCCTTGTACCTTTCCACATTGCCCTTCGAATCCTTCTTGGTTTTAAATATCCATTTGCAACCAATGGGTTTCACACCTTCAGGCAATTGGACAAGCTCCCATACGTCATTGTCGTTCATAGACTTCATCTCCTCATTCATGGCATCAATCCACTTTTGAGAGTTAGAACTTTCCATGCCTTGACGAAAGCTGATTGGATCAGCTTCAGTCATTCCAATGTCATCTTCATGTTCTTGGAGAAACACAAAATAATCGTCTGGAATTGCATTTCTCTTCTCTCTAGTGGATTTCCTTAATGGCATTGGTTCTTGAGGCTGTAGAGTTTGTTCAATGACATTGTCTTGATCTGGAGTTGTTTCTCGAGCAACGTCAGGTATAAGAGTCTGTTCCTGAGCATTGTCAATAGCAATTTGAGGAATATCAATATGATCCTCTTCAAAGACAAAGTCATTTATTCTTTCTTTCCCCGCAAACTCTACATCCTAAAAAAACTGCGCATTATTCGTCTAAAAAATAGCCTTAGTTGTGGGATCATAAAATTTGTAACCCCTGGATCTTTCAGAGTATCCAATAAAATAACAACTGATAGTCCTTGAGTCCAGTTTCTTTTCATTTGGCCTATAAGGCCTTGCCTCAGCTGGACATCCCCAAATGTGCAAATGATTTAAGCTAGGCTTTTTGCCTGTCCAAAGCTCATAAGGGGTCTTATCAGTTGCTTTAGTTGGAACTCTGTTGAGTATATATGCTGCGGTCTTTAATGCTTCTCCCTAGAGTGATTCAGGCAAGGTAGAATGACTAATCATACTTCTCACCATGTCTTTAAGCGTTCTGTTTCGTCTTTCAGCAACACCATTCATAGTGGGCGAACCCGGCATGGTGTACTGTGGGACGATACCGCATTCCTCTAGGAATTTCGCAAATGGTCCTGGACGTTGTTCACCTGATCCGTCATATCTACCATAGTATTCACCACCACGGTCAGATCTAACGCTTTTAATATGTTTGCCAAGTTGATTTTCAACTTCAGCCTTAAAATTTTTGAACACATCCAGTGATTGCGATTTTTCATGAATGAGATATATATAGCCATATCTTGAAAAGTCGTGTATGAACGTTATGAAATACTGTTGACCATTCCAAGAAGCTATAGGGAATGGTCCACAAATATCAGTATGTATTAGTTCTAAGACGTCAAATTTCCTGTTGGCTCCAAATCTCCTAACATTTATTTGTTTCCCCTTTATACAATTCACACATACATCAAAATCTGAAAAATCAAGGGGATCGAGAATACCGTCTGACACAAGTCTCTCAATTCTCCTTTTGGAGATGTGACCTAATCTCTTGTGCCACAACGAAGCTGAATTCTCGCTGGTTAATTTGCGCTTTTTACCAATTATATTAACATGCAAGGATTCAATATACGAAGCAATTGTGTCAAGCAAATATCGATTATCGTAACCTGATAAAGAACCAGATCCAACCAATTTTGAATTATGAAAAAGACTAAATTTTTCATTTCCAAATGAACAACCATAACCAAATTTGTCCAAAGCTGAAATGGAAATCAAATTCCGTCTAAAAGACGGTACAACAAAAGTCTTATTCAAATCCAAATAAAAACCAGTTCTTAACAATAATCTAAAAGTTCCAATTGCTTCGACTTCCACTGTCTTGCCATCACCTACGTAGATGTATCTTTCACCATCACTTGGCTTTCGGCAATTCAGGCAACCCTCCAAAGACACACTGATGTGAGTTGTTGCACCAGAATCTATCCACCACGTGTGTCTTGGCACTGAAGTCAAATTAATCTCTTAACAAACAAAATTAAGAAGCGTATCTTTCTTTGCACGCTAGGCGTGATAGTTGGTACACTACTTCTTCTTATGCCCTGCAGCTCCACAAAAGAAACAACCATCGTTATCCTTAGGTGGTTCCTTATGTTGCTTCTTTTGTGTTGCTGTATCCGCAGCTTCCTTATTCTTTCTTTTCTTGTCTTTCCTTTTGTCCTTTGGCACAACGGCTAAGTGAGAACTTTCTGTCCTTTCTTGCTTCAATCTATCCTCTTCCTGAACACAGTGTGAGATGAGCTCATTCAGAGACCAAGTCTCTTTCTGACAGTTATAGCTCACCTTAAACTGGCTAAACTGTGGAGGAAGGGATATCAAAACCAGATACACTAGCAAGTCCTCAGAGAGTTCCAGCTTAAGTGCTTCCAACTTTGAAGCAAGATGAGACATTTGCATAATGTACTCCCTGATGTTGCCTTTTCCTTGGTACCTCATTGAAATCAGACTTGTCAAAAGTGTACCAATTTCAGCCTTTTCACTCTTGACAAATACTTTTTCAATTTCAGTTATAAATTCCTTAGCCGTATTCACCTTATCAGACATAGTGCCCCTGAAAGTTTTTGAATGGCTTTCTTCATGATCATCATACACATGCAATTTGATCTCTCCCACCTTTCCATCTCTTTCTTCTGTTCAGAAGTACTGTCATATGTAAGAGGTGGTGGAGAATCAACCCTTAACGCAAGGTCGAGATCCATTACTCCGAGAACTATGTTGAGGTTCTCTTGCCACAATTTGAAGTTAGTGCCATTTAGCATAGGAATGGAATTGATGTTGGCAGTAATACTTGCAGGAGTAATTTCAACTGAATCAGAGAACAATAACAAAATAAGCTCACATTAAATTTATACCAAAACTGAAAATAAATTTGAATAAAGGTAAATCCCATCTCAAGATACCGGGCACTCCATTAATATTTCATCTTTGGATAAAATATTAACTTGTAAGTGGTATCTTGTCGTAGTAATCAAACATTGATAATAAAATAACATGTCAAATAAAAAATCTTCCTTTGGGCTGATTTATTATTCACACGTAAACTAAAAATCATCACATGTTTATTACCACAAAATATACGTGTAATTTTGTCAAACATTTACCTTCCTTTGGGCCGATTAATATTCACATAGGTTACACGTACACAACCTTTTATATTTCAAAACGAATAAATCTCCACAAGAGAGGTCACTTTGGCGACATCTAGCTTCAATTTATTCATTGTTGCTCCCAACGCACACGCATGTATACGTGGTCGACCAGTAATAAAGTGATAAGTAGAGTATCGTTCCCACGAGGACTATTCAGACTGGACTCCTAACAAACAATTTCTTAACAACTACTCAGGGTTCTTTTTCCAATAGTGAGGATTTTATTAACAAAAGAACAGTAATTTAAATGGTGGAAATTCAGTCAAACAATGGAGCAAAAATAGGTTGTATCAGTAATAAGGAGACGATCCAGGGTCAGAGTTACGAACAATCCAGTTGAGTTATCCAATTGATTCCGCTTCTTAAATCCCGGATTACTAACTAACAGATTAAATGTACCCGTGAAAACCTTTCGATTCTTCACGGTCTATGCAGGCTACTCCAATCCCTATATGTCTATGGGTTGAATCACGTACACGCATTAACGAATTCTGTAATTAGTTAAGCTAGGCGAGCAAGTATATGTCTATCCTACTCACAAATTGGTTCCCCGATGCCCGGGTTCACAAACTAGCCCTACTCTTTCTTATTACATAGTTAAATTTCCTCTTTCGAGTTCAATCTAAAAACCATAGATAATGCGTAATAATCGGGCCCTGACAATTACACAAGTGAAATAAAGAAAGAATAAGTAACCCGTTATGGGATTCAATTAATGGGAATCAATCTTCAAACATCAACCTTCATGAAATACTCTAACCCTAGAACTATAGAATTAGCTACGCATACTCATAATAACAACACAAGGATTTGATGAAATAATGAAAAAATGATGTAATAGATTAATGGAAGGAAGAAAAACCCTTGTTCTTGATGTTATGAGCTCTCCAATTGCTCCAAAGTCTGAACTCCCATGAAAAACTAAGTAAAAGAGTATTTATAGAGTTTACAAACACCTAGTAATAAGTTAGACCCAAGCCTAGACGAAATAGGACGTAAAAACGCGCACAAGGGGCGCTGTAATGGGTGCCCCGCGCCTCGGAACGCGCTGGGAAAGACAGAACACGCCCACTTTTGGGCGCTTTTAGCATGCCCCGCGTGAGTAAAAGCGCTGGGGCACTGGGCGGGGCGCCCCAAAGCGCCCAGCCAAAAAGTGTGTTTTCTTGCTCCGAAATCTTGCTCGTGTCGTGCCCTCGTGTGCTCAATCCAATCCTCAATCATCCTCCAATCAATTCTTGCTCAATCAAGCTCCTAAAAGCTCCAAATGCATTGCATAACAACCTACATACACACGACATCAAATTAGTGTAAAACCACATTCACAAACTATAAAACAAGCAAATAACAAGCTCAAACATGCGGTAATATTAAGGAAATATAGGCATAAAATGCCAAACATCACCACCCCACACTTGAACCCTTGCTCGCCCTCGAGCAAGTCACATCTCACTTCCCAACCTAGGTAGAACAGGTCTGCCTATGACTATGGTTGATACCGATCATTGAATCAATGCACACATGACTACTATGGATCCACAAACATGCCAACAATTTACCAAACTCAAAAATATGAGAACAACCACCCCAAAATAGCTCAAGTGCACAAACTCAACTTATTGCAACCATGCTCCCACAAAATCGCACCTATCTACTCAACCAAGAAGCCACGACTTCACCTATCTCATGCAAACTATGTGCCCTCACCAAAATGAAGCAAGAGAGTGTCCCCCAAATATCACACACAACCATAAATATCATGAATAGAACGGGGACAATAACGAACGAATTCACTCACTCTCATGAAAACCTCACATGTCACACATGATGTACCATAGGCTTGCCCGTAGTGTAGGACTCCACTAATGTAAGCTCACTCCAATCGGGATTAACTAGGACTTTAAAAAGGTTGTAATGTAGGCTAAGGGGCTGGTAGGAAACATATGGGTAATAGTGACTACCTCCCTAAGCACCTTAATACATCACAATTATTTCATCACAATTCTCAACAAGCCACCCAATCAACACTTCCACACATACACCTTCTCAACAAGTAGCATTTTTTCTTCTTAAGCACACACTAGCAAGGAATGGATATCTTTTTCTCTCTTTTTTTTTCTTTTCCACAATTTTTTCCTTTCAACTTTGCTCTTTTTTCTTTCTTTCTTTTCAATTTCATTATCTTCCAACCTTGCCAATACTTTTCACTACTTCACAATTTTAACAATTATTCCCCTTCATTAGTTCCACTCAAAAACCTCCCAATATTCAACCACAACTCCAACATCATAACACAATATCAACTAAAGTGCTTAAGGAGTAAAGGGCCAAAAGAGACAATTTAGAACAAATGGGTAGGCTCGGGGTGTGGGTGCCAACAAAAAGGTCAAAGAAGTCACAACAATTATTTCCTCAAGGTATATATGTAAGGGTAGGCAAATCAAAAGAAGACCTTGTATCATTTCCCGACTAGAGCAAACCTAGGATTTCGCTTTGCACACACACAGGGCAAGTTCTAGACACCAATATGCAACATGGAGCAAACAAGAATATGCCTCACACACACATTGCACACGATCCACACAAAAAGGCTCCATCAACAACTCTCAACCAAGCATCTAAAAATGCAACTTGTGGAAAATTAAGCACTAATGCACAAAGGTTCACAACAAATTCAAGCAAGTGGACTCAAGCATCTCAAGGGGGTCATTCCATTTTTTCCTCTAGACATGCATCTCAATTTAAAACCAAAGGACACCACAAATAGCACATGCTCAAGTCCAAGTACACCGGTATCAAACAAATCAAAGGCACCTAGCATTCCACCTATTCCTTTTCGTCTAGGGCCATCTACCACTAACTATCCTAATCCTAAAAATAAAAAACTACCCGGTTCAAAGGCCTCCCCGTGGAAAAGAACCGAGGCCATAAGAAAAACCACGGGGTGGATGACATGTACCACTAACAAAACTAAACGGAAAATCTTTTTGAAATTTTTTCATTAGTTTTCTAATTTTTTTTATTTTTTTTTCATATATTAAAGCAAGAAACAACTCAAAATAAAGTCAAGTGACAAAGAAAAAAAAATCCTACGGTACATGCATCCCTAACCTCAAAAATAAAGGGGAGTTCCCCCACCCCGCACTTAAAACAAGCAATGTCCTCAGTGCTAAAAATAAGAAATCAAGGGTAAAGAAAACTTCCCTGAAGACTCTAGTCCTTGGTGCTAGCATCCTCCAAGCTTCCATATAGTATGAGGTACTCAGACTTCCCCCAACAGGTCATCAATATTAGGCAAGGGTGAGGACACCCCACACTTAGTCTCGACATTACATGAACCTGCAATCCAAGGAAAAACAACAACTACGTGACACTATAAATAAAATAATACAAGTACAACCTCGGGTTGCCTCCCGAGAAGTACCTTAGTTAACGTCGTGGCACGACGTCCCTTTTAGCTCACGTCCAGCATTTACGTCTTCTCTTCTTACGACGAACTTTTGCTTTCTTCCTTTCTTTGTGAGACCCCAACTTCACTTCAATTGGTTTACTTCCACATTCGATCATAGAGCACTCTTCAACCTTAGCTATGTGCTCCTTCTCAGTATACATCTTGAAAGTAACCTTTTCTCCATGTGCTCTAACAGTCATCTCACCCAGCTCCATGTCAATAAGTGCCTTCGAGGTGACTAAGAATGGTCTCCCCAAAATGATTGGAGCTTCTCGGTCCTCTTCATAATCTAGGACTACAAAATCAGCAGAGAATGTAAACTTACCAACTTTAAGCAACATATCCTCCAACTTACCATCAGGGTGAGTGAGTGATCCATCTGCCATCTTAAGAGTAACTGAAAAGGGTTTGATTGCTCCTAGCCCTAACCTTTTGCAAACAGACAAAGGCATGAGATTTATGCTCGCACCCAAATCACACAAGGCACCAGTGATATTATGCCCTCCAATGGTACAAGGAATAGTAAACTTCCCAGGATCTTGAAGTTTTGGAGGTAGCTTGCTCAAGATTGTGCTACACTCCTCAACTAACTCAACTGTATCTATCTCTTGAGGCTTTTTCTTCTTGACTAAAATCTCTTTTAAAAACTTCACAAAGGATGGCATCAATTCGAACACATCAGTCAAAGGAATATTAACTTGAAGTTCTTTCAACATACTCACAAATTTTTGATACTGGGCCAGATCCTTCGATGGTGTAAGCCTCTGCGGGAATGGTGGAGGTGGCAGAGGTGCCTCCTTTCTCTCTTCTTTCTTCTTTACCTTCTCCACTTTTTCAACTTTTTCAATTTCAGCTCTCTCCTCAGACTTGGCCATCAGTTCTCCACCTTCAATTAAAGTTACTGCAAGGCATTGTTCAGGCTCTTTTTTAACAGTACTTATTTCTCCCACCAACTGCCCCAACTGGTGCTCCAGGTTCTTGTGAGCATTGGCAAGATCTTGTATGGCATGTGCATGGGCTGCAGTGTCAGCTATCATTCTCTGCTGGCCCGCCATTATCTGCTTTAGCATCTCCTCAACTGAATTGCTAACCTGCTGTGGTGGAGCTGGAAGTGGGTGGTAATTATTCGGGGCTCTCATATTGCCTTGATAATAAGAATTACCAAACTGATTTTGACCCTGCAGCCTGTTTTGATTACCCACGTAATAAACTGACTCTGGATTAGAGGAGCAAACCTCTGTAGCATGGTCTTGACCACAAACCTCACAAAAACTCTGGAGTTGTTGCACTGGAGCCACTGGTTGCTGAGTCTTTGGCAGAGCTAGCTTGCTAATTTGATTGGAAATAGCATCCATCCTCGCCTTTAGCTCTGAAACTGCATCTAACTGAAGTACCCCTGCAGTTTTCTGCGTAGTAGCTCTACCATCTCCCTGCCAATCAGGATTGCTCTGCGAGAATTTATCCAGTAACTCATAAATCTGATCAAAGTTTAAGGCCAGTACTTGACCTCCAGCAGCAGCATCTACCACGATCTTGGTGTGCGCATTCAACCCCTCCACAAAAGTATGTGCAAGAACCTCATTGGATTGGTTATGGTGTGGACAATCTCTCAGTAAAGCTTTAAATCGCTCCCAGGCTGAATACAAAGACTCTCCTTCTGCCTGTCTGAAGGACATAATTTCACTCCTCACCCGGGCTGTCTTGGCAGATGGATAAAACTTAGCCAAGAACTTCTTAGCCAAATCATTCCAAGTGGTGATAGACCCAGACTTTTCAGCCTTTAACCACCTCTTTGCTGCCCCAATCAGTGAAAATGGGAACAATGTCAAGCGAACATAATCAATAGGAACTCCCTTTGGTGTATAAGTATCGCTGATCTCCAAGAAATTCTGGATATGTTGTTGCGGATCTTCATGAAGTAATCCACCAAATTGTCCAGTCGCATGTAACAGTTGTATCATGCCGGACTTAATCTCAAAGTGTCCAGTAATTTCAGGCTTAACTATGCTCGAGGCTACTCCCTCCAAGCTGGGGAGAGCAACATCTCGCACAGCTAAAGCTTGTTCTTCTGCCATTCCTGTAGGTATAGATCAAGCAGGACCTAATACCTGAAACAGCACAAACTCAAAACAAAAATTAAACCTGAATAGAAAGTAATAAACTGTTCAAAAAGAAATCAGTGAATTGTTTAGTCCCCGGCAACGGCGCCAAAAACTTGTCGCTCCCAACGCACACGCAAGTATACGTGGTCGACAAGTAATAAAGTGATAAGTAGAGTATCGTTCCCACGAGGACTATTCAGACTGACACTTAACAAACAATTTCTAACTAACTATCCAGGGATCTTTTTCCAATAGTGGGGATTTTATTAACTAAGAACAGTAATTAAAACGGTAAAGGTGAATTCAAACAATGGAGCAAAACTTGGTTGTTATCAGTAATAAGGAGACGGTCCAGGGTCAGAGTTACGAACAATCCAGTTGAGTTTTCCAATTGATTCCACTTCTTAAATCCCGGATTACTAACTAACAGATTAAATGTATCCGTGAAAACCTTTCGATTCTTCACGGTCTATGCAGGCTACTCCAATCCCTATATGTTTATGGGTTGAATCACGTGCACGAATCAACGAATCATGTAATGAGTTAAACTAGGCAAGCAAGTATATGTCTATCTTACTCACAAATTGGTTCCCCGATGCCCGGGTTCACAAACTAGTTCTATTCTTTCTTATTACGTAATTAAATTCCCTCTTTAGAGTTCAATCTAAAAACCATAGATAATGCGTAATAATCGGGCCCTGACAATTACACAAGTAAAATCAAGAAAGAATAAGCAATCCGTTATGGGATTCAATTAATGGGAATCAATCTTCAAACATCAACTTTCATGAAATACTCTAACCCTAGAACAATAGATTTAGCCACGCATACTCATAATAACAACACAAAGATTTGATGAAATAATGAAATAATGATGTAATAGATTAATGGAAGGAAGAAAAACCCTTGTTCTTTTAAAAGTACTTGATTTTTAAGCTCAGAAAAAGCTAAAAGCCATAAGCTGGGTATTCCCAACTTCTGACTTTTGGCTTCAAAGCTATTTTGATTTGACCAATTATTTTACCAATTTATCCCGTATAATTTTTTCTAATTCTACTAATACCTTAACTAACAAATGCCCTAAATTATATTTTACTTTTTTTGAGTTTATTTTAAAGATATTTTAATCATTTAACATAAAAAAATATTTTTTTCCAAATATCTCAGCAAATTTTTTTCAGTTTCAGCACTTCTATCCAAACACGTAACTGCTTATTTATAAAACTAAGCTCTTGTACTTAAAAGTGCTTTTAGTACAAGTGTTTAAAAGCTACTCCCTCTGTCCCAAATTGAGTGTCTTAGTTTGACTGCGCACAAAATTTAAGAAATATAGAGAGACTTTTTAATTGTGTGATTCTAAATGAAAGATGTGTGTAATGTACTAAAATGTCCTATGAATTTGTGGTTTTAAATCTGTTATGTAGGATGTTTGAATTGTCTAATTTACTAAATATAGAAAGAGACACTCATTTTGGGACAAACTAAAAATGAAAGTAAGACACTCAATTTGGGAGGGGGGAAGTACCTTTTTTAAGCCAACCCAAAGGGGCTCTAAGTCACGTTTCTTTGTATGAATACACATGTAGCTGAAATCCTACTCCACTTTGAGAACGTCAATTCCAGAGCTAACGTACTTGCTATATCCGTAGCACAATACAGGCAATTAATTCTCTTAATAATGTTACCTCACAATTCATGTATATTGAAACTTTAGTTTTGTAATTACTTCTTTTCTTTTCCAAAATTCTGCATTTCCCTTAATTATATTGTATTAATGTCTTTAAAATATTCAAAGTAAGTCCACGTCCTCCTATCTTGATCCGCAGGTCTATTAAGTATAGTGATTTTTCGTGTATTTTGTTGTGAGCACCTCTCCCATATTGATAAAAGAGAGATGCTAAAGAGTTTATAGGCTAAATGGGCTCTCCCACCGACTAGACTAGTCTTTTGGATTGGACTCTCTTATTTGGTCTATAACATATTTTAATATGTTATAATTATAACAAGTAACCTGCTTGATTTCTAGGTTGCTAGAGTCAGTTTTTCTAGACGATTATCTGTAGTTATTTTTTGTACGACCAGATAGTGTAGAAAATTCTTTTACTTTGACAGTGTATAGAAGTAAGTAAAAACTCATTTTTGAAAATCGAAGTTAATTTTTCTTTTGAGTTAAGAATTTTCTGGGAAGAGAAAGGAGAAGTCTAAGTGGGTTTGGAATGGGGGAAATATTTTTTGTGAAAATGTTTTACAGAAATTTTTTTTCCAACAAGACGGGAAAACGAGTTTCTTCACTATGAGTTGAAGTCATTTTTCCTTTATAAGTACACAACACTTACTTCATACTTGCTCCAACAAATGACCAACACAATTTCCTCATATCCTTTCACGTAGTGAATTTGCAATATGTTACCTGCTTTAATACAGACCAAACAGTGGAAATTAAAACATTTTCAAAGGAAATATTTTCGGTGGAGAACATCTTCCTTCATACTAAATGCAGATAATAGTGCATTGAATAAAAGTAAAGTAGAGTTCAATAACGTATAACAGAGAATGCACCACACCACCTTCCCTAAAACTAAGTCAAGTCTATTTTTGGGTATATGCTGAAGGAAAGAAGAATGATCAAAAGAACATTGCTATGCATATTCCTTAACAATTTCCTCTTTGTTAGCTTGAATAAACTTGGAGTGTTGACTGATGACGAAGGAACAGATTCAAGGACGTGTTCCTTTGGATCACTGCAGCTGAATAAATAATTATGTAAAATCAATAAAGCGGGAAAATTAATTGTTATCCTAAAATCTAATGTTTATCTTGATAATCATGCAGAGATATACGAGATAAGAAAAGATTGCATAAGATTGGGATAAGGCTTGAAGATAAGCAAGGAGTTTAATAAGGAGTCAAACACTTGAAAGGCTTTGGAGTTCGAATTGCTCAAGACTTCTCAAGATCTTAAGGCTATAAATTGAGAAGCATTTCAGCTGTTGAAGGCACGCACAAATAAAGAGAGTTTAGAGCAGTAACATAGAAGTCATTCTAAATTGTATTTGAGCAGTCGTCTAGCCACAGAGAACTAAGTGAAGAAATTGTTCCTTAGGATTGATTTTATATTGTTCTCAGTCTTAGTTCATCTGTAGTAGGATCTATCGAGTTGTACTATTTACTTTTATAGAAGTTTTGTAAAAGTACACATCATTCAAGTCTTGTACTTGGGGAAGCCTCACTAATTGTGAAAGGGGTCACTATAGGATTAGAGTTAGTCCTAGGTTAGTAAGAAGAAAGTCTTGTGACCAAGTGAGTCTTTCAAATAGTGAAATTGAAATCTTACTTAAGAGAATAGGTCGTGGTTTTTTGATCCCAAGTCAAAGGGGTTTTTCCACGCTAAAATTCTGTGTTCATTTACTTACTTTTACTTATTTTTCAATTAATCATTAAAGGAACACATAGAATGAACTCGTCCTTCCGTAGTGGTGTGTCTTGGAAAATATCAATTGGTATCACAGCAGGTTATCCTTGAAGAGGCTAACACCTAGGATTAGAATGAGTACATCACAAGGAAATGGTGAGGGGCAGTCTACTGTTAGGTCACCTTTATTCAAGGGAAAGTACTACTCATATTGGAAAGAAAGAATGAGAGATCACCTTCAAGCTGACGACTATGAGTTATGAGACATAGTCACTGAAGGTCTCATGATTCCAATGAAGAAAGATGCTAAAGGGAATGATGTTCCCAAAATCAGAAAGGAATGCACAGGTGAAGACTTGAGGCAATGGGAAAAGAATGTTAAAGCTAGAAAGTGGCTTGTCTGTGGACTTAGTCCTGATGAGTGCACTAGGATTCGAGGGTGCACCACTGCCAAAGAAATTTAGGATGCCTTGCAAGTTGCTCATGAAGGAACAAGTTACGTGAAAAGATCTAGAGGTACACTTCTTTTTGCTGAATATGAAAGTTTTAAAATGAAAGAAGGAGAATCAATTTCTGAAATGTACACTAGGTTTAATGATATTTCATCTGAACTTATCTCTTTGGGAAGGGTTTTAACTGTTGAAGATAGAGTTTAAAACATCTTAACTAGAGTTCTTCCAGACTCTTGGAAAATTAAGGCTTGTGCCATTATTGAAAGTAAGGATCTTACCACACTTTCCTTAGATGAGCTTATAGGTAATCTAAAAACTTGTGAACTAAGGAAAAAAGGTTAAAAACATAGGTGAACCAGTTAAACTGAACCTAACCTAGCCTTAACTGCTGCTGATAAGTCTGTTGATGATAAGGAACTGGTCCTAATAGCTAAGAGTGTCCAAAGATGCTTGAATAAGAAAAAGGGGGCTAGTGGACAGGGTAGGTCTTCTAACATGATACAGGCTGGAGAATGCTTCAAATGTGGAAGTACGGAACACTACATCAGCAAATGTCCAGTTATGGAAGGAGAATGGAGAAAGAGATATGTTGAGGAAAGAAGAAAGGCTAAGGAACATGTCTGCAAGAAAAGTAGAAATCCCAAAGCTATGGTTGCTGGTTGGCAAGATAGTGAAGATGAGCAATCTGATGATGATTTGGATGATGAGCTTGCTCTAATTGCTCTTGAAGATTCTGATAATGAAGAAGATGTTGAGGTATTTGTTTCTAAACTCAAAGAGGATGTGAAAAACATGCCTAGAGAGAAATTAGTTAAAGTATTTCACACTGTGTTAAATGAGTTTAAATCTCTAAGGATGGTAAATATCAACACACGATGAAATTGAAAGTTTAGAAATTGAATACAAAAAGGTTGTAATTAAAAACGATACTTTGAAAAGAAAAAATAGCATGCTAGAGGAACAGGTCCTTACACTTGAATCAACTGTTCAGGAACTAGAAAATGATAAACTGGAAGTCAAAACAGTTGAAATGGTAAGGGCATTGCTAATTCTCATCAGATCATTCCTGAAGAGAAATTGAAAGTTACAGTTGATGAACTGTATAAGAAAGATGAAAAGATTAGATCTTTGGAAGAGGACTTAGTTAAAAGGAAAAAAGAGTTAAGCAAAACTGCCAAATGGAACAAGTCATCTGAAGCATTAGAATGGTTACAGCAAAATCATAGTAGTAATAGGAAGGGTATTGAGTTTATGAAATCTCAGTCATTGCCCAAATGGGATCCAAAGAGTAAGTATCTAACTCTTCCTAAAAATTGGTTATGCACTCACTGTGGGAACACTGGTCACTTGAAAAAAAATTGACAATCTCTGGCAAAAGCTGCACAAAGGAATAGGTCCTATAAACATGTTTAAAGTCCTTTGGCAATGAAAACTATTCACACAAAGAAAACATTACCATTCTGGGCTAAGAGAGATCTGATTCATCCTTTTTCTCAAGGAAAGGAATCCAAACTAGTTTGGATTTTTAAAATTAACCCCTAGTTTTCTTTTGCAGGCTAGTGTGAAGGTGAGGAACCACAAATGGTACATGGACAGTGGTTGCTGAAGGAATATGACATGACACAAGGAACTGTTTCTTTCACTCTCAGCCTTTCAAGGAGGAAGTGTTTCCTTCGGTAATGGTAAGAAAGGAAAAATTATTGGCATTGGAAAGGTAGGTAGGTCTAATTCACATAGCATAGATAATGTGTTTCTAGTAGATGGTTTGAAGCATTGCTTATTGAGTATATCTCAATTGTGTGACAAAGGTAATAATGTTAATTTTTCTTCTACTGGTTGCACTATGACTAACCAAACTTTTTGAAAGATTATTTTGCAGGGAAATAGGCATGGAAATATCTACAAAGTAGATCTATTGACACTAGCTGATGGAATGCATGAGTTGTCTGAGTGTAATGCAAAATGATCCCCTCCTATGGCACAAAAGACTTGGTCATGCTAGTCTTTCACAATTGAACAAACTAGTTTCTAAGAACTTGGTAATAGGTCTTCCTAACATCAAGTTCAAGGAAGAAAGAGTTTATAATGCTTGTGTTAAGGGGAAGCAGGTAAAGTCATCTTTTAAACCAAAGAAACAGGTCAGTTCTACCAAACTTTTGGAACTGGTCCATATAGATCTTTGTGGACCAATGAGAACTATGAGTCGTGGGGGAAGAAATATGTTATGGTACTAGTTGATGATTATTCTAGATTTACTTGGACTATTTTTCTTGCATCTAAGGAATAAGCATTTAATTCATTTTCAATATTTGCTAAGAAAATTCAAAGAACACTAGATAGTCACATTGTTGTTATAAGGTCAGATCATGGTACTGAGTCTGAGAATTAAATGTTCTTTAACTTTTGCAATGAAAATGGTATTGATCATAACTTCTCTTCACCTCTCAACAAAATGGAGCAGTTGAAAGAAAAAATAGGACCTTAGAAGAAATGGCTAGGACCATGCTATTATCAGGAAATCTTCCACAAAGCTTTTGGGCTGAAGCTATTAATACTGCTTGCTATATAATAAATAGATGCATGACAAAACCATTGTTAGAAAAGACCCCCTATGAGTTGCTTAAAGGAAGAAAACCTAATATTGCTCATCTTAGGGCTTTTGGCTGTAAATGTTTCATTCACAATAATGGAAAGGATGCCTTAGGAAAATTTTATCCTAGAAGTGATGAGGGAGTCTTTGTTGGATATTCATTGCATAGCAAGTCATATAGAGTATTTAATAAGAAAACCATGAAAATAGAAGAGAGCATGCATGTTAAGTCTGATCAATCTGACAATCTATCTCAAGAACAAGTACAAGAGGATAAAGAAATTAGAATGTTGAGGCATGGTGAACCTGTTCCTCAACAATTGCAAACTGTGTCAGGTGAATCAATGGGAAATGAATTACAAGGAACTGTTCCTTTAACTGAAATTGGCAAGAGTAGCACAGAAACAGGGGGAACAAGTGTTACTCCTCAAACTGGAAATGCTACCACATCAGGAACTATTCCTCAGCATGAACACTCACAGGATGGACTGGTACTAAAACCTTACAGATATCAAAGTTCACATCCTGTGGATCAAATAATCTTAGATAAAGATGCTGGAATTCAAACAAGATCTGCAGTCAAGAATCATAATTTGTGTGCCTTTAGTGCCTTCTTATCTCTTGTTGAACCCAAAAATGTAAAAGAAGCACTGAAGGATGCAGATTGGATCAATGTTATGCAGGAGGAATTGAATCAATTTCAAAGAAGCTAAGTTTGGCATCTGGAACCTAAGCCAAGGAACAGGTCCATCATAGGAACAAAATAGGTTTTTAGGAACAAACTTGATGAGGATGGCATGGTAACCAGAAATAAGGCCAGACTAATTGTTCAGGGATATAGCCAAGAGGAGAGCATTGACTATGATGAGACTTTTGCTCCAGGTGTAAGATTGGAAGCAGTAAGACTTCTTATAACCTTTGCTACTTACATGGATTTCACTCTACATGAAATGGATGTTAAGAGTGCCATTTTGAATGGCTATTTGAAGGAAGAAGTGTATGTCAAACAACCACCAGGTTTTGAGAATGAACAGTTCCATGAACATGTCTACAAATTAGACAAGGCTTTGTATGGACTCAAGCAGGCACCAAGGGCTTGGTATGAAAAGTTATCAAAGTTCCTACTTCAACATGGATACAAAAGAGGTAAAATTGATAGCACACTCTTCTTAAAAGAAAAAAATAAACATCTCTTAATTGTGCAAATTTATGTAGATGATATAATCTTTGGTGCTACTTGTGAAAACTTAAGTAAGAAATTTGCAAGTTTGATGGGAAGTGAGTTTGAGATGAGCATGATGGGTGAACTCAACTTCTTTTTGGGTTTACAAATCAAGCAAACTTCAAATGGAACTATGATCTACCAAAAATATGTTAAGAAATTACTTAAAAGATTTGACATGGATAATGCTAAGGAAATTGATACACCAATTGCCACTGCTACTGATAAGACCCAAATTGGAGCCAAAACACCAACCATCAAGAGCCAAGCTTGAGAGCACAAAGAGTACCGCCAAGGCCCCCGAAAGCGACTTAAAGATCATGCAAAGGAGCGCCAAGGGAGGAGGACCACCTAGGCCCCAAAGGAGAGGCTCGGGAGACACATTTTGAGGCGTTTCAAGAGCTCAGGGAAGCAGGCGGACCGCCCACTAGACTAGGCGGACCGCCCACTTTGTGGCAAGCCTCAGGATGTTGGGCCGCCTATTGCAGAGGCGGGGCGCCTACTTGGGCGCCTACTGGAGGCCAGGTGGGGCACCTACTACACTAGGCGGGGCGCCTAGTTGCTAAAGGCCCATCCGGGTTTCCTACTTATTTTGAGTGTAATTCCAACTATAGCCCTAAGTGACATGTATTATTTTGACTAGACTTAGGGGCTATTTAGACATTTTATTTAGAAGTGTGGTGAACCTATAAATACCACACTTAGTCATTTATTTCAGGAGCTAGTTTTGAAGATAGAATTGAGAAGATAGAATAGGCTTGGCCTTTCTTGTTGAAGCGTTGACTTCATGTATCTCTTACGTTGAATCCATGGTGGATCACCGCTAGTGTGAGTTCCGTTTAATGGTTCAAGTCTCTTCTCCCTTTTGAATCAACCTATGTGTTTAGTTTGATTCATTCTTTCTTCTATTTCTATTCTCCCCAATCCTTTATTTCTTGTTATCTTATGATTATTGCTTCCGCATCATTTTACTTGCTTCCGCCTATTTGGGTCTTATCAGTTTGGTATCAGAGCAAGGCTCGGGTTTTGTTTCTACAAACCCCCGACCCTTGGTTCTTCGTGCCTTAGGTTGATTCTATCTTTAGTTTCCTTGTTCTTGTTATAGAAAGAAGAAAAACACAAAAAAATTGAAAAATTGAAAAATCCAAAAATTTGGTGTATCTTGTTGGTTTGGATGATTTATGTTATGGGTGTTATAGATTCTTGATCGTGATTGAATTCCCGTTGCTTGGGTACCAAAATTACTTGGATTGGTGAAGTTTGAAAAATTGAAACCCCAATTTTCCTTAAACCCTTGATGAACTTGTTCTTGATGATTTTTGGCTTGATTCTTGGGTTGGATTGATGTTGGATTGAAACTTGATATTGGGGAATGTTCTTCTTTGAAAAACAAATGATTTGGTACCAATTTTGTGGGATTTGAACATATATAACGCCAACTTTGATGAATCACAATCCATTTTGAAACCCTTTTGATAAACCCTAGTTTTGAAGAAGATGAACATGGTGAATTCGTTGTTTTTGATTGGGGTTTGTTAAAAATCATTGAGGCTTGATCTTTGTGATTGAAACAACATTTGGGTACCTTTGGATTGGAAAAACACCTTGAAAACATTGGAGATTTGGGTGCAAAAGAACCAAAAACGCGGATTTTGGAGCTGCTGGATGTTGCAGTAGGCGGACCGCCCCTGTGACTAGGCGGACCGCCCACCTGGTTGCTGCTCTCTGTATCTTGGGCAGGCGGACCGCCCACCCTGAGGAGGCGGACCGCCCACCCCTGAAGGGTGGCCGGGTTATTTCGTTTCGTGTCTTTTTGTGTTCCGTTTGTTTCCATACCTCTTGGTTAGTGTTTCTAAGGTATTAGTCCTACTTTATTAACACTAATCTTTGATTTCCTAGGGTGTTTGAGTGTCTTGAAGTCTATACTTAAAGTCGTAGAATTTGCTTGCTTCAAGTGCGCATTAAATTAGCTTCCGTACATCGAGTCCCTTAAAACTCCATTCCGAACCATTACTTGGGCGCATTAGTTGATTGATCTTGCCATTGTGATTACTAAGAGACAAGAAGGTCTTGAGTGGAAAAAGGCTTGAGTGGTGAGAACAATAGAGTGTGGTCACAAAAGCCAACGACCTTGAGTGTATACACGAGTGGAAAGAGAATTGAGTGACATCTTTTGAGTGATACACGTGAGGGAGTGAATTTGTGAGGTCCTTAACTCTTTGGTTACGACTATGGCTTCGGATGATGATTGTGGAAGGTATGACTCATGCGGAGACGATGGAGACTATGGTTCCTATGATGGTGATGATGGGCATTGCTATGACGATTCGGGGAACCAAGGCTCATATGATGATGAAGCGGGTCACTATGTTGATTATGAAGATGAAGAAGACTATGGGGCTTGCGAAGACGAGTGTAAAGAATCTTATGCTCCAAGTCAAGAATTTGAAGATGGTGATGCTTCAAGGTATGATGATCCTACTTACTCTTCTTGTGACGAATTTGAACATGATGATAGTGACGTAGAGAGAATTGATGATGAGGTTGATTATACGGATTGTGCATATGCATCTTCTCTTGATGTTGCTTGTGGTGAGCAAGGGAGTAGTAGAGATCCTTCCATTAGTATGGGAGGAGGTGGTGGTTGTTCCATGGGAGATGGGAGGTTTGCATCTTCTAGCTTCCATGTGAAGGGTGGAATGAGAAATATTGCTCTTACCGTGGTTGGAGTGCATTGCTCTAGTAGTGGTGGTAGGAGTGGTGTTAGAGGCTATGGAACCAAGGCGAGAGGCAATTATGGGTTCCATAGTGGTACTCCTTCCTCGACTTTCAACTACACTTCTAGTGTTGGAAGAGTGACGGGAAGTGGAAGTTATCCTAGTGGTGTTGCTAGGAGAGGAGGATTGAGGAAGATCCAAGTCGATAGTGATGGATATCATGAAGTTCCAAGATCTTACTTGGATGATCCTATACTACACTTGGGTCTAAGGAGGTTTCTTGTTGACGTGGAAGGTATTGGAGGGTACTTGCTCAAGATTGGTAGCACCGATACCAATTGCATTAGTACCTCGGTGGTTGATGAGCTAAGGCTCCCTTGCTATGCCTTGGAGTATCCTTATGACTACTACGGAGTGTGGGTCTCCAAGCAAGCTCGGGTGTGTATATCTCATAGGGGATATTGAGGTTATATGTGGTGTCATGTGTACCCAATGCAACATTGTCATGTGTGGTTAGGCGAGTCATGGTTGCAAAGCAAGAAGGTGCGATATAGTAATTTGAATGATAAGTATTACCTCGGCCAAGGCCCAATGATTTATGACTTTGAGCCTATTGGGGTAAAGATCAAGTCACCTCCTAGTGTACCTTCTAGGCCTATGCAAAAGGAAAAGGAACAAGAACCTCATCCTATGGTTAAAAGAGTGCAAACAAGAAGTCCTACAATCACAAGCAATGGTGGGACTAGTGCAAGAAAAGAGTTGACAATTGTCAACAAGGTGAACCCCAAATCACAAGCTCCAAAGCCAAGTGGTTCACCTACAAAGAAGAAAGAGACATCAAGTGATGAGTCTCTTAGTCCTAGATTCTGGGTTGATGTTAGAAGTCCACCTACTCCGGCTATGGGAATTCTTGGGCCTCGTCCCAACTCACCCGAATTTGAGAGACAAAAGATTGAGAGGAGTAAGGGAGCGACCGGTGACATTCCTCGAGTGGAAAAAGGAGAGGATGTGTTGAGTGATGTGAGTGGGATGTCACCACCCGAATCTACACCTAACCTTGAAAAGAAAATGAGAGAAAATAAAGAGGGAAAAAAGAGTGAGGACACCCCTTATTCTAACCTTAACCCTTTATCTTTTTCTCCTACTTTTGTGAATGCTTGTGTAGGTACTCTTGGAGGCCAATCAATGGAGCCTCAATCATGTCCCAAGAAGGATAGACAAGGTGAAGAAACTCTTCAATGTGAGCTTCAAGGTGAAGAGACAATTCATGACACTTCAAATGTATTGAGTGAGCAAGATGGCCACTCAAAGGTAAGTGATAGCTCGTCCCTTGCACATGTTACTTCCTTGTCTCATGGTAGTGTTTGTGCTAACTCAACACTAGTTGATGATTTGTATGATTACAATGTGTTTGCAACTAGTGTAGAGTCGAATGGTCAACTTGTGTGTGATTGTGAACCACTAGTTGAGAGGGAGGATAAGCCACATCATGATGTGAGCTCGATTTTCATTGAACCTCTCATTAGTGAGGAATGTGTAGTTGACCTTGCTTGTGAACCTTGTTATGACACCCCACCCATATTTGACACCTTATGTGTTGTAGTGAGGTTGGTAGCGACCTTGAGGAGTCCCTAGTGATTGAGATGGATCGGATTGTTTTCAATGACTCCTCGGGTAATAGTGAAGAACCTAGTCTTGATACTATGCTTTTGTGTGACCATGAATTTGAGGTGCATGCTTTTACATTTCCATTGTGTGAAGATAATCTAATTTGTGGTAGCGAATTGTATCGGACTAGGATTGGTAATAGAATAGAACCTCCATGGTTTGAAAAGTTAGACTCTATAGACGATCCATTGTTTGGAGCTCCAAGTGGGATGAGTGGTCTTGATTTTGGTTGTGTTGAGCTATCTTCTAGTAGTCCTAACCTTCATTGTGTGGACTATAATGATGAAGGGCCGATTTTGGAGACCTTCCTTTGGAGTTTGTCTAGTGAGGAAGATTGTCTTGGAGTTGGAATTGGAGGAGAGGAAGTCACTTTTGGTGTGTGTAAGAGTGCTTCCAAGAAGGGGAGTGGAGTATTTGATGTTAGTTGTCACTTGAATTATGTTGCTTACTCTATCCCACATGTTGATCACACCTTGAGTGTTGCACGTGCCAAAGTCAATGTGTCATATTGTGATAATATTGATTTGAAGGCTTGGTGTGTTGGGCATAAGCTTAGGGGTCATAGGGAAGTTGATTGCTATATATTGCATGTTCCATGTCCTATTGATCTCTTTGCTTGTTCTTGTGTTGGATGCACTTTCTTTATGAGTCAAGTACTTGTTGTTTCCTTGGGAGACATGAGCTTTTTTATTGGTATTGATGCTTGGCTCTATCACAAGAGTGTGTTTTCCCACACTTTTGCCACTAACCTACTCTTGTAGTGGGAAGCTTTGTTTGTGCTTGTTTTGAATGTAGGCTTGATGGTTTGATTTCGAGGACGAAATCCTTTCAAGAAGGGGAGGATGATAAGACCCAAATTGGAGCCAAAACGCCAACCATCAAGAGCTAAGCTTGAGAGCACAAAGAGTACCGCCAAGGCCCCCGAAAGCGACTTAAAGATCATGCAAAGGAGCGCCAAGGGAGGAGGACCACCTAGGCCCCAAAGGAGAGGCTCGGGAGACACATTTTGAGGCGTTTCAAGAGCTCAGGGAAGCAGGCGGACCGCCCACTAGACTAGGCGGACCACCCACTTTGTGGCAAGCCTCAGGATGTTGGGCCGCCTATTGCAGAGGCGGGGCGCCTACTTGGGCGCCTACTGGAGGCCAGGTGGGGCACCTACTACACTAGGCGGGGCGCCTAGTTGCTAAAGGCCCATCCGGGTTTCCTACTTATTTTGAGTGTAATTCCAACTATAGCCCTAAGTGACATGTATTGTTTTGACTAGACTTAGGGGCTATTTAGACATTTTATTTAGAAGTGTGGTGAACCTATAAATACCACACTTAGTCATTTATTTCAGGAGCTAGTTTTGAAGATAGAATTGAGAAGATAGAATAGGCTTGGCCTTTCTTGTTGAAGCGTTGACTTCATGTATCTCTTACGTTGAATCCATGGTGGATCACCGCTAGTGTGAGTCCCGTTTAATGGTTCAAGTCTCTTCTCCCTTTTGAATCAATCTATGTGTTTAGTTTGATTCATTCTTTCTTCTATTTCTATTCTCCCCAATCCCTTATTTCTTGTTATCTTATGATTATTGCTTCCGCATCATTTTACTTGCTTCCGCCTATTTGGGTCTTATCAGTTAACTTTAAGAGTGCACTGCAACCATTTCTACCAAAAGTCATAGCTGTTGGTAGAGGCGCAACGCAACTCTCATACCGCCGGATCAACCCCAAATCGAGGTCCGTCCCTGACACCACCATGACCACCCCGAGCAACGCAACTCCTCCAGGGGGTGGACCCCACTACGGGCGGTTCCTTATGATGTGGCCCAATCCTTGATAGCCCAGGCCCAATCATTGATAGCCCCTGCATCATCCCCCCTTTCTTTTAAAGCAAGTTCGTCCCCGAACTTCGCATGGTGTAGCCAGGAATCGAACCCGGGTTGGCTCTGATACCAAACTTTAAGAGTGCACTGCAACCATTTCTACAAAAAGCCATAGCTGTTGGTAGAGGCGCAACGCAACTCTTATATCGCCGGATCAACCCCAAATCGAGGTCCGTCCCTGACACCACCATGACCACCCCGAGCAACGCAACTCCTCCAGGGGGTGGACCCCACAACGGGCGGCTCCTTATGAGTTTGGACCCAATCCTTGATAGCCCCTTATCATCCCCCCTTTCCTTAAAGCAAGTTCATCCCCGAGCATCGCATGGTGTAGCCAGGAATCGAACCCGGGTTGGCTCTGATACCAAACTTTAAGAGTGCACTGCAACCATTTCTACCAAAAGCCATAGCTGTTGGTAGAGGCGCAACGCAACTCTTATACCGCTGGATCAACCCCAAATCGAGGTCCTTCCCTGACACCACCATGACCACCCCGAGCAACGCAACTTCTCCAGGGGGTGGACCCCACTACGGGCGGTTCCTTATGATGTGGCCCAATCCTTGATAGCCCAGGCCCAATCCTTGATAGCCCCTGCATCAGCTACCAAATTAGAACTTGATGAACATGGTAATTCAGTTGATCAAAAATTGTATAGAGGCATGATTGCTTCTTTGCTTTATCTATTTGCAAGTAGACCTGATATTGTGTTTAGTGTTGACTTGTGTGCTAGATTTCAATCAGATCCTAAAGAATCTCACTTGAAAGCTGTTAAAAGAATTTTGAGGTATCTGAAAGGAACAGGTTCCTTAGGACTTTGGTATCCAAAAGGTGAAAATTTTAATCTTGTTGGATATACTGATGCTGACTATGCAGGATTCCTTGTTGATAGGAAAAGTACCTCAGGTATGACACATTTTCTTGGTGAATGTTTGGTTTTATGGGGAATCAAGAAACAAAATTCAGTGGCACTCTCCACTGCAGAAGCTGAGTATGTGGCAGCTGCCTCATGTTGTTCACAATTGTTGTGGATAAAGCAACAATTACAAGATTTTGGTATTGGTGTAGGACCTGTTCCTATATACTGTGATAATACTAGTGCAATAAATATGACTAAGAATCTAATGCACCACAAAAGGACTAAACACATTGAAATAAGGCATCATTTCTTGAGGGACAATTATGAGAAGGGGTTGATCACTATTGCTTTTTGTCCTGCTGATAAACAAATTGCTGATATTTTCACAAAGACATTAAGTAGAGATCATTTTGAAAGGAACATGTTAAATTAGGAATGATTAAATTCACCTAAATCTACATAGCTTTACTTCAAAAGTTGGCTGGAAAATTTGGTCCAAAAATTTGAATATATCTAAGTCAATTTGAAGTTTCAGCTCAGTTTCATACTTAACTATATACTCTATGCCATGATTTCTACTTAAAGTTTGCTAAATTTTAATGATGTTATTTAAAAATTATTTTTTATACACATAAGGGGCCGATTTGAAAATATTTTTGGTCCTGCCTTATTTACGCAAAGAAAAAGGGTGTTCCAGTTTTACACAAACAGTCCAATTTCAAGCAGTGAACACACATACAGCCTTTGTTCTAAAGAATATCATGTTTCTAAAATGGTTTAAGCACGAAAACTGTTCTGCATTTGTTTTTAGTCGACTAGGAGTTAAGCTCATCATCAAAATCACCAAATTATGTGTAGATACTACTATCAGGTAACGTTTAAAATTATTAGACACTGCAAGCTAAGTTATGGTTTAACAGTTAAATACAATGACCTTTATTTTAGTATATGATGCAGCCACATAAAGAGGAAGGGATGAGGAAAAAGCCTCTGGGTGGCCATTTACACCGCCTTATAGTTGTGTACCCTGTCTTAAAATGAATACACGCAGGGAGTCCTAATAAATGTACATAAACAGGGGTACTAGAGAGGGAAGAAACATGTATTAAAGCTTTTAATAACTTAGTCCAGTCCCAGTAGTGATTAGGCCTTCAAAAAGTCCTTAACAGTAAGGTGAATATAGTTACAATGCCCCTGCACTTAATGATTACTGGTATGATCTTTCAGATCATCCTAATAACTGCACAAGGTTAAAAGAAACTAACAAGAAACCCAGAACCAAAAAGTGGAATGCCAGATAAACATATATAGTTTAGGTGAGGCACAAACAATGCAACCAGGCATAAGTGGGTTCAAAAATAGATGCAAATAAAAGTAAGGAGTAGAGGGATACCTTTAGCAGTATGAAACAAGCAAACAAAATGCAGAGAGTGATTGATGCTTGGAAGAGCAAGACTAGCAAACAAACAGAGCAGGAGTTCTTCAAAAGAAGAACAAGTAGAAAGAGAAGTATAGGCCTGTGAAGTGCTATGTGTATTTCACTGTATGTAAAGCTTTTTTCAGTGTATCTGTGAGTGAATATTTTATGACCAAGAGCTAGTTTATATAGGTGAGGGGTTGGACTATTTGTTCAAACGGATAGAATCTAAATAAGGTAATGGAATATTTTCTCCTAAAACTAAAAGGATTCACTTAGGTACTTTTCCAAATATAGATCAGTCAGAATCCCAACCCCCTCCCCCCCCCCTAAATTAAGCTGAATCACATCCCTAATTGCTATGGTCTCCCTTCCTTAAACATAATGAAGTCCAGGTTCAAAATTAAACAAATAATTCCCTTTTAAAATCAAATAACCAACTCTCATTCAAATAATCACAATTAAGCTCGAAAATGATCTGAACATATTAAAAGATATCTAATTGATGTTAGGGCAATCCAATAACAAATTTCCAATTTTGTTCTCAATCAATCATTTTAAAATTTAAACTAATCAAAACCTTTTAATCACCATAGATCAGTTCTCAAGCGCATTATATATGAAGATGATGCAATGAAACAGGATGATCGACTGGACAAAAAATACACAAAATTGATTTCTAAATCATCATGGATTACAGGCCTAGAATTAGTGAAGATGATATAGGTTTGAAACTATGACTACACACAATTCACAAAATATAAGATTCAGTCAATGACTTAAACCAAAGTTAGGGGACCATGCAAAAATAATCAGTTACCAAGGGGTCAACGATCACACTAGTTCACTGAATAATTAGGCAAATTTAGGTCTGATAAACACATAATTTCATGAACAGGTTAGGAAGAAAAGAAAAGAAATAACGAGATTGAAGTTATCCGCTTCATCATTGAATCGAGCTAATTTCAACATGTTCTAGCAAAGGATTTTCCCATTTCAGACTTAATCTTCCATCTAAAACGCGCTAAGGTTACGTATTTTGGCCGTCGTCTCAGTTTTCCGGTGGCAATGACGAAAGTCGATGAGGGGTCGAGTTTTGACCCTCATCAAAATGGCAACAAACCATAGGGGTTTTGTAGCGGATGAAGAGAGAAGCAAGACTACGTAATTTGTTCGGCATTTGGTGGCCGGAGATAGTCGGAAATGGCCTCGACAGTGGCGATGTTAGGGTTTCTCATGAGAGAGAATTGAGGGGAGGGCGGCTGAGACTTTTGTGAGAAATGTGAGGGGGTATTAGGGATTGGGGGAGTTGTGTGTATTATTAAAAATAGAAAGTTTATCCTTAGCCATTGGATCAGTCACTTGGACGATCAGGATTAAGCCACGTAGGCGATGATGTGTATAAATAGGGTGTGAAGCATGCAAAAATGCTGAGGTGTATGTGTGTATGTGTATATATGAATATATTGTGTATATAAGTGTATTTATGAAACGACCTTAAGTATTCATTTGGGAAGTTAGGACTCCGATTGGTGTGCCAGTAATTTTAAAATCTTCATAAGGTCCATTAGGACTTGTCTGTAAAAATTTTTACTAAATCAGACTTCGTTTGGTAGGTATCGGAAGAAGGTTTCAGTTTCCGTTGTCGGTAAATATTAAAAAGAGATTTCCGTTGTCCGTTGTCGAAAGCGCCATTAGGTTCGTATGATTATTTGTGACTTGTGTGAACTTTCGAAAGTGAATTTCGAGGTTATTCGGATAGTTTCCGCTAAAATGCCGAAAGTTAAATAATTTAATCTTTTTCCATTTAATTTACATCTTGAGTTTCAGGAATCTGATTTGAGATCAGCTTTAGCGAGTACGTCACAAGAATTTTGTATAACAACGCTTAAAAAAATTGAGATTATTCTGATTTTCGTAGGGTTGCATTTTAATATTCGTTACGATAGTAAATTAAAAGAAAAGAAAAAAAATAGGAAAAGAAAGAAAAGACAACTAAGAAGCGGTGCTAAGGGATAAGGGAATCCTTTAGCTTAAAGTGTCTAGCGCATGACGAAACATAGAAAGAAACAAGAAATGGAGAGAACAGAAAATAAAATACCAAAAAATAGAAAAACGAAAGGAAAAGGAGAAGGAAAATATAAATATATGGATCAGGTTGCACGCCGCGACAGTATGAATATATGGATCGGGTTGCACGCCGCGATAGTATGTATTTCTGATTGTTGATATGTTCGAGATACTTAAAAACCTATATGTTCTGTCTATCTCATGTCCCTGGTTGTTTGTGAGTTATGATTCCATACGTGTTTCCAGTTATTATCTGGTTCTACCTTTTTATAGTTTAAATAAGATGGATTTGGTTTACCTGCTTTTCTTCTCCCTAGCTAGCTATCCTATTCTTTGAGGTGGCTAGTCTGCCCCAATTATTGAGTCCTTTTGACTCACCCTTGTTTGTTTTTTGTTTCTTGTTTATTTATCTCGTTTCGGCAGGTTTGCTCCAGGATTGAGTTCGCCACGTTGTTAAGGAGCGAAGACGACTTCAGCTGTCAGGGTGAGCCAGCTTCTCTTCATGAAGGCCACCAGTTGTATGTTTATCATTTCAGTTGTATTTCTTAAGGAGGCATATGTATTCTTTGATACTCTTAGATGTCTAATCTGGATAGCTCTAAACTTAGTATATTGGGTAGTTGGCTATAATTTCTTTTGTACAACTTAGAGGTATCAGTATGTCTGTGTCTTTTTCTAAGTCTTCTTCTTATTTATGAGTGAATTTATATTCATTTACTGAATTAAGTTGATAAGGGTTCGCCCGATGGGTTTAGGGAAGGTGGTCGGGTGCCCGCACGGCCTAATCAAAATCCGGGTCGTGTCAATTGGTATGAGAGCCCGGTTTAGAGTCTATCCAGACTAAGACAGTGTCTAATAAAGTCTCGTTGATCGGGCAGAGACGTCCGTACCTATCTACGAGAGGCTATGGTGGCATTTAGGCAGTTTCCTTTCTTTCTTTCCCGTCGTGCGTGAGTCTTCTTATCTAAGAATGAAGGTCGCGCAAGTTCTCTTGTTATCTGTGTGAATTTTTCTTTAGACTTAGGCTCGTTCGAGGACTAATGAGAGTTTAAGTGGAGGAGAATGAAACGACCTTAAGTAGTCGTTTCGGAAGTTAGGACTCCTATTGGCGTGCCGGTAATTTTAAAATCTTCATAAGGTCCATTAGGACTTGTCTGTAAAATTTGAACTAAATCGGACTTCGTTTGATAGGTATCGGAAGAAGGTTTCAGTTTCCGTTGTTGGTAAATATTAAAAAGAGATTTTTGAGCTCAATTTTAGCGAATGAGCTCCGATTCGAAATTCGAAAGCGCCATTAGGTTCGTATGATTATTTGTGACTTGTATGAACTTTCGAAAGTGAATTTCGAGGTCATTCGGATAGTTTCCGCTAAAATGCCGAAAGTTAAATAATTTAATTTTTTTTCGTTTAATTCACATCTTGAGTTTCGAGAATTCGATTTGAGATCTGCCATAGCGAATACGTCACATGAATTTTGTATAACTCACTTAAAAAATTTGAGATTATTCTGATTTTCATAGGGTTGCATTTTAATTTTCGTTACGGTAGTAAATTAAAAGAAAAGAAAAAAAAATAGGAAAAGAAAGAAAGACAATTAAGAGGCGGTGCTAAGGGATAAGGGAATCCCTTGGCTTAAAGTGTCTAGCGCATGACGAAGCAGAGAAAGAAATAAGAAACGAAGAGAACAGAAAAGAAAATGCCAGAAAATAGAAAAAGGAAAGGAAAAGGAGAATGAAACAATAGAATTTTCACCTCAAAATTTCCAGGTAATGATGTTAACTCATTATCTTAGTTTATTATGTGTGTTTGAATATATTTTAACGGTAGAAATGGGGATATTAGACATCGTTCTAATGAGTTAAATTGATAGTTTAAAGGGTTTATTGGATCCCAATAATGGAATTAATTATATATTCGTACTCAGGAAGTTATGGACAACCCGTAAATATAATTTATTTAGGGTTTGGTTATGTGACTTTGAACCATGTATATAGGCCTGGCCTGCATATCGCGTATGCGAATAGAGTGTTAGGTTCCTAACTGGATTGCCCTATGACATAAGGAATGAAGCCTTTAGCCTTATGTGATATATTTTTCTGCTTATTGAACACAGTGGGATCGTTTAGCAATGAATCTAAAAGACAAAGCAGTTGTTGAGTAGCATTTGAACGAGGTAAGTAATTATATCCATTTCTTTGGAGGCATTTGGCCTCGTGGATTTTCTACCACGTGTTCCTTACATGTGTAGCTGCTGATAGGCGTACTCATTACGCCTTATCTATAGATTTGTATTGTATATTATAGCTTATGCCTTGTTGTTGGTATTGCATTGAGCATAGAAGCATTGCACTCTGGTTGTGAGCTTTCATATACTTCCTGGTTGGCGTGAGAGTCCCCCGCCGGTGAAGGGTCATCATTGCATATACTTCCCGGTAATCGTTGAGAGTCTCGAGCCGGTGAAGGGTCATTATTGTATATATTTCCCGGTTGGCGATGAGAGTCCCGCGCCGGTGAAGGGTCATCATTGCATATACGTTCCGGTAATCGATGAGAGTCCCCTGCTGGTGAAGGGTCATTATTGCATATATTTCTCGGTTGGCGATGAGAGTCCCGCGCCGGTGATGGGTCATCATTGCATATACTTCCTGGTAATCGATGAGAGTCCCGAGCCAGTGAAGGGTCATTATTGCATATATCTCTTGGTAGACGATGAGAGTCCCGCACCGGAGATAGGTATCAGGCATATGTGACTGCATTGCATCGTACCGCATTCATCCCATCTCATTGCACCGCATACTAACTATTATGTGTATTGTGTTGTGTTTTATGTATGCGGTATGTATACCATGTTGTGGACATATCTCAGTTTGCCTATATATTTCGGGCTCATATCCTTGGTTGCATGCCGCAACAGTATAAATATACGGATCGGGTTGCACGCCGCAACAGTATAAATATATGGATCGAGTTGCACGCCGCAATAGTATAAATATAAGAATCGGGTTGCACGCCACGACAGTATAAATATATGGATCGGGTTGCACGCCGCAACAGTTTCAATATATGGATCGGGTTGCACGCCGCGACAGTATGAATATATGGATCGGGTTGCATGCCGTGACAGTATGAATATATGGATCAGGTTGCACACCGCGACAGTATGAATATATGGATCGGGTTGCACGCCGCAACAGTATGTATTTCTGATTGTTGATATGTTCGGGATACTTAAAAACCTATATGTTCTGTCTATCTCATGTCCCTGTTGTTTATGAGTTTATGATTCCATACGTGTTTCTAGTTATTATCTGGTTCTGCCTTTTTATATTTTAAATAAGATGGATTTGATTTACCTGTTTTTCTTCTCCCTAACTAGCTATCCTATTCTTTGAGGTGGCTAGTCTGCCCCACTTATTGAGTCCTTTTGACTCAACCTTGTTTGTTTTTTGTTTCTTGTCTATTTATCTCATTTTGGCAGGTTCGCTCCAGGATTGAGTTCGCTACGTTGTTAAGGAGCGAAGACGACTTCAGCTGTCAGTGTGACCAGCTTCTCTTCAGGATGGCCAACAGTTGTATGTTTATCATTTCGGTTGTATTCCTTAAGGAGGCATATGTATTCTTTGATACTCTTAGATATCCAATATGGATAGCTCTAAACTTAGTATATTGGGTAGTTCGCTGTAATTTCTTTTGTACAGCTTAGAGGTATCAGTATGTCTGTGCCTTTTTCTAAGTCTTCTTCTTATTTATGAGTGAATTTATATTCATTTACCGAATTCAGTTGATAAGGGTTCGCCCGACGAGTTTAGAGAATGTCGGGTGCCCGCATGGCCTAATCGAAATTCGGGTCGTGTCAATATATTATACATGAATGAGTATAAAATACAAATAAATGCGTGGAAAATTTTGTATAAAATAAGGAAATTAATTTTGAGGGTTGAATAATTATGAAAACCTATTATTTTAGGTTTAAAAACAATTTAGGCAATTTTTTTTAAAAATAGGAATAACTACAAGAAATTGTAACGGAACGTGCAGATTTTGTAAAATTACAGTCGCTTGTGCAAATGCCTTTGGAAATAGCCTAATTGGTGTGCGTGCATGAAATAATGACTTGAAATAGGGTGAATGTATGATAGTGGGGCAGTTATAAATGCAATTTTGACTGAATAATGGCGGTTGGAATAGGAGGGACAAAATTAGGTGTCAACAACCATTAGCAAAAAACAGGTCGGCTCCAAGTGCTCAGGCCACTTTTGCTCCTCTGGCAGCCATGGGTAAGAGGAAAGGCGCAAGTTTGATAGAAGAACCAACGGTAATCCGTGAGGGTGGTACTTCTAAACCACCGGCTAAGAAGAAAAGAGTAGTTCAAGGAAAAGGGAAGGCATTAATAGTGCAGCACAATGATGCAGACATCCAGGTTGATTGTGATGCTGAAAAAGAGTACATTACTATTCCATTGCCTGTAGACATGCCTTCCACGAGTATTCCTATTGAGCAGTCTCTTTTGGAGGGCACCTTTGTGAGCGAGGACGCCTACAAGGCATACAACTGGCTATGCACGAAACAACACAAGCCAGAGAGAGCTTTGAATGTTCAGGCATGTTAAAGAGATTGTTCTGCTATTGTTTGCAAGTTGAAGGAAAGAAATTGGGAAACATTCATGAAAGGGCCAAAAGGTCCTGCTAATATAACAGCAGTTCGTGAACTTTAAACTGGGACCATAAAAAGAGTGATGTAGTCTGGATCAGAGGGAGAGATGTGGACATATCACCCCGTGCTATAAATAGGTTCTATGGTGCTCCAGATGCTGATATGATAGATTTTTAGAAATTTTTAGCTGAGCCTGACTTTGATGACATTGTTACGGTGCTATGTGAAGAATCAGAGATGGCAGAATGGGTTCCTAACAACCGCACACCCTATAGTGCACTACCATTTAGGTTGATGGTCAAGGAAGCAAAGGCTTGGTTGAATTAGATTTATAATAGGATTATGCAGGCTGACCATAAGATCAATGTGATTCAAGCTAGGGTGCTGCTCGTTTATGCTTTGATGACTGGCATATTTCTTAATTTGGGAGAGCTCATGCGGGAGCAGATGGTTCGGACACGACATGCAATGGGGGCTCTATTATGCACACACTTTGTCAGCCATCATCCGTAAGCACAAGGTCTCGAGGTACACGGATGATGTGATGGATACAGATACTCCATCCGAGCATGATATCACCGTGGTCCATGATCCTAAGGCGGTGAAGGTTGATAAAAGAACATTGCCTGAGTGAATTGAGGCCGAGTTGGCCAAGTTGAGGCAGGGACAAGAGGCCGCGTTGGCCATGTTGAGGGAGGAACAGGAAGCTCGAGATAGATTGTTGCTTAGTCAACTAGAGGCCCGCGATGCAACACTGATGAGTAGACTTTCAGAGTTTTTTTCCTCCATACAGAGTGCTCGGGTGACGGGTTCCATTTGCATCCAGACTGAGGAAGAGTCCAGCCATGAAATTGTTGATTTGGGTGCTACTGATGGCACTTCTGTAGCGCTGTCTCTTGGTATTACTGATGAGGGCTCACTGATTGATATTGTGGACGCATCTGACGTCACTTTGGTGGATCCTGTTGCTACTCAGACCGCGGATTCAGACCGGTCTAAGGCACCTTCAGACATGGTACATTGAGGGAGTTCTCTTGATACCCACTCTTATATCTTATTTTTATTTTTGTGCAATGGGGACCATGCACTATTTTAAGTGTGGGGTGGGGTATCATGACTTGTATTGTAATTTTTTTTTTAGGTATTACTGCTTTTATCGTTTATTTTTTAGATTAGTGGCATAATCCTCGGGTTTTCTTCCAGCCACGGTTCTTTCCCGAGGATGCCTTTTGTTTTGAACCTGGTGTTTTTAGATAAAAATAAAAAAAAGTATTAAATTTATCGAAAGAAAAAAATTTAGAAAATAGGAGTAAATAAGTGGTGAAGGACATGTGCTTCCTTTATGACTTGTTTGATACTATCATATTTAATCCTTTTGCATGCAAGTCGAACTTCCCTAAAGATATTTTTTGTGTGAGTTTTGTATTGGATTGATAGACACTCTTGTTAGTGACTCTTCGGCTCAGGTTTCTGACTCTGTTGGCTGACTGAATAACATGACTTTGTCTCGCTCGTTCTTGTTAGGAGTTGGAATTTTTCCTTCTTGAGTAGTTCAGGTACCATGAATGGTGAGGTATCAGTATTTATTCTCGTGCTTGCATTATTGGTCTAGAACTTGCCCTGAATTTCTTATCTTTTGAACACCCTACCTCATAGAGCACTTGCAAAAAAATTGCATAATGAGCTGAAAAGATTAAGTTGAGTAAAGGGTAGTGCAGTTTAAGTTGGTGACTCTGAGAAGAAAAATTATTGTTGAAAAAAAAAGAGATGAGGAAAACAAGAGAAAAAAATTATGAAAAAAGAAGAAGAAGAAGAAAAACTAAAAAAAATGATGAAAGCAAAGAAAAGAAGGAAGTGAATAAAATGAGGAGCAATTGGGAGTTGAATTGAAAGGAAAATCATGGTTGGAAAGAAAGTGGTAATTGAGGTTTAAATAAGTTTTGTAAGTGTTTAGGGAGGTGTAGTCACTATTATTCATATATTTATCCTACCCGTCCCCTAGCCAATATTACAACCTTGATAAAGTCCTATTTGAATCTAGGCTGAGTGTACCTACATGAGTGGAGAATTACAAGACAGGCAACCCTATGGTACCATTGTGTGGCACTTGAATTTTTTTTTCAGTGTGAGCGAATTCTTTCTATCTTAGACGTCCCTTATAATCAATTTGATCTATCTTTGTGTGATTGGGACTAGGTCTTGATTGGTAAAGGCACTTGGATTATGAGAGATAGGAGCCTTTATTAGGCTACCTAATTTTGAACAAGTGGGCATATCTTGAGTAAGTTGGTGAGTGTAGTCTATTCTTGAGGCTTGGATGTTACTACTTGATTGTCTGATAATTCTTGTTTTTTATATGTGTGAAACTTAAACATGGGGAAGTTGTGTGCTTGTATGTTTAGTTATTAATTGTTGGTATCAACCAAAGTCATAGATGTGCTTCCTTGGAATTCTAGACTTGGTAGGATGAGTTTAATTGAAAAAAAAAATGTGGATTAGTTTGTTCGAGGACGAACAAAAGCTAAGTGTGGGGTGTTGATGTTGGGCATATTTCCTATATTTTTAGCAATAGTATTTAACACTTTTAAATGGTTTTCATAGCAATACATGTCCAACAATGCTTAATATGTGTTATGATTCTAACTTGGTATGTTTGAATGGCTTAGGTATGAATTGGTGGAATTTGGAGCAAGATGGCTACATTTTTTTGGAGAAATTTGAAGTCAAAAATTAAAGTAGAAAAATGAAGAATAGTGGGGTGAAAATCAGTGGACTAAGGGGCTTTGTAAGCTCATTGTATGAACCTTACAACAGCTGTACATTGTATGAGAAGTGAGATCTAGGAGTTGAGCATACAAGGATTCTTACATTGTATGGGCTATTGTACGACTGGGAACTTTCCTATCCGAGTTTGGACTAGCCTAGGGCGTTACTTACTCTTATTATTCCATATTTAAACCCTTGAAAACATATCATTAGACTCTCTTTACGTACTTTTGGAGGCAAGAACCATAGTAGAGGCTAGAGCAATCAAGATTCATCAATTGAGTTGTAATTCTTCTTCCCTCTTCATTGTTTCATGACTTTTAGATTATTTTGTGAGAAAGCTATCATGACTATGAGTAGCTATACACTATTATTCTAGGGTTATGGGTTGACCATGAAAGTTGTACTCTAAAGTTGATTGAAATCCATTAAATTTATCGTATTGGGTTGTTTATTTAATTCTGCTCTGAATTACTTGATTTCCTGGCCAGTTGTTAAGTTCTATCTACGAATTAAAGGTTGAACTCGAAAGTAGGAACCTTAGGTTGCATTAGAATTAAATAGAGCGTGTTCCTGAACCTGAGCATCGGGGAATAGTTTCGCGGTTAGGATAGAAATATACCTAACAGTCACGCTTAGTCACTATACAGGAGAAGCACCTGCATTCTTGTTAACTATAATTTCATAGACGTATAGGCGTAGTATAATCAATCATGTGATTAGTGACCCAGATAAATAAAGTTAGTTTAATCAGCGGAGGAGTGCAACTGGATTGGTGAACATCCCATGATCCTAGAATATTTCCTCTCACTGATATTTATAACTCTTGAAATCGTATTGCATTCAATTTTTACTTCCTTTACTTTTTGTTAATTAGTTATAATAAAAACACTTGAAATTTGGGTGAACTCTCTTGAACAGTATTTGAATTAAAATCTGTCTAGTTAATAACTAATCGATAGTCCTAGTGGGAATGATACTTTCTTATCGCTTTATTACTTGATCGACCGCGTATACTTACGTGTGCGTGCGTTTGGAGCGTATACTTACTCACTTTAGCATAATTACCATACAGGCAAGCTAGCTCCATAAGTTTGAGGGCTTCCTTCTTCAAATTGTTAGCAATTAAAATAGTATCCTGAGCCATATTTTGGGAAAGACCAGACACTACTCAAGTAATGCCAATACCAACCCAAGGATGTTTCATGTGCAACTTGTTAAAAATGAACAAAAAATTCCAACTAAAAGAGTTTATGTCATTGTAGCTATATTCATCCAACTACGTTCTTTATCGGTCCGTTCAAAACTGTTCTTCGCCTGCTCAACTAAGCTATCTCTAAAGTCTTTTATACTAACAAGTCTATCAGCAACATGCTTCTTGACAAAAAAAATTCTCATTATGTGGAGCTCCCAAATTATCATATGCCGCTCCAAAAATCCCCCACATCCATCACTGCTGATAAGAAAACAAGAAGAAAGTGGTAGAATATGGTTACTGGTACTACAACAATCTTCAATAACCAGCACAGAAATTTCTCAAACCAATATCAAAATTTACCAACCTAAGCCAACAATTTGCAGAACAATCTTTACAATTTGCAAAACAATCTTTCACTAAATTTTCCATGCTTGAAGGATTAATAGATGGATTATCCTGATTTCCCATGCTTGAAGGATCAATAGATGGATTCTCCCGATTTCCCATACTTGAAGGATCAGTAGATGGATTCTCTCAATTTCCCATGTTTTAGAAATCTTCGTGTCAAATTGTAAGAGCTACGTTGTTTGTTGTTACTTTGAGCTTTTGTATTTGGGTTTTACATTTTTGCTTATTGAGACTTCATATTAGACAATCCCATGAAAATTTTCAAATTTAAAAATTTAGTTCAAAGTCCCAAGAAATTTATTGGATTTTTCCGTGTTTCTTAAATATGACTATTCTTCTAAATAAATTCAAACACTAGTTGTTTCTCATCCAGCACGCTACTGGCTACGAGGCCTAATTTTTACCTTTGTGTGGGTTAGGAAATTCTTATCAATGATATTGGGTTTGGGTCATATGCAAGTTGTGGGCTAGTTGGGCATGAAGATTTTGGGTTGAATTCAAGAAATATGTAAAAAGTATGGTGATCTTGAATGATTGAGCTATTTAAGAGCGGTCTTTAAGAATTGAGCGCTTCCTTTATTACAAAAATGCCATCGCACTTTACTGAAGTAACTATAAAAATTCCACCGCACCTAAATGTAACCGAAATTATAAAAATATCACTATCCCTACAAAGTAGAAATAATGTCAATCTGTCTGTGTCTATTCATAGTTACATCCATTCTGTAAATAAATAAGGCCAAATCGCCATCATTTCGCTCATATACAAATATCAAAACAAAAACATAAGACTAATCTTGCATCATTTCTTCATGCATTGAGTAAATGATCTCGACTCGTACTTACTTTATTCATTCACAAAAATACATATGAAAATATAAAATTAAAACAATCTATTGGCATTTACTTACAAGTGAGCCAAACTACTATCTCTATTTTCCAAGTAAATGACACCAAATTGTCATCACTTTGCCAATATACAAAAAAAGTGAAAACAAAATCAAGACAATCCATCTGCTTTTACTTATTACTATGTTTATTTTACAAGAAAATGACACCAAATCATTATTATTTTGCCTATATACAAAAATCAATACAATTTGTTTGTGTTTTTTTACAAGTAAGCCAAACTAATCTGTCTATTTTACAAATAAATGATACCAAAACGTCATGACTTTGCCCAAATACAAAAATTCAAAGTAAATATAAAATAACGACAATCCGGCATCATTTGTCCATTACTGTGACACCCCAGCAAAGGAGTATCCCACAGCGGCATAACACATGAGAGATGCTGGGAATTTAAGTATGCATGCCTTAGACCCTAGTAACGCATTTTAAACCCGTGCGGACAATATCACTAGCGGGCTGGGCTGTTATAAATGGTATCAGAGCAGCTCCGTGTCAGCCGTGTCTATGTGATAGAGTTTAACTGAGTTTAAGCGAATCCACGGTATGCAGGGCAAACCTCAGTGCTGAGTCTAGGCGAATCCCGAGTACGCGGGGCAAACCTCAATGAGGACGCTGAGTTTATAAGAGGGGGTGTATGTGACACCCTAGCTAAAGAGTATCCCACATCAGCATAACATAAGAGAGCTGCTGTGTATTTCAGTATGCATACCTTAAACCCTAGTGATACATTTTAAACTCGTACAGACCTACGCCTAAAGCAGACAATATCACTAGCAGGCTAGGTTGTTACATTTATAAATGTATGAGCTCAAATTGTCATCACTTCAATTTACAATATACATGAGGCACCATATATGACACCATTATAGTGGAACCAAACTCTGCCTCACAGCTTGTTGTCAATGTCATCACTTCCACCAAAACTGCTTTCTCACTATGAATAGAGATGGTCAAAATTACTAACAGCATATAGGCTCATCCTTAGAAAGGGTAACCAAATCGATGTTGGGTAAATTTTTGCCCACATTTTATATTTAGTTTAGTTGGCAGTATTAGTAATCAAGTAAAACATATAAAATAAAGGAATCAATCTATTCCAGCCTGGACACATACCGCACTAACTGAATAAAGTTTTCCCCTGTTTTAAAAAAAAAAAAAAAAAAAAAAAAAAAAAAAAAAAAAAAAAAAACTCCAACTCCAACTAATACCAAAAATAATTTCCTTTCTTCATCTTCTTTTTTTTTTTTTTGGTTCATTCTTTCATCTGCCTGCCCATTAGAGAGACTCACACATACAATCCAGAAGCATAAATCTAAGCAAAAGTGTGATCGATATTTAAAATTTTGGTGGCGGCGTCGTTGGCCTGATGGTAGTAAATGAAGTCTTAGCCAGTTCCAGCAATGGAAAGATACTCCGATGATAAGGCATAGTGGGATTAAGGTTTGGACTATAAAAAGAAAGTGGATGTGCAGAGTGAGAAAGATAATTATTCCAGAGAGAGATATATTAAGAGGAGAAGTTTTTAGGTAATTATGGAAAAGTTCTCAAAAATTCAAGACCATGAAAAAAGTGCTCAAAATTCAAGACTATGTCTTAAAGTGCTCAACTTTCACAAAAAAATTAAGATATTAGGGTTGAAGATGTTGTCTGGGATCCAGGTTGATATAAAATAGGTTTGATTACATAAATATGAAAACTAATATTTTACTTTACACAAAATAGTAAGATTATACAATTTTCAAAACATAGAAATATTTTTCTCTCGAAATATAAAAAAAAATATACATAAAAGGTGGAAACAAAACCCTGGATCCCCTTTCTTCCTCCACACTATACCCCCCCCCCCTCTTGCATCTAAATTACTGCCCCGATACTTTCTCCGTCAGCCGGCATTCATAGCCAGTCATCGGAAACTTTTTCTTTGTTTTTTTCTTTTTAAAATTGTTTATACTTGTATGCCAAGTATTTCTTCACTTATATACAATGTATACACAAGATGTACATGTGATATACAATGACATACAATTATGTGTTTGATGTATCAACATGTATGTATACTATATGTCCATTGTATGTACACTGTATGTCTAATGTATCACTGTACATACAACGAAGATGGACATTCAATTCTTCTACCTTCAGACCACCACCAAAAGCATCATTACCACCATCATAATCATCATAAAAAAAGGAAAAAAGGAGAAGAAGAAGAACTATATATTCATATATACAAACAAAATACAAGATACAAAGGCTATATAGTTGATGCACCTGACATAGAATTCAACTGCATGCAAAATAAAAATAACAGAGAATTTTCATACACTTGACATATAGTTGGTGTACAATTTGAAAAAATTCATATTTGTAAATTTCAAATCTGATCCAAATCTAAAACTCACAGGAGAGAAAAAAACAGATAAGAAGATAGGAGTAAGTCGGTGTCGTAGAAGACAACAGTGACGAGCATCTTCACTTTCCTCGGCCGATTTTGTTCACACAATTTTCACCTACGACTCCAAAGCCTCACTGGAAATAATGAAGAACCGAGAAGCATCACCATTGAGAAATAAATGGTGGAGAAGAAACAGCCTCACCGGATCTAGCACTCTCGCCGGCGGATGTTGAACGTTAGGTAAGGGGAAAAGGGTGGCCAGAAAATTGGACGTGAAAGAAAGATGGGGAGGAGCATCAATTGGTAGGGAAAGGAAGAGAGGGAGAAAAAAGAAGAGAGAGAAAAGAGGGAAGGAGCTATTGGGGTTACAATAGCAATGTTTTTCTATTCTTGCTATATTTTATAGTCTTTTTTTTTCAAAAAGTTATTATGTTTGGTAAAGTAGGGATTATCTCTTTATATTTTTAAAATTCCTAGAATTCCACCTAGGTTAATTTTTCCAATAGAATAAAAGAATCTTGAAGGAGTATGCAGCCTATTGTATTATTATGACTATAAAATTCGCCATCTCCTTCTCTAGGTCTCCCATCTCCTTTCTATGTTCTAATCCCTCATCTCCTATGTTCTTATAATATTTTATCTTCTTCTTCTTACCTATCTAAAGTTCCCTGCAGTTTCATTTTGCTTCAGTTGTAGTTTCTTAATTTGAGCTATCAATATGAAAAATTAATTGGTGTTTACTGTTTGGTTTAGTAGCCTTTGTTACAAACATAAAAATTGTACAAAGCAAATATAAGTTGTACGTGAGGGAAGGGACGAATGAACTATCTTACTTCTATTCCTTCTCCTGTCACGATATTTTTAGCATCTTTACATTTGTATAGACTATCTTACTTCTATTCCTTCTCCTGTCACCATGTGTTCAGCATCTTTACATTTGTTGGACATCTGGCGTTCCTATTTACTTTCACTTCTTTGCTTCAATTCCTTCTTTTTGTTGTTCCTCAGACTTCTTCCTGCTATATCATCTACTCTCAAAATTTGTTATGTAGTTACGGATTACATGGTTGATCTTCAGTTTTACCTTCTTTCATTTGGTTATCAGTATCTTCTTTCTTATTTTATGTTCTACTATTTAATTTTTCTTTTAATTAATTTGCTATTTTTTTGGTATATAGGTACATTCATATTGCATGCACTAGATTTTTACTTTGCTAGCTGCTGTCGTTACTGATTTTTTTCTTGCTCTTCCTCTTCCTCTCCATCTTTCATCTTTTAAGGGATTATAATTCAAGTTTTTTTTTCCTTTCTTCTTGATTATTTTATTTAGTACTAGTATAGTACCCGCGCGATACACGGTTGATATAAATAGAAATTAATTATAGCAAATTTTATTTTTTAAAGCAGTATATATATATATAAAATGTGATATGATTTTGGTATTTATCATTGTCGTTTCTTAAATTTTTTTCCTCTTTGCGTGAAAACTCACCCCCTAAAGGATACAAAAGATAGAAAATCTAAAAACACAAAAGAATCTTATAATTTGAGTTGCAAATAATTTAGTGACCATATAGTGTGTGATGCAAACAACATGAATTGTATTAACACATAATATTTACATGAAAATAAATTCAAGGAGCAAAACGCCATAGTGCATACCGCAAATTACATAAATATAAGACAATTTTATAAAAGAATCTTATGGCATCCCCTCACATTTAGTTTTCAATCCAAAAGAAATATTAGATAATTTTATATAAGAATTTTATACTAAGTTTAATCGCATGGTAACTTTATCGGCATTTTGATTTCTTGAATGTTAAAAAATAGAAATATTTAAGAACGGCTGAAATTCATTTTTAATTTAACATTTTGCTACTTTCCTATGTTTTGCATTGCCGACATAAAAAGAATTGAAACACTAAGAATACTCATAGAGACATGACATAACTTATTTTATCACCCACATTGGACTGCCAAGGAGTAACATTTTTGTGCTTATTAGCAGTTGAATATGGTTTATTTCAACAATGATTCTCGAAGGGCGTCCCAAGAAGTATGTGCTTCTTGTCGTAGCTACAAGAACATCATGGCAATTGTTTGTATCATTGAAAAAGCGAACTCACATCCAAAATCAATTAATAGTATGTCAAAGCTGTTAAAAAGAAAAAAGAAAGTGAACCAAAATTTTAATTAAAATACTGGTCAAACCACATTGGTAAATTACTAAAGCATCACGAATTAACAAACTACACAATTCACTAATTTCATACATTACCATTTATATTTGACAATTCAAATGTCAAATTTTATTAGAGCTCCATTGGCTGTTTTATTGTGGTTTTGTGAATCTACAATTGATTGAAGATATTGAAGCGATATTGATAGTCTTAAAGAAATTTTAACAACTAAAGCGTATTAAAATTATTGATCAATGGATAAACCAAAAATCATAGCATATACACATTTTTTCAAAACTCATTATAGAATTGCAAATCCACACACAATAAGTTGCACAAAATTCTCGTGCCGATCCCTCTCCCTCCCTAAAGAAATTAGACATATAAGAAAAGGAGATAGCACCATCAACTTGCTAACTATAGTTCAAAAATCCAAACTTTGAAACTTTTAAGCATAAGTTAACTGTAACTCATCAATTGAATATGTTTAATCAAGAAGCTAGGTTTTGCAAGATTACGGAGTTGATAATTTTCAACACTCATAAGCAATATCATATTGAGAAGAGAAAATATAGGATGTAATAACTAATGAAGTAGCCTCACCCTATATAAATCTTTCTAGATCTCCATGTCAAATTTAACTGCAAGAATTTCTGACACCATAAATTTGTCCCATCATGTAATCTGGCAGGACATAACATAAAACTTTTACAATTTGAATAAGCTTTAGATTAAATAAAAAACTAAAAAATTCCATACTTTGCTTACGTTTCAAAAATGCAGTGACATGCATAAAAAATTAACTGCAAAGCGAAGACCAAGATATTAGTCATTTATAAAGTAAAGCGAATTAAGCTATCACTCTCTTGCTCATTAAGCCAAGATCGATGTGCCATTTTCATATTGAGATTTCAATTGGGTCAAATAGAAACCATAGGCAGATTAATTAAGCTTGTTATTCCTTTTTTCAAAAGTTGTTTATCTTTCAATTCATATTTAAAAAGAATAAAAGAGAAGTATCCTTATTTAAGCTCAATAACACACTATCCTCGTATACTTCAACATAATATTGATTAGCTCTAGCCTTGCGTTTCCGTTGTTTTCTCATTTTTTCTCCATTGTTATCTTCATTAGATAATCTAACAAATATATATATAGGATATTCTTTAGCACTTTCAAACTTCAGATTAACCATCTTAGATTTATCTCTAAGATTAGAAGATGATATTAAGATCTCAGTACATATTTGGCCTTTTTTCTCTTGCAGTTTAAATATTTTACTTGAAGCATATTAATTAATGGGTAATGCACTCTACTCTCCAGTAGGATTGTAAACCTAATAAGTAAAATTCAATATAAAATGTTAACGTATTTAATATATACGTTATAGTTCTAGTTTATGTTGTCATCTTCTTGCAAAAGAAAACTGCTTCACGGTAGATCATCATGTTATTGTTTTCGCGAGGACTATACTGTGTATTTAATATCGAGGTACCTTGAGTTTCAATTTCGCTTCATATTCTTGTTTCTGACTTGCATATCAATAAAAGACATTATCAATAAATTTATTATAATAAAAAGAGGAGGAAAGTAATGATTCCAGTGCTAGCTCAAATGTGTTAGATAGTCTGCTTGCCGCATTTATCATTTTTGAATTATGACTTATTCTTCAACAACGATCTCAATAACTTTATACTTCACCTTAATCATCTGCATCAAGCACACAACTTTCAATATTTCGACAATAAAAAAAATGCATCTATCGACATTTACATTTTTGTCTGCATATTAGTACAAAACAAATTGTCATACGTAATTAAATATTCATACCATAGCACATACTAAATAAGTGCACCTACTAATGCCTCTTGCTTCTTTCTTGAGAGTTCCCAGAAGCATAGTTGATATTGTGCTTCACTTCAAGCTCCATCTTTAACTTAGTATCCTCATATTTTGCCACTAAAAAACTGAAGTAAATAACTATTGGCTCATGTTGTTAGAAGCTCCATCGTTGTATGTCAATGTCACCTCAGTCATTTCATATTTATCTGGTAATGTCCATAATATGTAGTCGACACAGCCCCCTGCAAGTTACATTTATCTTGAAACAAACCCTTGAAATCTATCTCAGATAAGTTTTAAGTAGAACGTTAGGAGAGTTCTATATCTGTAAAGTAATCATCAAAGAATCCAAATTAACTCTCATTATTTAAAGAATAATTGTTTCGCATGACTTCAATAGCAAATAAACCTTGGGAGCAGCATTGATTATGAATTCAAGTATCATCGGGTTCTATTTAATTCAACAAAAATCAAACTGCTATTAATTACTTGGTATTTCATTTCATCAGAATAAATAGAATGAACAACACCTCCATAACAAAAAATAAAGCAGATTAAAACGAAAAAGCTCATAACTTGGGAGAGAAGCAAATGACCAAATAGCACATAATTTGGGATTGTAAAAGGAAAGATGAATCTGGATGAAGCAAATAGAAAAAAAGAAGAGAGAAATGATCTAATAACTTAACAGTTTCATGATGAAAGACAAAACAAATTCATGGTAATACGCATTATTAAGTGTTTAAACAATAAGAATAATCACCTGCAAAAATGTCCAAATTGTCAAACACATGAAAATAAATAAAATATGTGCATATTGTCAAAACATATACGAAAAATTATTACACTTCTAATGGCCTTGGTATTCCCATAAATTTGTTTGAATACATTGAAGATGTAGAGCTTGTAGGTCTCAGATACCAATATTCATATGTACTTCATTCCATGAACACATATGCATTTCCGATCCTTTTATCCATTTTAAAAATCAAAGGTTCCTTTAATATCTGTAATGATAGGATCAAGAAAAGAAATGTTTAACTGATGGCTATCATTATAATAGAATAAAGTTGGAAAAGTTCATACTTTAAGGCAGAATAGTCAAAATGGCGTCCAACCTTGACATAATAGGGATTTGGTATCAAAGTTAAGTGCCATTTTGACAATTCTGCCTACTTTAATTATTTTTACCTGAGTGAATGGATTGTTGTACAGATCATTTAGGGAGGATTAGGAATAACTCAAAGTAACATAATACTATTTGTGAAAGCTTTATCAAGTTTGAACAACACCTGCACCAATTAAACGTAGATCAATCAGTGATCATCTATAAGGCTTATCAATAAATTCTTAACTTCATAACATGCATGTTCTCTAATACTTCTAAGCTTTCTGCATCAAACTTATACACAAACTAACAAAAGTAACTTTCTGAAACATGTGCAGAATTCTCACATGTGCGATTGTACAAACTAAAGAAAAATTTACGCAATACAAAAGCTGTAAGCAATTGTTGCTTAAATTTAATTTTCCTTGGAATCTTGTGTGATTATAATTGATATTAGACAAATATATGTAGGGTTTTAGTCCCAGTTATATGTATGATTGTGGTAATGAATAATTAATTCTTATAAAATAGGTAGTTGTGAAAACTTCCCAACAAAAGAAATAAAAAATCGAAAAGAAGAAAGAAACTTAAAAACCAACTCGAGTTAATGCCTGGATCAAGCGCTTGCATCCCTGTAATTATTTTTGTTCTAGTACATATGAGGATGTAAATACCACACCATATTTTTTATGGATACAGTTCTTGAGGTCCTTGGCATATATCCATCACAATATATGCAAGCATGTCACATCATAATAGTCTGACCTACTGAACAATTATTAGAAATGAAACAATTAACAAAATAGTTCACAAATATGAAAAACTTAACGAATTAAAAAGTAGAATGGATCCACAAAAAATAATGCTAACATATCCTTAAAGAATTGTTAATTCATGATCAGATAAATAGCCTGAAGTTTGCAAAGACCCAAAGTACCTTCCTCAATTACCGCGTAAATCACTGCAGTCATATATGGAAGATCTCTCATCTTTACTTCAAACTGACACAAACATTGAAGAACCTGCTATAATGTCTAGTAGTTGCTTGTTGGGAATATATATGAAATATAGATGAATAATACATATTTGATGGTAAACCATAACTGAAAAATGGAGAAGACATAATTCTTCTACCTAAAAGAGAAACCACCTCTCATTGGCGTAGGCGTAGATGTGGTAACGTAGAGAACTGTTTAAATTCACTTAAGAGAATTTTTAAGAGGAGAAGATTTAGGAGGACTTCATCATGGAGCAAACTGCTTCATTCTGTAACTGAAATACTTTCTAGATTTTACAGTTTTGTATTACTATTTTTTTAAACCGAAAATTATGAAATTTGGAAAAAAAAAACTGTCAGGATAAGTTTTAAAACTGTCAATTTTGTGTTCAAACGACGTGTGTTCTCTATCGAGTCCAATTGCAAGTGTTAAGCCCTATTTTTTGGGGAGTCAATTTATTTTAAACTTTTTAAAATAATGTATAATAAATTTTGCTCAACTAATTTGTTCAAAACTGATTTGCGTCATTTAGATCCCCACAAAATGGTTATCTTAATCGTGGAGTCCTGCATATTCAAAGTTAGGAAGTGGAATGATATTTAAGTCAGTTTTATTATCTACTGCTTTAGAAATTATTTCCATTCTTTTTTCCAACAATTCTAATTGAAACTACTCTCTCAATTCAAATTTCAAATTAACTAAAATAACTATATCTAACTTAAAACTAACTAATTTACCTAAAATTTCCAAGTGGCTTCTTTTTACTTTGCCACTTGGATAATTATTAATGGCTACTACATGCCTTTTAATAATATATAGATATCTAAATTTGTTAGTTTCTGAAGTGTGGTCATTTGCATATATATCAAGGTGAAATTTAAGTAATTGCAAAGACAAGATACTATGAAGGAGCAAATGAGGCTTCATATCCTAAAGACGTGCCTATCTGCTCGAAAATTAGTACGTACCTATTTTGCAGGTACCTAACATTAATTTTTTTTACACATATACTTAAGTAAACATAGGTGTATTCTTGGTTGTTGGGTGTATCCTTCTTCTAGTTTTTGTTTGTTAATTTGTAAAGCCCTGTTATATTTGTTGGTCGAGATAAAGACTTGTTGAAGTGTGTTCTAGTTTTGGTTGTATGTTTGAGTTTAACTTATCAAGGTTAGGATTCAAGTTCCTAATAAAATTTGGCATTAGAGCCTCCATGGTCTCGGCTAGAATGGAGCGGAGGATCGAATGGTTGGAGAAGACAATGAACAAAGTATAACATGAGATTGGATTAATTCCAGATTGCATATGATAATTACGAGATTGGATGCTAAAAAAAGATGAACATGACGCTAAACTTCTTCGACATATGAAAGAAAAATCAGTGGTTCAAGCAAATCCAATCAGAGAGGCGGAAGTAATGGCAGAGAATAGCGACAATCATAGAGGTGATGACAACAAGAAGAAATTTAGCCACATATTCGCAATGTAATACATCCTAGAAAAATGGAACTACCAATATTCTCCGGTGATAATACATATGGGTGACTTAACAGGGCAGATGGTTATTTTAATTTCAACGGCATCATTGACAAGGATAAGTTGGAGGCTTCTATTGTTTATCTTAAGGAAAAGCCCTAAATTGATTCCAATGCTGGACGACAAGAACTTCGGTAGTCACATGGAGTAGGCATACTTTAGCGATTCACTCCATCACAATTAGGGAACTTAAATGAGGTTTTGATAGGGTTGCAACAAACAGGAAGCGCGACCCAAAATAGGGAAGATTTTGAATTACTTTCAGCACCCTCGAAAGATGCTAATAATGAAGCTTTAACTGGCATTAAATGGATTGAAAGATGATATCAGAGTTGCATCTTAGCAAATTGGTAACCTTAACGCAAATAATGGATCAAAGCCAGTGTATCAAATAGAAGAATCGGGCCCTCAACCAAGCCCACCTACCAAGAAATATGTGTATGGCACTTCCTATGAGTTCAGCTCCTTTCCCAGTGAATGGCAGTAGCCGAACATGAGGTTTTACAAGTTCTCATTCTCGTGTTGCAACAACTACAGCAGCACCGCGACAAGTTAAAGAGCAAAAGCAAGGTGAAATTGTGCAATCAGGGAAAGAACTTCTACAAGGTGTGGAGGAGCATACAAAAAGCTATCTAATGCAGAGTATCAAGAAAAGTTGAGAAAAGGACTTTATTTTCGCTGTGATGGAAAATATGGTCCCAATCATAAGTGCAATTCAAAGCATTTAAATCTGCTTATTATTGCGCCAGAGGATAATGATGAAGAAGGCTTAAATGAGGATTCAAATGAAGCAATAAGAGGTAGGACAGACCAATTAAATGCTCAAGAACTACTAGAGTCACAAAATTTATTGGATTTATCCTTGCATTCTATTGAAGGGTTCACTTCAAAAAAATCATTGAATGTTTAGGGAATTGTATTGGGGAGAAAGGTTATCTTGTTGAGTGATAGTTGAGCATAGACAAATTGCATTTCACGAACAATGATAAAAATATTAGGACTAAAACAAACGCAAACTAAGCCGTCTATGGTAGAAGTGGGAAATGGACAACAAGTAAAAAGTAGTGGAAGATGTAAAGAAGTTGAACTAAGGATTGATGAACTGTGTATAATACAAGACTTCTTTCTTTTCAATTTGGGAAGTGCTGAGTGTTAGGAGTGCAATGGCTGGAGATTTTGGTGGATATTCCAGTCAATTTTAGGACGTTGACGCCGAAATTCGAAATAGAAGGATAAACACGAGTTTTTTGAGGTGACCCTTCCTTGTCTAAATCTATGGCTTCACTCAAATCCCTTTTCAAAGCCTTGCAGAAAGATGGAGAAGGGTATTATGTTGATTTTACTGAGTTAACAGTAAGAGATGAACAGGAGAATTCAGGTTTGCACCAATTACCGAAAGAATTTGGAACTTAGTTTGAGGAACCGAAAGGCCTGCCCCCCAATAGGAGTTATGATCATGCTATCCGACTCAAAGAAGAATCAATCCACCCAATATATGTCCATATCCCTATCCCCAATACCAGAAAAATAAGATTGAGTGACTTTTTTAGGAAATGCTTATAGCTGGTATCATCCAACCAAGTATAAGTTCTTTCTCTATTCCAGTGTTGCTAGTTCGCAAAAATATGATAGTCAGAGATTTTGTGTGGATTATCGGGCTCTTAATAAGATCACTATTCCTGATAAATTCATAATTCTACCTATTGATGAGTTATTGGATGAGTTTGGTGGTGCTACTATATTTCCAAAAATGGATCTAAGATTGGGGCACCATCAAATTTGGGTTTGCAAGGAAGATATAGCAAAGATAGTTTTTCGTACAAATGAAGGCCACTATGAGTTTTTGATCATGCCTTTTGGATTGACTAATGCTCCATCTACTTTCAAGCCTTGATGAATGAAATATTCCGGCCTTACTTACGTAAGTTTGTATTGGTTTTTTTTTATGACATATTATTTATAGTGCAGATTTTCCTACTCACTTGGATCATTTACGTGAGGTGCTATAAATTTTAAAAGTTCATAATTTGGTTGTGAATAAAAAAATGTCAATTTGGTCAGCATAAGTGTAATATCGCAGCCTGCTAGTGATATTATCCCAATGAGGTTGTACGACTACATGGTTTTCCCAAGTCTATTTTTTCGCACCAAGATCAGATTTTTATTAGCTAATTTTGGCCAGAATTGTTTAAGTATTCCGAGACTAGCCTCCATTTAAGCTCTGGCTATCACCTCAAACCGACTGTCAAACTGAGTTTGTCAGCCTCTCCTTGAAGACTTATTTATGATGTTTTGTGTGGGCACATCCGTGATGGGGCAATTTCTTTAAAACTATAATAATGCAAAGCTATATAGACTTATATATAAATCCAAGAGGATGGAACAAATTTGAGGGAAAGCCCATAATTCACCCATTTTACAAGGAATATAAAATGTAGAGACTTGTCGCATATATATTGACACGTATGAAGTGGGAAATTGCCACCACTTATCCCAAGGCCGCATCAGGTATCACTGCAAGGAATTTCATAGGCAGTAACAAATGGATACCCTCCACAGTACATTATTTATAAGTAGCATAATCCACGATTTCTGCTGGTTCTCATATCGCAAATATTTAATAAGCTACTAATGGGTTAACTATACAATTAGTTAGAGCCAAATGACATGGAAAGGTATCACTTTCGTGTGGCATGTATGGGTTTATTTCGGGTTTGATGATGGATTTTGGGCTTGTATATAAGGAATAGCACATTTATGGAATTAGTTAGAGAAAATATTTTCCAATCTCAAACTTTTTATTTCAGAGCAAGTATGAATTGATTATTCTAGTCATTGAAAAAAATATAGACAAGAATGACGTCGATAAAAATTTACAATGTCTTAAAAAAAAAAAAAAAAAAAAAAAAAAAAAAAAGTAGCAAGAAAGATTTCTGCTTCGGTGAACAAATTTTAATACAAATTACATGTCTTTGAAATCACTAGCAAATTGAACTTCTGATCTCCTGCTGCTTAATATATTCTTTAGACAAGATTATGGCCAACTCCAGATGCTTAATATATTATTTAGAGAATTATCATGGCCTATTTGAAGGGGAGCCTTGGAGCAATCGGTAAAGTTTGTCTTCCTGTGACCTATACAGTTACTAATGCTTGTATTAGGTTAGGCTGTACACATCACACCCTTCAGGGTGCGGCCATTTCCCGGAGCCTGTGTGAATGTAAGATATTTTGTGCACTAGGCTGTTCTTTTCTTTTAAGGATTTCTTACACTATGTATCCGTGAAATTCAAAGTATTTACAAGCCCTACCCATTAAAATTACACTACCTATGAAATTAAAATTATTTATCCAACCTACCCATTTATTACTGTATACCTTTGTTATATCTTATAGGTGTATACCTTTAAGGTATACTGCATAATAATAGTATACAAGTCTGGATGGGTAGGGTATCTAAATAGTTTATGGGTAGGACTGGTAAATGTGAAACTTATTGGCAGAGGTGGGTAAGTATTTTGATTTTGATGGGTATTTTCGTAAACCTCCCTTCTTTTAATTATCATGCAAATAGCCACAGATGCAAGTTGCTTGCATGACTTGTATGGTCTGTATTGGTTAAATACTATCTTTTCCCCATTAAAGGTCACCTCTTGTAGTCGTGTAATACATAATTTAATAATTTTAATTATAATTACAAGTATAGTTTAAATACATGTACTACTAAAAGTTTTTATAGTTTCAATACTATCTTCTTCTCGTTAAAGGTCACTTCGATATCCGTTTATCAATTTTTCATTATCCCTAGTTAGTATAGATAAAAAAATTTCAATAAGAGTCATAGAACACTAATAAGAAAAAATAAGTAGTAAGCCATCTGTGAATGTCAGTCATAATTTCAAATGAATATTGATCCTGAGATCAATATTTATTACGACAGTAAGTCATTTATAGTATCATATAGACTTATTCTCTTGTTATCTATTCTAGATATTAAAAATAAACATCCATTCGTTCATTCTGGCTATTTTGTCTCGAAAACCCTAATTAAGAATTTCAATCCATAATTCTAATTTGATGTTAGTCATGGTATCAGAGCTTAGGTCCCAAAACTCTACACTCTGATAATACCCTCGAGGGTTTTCACCGGTATTTTTTCGTTGTTGGATATTATACCGGAGTATGACATATTGAGATTAAAAAAGATTTGCATTTCATCGACAATTATTTTTACGAAAAGAAGGATTATCAAAGTTTCAACTACAAATCTTGTGGAGAGTAAAAAAGAAAAATTCATATATACTCCAAAGAATGGATCATAATATAAAAATAATAATTGAGTATATAGTTCTATCAGATCACTATATTAGTCAGGTTAAAAATGAAAAAGTTCAGCACATTAACTTCTTTAAAAAAAAAATTACCTAGCTTAGTTAAGATGTGACTTAAAATAATGAGTTGAATTGACACACTCTTCTACTACACGAATTTGTGGCTAGTATATGATCTTTGGGACATGGATCGTTGAGTTCTTTGATATAAAGAAATTTGATATTGTAACTTACATGATACGAGAACGTGATACATTCCCATATTGTTTGGCTCTAACCTATTATATAGTTGATCCATTAAGTTTATTTAGGTTTTTGAGTGCATATTAGTCTGATGTTATGGTTCAAACTGAAATTTTCGATTATTTTTTATGTCACAACAACAAAATTCAACTGAAAATACTACTTTCGGCCAGGGTGATCATTTGAGTTTAATAAGAAAAGAAAAGTAACTTCCCCGATCCAAATTATGTTTCTTGTAATTTAATTATCTTTTTTAAGTAATGAACTTGACTAGCTTTATGTATCTATGAATCACACATGCTGAGCATGGGCCCAAGAGTAGTATGCTATTTGAGACATTTTAACTGGAGATATTTGTAGAAGTAAGACGCATAAGACAGTGGTTTAGACTTTTTGCACTGCTTAGGAAAGGTTTTAAAAATTGGTCTTGTATACATAGGTTTGAATTAGTTTTAATCGTATTTGTTGCCTATTGCGTATACCTTTTAGTTAGTTGAAATGCTCACAATAGGCAACCTACTATATTATTTTCACTTGTTGTAATGTATGAAATATATCTTGAACTTATTATGTCTATTAAACAAAGATAAAACTTATGATCAGTGGACACCACATATTATTTTTGTAAGATTTTTGTTTATCGGAAGCAAAAGTTCAAACTATCCCTTATGGGCGTCCTGTTTTGCACTCTTTACCTCTTATGGTAGCTTACATCTCATTTGACATTAAGTAAAAAAAAAATAGCTTTAGTAATCATAAAGTTTATATGATATTAAAGTCAAATTATTCGAACTGTCCCTCAAAAATTTATAGAAAAAAAATTAAACATTCTAGTCGGAAATATTTCTTTCTACTCATTGAAAAAAAAAAAAAAAAAAACTTCTTTTTTAGCTTTCCTTTGTTTGTTCTGTGTATTTCTTGCAATCTGTTTCTCTTTCATTTAGTTTTCATTATAGGCGTACAATTTTCACTTTCTTGATATACTAAAGAAGGTCAGTACCTTCATAGGTAGGCATACAATTCTAACATTTTGATTTACTATTCGCTTGTATCCAGTAATATATTTGAAACGACCTTGGTCAGTCGTTTCGGAAGTTAGAACTCCGATTGGCGTGCCGATAATTTTAAAATATTCGTTAGGTCCATTAGAACCTGTCTGTAAAATTTGAGCTAAATCAAATCTCGTTTGGTAGGCATCGGAAGAAGGTTTCAATTTTTATTGTCGATAAATATTAAAAAGAGATTTTTGAGCTCGGTTTTGGCGAATGAGCTCCGATTCGAAATCTGAAAGCGCCGCTAGGTTCGTATGATTATTTGTGACTTTTGTGATTTTTCAAAACTGAATTTCGATGTTGTTCGGCTAGTTTCCGCTAAAATTTCGAAAGTTAAATAATTTGACCTTTTTCCTTTAAATTCGCATCTTGAGTTTCGGGAGTCCGATTTGAGATCCGTCTTTCCAAGTATATTACATATATTTTATATAACTTACTTGAAAAATTTGGAATCATTTCGACTTCTCTAGGGTTTCATTTTAATTTTAATCGTTGTAGCGAATTTATTAAAAAAAATTAAATTTGTCGGTTAGCTAAGGGATTAAATCCCTTAGCATCAGCTTCATACGACATTTGAGATAGAAACATTTGAACAAAACAGAGAAAAGAAAAATTAGAAAGGAAAGAGGAAAAAAGGGAAAAAGATGTGGAAAAATAGTAGAATTTCTACCCCAAATCTCCAGGTAATGATGTTAACTCATTATCTTAGCTTATTACGTGTGCTTGAATATATTTTTACGGTAAAAATAGGGATATTAGAAATCGCCCTAATGACTTAAATTGATAATTTAAAGGGTCAATTGGATCCCGATGATGGAAATGATTATATATTCGTACTCAGTGAGTTATGGGCAACATATAAATATAATTTATTTAGGGTTTGGTTATGGAATTTTGAACCCTGTACATAGGCCTGGCCTGCATATTGCGTATGCGAATGGGGTATCAGGTTCCTAACTGGATTGCCCTTAGACATAAGGAATGAAGCCTTTAGCTTTATTTGATATAATTTTTCTGCTTATTGAATAGAGCGGGATCGTTTGACAGTTAATCCAAAGGAAAAAGCAGTTGTTAAATAGCAGGGCTAGCATTGAAATACGGTAAGTTATTATATCCATTTCTTTGAAGGCACCTGGCCTCGTGGATTTTCTACCACGTGTTCTTTACGTGTGTAGCTGCCGATAGGCGTACTCATTACGCCTTATCTTTGAATTTACGTTGTATATTATATGTTATGTCCTGTTGCTGGTATTGCATTGAGTATCTGAGCATTGTACTCTGGCTATCATTACTGCATATACTTCCCGGTAATCGATGAGAGTCCCGAGCCGGTGAAGGGTCATTACTGCATATACTTCCCGGTAGTCGATGAGAGTCCCGCGCCGGTGAAAGATCATTATTGTATATATCTCCTGGTAGACGATGAGAGTCCCGCGCCGGAGATAGGTTTCGGGCACATGTGACCCCATTGCATCATGACACATCATTGCATATCTTTATATGCATTTTTTTTAGCTGTATAGATTTATTGCATTAATTATCTGTGAATGATTTATCTGGTTGACTGCTATGGCTTCTGTTTCCCTGACTAGCGTATCTATTTTTCGAGGTTGCTAGTTTGTCCTCACTTATTGAGTCCTTATGACTCACCCCTATTTGTTGTTGTGTTTTCTTTTCGTTCGGCAGATTCTGCTCCAGGACCCAGCCAGCCGCATCGTGATTAAGGAGTAGTACGTTTCAGCTGTCTACGGTGAGCCATCTTATTCATTACGGCCACCAACTTCATATATTACAGTTTTCCTTACTTTTGCTCCCTTCGGGAGGTGTGTATATCTTTTGGCCTTCTTAGATGTCTGATCTGGAAACCTTTAAAACTGTGTATTCTGGGTAGTTAGTTTTATTTTTCAGATAGCTTGTATGTTTGTTTATCCTAGAGAGTTATCTTATGTTGTTAAAGTTTAGTTCATTTTCATTTCAAGGTAATTCTTCATAATTTATATCGATTCAGTCAATAGGGTTCACCCGACAGGTTTAAGGGAGGTGGTCGGGTCCTCGCACGGCCTAACCGAGTATTCGGGTCGTGTCAGTTGGTATCAGAGCGAGGTTTAAAGTCTTTCCAGATCATGACAGTGTCTAATAGAGTCTCGCTGATCGGGCGGAGACGTCCATACCTATCTACGAGAGGCTATGGTGGCATTTAGGCAGTTTCCTTTCTTTCTTTCCTCGTCGTGCGTGAGTCTTCTTATCTGAAATTAAATATTTTTTATTCTCCGCAGTAAATGGTGAGAACGCGCGCGAATGTTCAGCGAGAGGCGGAGGAGCCAGCGGTCGCCCCTATGCCTGCTGCTCCGCGAGGTGGTGGTGTTAGCCGCGGTAGAAGTCGTGGTCGAGGCAGAGGTAGAGTTGCCCAGGCCACGAGGATGGTAGATCATGTTGATCCTGCTGCAAAGGTTTCGGTAGTGCCAGCTGTTGCTGGGCAGGGGGGGAAGGGCTTATTCGTTCCCCCCGCACTTCATGACACTTTTATGAGATTCTTAGCGACGCAGATGCCCCAGGGACCTCCTATTCCTCAGGCTACCGTAGATGCTCATATTCCTCAGGCTGCTGTAGATGCTCCTATCCCTCAGGCAGCTCCTAAGGCTGCGATAGATATTGGTTCTCAGGTTCAGGAAGCCCCCATTCCAGCTCCACATGTAGCCCCAGCAGTTCATGTTCCAGAGGTAGCGGGTGTTATACCTCCAGTTGTTCAGGCTGGTCAGCCAGTTCAGGTAGCAGGTCAAGTTGATGATCCGGCAAGGCTGCATTATTTTACCCGACTTAGTCCTCCGAAGTTCTCTGGTCAGAAATCAGATAAGCTTAAGCCTCGTGAGTTTCTTGATCAATGTCAGCGTGTCTTAGAGGCCCTTGGATATCTTGAGCAGTATGGAGTTGATTATACTGCCTTCCAGTTTGAGGGTCCGGCTTTAGCTTGGTGGACCGCACTCCGATCAGCTAGGCAGGGCTTACCTAAGCTGACCTGGAGTGAGTTCTCTCACCGATTCATGGAGAAGTTTCTCCCTCGCAGTCAGCAGGATGAGAAGAGGAGATAGCTTGAGAGGATTGGACAGAGTAACCTGTCAGTCTTAGAGTATGAGCTGTTGTTTTCAGAGATGTCCAGCTATGCTCCAGATCTCGTGTAGGAGCCCTCCGAGAGGGTCAGACGTTTTATTGATGGGCTTTCTCCTTATTTGCAGTCCCAGATGGCTCGTGAGATTGAGGCTGGTACTCTATTTAATGTCCCTGTTGATATTGCCAGGAGGTATGAGGCCTATCATAGATTGGAGATGGAGGAGTTAGAGAGGGACAGTAAGAGATCTCGTAGTCCAGGGCATTCTAGTACCTCGTATGGAGGTAGGAGTTATCAGCAGCAGAGTAGGCCTCCTGTCAGACCAGCTCAGTTTCCAGCGCGTGGTTTTCAGGATGCGCCAGGACCTCGACGGGGTCATCCCCAGCTTCCTCCTAGTAGTCATCAGCAGTTCGTGCAGCGCTAGTATGGCCCAGGGTATTTCCATTGTCGTGAGCTAGGGCATCATAAGAAAGATTGCCCTTATCTTTATCAGCAGGGTAGTAGCAGTTCTTTCCCTCGCCCTCCAGCTATGCAGCAGCAGCCTCAGGGTGCCCCTTCAGGGTCTCAGCCAGCTAGAGGTGCACCACTATCTGGTAGAGGTCGGGGTCGTGGTTCAGGTGGTCCCTCCAGGGGTGGATCTCAGGGTGGTAGATCAGCTCAGCCGCAGAGACAGCTATATGCACAGCCTGCCAGGCAGGATGCCGAGGCATCACCAGCTGTTGTTACAGGTATTTTATCTGTTTGTGGTTGAGATGCATATTCTTTAGTGGATCCAGGATCTACATATTCATATGTATCTCCTTATTTTGCTTCGGGTTTTCATGTTGATTATATGTGTCTTCGTGATCCATTCTGTGTTTCTACTCCTATTGGAGACATTATCATTGTGGATCGAGTTTATACAGCTTGTACCATATCTTTTGGGGGTCGTGAGACACTGGTAGATCTTCTAATCCTAGATATGGTTGATTTTGATGTTATTATTGGCATGGATTGGTTGGCGTCGTGTCATGCCACGTTAGATTGTCATGCCAAGTCTCTTCAGTTGTCTCTTCCTTGTTCAGCACCGGTGGTGTGGCAGGGCTCTTATTTGCCACCCATGGGGCATGTTATTTCTTTCCTGAAGGCAAAGCGGATGATGGATAAAGGGTGTTCAGCGTATCTTGCCATGGTTCGAGATACCACTGTGGAGATTCCATCTCTTGATTTTGTTCCTGTCGTTAGGGAATTCCCTGACGTGTTTCCAGATGATTTGCCAGGACTTCCTCCTGATCGAGAGATCGAGTTTGGCATTGATATAATGCCAGGGACTCAGCCTATTTCTATCCCTCCTTATCGCATGGCCCCATCAGAGTTGAAAGAGTTGAAGGAGCAGTTGCAAGATTTGCTTGATAAGGGGTTCATTAGGCCGAGTATTTCTCCGTGGGGTGCTCATGTTCTATTCGTGAAAAATAAAGATGGGACTATGCGGATGTGTATTGATTATCGTCAGCTAAATAAGGTCACCATCAAGAATAAGTATCCCTTGCCTCGTATTGATGATTTGTTTGATCAGCTGCAGGGTGACAAATTCTTTTCTAAGATCGATCTGCGATCTGGTTATCATCAGCTAAAGATTCGTGAGTCAGATATCTCGAAGACTGCTTTTAGGACTCGTTACGGCCATTATGAGTTCCTAGTTATGTCTTTTGGGCTGACTAATGCCCTTGCAGCCTTTATGGATCTCATGAACCGGGTGTTTAAGCCATTCCTTGATTCCTTTGTCATTATCTTCATTGCTGATATTCTTATATATTCTCGTAGCCGCGAGGAGCATGATTATCATCTGAGGGTGGTTCTTCAGACCCTCAGTGATCGTAAGTTATATGCCAAGTTCTCGAAATGTGAGTTTTTGCTTGATTCTGTGGCATTTTTGGGTCACGTGGTATCTAGTGAGGGTATCAAGGTTGATCCGAAGAAGATTGAAGCAGTGCAGAAATGGCCTCGTCCTACCACTCCGGCGGAGATTCGCAGCTTTCTTGGATTGGCAGGTTATTATCGGAGGTTTGTGGAGAAGTTCTCTACTATTGCAGCTCCCCTGACTCGCCTGACGCAGAAGGCGGTTCAGTTTCAATGGTCCGATGAGTATGAGGCAAGCTTCCAAAAGCTTAAGGCCTTATTGACTTCAGCTCCAGTGCTATCCCTTCCTTCGGGCACCGGTGGATTTGTAGTTTATTGTGATGCATCTCGTGTGGTCCTTGGATCTGTTCTTATGCAGCACGGGAAGGTAATTGCTTATGCTTCCAGACAGTTGAAGCCGAATGAGAAGAATTATCCGACTCACGATTTAGAATTGGCAGCTGTGGTCTTTGCTTTGAAGATATGGAGGCATTATCTTTATGGCGAGCCTTGTGAGGTGTATACAGATCATAAGAGTCTGCGGTATCTTCTCTCTCAGAAGGATCTTAATGGCCGGCAGCGGAGGTCGCTTGAATAGATTAAAGATTATGATCTCACTATCCGCTATCATCCTGGGAAGGCGAACGTGGTAGCAGATGCTTTGAGCAGGAAGTCCATGGGCATCATGGCTTTTCTTTATGCTGATATGAGACCATTGGCCCGAGAATTGCAGTCCCTTGGCAACTTTGGCGTGAGATTTCTTCTTCCAGACTCCAGTCGAGTCTTAGCGTGTATTGCAGCTCAGTCTTCCTTAGTCAATCAGATTAAGGGAAGACAGTTCGAGGATCCTCATCTGCAGGAATTGCGTAGTCGTGTCCTAAGTGGAGGAGCTCCCTCCTTCGAGCTTGATTCAGATGGAATTCGTCGGTTTAATGGTCGACTCTGTGTTCCTGATGTTGGGGATTTGAGGCAGTCAGTGCTCGGTAAAGCTCATAGTTCGCGTTATTCCATTCATCCTGGTATTACAAAAATATATCAGGACCTCCGAGAGCTATACTGGTGGAAAGGATGTAACGACCTACAAATCTCTAATCGTGACAGATATTTATTAAATTCCTTTGATGAAAAAGAAATATAAATATATCTGCACAATGATTCGGAGGTTTTAAGGATATGTAGGTATATAAGAAATTGATTTGGTATGTTGTGGCATCAATTACGCAAAGAAGAAGTACTTCGGCGACACAAAATCTAACTTCATATGATTATAGAGATCAACCTATAATAAACTGGGAAATGGTCAAAACATAAAAGTTGTAGCTCTTTGAGTTTGGGTTGTAATGCCATAAATCTCGTGTCATTTGGATATTTTCGTAAAAAGATATGAATGTTTTACTGAAAGCTGTTTGGCAAGGTACAACTTACGCAACACAGAGTACAACCAGCGCAAGCTTCTGGGTTTGTATAAATATAAAACGGGCAGCTCATTTTTGGGCAAAAATAATGAGCTAGGGCTTGATTTATGGAAGATGTTGAAGCTTGGGACTTTGTCTATCAACTAAGGTGAGTTATTAATGATGTTTTGAGTTGATTACAACTATTATGCATGGAATCTAACATCATTTTAACTTGATAACTCATAGAAGTTTATCCAAATTGGTCAAGAACACCAAACTTTGCTAAAAGATGGATTTTCAATGTTTGGATGCTTTGAGGTAATTTCAACCACTCAAATTAGCCACTTAAAAGTATTTGTAAAGATTTATAATCTTTATTACAAGTTGCATTAGTTGAAAGGTTGAATTTGATATCTCTAGTTTGGTCATGAATGGTGGTTGTGAGAAATTGGGGAAGTTGATTAATTTCTTTTGTTTAAACTCAAAAGTGGAATAATATGGGGATTTGGGGATGTTAACGATATCGGATTGACTCGATTTTCGTATGTATGAACTCGTATTCGAATGAGTAACATGATTGTAGAATTGGATTTGAGATTTGAGGTGTTAATAAATAGTTGACTTTCAACATAAATCCGAAAATTGATAAATTGGCTATTTGATGACGTAGATAGACTTTGATTGAGAAAGTAACCACACTTTTGGACTCGTGGACGAATGGGTAATCTAAAAATGTATTTTGTTATGATAATTGGATATGTGGGCCCATAGTTGACCTTTGGGTTGACTTTTTCACTTGTTTGTCATAACGTTATGAAAATTAGTAGGGTAGCTTATATTGATCGTATTATTTATTATTTTGCATAAAGTGGACTTATTTGGAGGGATTTGAGCGTGAAAAGACGATCGTGGGCTAGTTAGCAATCATCGGCTTGAGGTAAGTGGTTTACATCCTTTCTTTGGTGGACTTCCTCCACATTGGATGTCTATGTATGTGTTCCTTACATGCATGGCTGCTGAAATGGGCATACTTACTATGCCAAGACTATTTTGAAAAGTATGATTGCAGTTCATTACTATTTCTTGATTTATTATCGTAGCACGATGTAGTTCCGTGCATATTATTATGGTACGATGTAGTTCCGTACATATTATCATAGCACGATGTAGTTCCGTGCATATTATTTTAGTACGATGCAGTTCCGTACATATTATCATAGCACGATGTAGTTCCGTGCATATTATTATGGTACAATGTAGTTCCGTACATATTATGGTAGCACGATGTAGTTCCGTGCATATTATTGTGGTATGATGTTTCGTACATATTATCATCGCACGATGTAGTTCCGTGCATATTATTATGGTACGATGTGGTTCCGTACATATTATCGTAGCACGAGGTAGTTCCGTGCATATTGTCGTAGTATGGAGTAGTCCCATACATATCATTAAGTCACAATGGGAGTGTCTTGGTACTTTGATGACTGGGTATAAATATTACTTGTATGCTAATTAAATGATTTTGGCTTTACTTTTTGTTACCTTGGAGTTGTTTGAGTTTTCATATATTTTCAACTAGTTATTCTACTTGGAGCCCTGTCCCCACTTACTGAGTCCTTTTGACTCACCCACTTTCTTTGTTCTTTCGTATTGTTTTATATTCGGCAGATTCGATACCAAGTTCTAGCAAGCATTGTGGTAAACGGAGTTGCTCATCCTTTAATCTAGCGGTGAACCACTTTTGTCCTGTGGTGACATCTTTCCTTATTATTCTTATGTTAGAATTAATGGGTATATTTTTTTATATTCGGATATGTATAACCTTATTGACTCCTTAGATGTTCATGATTTATGGGAGGACTTATGACATGGTTGTAAAGATCCTAGTTGCGTATTGGGTTTATATATCATACTCTGCTATTCTTTTCATAATTTTTTTTTGGTTATTTCATATGCAAGTAAAGTATTTTTCAAGAGGGGTTCGTCCAATGAGTTGGGTTTGGGTGCCCGCACGGCCTATAGGATTTTGGGTCGTGACAGATGAAAAGAGATGTATTTGATTATGTATCTCGTTGCTTGAACTGTCAGCAGGTTAAGTTCGAGCACCGGAGACCAGCAGGGTTAGCTCAGGCATTGCCCATTCCTGAGTGGAAGTGGGAGCACATCATGATGGATTTTATAATTGGTCTGCCAAAGACCCTGCGGCGCCACGATTATGTCTGGGTCATTGTCGACAGACTGACTAAATCAGCTCACTTTATCCCTGTAAAGACTACTGATTCAGCTCAAAGACTGGCTCAGATTTTCATTGAGCAGGTGGTTAGGCTGCATGGTACTCCTGTATCCATTATCTCAGATCGTGGTTCCCAGTTTACTTCTCAGTTCTGGCAGTCTTTTCAGAGAGAGTTGGGGACCCAGGTACAGCTTAGCACAACATTCCATCCTCAGACTGACGGTCAGTCCAAGCGGGTTATTCAAATTTTAGAGGATATGCTGAGAGCTTGTGCATTGGACTTTGGGGGTTACTGGGATGATCATTTGGCGTTAGCAGAGTTCTCTTATAATAATAGCTACCAGTTTTCCATTCAGATGGCTCCATTTGAGGCCTTATATGGTCGTCGATGTCGTTCTCCTATTGGCTGGTTTGAGTCTCGAGATGTCGAGGTGATGAGTTCAGATATGGTTTATCAGACTCTTGATGTTGTTCGTGTTATTCAGGATCGTTTACGAACCTCCCAGAGTAGGCAGATTTCATATTCGAACCGGAGGAGCCGAGAGTTAGAGTTTGAGGTCGGCGACATGGTATTTCTGAAAGTGTCGCCGATGTGAGGTGTAAAAAGATTTGGTAGGAAAGGAAAGCTTAGTCCCAGGTTCATTGGCCCTTTCCGTATCGAGAATCGTATTGGTAAGGTAGCTTATCGGCTCGACTTGCCAGCTTCTATGCCAGTTCACCCAGTTTTCCATGTATTGATGCTCCGGAAGTGTATCCGAGATCCTTCCGAAGTAATCGAATTAGATCCTGCTCAGCTAGATGTGAACCTGGCTTACGAGGAGTTCCCAGTTGCTATAGTAGCACGTGATGTCCGGAAGCTTCGTTCGAAGCAGATTCTGATGGTTCGAGTGCGATGGAATAATCGTCCTCATGAGGAGGACACTTGGGAGCTTGAGTCCAGTATGCGTGAGAAGTATTCTTACCTCTTCGACGATTCAGGTTCGATCTTGGTCTTTAAAGCCTAAAATCTCTTATCATTGTATATGATTTTAGTTTCGTAGTAAATGTCATTGAAAATTGGTGTAAGCATTCTCATTAGAAGTGTGAAATCTATTTTAGACTCTTGCTCGTTCGAGGACGAACGAGAGTCTAAGTGGAGGAGAATGAAACGACCTCGGTCAGTCGTTTCAGAAGTTAGGACTCCGATTGACGTGCCGATAATTTTAAAATATTCGTAAGGTCCATTAGGACCTGTCTGTAAAATTTGAGTTAAATCAGACCCCGTTTGGTAGGCATCGGAAGAAGATTTCAGTTTTTATTGTCGATAAATATTAAAAAGAGATTTTTGAGCTCGGTTTTGGCGAATGAGCTCCGATTCGAAATCCGAAAGCGCCGCTAGGTTCGTATGATTATTTGTGACTTTTGTGATTTTTCGAAAGTGAATTTCGATATTGTTCGGCTAGTTTCCGCTAAAATGTCGAAAGTTAAATAATTTGATCTTTTTCTTTTAAATTCGCATCTTGAGTTTCGGGAGTCCGATTTGAGATCCGTCTTCGCGAGTATGTTACATATATTTTGTATAACTTACTTGAAAAATTTGAGATCATTTTGACTTCTCTAGATTTCTATTTTAATTTTAATCGTTGTAGCGAATTTATTAAAAAAAAATTAAATTTGTCGGTTAGCTAAGGGATTAAATCCCTTAGCATCAGCTACATACGACATTTGAGATAGAAAAATTTGAACAAAATAGAGAAAAGAAAAATTAGAAAGGAAAGATGAAAAAAGGGAAAAAGAGGTGGAAAAATAGTGGAATTTCTACCCCAAATCTCCAGGTAATGATGTTAACTCATTATCTTAGCTTATTACGTGTGTTTGAATATATTTTTACGGTAAAAATAGGGATATTAGATATCGCCCTAATGACTTAAATTGATAATTTAAAGGGTCAATTGGACCCCGATGATGGAAATGATTATATATTCGTACTCAGTGAGTTATGGGCAACATATAAATGTAATTTATTTAGGGTTTGGTTATGGGACTTTGAACCCTGTACATAGGCCTGCCTTGTGTATTGCGTATGCGAATGGGGTATCGGGTTCCTAATTGGATTGCCCTAAGACATAAGGAATGAAGCCTTTAGCTTTATTTGATATAATTTTTCTGCTTATTGAATAGAGCGGGATCGTTTGACAGTTAATCCAAAGGAAAAAGCAATTGTTGAGTAGCAGGGCTAGCATTGGAATACGGTAAGTGATTATATCCATTTCTTTGAAGGCACCTGGCCTCGTGGATTTTCTACCACGTGTTCTTTACGTGTGTAGCTGCCGATAGGCGTACTCATTACGCCTTAGCTTTGAATTTACGTTGTATATTATATGTTATGTCCTGTTGCTGGTATTGCATTGAGTATCTGAGCATTGTACTCTGGCTATCATTACTGCATATTCTTCCCGATAATCGATGAGAGTCCCGAGCCGGTGAAGGGTCATTACTGCATATACTTCCCGGTAGTCGATGAGAGTCCCGCACCGGTGAAAGATCATTATTGTATATATATCTCCTGGTAGACGATGAGAGTCCCGCGCCGGAGATAGGTTTCGGGCACATGTGACCCCATTGCATCATGACACATCATTGAGTCCTTATATGCATTTTTTTAGCTGTATAGATTTATTGCATTAATTATCTGTGAATGATTTATCTGGTTGACTGCTATGGCTTCTGTTTCCCTGACTAGCGTATCTATTTTTTGAGGTTGCTAGTTTGTCCTCACTTATTGAGTCCTTATGACTCACCCCCTATTTGTTCTTGTGTTTCCTTTTCGTTCGGCAGATTCTGCTCCAGGACCTAGCCAGCCGCGTCGTGATTAAGGAGTAGTACATTTCAGCTGTCTATGGTGAGCCATCTTGTTCATTGCGGCCACCAACTTCAGATATTACAGTTTTCCTTACTTTTGCTCCCTTCGGGAGGTGTGTATATCTTTTGGCCTTCATAGATGTCTGATCTGGAAACCTTTAAAACTGTGTATTCTGGGTAGTTAGTTGTATTATTCAGACAGCTTGTATGTTTGTTTATCCTAGAGAGTTATCTTATGTTGTTAAAGTTTAGTTCATTTTCATTTCAAGGTAATTCTTCATAATTTATATCGATTCAGTCAATAGGGTTCGCCCGATAGATTTAAGGGAGGTGGTCGGGTGCCCGCACGGCATAACCGAGAATTCGAATCGTGTCAGTATTAAGACATGAGGAGTGATTATTTGTGTATCTTTTACCTTGTGATCAGCTTTCTTTTGTTTATCTTCTTTCGCTATATAGCTTTGCATGATCACGCTTACCCTTCAATTATTTTCTTTTGCTTCCTTTTGTTCTTTCATGTTACATTATAACTGAAGGTCCGCAATCTTATTTGCATAGAAATCAATTCATTATAGTAATTAAGAATTATTTGTCATCCATTTCAAAATTACTTAAACTAAAAAAAAAGTATCTAATGATTCAGAAATTGAAAGATAAAAAGATAGAAGTATCAATCTGTCAATTTAAAAGTCAAGAATACTTTTTCCTTGAGTTCAAACTCTACAATTCTTTGTTTTTTTTTTTTTTGGGAAGTCTAATTGTCCAGGATCTTATCGGTAATATTTTAATGTAACGTATGCTAATTTCTTGCTACAAGATTGGACAAGTAAAATAAGCTTTTCCCTTGCCTAAAGGAATGGACAAACAAACTTTTGTTTTAAGTACAGTTAGCATGAGTCAGTACATAGCACGTGGCTATCTACGAAGAAGCACACATATAAAAGGATGCAAATACTGCAACGATGAAGGGCCCACAAATTACATTACTCTTTATGGATACACGCGTAATTATACAAGTATTTGTTTGGTGTTTTTGTAATGCAAGAAAGTACAACCATTTAAGCACACAAACCCCGAAATTCCGTAAACAACCCTCTGTCGTTAAGCAGGTTAACCTGCTGGTGCCTGCTTATTGCCACTTATAATTAACAACTATATAAACGTAAAAGGAGAGCTGCCTCCGGTTTCTCACCCAGTTGACAATTTGACACGTAGCCATTTTTTTCAATTTTAACTAAGATATAGCCTGTAAGGATTTGACGCATAGCCACTTAATTAGATTCTAATCAACGAATAGCCTATCTTTGCAACATACTGGAGAATATCCATGTTAAAAATGCAATAAATTTCACTACATATACCCCTTATTCTTGGTTATGATTTTTCGTACCCCTTATCCTTGGTTATGGTTTTTTGTCCCCACTTAAAAATGGTTCAGTAAAATGACCTCGGTAGGCAACATTTCACGTTATAAATTTACAAGTGTTTCCCCGGGGAAACAGTTCAAGTATAAATTGCAAGTGTGGCCTGCAAGGCGATACTTCAAATTATCTGGGAAGAATGTTGACTGAGATACAAGGTCAAGTGCTGCCAGGGGGCATGCAGCACTTGTCATTTTATACATGAAGTGCTGCCCCCGTGGGTTCACTTGTCAAGTTTATATCTTGAAGTGTTGCCGCCGAGGGAGCACTTACTTAAAATTAGTGAGGACATTCTTGTAAAACCACTTTAAGTGAGGTCAATAAGGCAAATCATTATCTAAGGTGTCATAGTTTTGTAAATTGCCCTTAAAAATGCAGATTCTTTTGAAAATCAGCCGGTATTAGTAGTAGCTGTTTTGCAAGAAAAAATTAGATTCTTTGCTTGACCCTGACCTAAAAACAAGAAAACGTCGAATGGACTAAAATTGGACGTCGAATGGACTAAAATTGGATAAAGTTTAAAAATTTATTTTTGTTAAATGGACTAAAAAAGTGTCCACATAAAATCGACAATCATCATCATCAACAACGTACTCAGTGTTATACCACAAGTGAGGTCTGGTGATGTGAAATATACGCAAACCTTACCCCCACCAAGGTGGAGATGTTGTTTCCGTAGATGCTTGACAAAAGAAAATATTTTTAAAAATGAGTTTGAAAATATAAGATGAAAATATCATGATAAAGGAAAAGAGAATACTAACATAAAAACTAAAATTAATCAAAGTAATGAAATAACATCAGTAATAAAAATGGAGAATAAATTTAAAATATTATAGGAGTATATAAGAATAAAACTAATCTAATTTAACATAAGGTCAAACAAAAATAATCATCACCTAAAAAATTATTGATCGCCGTATGTTGGCCCGTGCCTGCACACCACTTCACCTAGTATAGGAATAGATATCGTCTCTCACCACTTCTCGATTAGCTCCCCTTCTCCCCATTTATTTTTGAGATAGTGGTCAAAGACTCCCCTAAACTATCACTTTTTTGTTAGTTTCATACTTAAACTATGGGTTGGTTACATTACCCCTCTGAACTATTAATTTTCATATTCAAAATCCCTTTGTAGTGCCAAGTGGCATGGAGAGTGACTTCACTCTCTTTGTTGTGTGTGGGGAAATAAAGTAAGACCAATAAAAAGAATTCATGTGGCATTTCTCTTCAATTTTTAAGATTTAAATATTCTTTTACTTATTTATTATTATTTTTGTCCTTTTCCTTTCTTCTTTTCTAATTAATTATTTTCTTCTTCATAACTCTACTTTTTTTTTGCTAATAACAATAAACTAGTTGAGACCCATTAACCTTACAATAATAAGAGTACTAAAAATAATTTAATTAAATGTGATAAATTCTGTATCAATTTACAATCAAATTTTGTCAATAATGGTCATTTTAATTAAAAAGACATACACCTTAACATGCATTGTATTATTTTAATATTTTAATATGTAGTTCTCAATTAAGTTTATTATGGTTGAGTAAATTCAGTTCTATATAATAATTAAGTTTACTGTTGTTGGTTAATATTTATTTTAGAAATATGAATTTTCAACTAAGGTAAAGATTTTTTATTTTGACGGAAAATTAAAAAAAAATTAAAAAATTAAAAAAATACCAAATAAGAAATAAGAACAGCTAGTTTAAAAAATTAATTGTATGGATGCTCTACCAAGAGAGTGAAGTCACTCTCCATGCCACTTAGCACTGTATGAGGATTTTGAAGGTAAAAATTGATAGTTTAGGGAATAAGTAAAAAAAAAAGTTTAGAGGGGGGTTTTTTGACCATTATCTCCTTATTTTTCCATTTTACAGGGTCATCTTTCTCTTTTCTCTCAAGCCCATGAACACATATCAATATTTTTAAAAAATGAAAAAGATTTAAAAGTGGCTTAAAAAGTGTTTATTATTTACAAATTTGTAAGGGAACGCTTTCTCAAAGTCTTGATCGTTTTCGTCAACATTGATTGCAGAATAGTTGTACAAAACTCAGCCACATTTCCTTGTATGAATTGGCATGTTATGTTTTTTCTTTGGTTTCCTGATAATCTACATAATTTACTACTATGTCTATAACCACATATATAGAGTACTTACAAAAGCTGTAAGATCAATTCAACATAGTACTATGTTTATTTGAGCCTTGATCAAGTAAGGCATAAAAAGGAGTTACTTGTCCCGGCAATAGTTACGTTGCTAGCTGAAAGTCCTACTTCACTTTGAGAAGTTGAATTCCAAAAGCTAACGTACTTGTTATATCCGAAGCACAATAGAGGTAACTAATTCTCCGTTATTAAACTCAATAAAGTTACTTCAAAAATTCATGGATATTGAATAGTTTTGTAACAACAAGTAGTCCGCCTTATTTTGTAGGCTACTAATCCCACTTTTTATGAACGACTACGTATAATTATTGTGTAGGTGATATGATAGAGTAATTATTCTTTGACATTGATGGAAGTTAAAACTCTTCTTGAAATTCAAAATTAAGATTGTTCTTTTGGAGTTATGAAGAATTTTTCTACCTTACTCAAGGTAGGGGTAAGGTCTGTGTGTATTTCATCATTCCAGATCCCACTCGCGGGATACCATTTTGTATGTTGTCTTGTTAAGTAATGAAGAATTTTCTAGGAAGAGAAAGGGAAAGTCTAAGTGTGTCTGGCACGGGGAAAATGTTTTTCATGAAAAACTTATTTTTCAGTGGTTGCCTGGAATTACAACACTTAAAATGTATGGAATATATATTTTCAGAAATTATTTTTGAACGATAGGGAAATGAGTTTTTTCGATACTTTAAAATATGACCAAGACAATATCCTCATCCATACTCTCACATTGTGCAATTGCAATGTCACCTAAACATTTTCGAAGGAAAATATTTTTGTGAAGAACATCTTCCTTCATACTAAATGCAGATAATAACGCATTGAAGAGCAGAAAACTAGAAGTTAATGAATGATTAACGTGTAAAATTGTGGTAGAGTATTAGAAGCATCATGATCTCATTGTGAGAGTTGGCTTTTTGCAAGTATTATTAGTACTAAGGTTTGGTTATGTTTAACTTCACCTGGTTTTTAGAGTTCAAGAACAGATTCTTGCCTATTCCTTGTTTTTCCTCGCTGCAAAGCAAAGTGCTCCCTAACAGAGTATGTCATATTAAAGTGAGGTGTTTAGTTTCATCGAAGTAGAACTTTTGGCTCCATGATGCTAGAATTATGTTCTACCTTATAAAAATAGAGATGCCCTTTAAAACAACCTTAGACTACTATATGCAATCTGAAGTCTTTATTTCATAGAAGATTCTTTCGAGGTATGTTGTACTGTTGTACATAAACTTGTCCAATGCTCCCAAGCCCTCTCTTAGATGTCATTGTATTCAGAGGGCTCTGATCATTGAACTTCCCAACAACATTGTCATGATAAGATAGAAGAAGTTAACGAATAATTAATCCATGAAGGGCTTTGGTGATTTCGGTGTGAGGCAAAAAATGCAGTAGTCAAGTGTACTTTTATCAGATCAATAATCAAAATTTTCAATATATGCTGAAAGAAAGAAGAAATATAACAAAAGAACTTTTCTATGCTAATTCCTTGACGATTTCCTCTTGTAGCATGTGTTATACACAAAAGTTTGACTTAATTCTCTGCTAAATTCAACACTTTTAAAAGTATTCCTACTGATATTTGAACTGCTGGTTTGATCGGCTAGGCAACATGGCAGAAGCTCTTATTGAAGTGTTGCTACAAAATTTGAGCTCTTTCATCCAAAAGGAGCTGGGATTGCTTTATGGCGTTGATGAAGAATTAAGAAAGCTTTCTAGCTTGCTATCCACAATAAAGGCTGTTCTCCAGGATGCTAACCAGGAACAGCTGAAAGAAAAGGCAATAAGAAACTGGTTGCAAAAGCTAAACAATGCTACTTATGAAGTTGATGATGTCTTGGATGAATGTGCGACGAAAGTGATCAGGTTGCAGGAAAAAACCCGAAGAATTGGATGCATTTCCATGCCATCTGGTTTCTCTTTTGAAAATGTTTTGTTTCGTCGCCAGATGGGGCAAAAGATTAGAGAAGCGATCAGGAAACTTGATGCAATTGCTGAGGAACGGATTAAGTTCCATCTACCTCAGCTGACTACAAAGAAACAATCCGCAGCAGATGAAGTACGTGAAACTGGCTTTGTTTTAACTCAATCAGAGGTCTATGGGAGGGATGATGATAAAAGGAAAATTGTTGAAATTTTGACGAAGCATGTAGATGATTTTCAAGAGGTCTTGGTTCTCCCTATAGTTGGAATGGGGGGTGTCGGAAAGACGACTCTCGCTCAACTAATTTTCAATGACATGAGGGTAAGTGAACACTTCGATTTGAAAATTTGGGTTTGTGTGTCGTATAATTTTGATGAGAAGGGTTTGATAAGAGCAATAATAGAAGCCGTAGTAGGTAAAGCTATGCATGCTTCAGAGTTAGCTTCTTTACAGAGTCGCCTCATAAGCTTGTTGAGAGGGAAAAGATATTTACTCATTTTAGATGATGTTTGGAATGAAGATCAGGAGAAGTGGGATAAATTGAAGGCCTTGCTCACTTTTGGATCTACAGGTACTTCAGTCATTACAACCACCCGCCTAGAAAAGGTTGCTTCGATTATGGGAACAGTACCGCCACATCGTTTATCCTGCTTGTCAGAGGATGATTGTTGGTTGTTGTTCAAGCAACGTGCATTTGGTCTGGATAGAAGAGAAAGGTCTGATCTTGTGGATATTGGAAAAGAGATTGTAAAAAGATGTTGTGGGGTGCCTCTCGCTGCTAAAGCTCTTGGAAGTCTGTTGCGCTTTAAGAGTAATGAAAAAGAATGGTTGTTTGTCAGAGATAGCGATTTTTGGAATTTGCCAGAAGATGAAAGTTCAATCTTGCCTGCTCTAAGGTTGAGCTATTTTCACCTCCCTCAAGATTTGAGACCCTGTTTTGCTTATTGTGCTATATTTGAGAAAGGCTCCAAAATTGATAAAGAAGAGCTAATTTATTTCTGGATGGCCAATGGATTTGTCTCATCTGACAGGAACTTGGAACCTGAAGATAGAGGTAATGAAGTATGGAATGAATTATGCTGGAGATCTTTGTTCCAAGACGTGCAAGAAAATTCCGATAGGAGAATTTCTTTTAAACTTCATGATCTTGTTCATGACCTGGCGCGATGTATAATGGATGATGGAAGTCATGCAACTAAACTTGCAGGAGGGGAACAGAAATTTGCGAGCAGAATCCGCCATGCAGTAATACATGCAGAAGATAAGGCATTTCTTGCTTTTCCTAAAAATATCATGCCTTACAGCCCTTCTACAATCACAATGTGTGGTTCTTTAAGGGTGTTGATTTTTTGCTCTGTTCAGCTAAAGGAATTGCCATCTGCAATTGGAAATCTAATACATTTAAGGTATTTGGACCTTTTCAGTACATATATTGAGAGTCTTCCTCACAGTATATGTTCTCTTCAGAACTTGCAGATGCTAAATTTAGAAGATTGTTGCTTACTTCGTGCTTTACCAAAACATCTGAGATATCTGAGAAATCTTCGACATCTTCGGCTAAGAGGCTGTCCATTGAGTCACATGCCTTCTAATATAGGACAATTAACACACCTCAAGACTTTAAGTAAGTTCGTTGTAGGGAAAGGAAAATGTTCCAAACTTGGTGAATTGCGTGACTTGAATCTTCGGGGAGATCTAGTTATTGAACACCTTGAGAGGGTTGAAGATCATCTGGAGGCGAAAGATGCTCTAAGTTCAAAGCAAAACCTCCATAGTTTAGATTTGTACTGGAATCATCCCACTGGATGCGAGTCATCGAAGAATGTTGATTTACATGTGCTTGAAGCACTTGAACCACATTCTAACCTTAAGCATTTGAAAATATCCAGTTTCAGAGGTACATGTTTGGCAAGTTGGATGAGGGCTTCAGTTTTGAAAACCATCAGTACTATTTGTCTTCATGATTGCAAATACTGCTCGCATCTCCCACCACTAGCTCAGCTTCCTTGTTTGAAATCTCTTTCATTGAGGGGAATTCTTGTAGAGTACATTGAAAGCGACCTTGAAAGCTCATCCCAATTAATAAAGTTCCCATCCTTGGAATCCCTTGAGATGTGCAAGCTCCCAAATTTAAAGGGATTTTCAACTAAAGAAGGAGAAGAACATTTTCCAAGTCTTCGGCAAATGTGGATCGACAACTGCCCTTTGCTGACATTTCCACGCCTTTTATCACTTGAAAAATTGAGAATTATGAGGTGCTCAAACATGACATTAGCCTCCATCTCTAATCTTTGCAATCTCACCTCCTTAGCAATTGCTAACAACAAGGAACTATCTTCTTTCCCTGAAAATGTGTTAACAAACCTCAGCAATCTTGAGACATTGTGGATTGTGGATTTTTCGAAGCTGGAAGGACTGCCGAAAAGCCTAGCAAGCCTCAGTGCATTGGAATCCCTGCGTATTGATCACTGCAACCAGATAGAGTCTTTACCAGAGCAGGGGCTCCAAGGCCTTACTTCAGTCTGTAGATTGTCAATTAATCACTCTTATAGATTGAAAGACTTGTCTAAAGGATTCCAGCACCTAGCATCCCTGAAGGAACTAGAGCTTTATGGGTGTCCAGTGTTGATTTCTTTTCCATACGAGATTAAACATCTGAACTCCCTTTGTCGTGTTCACCTTGATGGACAGCCAATGTTCCACTCTAGAGACGATGGTGTTATTCACCCTGCAGAGTTGGTTTTGTGCCAATTGCCTGAGGCCTTACGATATGTCCCCGAACTGCAATCTCTTTCTATATGTAGATTCCCAAGTTTGAATTTGTTGCCTGAATGGCTAGGAGAACTTACGTCTCTCAGGGAACTGAACATAGTACAATGTGATAATGTTGCTTCACTGCCAGAATGTATGGAAAGTATGATGAACCTTCAGTCCCTAAATATTTTGGACTGTACAGTGTTAGAGAAGCGTTGCAACCCGGAGCAAGGAGAAGACTGGTACAAGATTGCACACATTCCAAAAGTCAAAATCAGTCAGCATTGTGGATTTCTTGGTTTCGAGTTGTCACCAGACAGCTTCATTGGTCAAGGCGATTTCGTTTATAGAAGGCATCACCGCTGATATGATAACGTTATAATTAGTTCAAAATGCTGCAGTTCGTGAAGTATTAGCATAGTATTTATGCTTTGCAGGTATGTTTAACTTTGCCACTTTCTTATGAGGATTCAACTGATCATAATTACTGAAACCTGTATATGTCATATCTACATCACAAGGTAATTTTGTGTTAGCTATGTTGTTCTACTCCTTGGTCAAAAGCGAGCACTCTGAAATGTTGCTTTTAGCTGTGGCACTTTGCTTGAAACTGTGCACTGGCTTTTCCTCATTATATAAGTACCACCAAGTAGGAAATTTTTGAAGTTGTGCAACCGTCACCATATAAGTCTTAATGCACCCTCCTTTAAAATAACGGGTTTCTTTTTATGACTGCTTTGTCAATGTCAAAAAGAGATTTCTTTCTTTTGTCACCTCCTAAACATGTAAGAGTTAACATATAAAATATGACATCTTTCTTCCATTTTGTTGGTGCAGTAATGTGTTATGCGGATTCTAAGATGAATGTGCAGCCATACAAGATTAGAAATGACTGCATCAGTGAGAATGTTCAAGTAGCACACATTGAGGATAAAATGAGAGAAGGTCGCTTGAGATGGTTTGGTAATGTCCTGTGTCGACCTCCAGATGCACCAGTCCGTAGGTGTGAAACCGTGGTGAGTGAAGGTGTACAAAGCTGACGAGGTAGACTTAAAATCACATGAAAGGGAGTTGTCTCAGAGGACATACAATATCTTGGGATCCATGCAGATGTCAAAAGATGGGGAACAATGAAATTGATGGAACCTCGAACTCAATCTTGATCATGTTCCCCAATACGTGACAAATAGAGAGGCATGCTCCTTAAACTACAGAAGCATATTGGACAACAAGGGCTTGGTGTTAGTGGACTACTGACTAGCTGTAGACAAGAGGACTGAAAAGAAAAAGGCCAAGAGACAAGACTACATATCATCATTCTCTTTGAGGACAATCCTCCACTGACAGAAAAGGGTGAGAGGAGAAATAAAGCAGCGCAATAATGCTCCATAGGAACTTAACTTTACTATTGCTTGTACTCAGTTTCAGTTTTGCCCATTTCCTATAGGTGGAGGAGAGGACAATGAGAAAGAAAGAAGTAAGATGGTTTTCTGAGTGGAAGTATATGTTCGTGCAAGTATGATTAGTTTCATAGTGGTCTGAATGTGGTGGTGACTATGATATTACATTCCCTGTTGATATTGTAAATAATCCTTTTAAGTTGCTATTCTTGAGGCTGTTATCTTTAATTCATATCTTAGAATGCTCTAACATAAAGAAGAGGTTAAATTATACTTCTGGTAGATGACAGAGACACAGCGTAAAATCTTTACTTACAAGAGGTAACATGCCTAACTTTTATTTATAAAAACACGAAGTGTTATCATTTATCAGTACGAATTGTACCAGCATCACTTACTATAACTCTAGAGCTTTTGGTGTATGTGAATGAAATGATTATCATGAAAAATGTTCACTCAAAAAGACCAAAGCTCTAATTCAGAAATTTGAAAAATGAAGTACTTGTTCAGGTATGACTACAAGTTCCTGAGATACTAGAAGTATGTCTACTTCTTTCTTGAATCCGTACTGCTTGAACTGCTGCTGGAGTCCCTTTCAGCTTTATCTGATCTTTCATTTTGCTTCTCTGTTCCTAATGTTTCTGGAATCAAAGGGTTAAATGACAGATGACTGTAGTAAGAATATGGATGGACCGAAATGCAGCTTCCAGGGGCAAGATATCTATAAGAGGAAGGGTGAGGAAAGGGAGGGAACGCGTTAAGTTGAGGCCAATATGCGAAAGGCACAACAGAATTTGGTGGATGCATTGGGAAAAGAGGATACGAACACTGATTATGGTAGGGGATATTGAACGCAGCATTAGCCATTACTGGTTTTTGCATATCTGCCAGTGTTTGAGATGATGGAACTGATACAGTCATTTGACTTGGAGATGAGGCGTAATTCATGAGTCCGAATGGTGCAGGAGATGCAGAGCATGAAGGTTGAGAAGGTATCATTGTGACTTCCTGTGAAGGTTTGCTCTTAGAAATTGCTTCACTCTTTCTTTTCGATTTCATTGATACTTTCTTCGCATGTTGAGTATTGGGACTAATATTCTGGAATAACATGTATAAGATGGTGTTAGTCTAAACTGTCAAATTTAAACTAAATTCTGAAGGAAGCTTGTCACATGATGATGCTTCCACTATAAAAACATTTCATTAGAAGTGTTTGTAATGATTACTTGGAGAATGTAATGATTTTAACTTTTAAAGTCACAGATAATACACATCTCTTTAGTGATATCTTATAATAGTCACGTGCCCTGAGAAAAAGTTAAGCAAGAATAATAACTAGTTACTTGATGTGACTGAGTTTTAGTTTGCAGAAAATTTCCACAAATGCAGGAGAAAATGACTATGAGTTGCAGAACTTACAGTAGTATCAGTCTCAGAATGTGATAGAAATAACTCCTCCCTTTCTGCATCCTCATCTGTCCTGCAAATGTAGAAATATTGTGACACTGAGAAGAATTTTTCGGGCCCTAGAAGTATCGGAAAATTGACAACAGAGCGTTTGCAAACAAGGTAATGGTAATAAATTGAGAGCAGTTTCGCAGATCAACCATTCACACCCTTCTTCTTATAACTTGAAAAGGTTTTGGCTTTCTTCAGATTTGCTTCCATCACTTCAGAATTGTATCTCCTAAATGATAATCAGGTTGATTTGTGATAGGAGATCCTCTAGCTTGTAAAATGTACTCTTTTCAAATTGCAGTATAGACTCACTGAAAATATACAAGAAAAACATGCAATTCAGAATACCTGTAATATTTCTGTAGGAGATCCAAATTCCTATATTTGGTTTCCCTTTGAACCAGGTCATTAGGAAAACCGGCCATGAATAGAAGTGTAATTCCCAATGCCTTAAAGAAGAAGCTTCCACTGCGAATATGGACTAACATTGCCATACGACATATGACAGGTCCAAATGATTTTAGCTTGTTTCTTCCCATTCGCTGCCTGACATACCTGAAATGACAATGCATCAGTCTTAAGTTAGCTACAAGCAAGTAATCTGCTCACTTTGTTTCGCAGACTTCTGAATCTCGAATATGAGAGAGACTGCATAGGCAACTTCATGTTTGTTCCTTTGAACGAGATTCTGCTAAATTTTGATTTATAGACCGCTAAAAGCTAAATTATGAGTGACCAAACAGAGCTAGGATATTATGCCAATTATTTTGTATGTAATGCTTATGCACTAGAGTTTAAGTTATATACATTATACACTGACAGTCCGAAGAATTTTTATACTATTAGTGCAATTTAGCCTGCTATTGCAGGTTATTGCTTGTTTTTTCAGGTTACCATATCATGTTTGGTATGGAGAGTTACTTGTTCTTGTAGGTCAACTATACCCATTAGTGTAAAAATTGTTTATGCTCTCAGTACAGAAACATAAACTCTATGCTCTATTGCAACAGTGTACAAGATCCAATAATTAAGCTGGGCTTACTCATTTTGAGGAAGATTTCTTGTCCTTCCTCCATATTTGATGCATAGGAATAACCATGATGGGCAACTAGCATCAGTGGGGCGCATAGTCTTTTCTTCTTCAAGTATTTGAACAGGACATAAGGTTGGGTTCTGTCTGTTTGGAAAGAATATCTTCCTTCGAATTCCAGGGTTATCGTATAGTACATGCTCCTGAAACATAAATATCAACAAGTTGAAATATGAACCAACATTGATCCGTTTGGAACTCGTAGGTATAAGAAAGTGACAGTAAAAAGTTAGACATCCTTGTTTTGTATAATAACTTGACTAATCAAAGATTTCCATATAATTGAATTTTGGTAGCATACCCCTGGATTATTTGAATCTATATATGATTGTCCCTTGTGTAAAATGCTAAAATGGTTGAAGTCTAATTCATACATGTCCTCACATCCATGCCTAGTACCAAAAGGTGAAAAAACTATGATTTTTCTCATAGTATGGGATTGAGCATTTTCCAGTGAAAGCTCTCTTGATCCTAGTATTTTCTTTACTTCCTTTGGACAGAAAGCCACTTTTAGAGACTTCTTCTGTGGAAATGGATTTCTTTGTATTTTAATGCCATGATCAATCTGACAGGCTATCAAGGGCTCTTCACACGATTCAAGCATCTTAATATCTTCATTATTGCAGTTGTCATGTCCACTGGTGTTACTGGTAACATTTTGTTTAAGGCATGTCTGTGCAAGTGATGTCTCAAGATTATTGCGAGTTTCCAAGAATGCCGGATCACTTGCTTCACCAAGATCCTCTTTCAGTACTTGTTCTTTGATTTCCTTCTTAATAGGCAAGTTCTTGACCTTTTCTCTATGTATATTGTCATCATAAATGCCAATGTCATCGGATTCTTCATCATCTTCATCTTCACTGTCATTAGAGTCATTATCTGCAGCTGAATCACTGTCTTTGGATCTTTCAAAAATCAGAAACTGAGTATCATCCATGCTCATCCAATTGACTAAGCACTTTTCTGTAGTAACATCTTTGGTTAGAAAATTTTCAGTATGATCCTTCACCTCTGAGACCACTTTTTCTTTTCTGTCTTCATTAGTTTCAATATACTGTGCTACTTTTTGTTTCTTGAGCTTTCTGAAGTGCCTTTCCTCCATACTTTGACAACTGGCCTGTGATTGAAAGACAGATAACATGAGCATAGAAGAATGTGTTAGATATGCACTACTAGAACTGTTCTATGATATGCTTAAATCTCTTAAGTTGCACATATAACAGGATTAGCTTCTACTTCTCAACTTAACATAATGCAGTCATGCATAAACTTTGAACAGGTAGCAAGTGATAAATTCTGTTATCAGAATCTTTTCACACTTCAACTTATTGACTATGCTCAATTGCTCACACAAATGCTATTGTAATACAGAATTTGGAAGTGAATCATACTCATTTCATAGCATCTTTTTACTGTTCTTCTAACATTAAGCCTTCAAGAAGAGCAAAACATCATCAACAAAAAGAACTAAGATATTTGATAATCTCAACACACGTAAGCACAATCAGTTACATCTCAAACCACCAAGCTCCAGGCATCAATAGAGAAAGCACTATGAACAGATGATTAAAATCCAAGTAGACTACCTCCCCATTAGTAAGCTCAAGGACTTTATGTTTTGCTTGTATCTGTGATTCAAGAACTGATATTCTCTCCATGAGCTCTGCATTTTTCTGTTTCTCTCTTTGCAATTCAGCAGAAAGCTCAGCAATGACAGTTGTACTCTCTTCTTTCACTTCTTGTTCAACAGTGCAACATGCAGAAGCACTGACCAAAATCTGGTGTCCCATCATGCTATTTTTCAACATTCCCTTTTGTGATATTTCACCACAAATCTAAGATAAGTTTGCAGTGTAGAAAAACCCAAGAAGTATTATGCTTTTGAGATGGATTCAGTAGAAAGCTATGTTGTAGATGCCAATGATAGAAATGCATAGGAATTGGTTTTGATCATTGCTGTTTATGAGGTACTTGTGAAGTACTCAACTCAAATTAAATATGCCTCAATCACCACTAGTAGCTAGTTTTACTATTTTTACGCTGGCTATTAACCTATGGTAACCTTTTGGGTGGTAGGGGATGGCCGAACCACATTGGATTTCAGTAAGACAACCTTACCTTGCATTTTTGCAAAAGACTGTTTTCATGGCTTGAACCAATGACCTCCTGGTCACACGACACCAATACTTACTTACTGGTGCGCAAAGTTTCCCTTCTGATATACTGTATTTTGTAAAAATAGACTCACAAAATTTTTTATTTAGTGTCAGTAGATGTAAACAGGAGGGGAGACAGGTTGAGAGATTTGGAGTGGTCACTGATAAACACATGTTGTTTTACCAAAACTGAAAGTATTTTCCTAAACTTAATTGTTTGTGTTTTTGAATATATTTGGTTACTAACTCATGATAAAAATATCTTCTGTGCCAGAGATAAAGCACTCATTACTCTTTAATATTGTCACTCATGTTTTTGTGATACCAAAAATGAAACTTTTACTTTTCACCCTGAGAGATACATTTCAATTCATTACCCAAAGCTTTATTGCCAGCATTGTACACCAATGTAAAATTTTATAATATGAAAGTGAACATAAAGATTCTACCACACATCTTGGAAAAATTAAGACATGGTGGGCCTTCAAGATTGCTGAATAGCTTAAGGACTCTGTTTCCTTCTGTCATTAAATTCTTGAGTTAGGTTTTTTTTTTTTTTTCCTAGACACGGGTACGAGCTAATCTTTTACTAGAAGAAAAGCTAGCAAAAAACATAGAACGTCTGTGCTACACTTCCGCCCTCCTTCCATCCAGGAGCTGAGGCGGGAGAAAAGGTAATCCATATTTTTATAAAGAGTTTAACTCATTGTACAAGGCAAAATAAAAGTAATTAACTAGTAAGTGCACATTCAATTTATGGTACAAAAGTTAAAACATTACTGAAGAGAGCAATTTAAAAAAGGAAAGCTTCGCTGTTAAGGGGAGCAAGTGAGGCTGTTTTCTCAATAATCGAAACATTAGGAGCATCCGAGGCCACTTTATATTATTATTATTATTATTATTATTATTATTATTATTATTATTATTATTATTATTATTATTATTTCTTGCCTTATTACAAGTTCCCATAACAAAATGCTAAGTAAATTCTTTAATCCTAGTACACAAAGCAAGAGCTCCAGAATTTTTTTTTTCCTTTTAATTTAACAATATGATACACAAACTCCTTGGTACCCGAACCTATGTTGTTCGGATCCTCCAAAAATATAACCGGGAGTGTGTCGATCTTCCAAAAGTGCATTTTTGGAGGATCCGCAATTGTTCGACGCCATGTTAGAGGATCCAAGCGATATAGCCCGAAACTTATATACATTCGGCGTTTACATCAAGTCTAGTAATTTAACCTTAGCAGTTAAAAAATTTGTGATAAAACATGTCATTTATTAAATGTGTATGAAAGATATTTGTCTTGCATTCAATGATTTTGTGTAAACACCAAGTACAAATAAGTTTTTACAGGTAAAACACTCTCTTACTGAAAAGTTTCTCTATGTTTCAGAGTTCGAATCGGCAACATGTTATTCATCCCTCTTGCCCAGTAAATTTCAAGAAACAACATTAATAAAGGCGAAAGTTACGTGTCTTGGCATATGAGCCCAATGCAGCAATGAGGTGCGTTTCCAAGGCAAAAAGGAGAAAGTGCACACGTGCACATGAGTATAATATGCTCAATGAGAGTACCAACATAGAATATTAACCTCACGTGCAATGGCAACTTCAAAGAGTTGTCTCTATTCTTCAATTGCAATTTGTGTCAGCAGAATATGAGACTAACCTTGGATTCCTCCTCCTTAATTCTTATACAAAATAAAGGCTGATATAAGCATCCTTTTTCAGGAGAAAAGGTTTTAGTTCCAAACCATATGATTTGTCAAGGGAAGTGACCCAGTTACAGCAAATAAAGGAAGCTTTTGGTCCCAGCTTTAAATTGTTTCTCTAGTAGTTCAGCAGAATACTTGCAATGGAAAATGCAGTGACTAAAGGACTTAATTAGTACATGCATAGAATATACAATACAGTCACACTACCAGTCTTATTTTAATAGTTCTGGTGCATATATGGGATAGTTTTTTCCTCATCATCTTTAGATTCCTATGTAACATTTTAAAAAAAAGGTTCATGTTCTGCTTGGTTTTACTATTTTTCGCAAGATTTTTTACATGCCACAAGTTGATTAAGTACTATAATAAAGAATTTTAAGTTCTAAAAAGAAAAATCAAGGTGGTAATATGACCACATTAGTAAGATAGTCTTCATTAGCTTGTCTTGTTTGCAGTGTGTGTTAAGATAGCCTTGATTAGCTTGACTGATGCTCTTGGTTTGATTTGGTTCAAGAAAAAAAACCCCCTCCCCCACCCCCCAAAAAAAAAATTAATCCTTTCCTTTGGCAGCATTAAGTTGATCTAGGCAATTATCAAATGCTAGATAATAACTTGCAAGCTAGCATCGTTGAACATGAAGAACTTCCTGCCCATAGAGACCACTATTCACGAGAAAAACTTACTCGCCCAGAGTGTGTACACTAAACTATGAATAAGTACATCATACACATGCCTCCAATGGTGTCAAAGTCAACAATCCTTTCCTTGTCAAGCATAACGCTAATTTCAGGTTGTCTTATTGTAATCTGTTAACAGGGTCAACATGATAATGTGACCAGCACAAAATTACAACAGGGATCAGATACATTACAGGAAACCTGAAATATACCATTAACTAGCTAATAGATATGCACATTCTACGTTCAAGTCAACCTACACCAAAGTGCCTCCGGTACTCCAGTTCTTGCTTTCTGAAGATAGTTGAACGATTGAAGAAATACAAAGTAGATCGCGTATAATTTATCTCTCTTTTCTGAAATGCTATTCTCAGGTAGATGCCTCTCCATGCTGACGACTGAACATCTCTGCTGCCAAGGGTATTTTCCTCAATGCACTAGAAAAGCTTTTGCTGTTGTTGTGGTCCACTTCTCATCATAGCACAGAACTCCTCATAATTGATTCTACCATCCTGTTCAATTGGGAGAGTCAATATGAAATTATCACAGTAGAGTTTTTAGTGTCGAGCGTTTTGAATAAGACTGCTTACATTGTCAGTGTCCACCTCTGCAATTATTTCCTTGATGGTGGCCTCATCACCCATACCATACTCCTTCATAGCGCTTTCCAATTCATCTCTCGTGATAAAGCTGAAAAACAATACAATAAAAGAGTGAAGCTGTTACTTACCATGAATATGATAGAGGAAGAACATGTGAAATGTTTAGACTTGCACAGACTATAACCAACTTATATACCACGGGCCCATGGCCTCCAAAAGTACATACTTCTCGAAGGTTCAGAAAGCATCCAATTAGCCAAGCATAGAGCCAGAGAGAGATCAGTATATTAAATATACCTTACACAGGTTCAATTTTGAACAAAATAGGATGATTCAAGATTTCCTTTGCTCTTGTCCAATAGACCATAATACTGCTGATTAAAAATTGATTCCCCTTAGCTCTTCATACTCATTACTCAGGAAGGTTTCCTGATGGAACCACCATATAAAACACTGGGAGGGTCTATCTGATACTGCGGTAAGGACTAAGGGCTACATATGGCCGTATTCACTGAAGTTAAAGCAATAGAAAGAACTTAAGCCATAACTTGAGGAACTTAAGCAATTAGATGGCTTAGGAGGTTTTCCTCTTGATATCCCAGATTCCCAATGGTCTAGTAGCAAAAGTATCACTAGCAACAACTCTAGCTCCTATCAAGTACTTGACTGCCCTGCTGATGCCACAAATCCATCCATAAACCAAATAAAGGGATATGTCACCATGTCATAATATAAGATATCAATAGCAACAAGTGAGTAACATTATGAAGTAATGGGAAAAATTCAGTGTAAATGTGTCACTCTGGGTAAGGGACGTGAGGAGGTTAAGCTTTTGGGAGAAATAGATGGTGTGGGAATAACATTCTGAAAATCACTATTCCTCTCATTCATATTCTCATGCCAAAAAGGAGTTGATATTGCATCAAATCTGGAGGCTACATAATGGGGAATTTTTCAAGGACTTCAATTTGAGGAGGAATTTTCAAGATTGGAAGGTGCCAGAGTTTCAAAGGTTGTTACATTTGTTCCATAAACAAAGCAGGATTCAGAATTATCACGGTAGGGGGAGGGGAGGGGGTAAACAACGGAATTTATTCTGTTAAGTATTTATACGGGAAGCTCTTATTAGGGAGGAGGTCGCATTTCCACATAGATCTATGCGGGTGCCAAAGGCTTCAAAAACTCTGTGTTTTTCACCTGGTTAGTAGCGAGAGGGGTGATCGTGATGGCTGAGAATTTGAAAAGAGTATTGGTTACTTATGTTGGTGTTATGTGCAAGGGATCGAATGAAGATGTCGGTCGACCATCTTCTTTTACATTATCGGGCTGCTTCGAGGTTATGGTGTTAAATTTATAATTGGTTTGAAATCACATGGGTGACGCCAACGACCAGGTACTGTGAAGGAGGTACGTTCAGTTGGAATTGTGATAGACGGAGGAAAGGTGCAAGGCTTGGAATTGGAAAACTGCTCCATTAGCACTTACATGAGTTATTTGGAGAGAGAAATTGGCGAGCTTTTAAAAGTGTAGAAATAACCCCTCATCCCTTATTTTATTTTGGTGCACCCATGAAGATCCTGTTGTATAGAAGTTTGAATGTCGTTCATAGAAATCCGTATTGTTTGTAGGTTTTTTTACGTTTTTGATATACTTATTGTATACAGGCCATTAGTGGTCCTTTCATCAATTAAATTTATTAAATTATCAGGAAAAAAAAGATAGCAACAACGACAAAACTATGTTTCTTTTTCTTCTGAAAATCTTTTATCTTTATTTATCCACAATGGCATGTGGACGCATGTTGCAGTCTCCGAGATCTATTAATCTGAATTCCATTTAGATGGAAGTCAGTAAGATAGAAGTCTGAATCATCTTTGTGGACTTACCCACTATGGTCCTTGTCAAAATGCTGAAAAGCTTTAAAGAGATGCTCATCCCTTTCAAGCCGATGTCTATGCATTGTTGCAGTAATAAACTCGATGTAGTCGATTGTTCCATTTCCATCCACGTCAGCCTGAAATGTCGAACCATATAGAGGAAAAACAGAGCAAATTCAGTCAGAAGCTAAAACAAAAATGTTAAATCTAATCAAGGGCATCAGACTTACAGCTTCCATGAGTTGCTTGACTTCAGTCTCTGTTAGTTTTGATCCAAGGCGAGCCAATCCCGACTTCAACTCTTCATAAGTTATTGTGCCACTATTGTCTGTATCAATGTTATCAAACATAGCTTTCAGACCCTTGATTTCTTCTTCAGATAAATTTTCCGCAATGACCTGGGGGTTACAAGTGTAGCAGAATATTAAGAGGTTGTAATTGGAATGCCTTCGGTCAGAATAGAAAACGCTGATATAAACATCTTGCATTTACGGTTAGCAATCCAACAAGTTAACTTAATACAGAAACTGTAGTATGTACACCCTTTGTTAGGGGAAAATCAATCTACTGATATGAAGAGAACTTATGAACGGAAAATGAACATCAATTAATACTTTGCCATCGAACATCATGACGGTGCTAAAAAAATACAAGAATATTTACTGCATTATTAGTTGTTATCAGAACAATTGAACGTGTGCAAAAGACACCTTTTGAAGGGAAATATTGGTTGATGTTAAGATATTTTCTCATATATTTGAGCAAACATATACCCATTGTGTAACACCATTAGCTTGATTACTGTTCTACTTCCAACATCAAGTATTCAAGTGCCACGAAAATACTACATCTATATAATTCAGTATGGACAGCATGTCCCACATCACTTTTGCTACTGAAGAACCAGTAAAGATAGTCAGATTTTTGAGTAACAGCAGTCTCATGAAATACTCAACCACCTGCAGTGCCAGAATAAAACTGCAATGTTACATTGTACCTTCAATGCAAGTTTCTTAAGCTTGTTCATTGCTCTGAACTGCTTCATTCTGGACAACACTGCACTGTCTATTGGCTTGTCTGATGCTTCTCCATTTCGAAGCCATGGATGTTCTGCAGAAACAAGAACAATGAATGCTAAGCAAGCAGAATTAACAACAAGCATATCAAACATTTTCAACACAAGCTGTAGATGCGACACCCACTTTTGTGCAGTTTTAATGAAATATCTTACTTATCAAAGCAAAATTAAATACAAGCTGCAACCAAATGATGTGTCTTGCTTGCAGTCAAAGACCTACGAAACCTACGAAGTAAACTGAAAAGAGAAAGAGAAGGGAGAGCACCCAAGGGTGTAGCTTAGCGGTCCATGAAGGTGGAACAAAGAGCATGGGAGCCCACCGTTTGAATCCAAAAAACAAGGTCAAGAGATTCCTTCCAGACTAAAAAAACTCCTACAAAAGACCGGAACTAATAGAAATGTAACAACTGATCAGACCTTAGTTGCAACTAGTAGGTATGCCTGTATGGGTCCTTTACATCTACTATATTCTATCCTTAGCTTCACATTGATTCAGAGAGATTGTACATCTTTTGAGATAACTTGCCCCCATTTGATTTTAGTTTCACCCCATCCTCTTTTAGCATGCATATAGGTTTTGAATCTATAGACCAGTCAAGTGGAGGCATGGCATAGCCAAACCATCTATGTATGCTACTTGCACCTTAGCAGGATATTGTATGACCGCACATTCATCTTTAATATCCTCGTTTCTGCGACACTCGTGTTGTGGACAAGTTATGTCTTAGAGGCCCAATAAACCCATATAACGTTGCTAGCATTCTGTGAAACTTGTCTTTCACTTTGATAGGAGTCTTGCAAGCCCATTTCGTTTCTCATCTTATTAAATTCGATGTGTGACATATCAATTTTCCCGGATAATAGCCTTTACCAAATCAGTGTAACAGAACCATAATCTGTCAAAAACAACACCACAACGAGCTATAACATAGATACTGAAAAATGTATTTGGTTCTGCTGTAGTCAAGCCAGTGATTTCCTTAATGTCCTTTCCGGACAAAGCGACAGGAAGACCTGCAGCTTATATTACTCTGAAGCCAAACTATTATATGCATAGAAAACCTAAATATGAGTACACCCTATTTCACTGCACGAAATACAGATGGAAAAGTACAACGGCAGATGAGAGGATATGACTTGCTGCTTTAATTTGTGATAACACTAAAAGGAGAGAAATACCAAGAACATGCGCTGAAGTAATTCTCTTCCTTGGCTCCTGCGTTAGCATTTTTCGAATAAGGTCCTTGGCACTATTTGATATGGATGGCCATGGATCACTCTGAAAGTCAATTTCTCCTTTTAGTATGGCATTAAATATTCCCTTTTCAGTTTCTGCAAAGAATTTGGCAATAAGCATTAATCAAGAAGTATAACAAATAACGCACAGTACACCATCTTATTAAACTTTTAGCGCCGTCCTTACCAGCCCAAAATGGAGGTACACCACTGAGTAGAATATATAACATAACACCTGCACTCCATACATCTGCTTCCTTCCCATAACTACGCCGCAATACTTCAGGGGCAACATAATACGCACTACCAACTATATCGCGGAACACCTTCCCTGACATTCATAAATAAAATGTAAGTTCAACCAGTGTAGCTCCTAAAAGGAACGGTAGAGGAAACAGAAGATAGTTGAAGTCAGCTATGGAAAGTATCCATGCTACATACTCAAATAGTGGCAATACTGCACATGACAAAAAAGCATGGAAAACAAATGTGTCATATAGAATCGGACGCAGGTTCAAGTAGTTTGTGAAATCAGCTATAGCATAGCGCAGTCATACAAAGTTAGATCACAGGACAGGAAGATATGCTGTTAAGTACCATCACTCAAAAAAAGGAGCAAACAGAACTAATAAAAATAACAAAAACAAAAACAAAAACAAAAAAAAGAAGCAAAATGAGAATGCGTTCTAGAGTAAATCGGAATGGATCTGCTAAGGCTTGTTTTACAAGTTTAGGTAACTTCTGGGTTCAAATTTATGCATAATTACCATTGACTTAATAGTTAATACATACTTTACCCTCCAAACTTGCATAGGCATTGTTTCTGCACATCTTTTCTTTGCGGGCATCCTTTTAGGCTTTTATGCACTCTGTATTATCATTTTTCTGTAGCAAAAACCAGACTAACAGGCAACGTGGTGTGCGCGCCTGTTACCAATCCAAACGCCCGTGGAAGAACCTAAAATCTGCCAAAACCCTTTTTTTTTATACTTTCCAGTGGTAAACTTGTAGAGAAGTTTTATTTTTTTTCCATTCTATTTTCTTCTTTTTTCATTCTTCCTCGCTCCTGAGTTTCCCCCTTTTCTCGTCTTACACCTCTTGCAGTCCAAACACTTTTGTCCTCTCTTCTAAAATGTTATACCACCTTTGTCCACTGTCCTCCCCCACCAATCTTGATGATGTCCTCGGTTATCAATCCTGGTTGAGGAAGTTTTGATGCTCTAATAGTGATGTTCATGTAAATGAATACACACAATATATGCGTATTGTATGAGTTGGGGTTTGAATGAGGAAGAAGTGCACATGCTCTTAAACTTTGAGAAAGATTTGCTACGAAGCCACTACCGGGGACTCATCCACTCTCTCCTCCATTTCATTTTTTGGTTTGTCAGAAGGCCTTAGCTTTACATTCAAGAATGCTCAGAAATTCATGATTATGATGTTATGTTGTTTCAACTCCCCACCATTGCCCAGTCTGTGCACGATTAAGAGATTTTGTAAGAAGTGAATCTAGAACTGTAAGTGTTAAGGAGTACCAAAATACCCACAAAACTTGTCATGCAATCCGGCATGAACACTTTTGGTTATTTTGCTTACACACAATATTTTCCACCATTTCAATCATACCCCAGATCATTTATTGGAGTGGTAATGATGATACGGAAGAACATTAGCTACAGTCTAAAGCTGGAGGCAATGGAAGAAAATGATTTGGCAAGGGGTACCAAGAAGTATTAGGGACAGTGATTAAGGTTGCAGAGGTCTCTAGATCAATGACCCTTTTTATAAGTAATCTTACTGCAAATTCCAGCACTAACGCAGTGCTGTTAGGATAACAACCAGATGAAATTGCCCCACGACTGTAAGGAGTCAATCATGTCTAAGACGTCTTCTAGCAAATTAACTGAATTCAAACTACACCAAAAATAAATTTTTAAAAGGCATGTGTACTTGACATGAGCTATATTATCCTCTATTCCATCGAACTATCTATGATTCCTTTCAGTCCGTACTTCCCAAAAAATGCATAATGGAACTGTTCTCTAAGCTAGTCTCTACTCCTTTATCCTCTGGTTCTGCCAGCTACAAAGTGCTACTCTCAAGCTCCCAGGCGCAGTCCATTGCACCCCAAACAAATTAAAGAATAAACTTTAAAGCTTCCATGCCCTACGACAGTGCAGAAGCAGATGATTAACTGATTCTGCTGAAGAATTACATAAATAGCAGTGACTACACAGCCTGAAACCTCTTCTTTGTAGATTATCTTGTGTTAGACACCCACTGAAATGCTAGCCATCAAATGCATGCAACTTTTGTAGGGCCTTGTGTTTTCCAAATAATCTTCCATGGCCCATGTGTTTTCCCTATCATTCTCCTCCCCCCCCCCCCCCCCCCCCCAAAACCCCACACACACAATCCTTAGATCTATGGCAAACACCTTTTTTTTCTTTCTTGCACAAAATATGTTTCTCTACGCAAGATATCCAATCATTCATATACAAAAAGGACCTCCGGCCTCATGGCTGCACCAAAATGAACAAAAAGGGGACTTTTTTGAGTCCTCTACACAAGTATTTGTCTAGGCAAACTGAATTTTCCTTTTCTAGCACAAAGAATGCCTATGACTTGTAAAAACTTGAAGTTCTGTGATTGGAAAAATTTTTCATCCAAAAACTGGTTTGCATGGAATTTCAAAAATTCATCTTAAAAAAAGTCCAGAACTCACTAAATTCTATAACCAAACAAGTTTTTCAAACAATCAAAAAAGTAAGCTTTTTTTTGGCGGGGAGCGTTTACCCATATGTAAGTTTTACTTTTTTCGAAACAATTTTTGAAAAACTTGTTTGGCCATAAAATCTTAGGAGTTTTTGAAAATTTTTTGAAAATGGGCCAGGTTTTCATTGAATTAGTTTTCTCCACTCACAAAACTCAACATTTTTTCCAAGTGAAATGCATGTCCAAATAAAATTTTCAACTCAACTTCAAAAAGTCATTTTCAGAATAATTTTAGAACCTATGGTCAAACGCCTACTTGTAAACTTCCAATTTACTCGAGACCGGAAATAATAAGTCTTGAGATACTTTACTGAACAAGTCCCTTACCTACATAACACCACGAAGTAGTGTAGTGAGATGGATAGGATCTCTCTTAACTTTAGGTCTCAGGTTTGTGCCTTACTAATGGAGAAATCAGAAATTCCCAGTAGGGCCGGTGAATTTCGGATACTGGATGCATAAAGCGAAAAGAAATTCCCTTATCACCACACCTGAACTCTTTCTCTAATAAATGACTCATCTGAACAGGTGCTATGCTCTTACAGCAACCCCCCACTCTCGGTAAAAAAGCTTGACACAGTCACCTTCACTATCCATATATGGAAGCAAGTAGTTGCAAGATGAAATTTCGGTTTATGAGGACATTAGTTTGACCATGATTCTAGCATAAGAAGTCCACTTAGATTATAAGATGTACGAGCAAACTGCAGCACTGAACACGGCAGTTACAGGTTGGCTAGCCCTTTTGAAAGCTTAGAAGCTGCAAGACTTGTTAAGTTCCCACTTGATCCTGCAAGTGTATAGTCAATTCTTCTTGCTTTGATGGAAATCATTAATTGCTTGCTTGATTGGAAATATTGATGTAATTCTTTTTTTGATAACTGAGAAATGCCCTAGGGTCAGTGGTTCGAAAATCAATCCCTTCTCCGCTTAAATACTAGGCTTGTGTATATGGCAGGTTTCAAACCCGTTACGTGCGCCTAGACGCACATCACGCCTTCCCCTCTTACCACTAAACCAAAGCTCGGGGAGGGTGGGGCAATACTGATGCAATTCTTGTTCTAGCTAAAATATAGAATGCATCTTGGCAAATATTTGCTTAACAAACGGGGGTATTTTTATACTGAACCACATCAAACCTTTACTTTTTGAAGGTTTCTCAAACCACTGTTTCTAGCATTATAATGTCACTGTCATCGTCCATTTGCAGACACATCGAAGCAATAAAACTCATGTAAGCTTTAAAAGATTAACTTAACTATTAACCTACTGACAACACAATAATCCATTCAAAAAGCTCAGCCGTAATGTAACTAATCTCAAGGGCCAAGAAACTTACCTTCTTCAATGAAGACAGAAAGTCCGAAATCAGTTGCCTTGAGCATTGCATTTTCATCCTTACTAGTCAATAAGAAATTCTCGGGCTTTAAATCCCTATGCATAACACCCATGAAATGACAAATGTTAACAACATTAACAATCTGTCTAATAATCTCAGCAGCATCCTTCTCCGAGTAATACCCCCGAGCGATAATCCTATCGAACAATTCTCCGCCAGCACAAAGTTCCATAACAAGGTGCACTGAATGCCTATCTTCATAAGCACCTTTAAATTCCACAATATTTGGCTGTCCACTCAAATGCTGCATAATTTGAATTTCCCTTTTCATATCCTCCCTATCATTCTTACTCACAAGTTTCCGCTTAAGTATCGACTTACAAGCATAAGTATTCCCGGTCGAATTCTCAGTACAATGATATGTTACTCCAAATTGACCCCTACCTAATTCTTTACCAAGTGTATAGTGCTTTCTAATATCTTCAAAAGGCTTTCCTAATATGTTATTCAAATGGGGTCCTTGCATTTGATCTTGGGGTTGTGCAGGGGGTGGCTGAGGGGGTTGGGGCTGAGGTTGTGCAGGGGGTGGGTGGGAGGGTTGGGGCTGAGGTTGTGCAGGGGGTGGGTGGGGGGGCTGGGGCTGAGGTATTGGCTGTGGCTCATACTTTTGATATTCTTGATTAACAGTTCTTGTTCTTGGCCTATTATAGCCATTAGCATCTTGTTGAGTGAATTTCTTGCTAAAACAACCACCCATTATAGGCTATTTTATGAAAAGATTGCAACTTTGATAGATAAAATAAATGGAGATTTCAAGATTTAAGGAGAGAGTTAAGTAGAATACCAAATTGATATATTGTATAGATCAGAAAAAGCCAAAGACTTGATGAACTGTGTCTTTCATTGACTTCATTAGCTAAGTGAAGTTCTATCTATACTTTAGTTTGATTTGTCTACTGTCTTTGTCACCTTTTTCTCCTTTTTTTTCATTAGTCTAACCTTATTGCCTGGACTTTTCTCCACTAGCGAGTGGAAATGCAGATTTCATGCTAAATATAGGTAGCCATTTAAGAGCCTGTTTGGGTGTGCTTATAAGCAGCTTTTAAGCGGCTTAAGCGGCTTATAAGTCAAAGCCACTTTTTGATAAGTTAGTATTTCTAACTTCTCAAAAAATGGCTTTTAAGTCACTTATGACTTATAAGTCCAAAATTTTTTAGGAAAAATTATGCCTCATAACCGTTGGGAAAGAATAATTACTGTTTTTGTCCACCTTTTGTTGTTTCTTTCTTTTCATAACCATTTCTCTTTTTAAAATATATTTTAAATATTTTGGATTTATATTTAATATTATGTATTTCGGATATATATTTAATATATTTTAAATATTTCGGATATATATTTATATATTAAGTTTTTGATAGAAAAAGTAATGGACAACTAAAAATAAATATTTGTTAATGGGTGGATATTTATGTAAACTTCCCAATTTTTTAAGTTACCAAACATATATTAATGGACTTATAAGCTTATAAGCCACTTTTAAGCTCACCCAAACGGGCTCTAAGTGGTACCTAACTGATTCCCTCCCGTATACACTATGGCATTGTTTGACTTGGATGGAATTTAAGAAATAGAAAAAGATTTTCAAAACTTATGGTTTAAAGTTATAGATAAATGTGTGGCGGCTATAAACCATCTAATTACCTTTAAGTGGCAAGTTTGAATTTAAATTATTTCTAAATTTAGAATTGTGAGCCTGTTTGGGTTAGATGATTAAAATAACTGATAAGCATCAAGTGCTGAAAAATATTTTTAGCTGTCGAAGCTGATTTATAAATAAGTAGTTACATGTTTGGATAGAAGTGCTGAAATTGGTAATAAGCAGTTGGTGTGTTTGATAATAAAGTGTAGATAAGCATATTTTTTTTGTTAAAATGACTAAAATGTTCTTCAAATTGTTAACAAAAAATATAAATTTAAAAGTATCTTACATTAATAATGAGAAATAATAATTATATTATGAAGAGAGAGTTGAAAATTTTATTTTGAAAATGATATTTCATAGATTATAAAAATATTGTAGGAATAAAATGGTAAATTACTTGGTCAAACTAAAAGTGCTTATGACTGATTTTGGCTTATAAGCACTTGGCTTATAAGTACTTTTGGTAATTATCAAATACATAGATAAGTCAAAAAGTGCTTATAAGCTGGTTTGACCAGCTTATAAACTTAGTCAAACACCCTCTGTGTCATTCTTTTTGAAACAGACTAATAAAAAAATAATATCACCATTTTTCAAACCGAGGAGTATTAGGGCCGTCTTTAGTGTAAAAACTTACATGCATAAAGTATTTATTAAATTCTCTGTCATCTTGTTATGCCTAAAATTTGCTTAGTAGGTTAACAGATAAATAATAAAGTCGGGCTCAAGCAATAAAGTAAATACTAAGGAAAATTAATAAAAGCAGTAAATAAAGAGAATGTATTCCTTGAGAATATTCGCATTCTTGGAGAATCGGTTGATGATCAATACAATAGGGGATAGGGATATTTATAGTTATAGGTTTATCCCAATCCTAATTATGGTAAAATACAAAGACTATGGACCGTGGACCTGTTTACTTAAGGTGGTGATACTAATTAACCCTAAATAGGAGACAATAACCTTAAGGTAGCGGGATGTATGCCTTATGTCCCTTGGCCCGTGTCTGCTGCGCGGTCGTGGCTTATGGAGCAGGCGTGTATCCTCAGCGCCTGATGACTTGTTAAGTAAGCCTAGTCTTCGCCAGCTGGACTCGTATCCGCGTAATCATAGGTGGCGTATTTTTACCCACGCAGTCAATCCCCCCCCACTTGCTGAGTGTTGTCGTAAGCGGTCAAGAAGTGAAAGAGGCATGCCAAAGAAATGTGTGAAAGGATATCTCACTCACTCCTCGAAGCCTGCAGTCACTTTGACTGAAACAGATGCTTAGTGCCTTCTAGAGTTCCATGCATCTTCCCTTGATTGGCTTTCATTGATTCCTTGTACCTTTCTATAACTGCCTTTTACTGCTTCAAACCGTTTTATATTCCATGCCATAATTACTTTTGACCATTTCGTGCTCCTTCTTTATCTCATTTCGCCTATATAAAGGGCTTTCCTCAGTAGTTCTTCTTCACAAATCTCTTAACCATATTGTCTTTCTCAAATAACTCCCCTTTATGAGAAATTAACTCTGCCTCTTCTTCTGAAATGTTTACTTTTGATCCAAGTTCCATACCTTTGAAATATCTTCTTCGGGAGGGTACGCGATAGGGCTGAAAACAAAGAAATAGTAGCTGTCTTCTTTCTTTGTTCTCCTGTTTATACTGAGAAGGATGAAGTCCCCCGAGTCATAAAGCTTGATCGGGATCCTAATGACGTTCTTCGAAGTATCTTCCCCATGGCATGTACACTAATTACAGTGCGCTTATTTCTAACGCAACGGTTGCTGTGATATTTCTCTTGTCACGCTCTTTCCTATCGAACCTTTACATCATCCAGCTCTCCACTTCCTGGAGGGGTGTGTTGATGCAATAAGGTTTAACGACCTCCTCCCGTCCCTTCCTGTAGTTGCCACGTGCTTCCTCTTCAGAACTAGTGTTGAGTTAGGGCGGTCGTGTGCCTGGATCCTTGTCTGTAGTACGGAGGTTGCATCAGCTTCCAATCATTAGTAAATGAGGGTTGATCTAACGTCCCCACGGTAGCTGGTTGCTTTTCACGCTGAATATAGGTTTCTCTCCTTCTCTGAGCATGCAACACCAACTGAAACTACCAGGGAACATTTCTTCTCCTGCCCCCGTTCTACTAATGGCTTCCTCAGTTGGACTAATTTTTTGGTGCTCATATGATAGCGATATGCTGATGTTGCTGCTTGGGGTGTTGGTAATGTCGTCTTCTACACGCCGAGGGAGTGCCCTGATTGACGTGCCTGCTAGGTAGGAGTTTCAATTCTAGAGAAGCACTTGGGCCATACCAAGTCCAGAACACCTTTCAGACATAGTCCCCTGGACTTTTTAGTTTTTTTTTGTTTAGGAAGAGCTCATGCAAACAACATTGTATTTAAGAGAATTCAATTGTTTATTGTAGCCTTCGGACCTTTATATTAATGAAAATTGATGTTCATCAACATATATCTTGTGCATACTTGCGTATTTACATATAACGTAGTCAAGTTGCGTTTTATGCCCTTTTGGGCATTTTGTCTATTTTGAAGATGTTTGTTCGCTTGCAGAACACGATTTTTATTGTGTATCATCGGGTGATAGCACCCATGATAGACTTCTTTTAAATAGGGAATTTTTTCGTTCAAGCTAGAACAAATGTGCTTGTCCACTTGAATGCTTAGGTCTTTAATGACACTACGCGGGCGTCCCCATCTAACATGTTGGTGCGAATATTAAATTGACAATTTCAACGTATGATAATGCCCGGCGGCTTAACTAGAACTGATCTAGCTTGAGCAAGTAGTTTATTCTAACTCGCAATGAGGAGTGAGTGTTTTACTTCAACTCTATATGGTCGAGGGCTATGAATAATTAGTTCTTTGGAGGATATTAACATAAAACTGACTAAAACACAATAGCAATTTTATTAAGTAATAATGAGGGCGCAAGGGCCAAATAATTTTTTTAATAAACTTAAATAATACTGTTGGGGGCTAGATAGCCTTTGAAAAATGGGAAGAGCAAGAAAGAGAATACATGTCTTGAGTATGAGGGCCTACTGGCCTTTCAAGTCGAGGACCAAGTCCCCTATGTTGAAGGAGCTTAAATTGGTCCTCGCATTGCAGTACTGCTCCACTCGTTGCTTATGGGCTACTAGGTGTATTGGTGCTAGTTCTTGGCATTTGTCTAACAGGTCAAGCGAGACTGCTAAGGCCTCGTAGTTCGGCCACTCCTCAGCAAATGATCGGCGCAGGCCAGATTCACCTATCTCCACGGGGATCATGGCATCCGCTCCATACGTCAGTGGGAATAGGGTTTTCCCTGTGCTTGCTTTTGCTGGGTGTAGTAGGACCATAGAGCTCATGATAACTCTTCCAGCCACTTACCTTTAGCTTCTTCAAGCTTTCCATGATAGTCTTGTTTGAAGATTCAACCTGACCATTCGTCGAGGAGTGGTAAGGTGTTGACGTTATCCTCTTGATTTTCTAATCCTTTAGGAACACCGTGACCTTGGCTCCTACGAACTAGGGTCCGTTATCATAGGTGATCTTGGTAGAAACTCTAAATCGGCATATGATATTCTTTCAGATGAACTGTATCACCTCCTGCTCTCGAATCCAGATGTAAGGCACCGATTCAACCCACTTGGTGAAGTAATCAGTCATTATGAGCAAGAACTTGAAGCCTCCTGATGCTTTGGGCATGGGTCCCACGATGTCCATTTTTCACTTCATGAAAGGCCATGGCGCAATTACTGAGTGTAGAGGCTCTGCTGGCTGATGAAGCACATGGGAGAATCCCTGGCAGCTGTCGTATGCTCTGACGAGTTTACTTGCATCATTCTCTATCCGGGGCTAGAAATAGCCTGCTCTGATTACCTTTCAAGCTAGGGCCCTTCCTCCATAGGGGTTATTATTCATGAATCTCCCTTGGTACATAGTTGTCTTGTGTTGGACCCAGGCACTTGGTCAGTGGGCCGCTGAACATCTGACGGTAGAGTTCTCCACTGATCAAGTAGTAACAGGCCGCTTGCATCTTCAGCCGCTTGCTTTCCTTCTTGTCTTCATGGAGTGTTCCCTTGTCCAAGTAATCGATCAGTGCATTACACCAATCCAGATGAGTCCTATGGTACTAACTTCAACGCACTGCAGGTCCGAGTAAGTTATTTCAATCATCTCCTTTGGACTGTCCATATTCATATCTGCATCTGCTGCTAGGCTGGCCAATGCATCGGCCTCCGTATTCTCCTCTCTTAGTACTTGAGTGAACTTCCACTTGTGGAAATTTTTCAAGTGGGCCTCCGTTTTAGCTAAATATTCCTGCATACAAGCGTCTTTGGTTGCGAAAACTCCATTCAGTTGATTAACCACCAGTTGGGAGTCGTTATAGAGACTGACTTCCCTGGACCCCAATATGTAAGCTAATTCAAGAGCTTGAATTAAGGCTTCAAATTTGCTTCGTTAGTCATAATAAACGGGTAGCTGATGGCTTTACGAAAAGCTTTCCCAGACGGAGACTTAATCACCAGGCCAAGTCTGGCCCCTTTGACATTTTATGCTCCGTCTGTGTAGATTACCCTTTCTTCAGAGGTGACACCCCATATTATCCTCAGCTCATATTCGGCTTTGGCATCATGTCGATGCTAAAGTCGGCGACGAAATCTCCGAGGACTTGTGATTTGATGGCCGTACGCGGCTGATAAATAATGTCATACTCCCCTAGCCCATTTTACTAGTTGTCCTGAAAGTTCGGGCTTGTGAAAAATGGTCTGTAATGGGAAGGATGAGACCACAACGACCGTGTGGCCTATGAAAGTATGGTCGTAACTTCCTTGTTGCAACAAACAATGCCAGCACGAGCTTCTCCAAGTGCTGGTAGCATGTCTTCGTGTCCAAAAGGGATTTACTGACGTAGTATATGGGTGACTACACCCCTTTCTCTTCTTGTATGAGGACTGCGCTTACTGCCACTTCTGAAACAGAAAGATATAACAATAGTTGTTCTCCCTCGCGTGGCTTAGTCAGCGGGGGAGGATTGGAGATATACTTCTTTAGATCCCGAAGCACCTGGCTGCCCTATTCCGTCCATTCGAAGCTTTTATTCTTCTTCAGTACATTGAAAACTGGTGGCACCGTTCTGAAGATTGAGAGATGAACCAACTGAGCGCGGCTATCCGACTATTAAGTCTCTTTACCTCCGCCCCACTCTGTAAGACTTCCAGTATGGCTTCGATAGATTTGATCTTGATAAAATTGGCTTCTATTCCTTGGTTTGAGACAATGAACCCGAGGACCATTCCCGATGATACGCCGAAGGCGCACTTTTCAGGGTTAAGCTTCATGCCAAATTTATCCAATATATCTAACACTATTTCCAGGTGCTTGATGTGGTCCTTCGTGAATTCTGACTTGACCAGCATATCATCAATATATACCTCCATGGTTTTGCCAATTTGGTCCTTGAATATCAGGTTTACTAATCTCTAGTAAGTTGCTCCTGCATTCTTCAGACTAAAAGGCATCACCCAGTAGCAATAGGTTCCTCTATCTGTAATAAAAGAGGTTTTTTCTTGATCATCTGGGTTCATCAGTATCTGTTGTATCCTGAATATGCATCTAGAAAACTAAGAGCTTCATGTCCCGTCGTTGAATTAATAAGTTGATTGATGTCGGGCAATGGGAAAAATTCTTTCGGACATGCTTTATTTAGGTCGGTGAAGTCGATGCACATCTTCCACTTGCCATTATTCTTTGGGATGACCACGACGTTCGATAGCCCATCCGGGTAGTGGACCTCTCAAATGGATTTGTTGTTTAACAGCTTCTCCACTTCTTCATAAACTGCTTGCCCCTTCTCTCGGCTGATCAGGCATTTCTTCTTCTTTACTAGCTTGAAACCAGGATCAACGTTTAGGTTATGCATGATTACATTGGTAGATATTCCGGGCGGGTAGGTATACGTCCAGGTGAAGGTGGTTGCCCGAGTGCGCAGTATATTAGCTAATTCTTTCCTTGCTTCAGCCAAGAATTTGGCCCCTATATAGAATTTCTTGTATAGGGATTCATCGTCAAAGATTAGCGGGTCCAAGTAATCTACTATTGCTTTGCCGATTTCTTCTTCTCCGTCTTGATCTCGTATTATTGCAGGAGTCTCCTGCGGGGTATCGCTCTCCTATTTTTCTAATTCAAACAACACATTTGTTACCAGACAGGGCCCAAGTAACTTGTCCAGCAACTTTCGCTGATTCTTTACTTCCTTTTTTACCGCACCTGTGATGGTATCCACGTAACAACTCCTTGACAGCCTCTGCTCCCCTCATATCTCCTTTACCCTTCATGGTGTATAGTAGAGGACTTGGTGAAGTATTGAGGGTACCGCCCGTACTTCATGTATCCAGGGCCTCCCTAAGATGATGTGATATGCGAGACCGCATGTCATCGCTTGGAAGGATGTTATCTTCGACACTCCTAGGATGAGAACCGAGAGGACTAGCTCTCCAACAAACCTCTTGATAGAGTTGTGGAAGCTAGTTATTGTATGACGGTTGGGGATTAGCTGGTGCTATGACTCCATCTTGCAGACGACTTCCCACCGAATGATGTTTACATCGCTACCTGGGTCCACCAACACTCGCTTAATTTGGGTGTCAAGTACCCTGAGGGTGATGATTAAAGCGACGTGACGTGGATGAAGGAGTTACCTTCCATCGTTCTTGTTAAATTCGATCGTGTTGTGCGGGGTCTCTTGTTTGCCTCCTCATGGACTTCACACACAATGACTGCTCTAGCTTTCTCAATATCGATCCTCGGGCCTCCAAAGATCATATTGACATTCTGCCCACACTCTCGGTCTAGGGTTACGGATTCTAGGAGATTACTCAAGGGCTCAAATCCTCATGGGGATGTTGGCCTCAGGAGTGAACTGGAGATGCATGCTTCCAGATGCCTGATCAATGTTTTGGGCATGATGGTCCAGTTTTGAACCGTTTTCTCCTCATATGCTTTGGGAAAGTCTTACTGTTGCTTCCCTACGACAGATAGTCATCACAGTCGCTATTGGCAAGATTAGACCCTTAGGAGTGTCTTTTGGTTGTCCGTCGGCATCGCTGGAATCCTTAGAGGGGGGTCGTCCACCACATCAGTGGTGTTCTTCGGGATATCATCTTTGTCATTCGACATGGTCATGTTTTTCCTTCGTAAGAACCTACAATTGCCTGGGTCCCACGGTGGACGCCAAACTGTTTATCCCTAAAAATTGATTAGTAGGTTAAATAGATAAATAATAAATAGGGGATCGAGCAATAATGTAAATACTAAGGAAAAGTAAAAAAAACAGTAAATAAAGAGATTCTATTTCTTGAGAATAGTCAGATTCTTAGAGAATCGGTTCATGATCAATATAATAGGGGAGATGGGTATTTATAGTTATAAAACCCAGTCCTAATTATGGTGAAATACAAAGTCTATAGGTCGTGGGCCTATTTACTCAAGGCGGTGATGCTAATTAATCCTAATTAGGTGACTATAACCTTAAGGTGGTGGCATGTATACCTTACGTCTCTTGGCCCGTGCCTGCTGAGCGGCCGTGGCTTATGGAGTAAGTGTGTATCCTTAGCGCTCGGTGACTTGTAGAGTAAGTCTAGTCTTCGCCAGCTGGACTCGTATCATCATAATCATAGGTGGAGTATTTTTACCCACACATCATCCAAGTATAAAGTGGAGATATATTGGCATATATTTTCATCAATATTATTCCTATTATTGTGCAAAAATCTATTTAGACCAGAAATCTTTCATTACTTAGTTAGATTTACTATTAACGTCAGTTTATTGCTTTGTGGCCTTCTTTGCTCAATTTGACTATTATACACATATTTATTACTTTGATTATTGTTATATAGTCATAAATATATATATTCTTACTTCAACGCTCAATCATTCAAGGTAATGGAGAATTTGATTATGATGTCACCCATCGTATAGAGGTAGGCTGGATGATCTGGAGACTCATATTCGGTGTCATATGCGATAAGAAAGTGGTACCTACGTTCAAAGGTAAGATCTACAAAGTGGTCGTTATACCAGCTATGTTGTACGACGCAGAGTGTTGGCCAGTCAAAACCACTCACATTCAGAAGATGAGTGTAGTAGAGATGAGAATAGTAAGATGGATTTTGGGTATACGAGGTTGGATAAGATTAAGAATGAGCTCATTCGTGACAAGGTGGGAGTGGCCTTAGTGGTGGACAAGATGAGAGAAGCGAGGCTACGATGGTTTGGCCATGTGAAGAGAAGGAGCAGAGATGCTCCAGTGAGGAGGTGCGAAAGGTGGGTAGTGCTAAGTCTTCGGAGAGGTAGAGGTAGACCAAAGAAGAATTGTGGCGAGGTGATCTGACAGGATATGACTCACATCCAGATCACCGAGGATATGACCCTTGACAGGAAAGCGTGGAGGTTTAGGGTAGAACGTTAGGTAATAGGCGATTGATTGCTGACAGATTAGCTTTTTTATTCTTATACATAGTAGTTTTATCTTGTCTTGTATCCTTTTCACTATTAGTGTCTTCTGTCTGTTCTGGTTGTTGTGCATAGTTGTTATACATAGTGGGTACTCTTATACATAGTAGTTTTACCTTGTCTTGTGTTCATTTCACTATTAGTGTCTTCTGTTTGTTTTGGTTGTTGTACATAGTTGTTATACATGGTTGGTACTCTTATGCATAGTTGTCTGCTCTGGTTATTGTTGTTTATGCCTAAATTTGTACGTCTAGGTTAAACAATTAATTATGAATGAGGTCACGAGCAATACAGTAAATCACGATGGAAAAGTAAGTAAATACGATGAAAATAAAGACAAGTAAATAAATAAGAAATAATGAATAAAGCAAAGTAAATCTTATTCCTTGAGAGTAGCCGAAGTTGATAGCGAATCATGTGTTACATGTAAAATACAATGTAAGGAGAGGTATTTATAGTAGTGATACCCAGTCCTAAATAAGGTAAAATACAAGTACTAATTGGGTCATGGGCCTACAACTCAAGGCGGTGGTATACGAAACCCTAACTAGGACACTGTAAACCCTAGGCGACGAGATGTATGCCCTGCGCCCTATGACCAAACTGTCTAAATGGCCGTTGGCTCTCGGAGCGGGCGTATATCCTCAGTGCCCGGTGACTTGTAAGATAAGTCTAGTCTCGCTAGCTGGACTCGTATCCCCGTAAAAATAGGTGGCGTATTTTTGCCCACACAGTCAGCCCCCCCACTTGCTGAGTGCTGACGCAAGCAGTCAGGAAGTGAAAGAAGCATGATAGCAGACGTAAAGGTGCGACGGTACTGATGCTCGCCTCCTTGACTCTTTACGTGCGTCGTATAAAATACAAATTCCTCAGTACAACGACATGTCCCCTGATGATTGGAGGGGGTTTTCCGCGTGTCTTTCCGATGTTGCTGCTGATCTGTTCACATCCCGTAATTATGGGGATGCACATCACTTAAACTAAAGTAATCATAATTACGATCCCACGTGATTGAGCTTATTCCACTTCCCTATACGTTTCCAACCCAGACGTATATATATACGTCGTAAGTGAGAAAGTTTATCCATAACCTTTCAAAGATCTTCAAGAACTCTTCTTTAAAAGAATCTTTTCTTTTAATCCTGCTAATAATATCATTATGGAACAAGGTCCAAGCTTTCTCTCAACAAACTTCAGGGCACATGATTACCTCACTAGTACCTTTAATTTCGAAAATGATGGCCACATGCTGGTCCAAACTCCCAAGCAAGAGGGTGAAAACAACAATCTCTCCATTGAATTCTATCCTTCTGCAGTCACGGAGAGCGATATTATATGCATCAAGCATGAATACAGATAGCCTGATTTCGCTATCGTTCTTGCTCCTGGTGCTGAAGAAAGGATTTCTTCTCATCGAGCTGGCTTTTCGATGGTCAACACATACCTTTTCACTCTTCATCTCAGCAAACACGTCCATCTGATCGTAGAAGACATATGTCGTCATTAAAATGTTTTCCTGGGCCAAATCGGCCCTTCCGTCTGGCGACTAGTGGTCGCGCTTGATCACTTGGCTAACCATGCCCAGGTCGCATTTTCTTTCGATCATCTTCTGGTTCTCTACTCCCCTCGTCTTCACAAAGCGGGGATGCTGATGTTCATGAAACGGGGGAAGAAAGGTGTAGTCCCCAATAGTGAGGATTCCAAGGATCGTGGTTGGGTGTACAAGTTCGTGGCTGTGCGGCCGGCAAATTTGGTGTCCTCTCTTCCCTTTTCAGAGGTCTTCAGCAGAAAGTGTAAGTCCGCAGAAACTTATCTTCTTGCTTTTGACTGTGGTTGCTTCAAATTGATTTTCTTTCTTTTGTGTAGTGAACATAGTGTCCACCATCTCCTTAGCTCATAATGAATTGATGACGTGGGTCACCAACATCTTCTCGAGGAATCATCCCGAATCCCTGACCTTCTTGTCCCTGGCGAACACGAATGGATGCGGGCGAAAGACCAAGGTAAGTAATTATTGAGTCGTTCTTTCTACCCGAAATTTCTCCTGTATTCTAATTCAGCACTGTTTCCAGGGTTCTTTCGTCGCGATATGCCTGGTGGAGATTCAGATCACTGCCCTGTATATTGCTCCCTTACATGATGTGCAGGCATCTAGTGGGAGAATTTGGAGAGGGCGAGCAGGTCTCGTTCCTCGAAGAGGAGAAGGTCCTTAAGGCCGGCCAATGTGCCCATTGTTGGTGAAACCCTTGTGATTTTTGATGGAGAGGGAGAAGTCCCCTTAGTGTCTGTGTCCGAGGCCATTGAAACAACCCTGTCTACTGTTGTTGAAGCTGGTCCTTCTTTGCAAAAGCACAGGCGCCTAATTGAAGAGAGTCCCATAGCCGAACTAGTGCGGAGGATGATTTCTTGCTTCCTGCCATACCTTCTGACCCACAACCTTCAAGTCTGTTATTTCTTGGACTTCAGTTTTTGAAATATCATTCCTTCCTTGTTGACTTCGAGAACTGACATCATCCGTTCATGTTTAGAACCTGTTGCTACTGCTCCGACTCCTGAGGGCTCTGACTCTTTTCAGCGGCGTCCTAGCAAGGAAGTTGCCGTAGAGACCGTGTGTGAACCCGTGAGTAGAGCTCAGGAGGTAGTAATCCTTATTGCTGTGGGGGTTAACCTGATGAAAACTCCATGGGCTGTTACAGTCCACACCGCTAAACTGGTTGGCCTGGCAGAACAAGAACACCTCTCTGGCTACAACAATCACGAGTTGCTTGACGTTGCCACCTGTTGCTCCCTTCGGGTAAGTTTTCTGTCACTACCATGTCAGGTTCAACATCGTTTTTCCTTTACCAAACTCATGTCCCTACCATTACTCAGGGATTGATGGTGTATCATGAGATACTATGCCGGGAAGGCTTAGAAAGGAATCTGGTCGATGAAGCGGATGCTCTGTGTGGACAAGTAGCTAGCTTGCAGCCTTTCGTGGAGAAGGCCGAGAAGTTGAATGGTGAGCTACAGACCACTCATGATGCTTACCACACAGAGGTTCTGAAAAGCAGGAACTTGGAGAGGGCGTTGACTGGTGAAGTGCGTAAGCACAAGCAAGATGGGGAGGCCCTCAAGTCATCTCCTACAGATGTTAAGGTTTCAGAGCAGCTTCATCTCAACAACGTGAATCGTCTGGAAGGGATCGTGAGAGATCTGCAACAGCAACTATCCGGTATGGAGGAAAGAATGAATGCTGCTGAGAAGTATGCCACGGATGCTCAGGGTCTCTCCAGTTTCCTTCAAGATGAGAATTACAGGTGTCGCACCCACTTTTTCTACCTCCTCCGGACCGCGCGCCCGGAGTAAGTGTAAGCGGTTTCCGACTTAGGGTAACTCGTTTGGAGTTAGAGTTTTGGAGTCGCCACGTAATAAATTTCCTAGGCGTATTAGGTCACCTAAAAGCATTTCTAATTCCATTTAAAGAATAACTCCAAGTTGGTCTACTAATCAGAGATTCGGGTAAGTGTTCGAAATAACCTAGAAGGAAGGGGTTAGGCACCTCCTAAGTTCCACTAAATGTGGTTCCCGACCGATTTCTATATTGGGTTTAAATAAGCAATTTTAACTATAAGAGGATAAAAGTTAAATTAAACATAAAAAGGATTATAATATACCAATAAGCAGAATTGAGTAAAATAATGACAATTTTGAAATTAAATTCAAAGGTAGGTTATATGAGGTAAAATAGGCAATAGGCAGTATAAATAGTTTTGCAAGAATAAACTTATATACAAATAGTATTGTAAATATAACAATAAATTGCAAAATTAGACTAAGATAGCCAATTAACCTATTTGAAGAATAGTCCTAGGTTTTATTATCCTATTCCGATTAGATAAAGGATAGTTTCAGAATCCACTATCACATATTGCTCGGATAATTTCCCTCATCTTCGAGGGGCTTAATTCCCTTAACCTCATACCCTCTTTAAGTATTTAACTAGAGTGTTTCCTAATATTCTAAAATGTCCTAAAAGGCTTTCTAGCGTCCCCACTTAATATCTCAGAGGCCGTTGGGACAACTAATTAAAACGTAAAATATCTAGACTCCCTAAATATGTTAAGTGCCTCATAACTAGACCTTTAAACATCAAACAATATACGGTCGTGCCAAATCATATAAGCAAATAAACATATTAAGCATTTTAACAATAAAAGAAAAAGTAAGCCTCCAAATTAAGTTTGCTCAAAATCAAATCAGGTTTCACGTTCAAAAAATGTACTGTTATGTTCCAGAATGTTAAATTTTGAAGAAATGAGCTAGTTTTAACGTTGTCTTGCATTTTTAGTCTCTTTCTGATATAATTTAATTCCAGCCCATTAGAATTGCACAAACAGTCTAGATAAGCCTTGAATTTTCAGTATTAGACCTGTTAGGTACTGCTGCAATTTTCCAGAAACCAGTTTTGCACAAATAGTCTAATTTTCAACCTGTATGATGATTTCAGCCCTTTTTCTAATTTTGCAGAAATAGCCCCCTGTTATAATTCAATTTTAAACCTGCCCTACTCGACTAACTTTCAGATTATGCACACAATACTAGCAATCCAGTTCCACATCATGTTGCACAAATAATCTAATTTCAAGTAAACTAAAAGACGAGGGATAGAAAGGGCCCCTATTATAGCCAACTGTAGCAGCTTATTGCTGCCTCTTCTTCAAGTAACATTTGACAACTGTGTTTGCTACTTTTACACGCAACAAGTCATCACCATTTCATGTTTTAAAGCACGCAATATATACATGCAGGGAGTACCTAATAAATACATGAATGTAAGGGTCTAAAGGGAGTTCAAGGGATGAAAGAAATGTTTCCTCTTTGGACAATAAAAGAAACACCAAGTTCTAATAGTTTTGCTTCCAATGTGCAGAAATCCGACATCCTAGTCAAGTGTTATTCATCAACACTTAAACCTGCATGTAAACTTAGGAATGGTATAGCCCTTTGAAACTATCCAAGGAGCTGCATAATAAGATTAGCGGGTGGCCCTAAAGAGCCTAAACAAGCAGACAACACCACATATATGTAGGAATGAAAACATAAGTCAAATGCAATTAAGTCCAACAACATAAGTGAGTTTAGATCATATATCTAAATGTGAAGTAGTGGACAAAAGAGACAATTTATCTTTGAAGAAAAAGAGAAAGAATTATGACTGGTTTTCAGCCTGTGAGGGAGTATTCTGATTATGCTTCAGTTATGTAGAGGACTGGTGGTATTTCAGAGTATGGAAGGTGTTTTCAGAGGTATCTCTGAAGTGTGCCAGTGTGTGTATTCGGTCTAGTAGAAGAGATTTGAAGGTGTCCTTATTATGTCCAAAATGTGGAGTATTTATAGTGTAAAGAGCTGGTGTGATTCTAGACTTGCAAGGAAAGAAATTATATTCAGATATTCAAATTACTTTGTAAAATGGCAGAGAAGTATTCAATCATGTCAAAAAAGGAAATCTAATACACGATTAGCTAAAAGTTAGGGATATATTCAGTTTTGATGATATCAATCACACATGTAGCTATGGAAAGGATATGATTTACCATTACTCAATTTTCAGCAAAGCAAGGATCCAAAAATAAACTCGACAGTTTCAAAGAAAATTCTATTAAGAGACTACTTTTCTTTTACTTTCATAAATTGAGTATAAAAATGCATGTATACATACACACATACGACTTAAAATAAAAAATGGCAACTTTGACGTGCATAAAATATATGCCAAGCCAGAAAGCAATTTCACCAAACGATCAGACGCTCTCGACTCAAATCAAACTAGCGATTAACATGTGATAAGAAACATGAATTTATAAATTCTGAGGCATGATTTTACTTCCTTAAATTATAAATTTGAAGACAAAAGTAACTTTTAAAAAGGGTAAATGCTAGCATAAATTCATGTGTTCAATCACAAGAAATGGAAATAGGCATTTTGTTTATAATTTCAGCATAAAAAAAAAAAGAAAAACAGAACATAAAAAATAAGGATGCTATTGGGTTCAACACGGGTCCGGTCGGATCGCATCTGATTCTGCCCGATCTTTCTCTATTACGGGAACTATTTTCTTGCCTTGTATGTACAAAATTGACATGATTTTGCTTCGTACATGCTGGGATTTGAGTAATCCCGTTCGAATCCTTTGTTTTATTTTTGGTTTCATAGATAGAGATGAGAGATTGATTCCCATTTTTTCGTGATAGGAGAGAGAGGAAAAGCAGCGTGACTAGTGGCGTTAATGGCAGAGAGAGTAGTGGAGGTATGGTGGGGATTTGGGGTGTATCGGGCTGGTTTGTGGAAATGGGGGAGATAGGAGAGTATGGGTGGCGGCTGGATATTTGGAAATGGGATGAGGGAGAAGTGATTTAGGGTTTTAAGTGGGGGGTGAATTGTAAATATGAAAATATGGGAACTAATCCTAGCCATTGGATTAAAGGGATAAACGGCTGGGATGCAGCCACGTCATGTGCGTATATACAGGCGTATATACACGCATATATACAAGTATGCGTGTCTGAGGTGCGTATTAACTGAGGTGGAAAGGGTTCAGGTGCTTTGGGGGATTGTACCACGTGCTAGAATGAGTTGTACATGTTCTAAAAGTGTGTTTTGATTAGGTGTAAGCTTAGGTGTAGCTTAGATGGAATATATATGGACAAAAATGCGATGACGGGGACTTTGTGTAGTAGAAATAGAGTTGTAAATTAGCAACTTGGCTACTATTTAAATACTTATAAATATAAATAGTCAGTATAAAAATAGAAAAATTGTAGATGATTATAAATAAATATATTTAATTATAATTAAATATATATGAGCATAAATAATACTAATTAAATACAAATAGCCACAAATAATCATTAAATGAATTAGTAATGCATTAAATTGCGTAAATAGCATACGTATTTTAAAAAATAGCCTAAATGATGCAATTACGTAACATAGTCACAATTTAGTAAGTTTAATATAAATAGAGGATTAATAATAGTATTACGCACGTAAATACATGCCATCTAATGCAATTTTATTTAGAAAATAATATTACACCTTTTAATTAAACACAGCCAAATTGCAAAAAATGGAGGGACAAAATTGGGTGTCAACAGCTGCCCCTCTTTGTCCGGGGATGATGAAAGAGTCTTCGGGCAAAGATAGTTGACGGAGTAGCCAATTTTGTCACGACGGACAGAATGATATATAGCCTGTGTGAAGGGATTTATGACGCACGAGTAAAGGTTTACGCACGATTTTGGGAATGGGAATATGAATTTATGATAAGAAATGGAAAGGGCACGATCTCTCCTCAAAACTTTATCCAAAAACCTCTCTCTGTCACCTCTGTTTTGAACTTTGTAAGGGATGTCTCATTCCGATTGTCATACCGAAAATATCTGCTTGCTTGGATTCTGCTTGTATTGCATTCCACTTTTTATGTATCCCTACTAACACGGGCTTGAGTCGTCTTTTCCTTGACGAAAATCCAAATTGCTTGCTCAATGTTCTCTTTTTTGTATGCTTGTTTGATTGATGTCTCATCCACATATGCGAACCATGTACCTTTCAAATGCTATGTCCACCGACGTGGACCTTATACTTTAAATTGCTGAACTATGCCCACAAGCGTGGACCCTACTCTGCTTCAAATTGTTGAACTATGCCCGCAAACGCGAACCTTACTTTGCTTTCAAACTGCTGAACTATGTCCACAAACGCGAACCCTATATATCCACCGACGCAGATTCTATGCTTCTCAAATTGATGTCATGTCCACAAACGTAGACCCTATATATCTACCGACACAGATTCTGTGCTTCTCAAATTGATGTCATGTCCACAAATGCGCCTATATATCCGCCGACGCAGATTCTATGTTCTCAAATTGATGTCATGTCCACGACGCGGACCCTATATATCTACCAACGCAGATTCTATGCTTCTCAAGTTGATGTCATGTCCACAAACGCGGACCCTATATATCCGCCGATGCAGATTCTATGTTCTCAAATTGATGTCATGTCCACAAACGTGGACCCTATATATCCACCGACATGGATCCTATGCTCTGATAATCTGATAAATTTTGCTTTGCAAGAGTTGTTAGGTATACTCGGTACCTGTGTAAAGCTGCAATCAAAGAAAATTTGTGAGTTTTTGGGGAGGTTGACTTGCGCATTTGTTGTGTTGTACTCTGCTGTTGCATCTTGCATAATCTCCTCCTTGTAATGCTTCCCTTTTCGAATGTCGAACCTTAGTTGAGCTGTGAGCAATAGGGATAAGGAAAGAGGATATGCATATATTTTGTGAAAATCATTTTTTAAAGAGTAATGCAAATTCGTTCCATTGAATCATAGAATGCGACGTGTTGTTTGGACATAATCTCCTCCACATCCATTTGCTGCTCAAAGATCCTCCACTTTGAAATTTTGAGGGAGACTCAACATTTCTGCCCCAGTGTGCTGCTTGTAATTTTCTTGAATTTTTGAGGTCTCTCAAAAATTCTGCCCCAGTGTGTTATGATACATTCTTTGAATTTTTTTTAAGGAGACTCAAAAAAAAATTCTGCCCCAGTGTCCAATAAAATTCTCTTATGACATGATCGTGCCTTGAGTAGGCTGCCTACGTATCTCCTTTTTGGAATCAGGTCGCTACGTAGTTCAAATCCAATAAAGATGAACGTCGCTTGATTTGTAGTATCTCTTGATTGTATTTGAGTAAAGGATCTTGTTAATTTTGTCTCGATTTAGAGCATTCCACTTCAGGGCCAACTATCATTTGCTAACTTCCTTGTTAAATGCCTTTGCCATTCTATTGCTTGTTGTGTCCATACTTTGCTATCCATGAGTATCACTTGCTTGAGTATGCTTTTGATCTGTTGGAGATTGTCTAATTCTGCTTCTTATATGTATTTCTACTGTTTCGCCTTGAATTGTAAGTTATCTTCCTCAATATGCTCTTGCCACAGTTATCTGCTATAAGATTTCTGAGATTAACGATGAAATTTCTTAAATGTCCTTTGTCGAATAGCCTAGCCTGTATTTTTCATTTTGGACTGATCTCTCACATCGCAGTCGTAGATTCAATGGAATTAAAATGATTTTGTCGAAAGTGAATGATGGATATTCAAAAGTGAAAAGTAGGAAATGCTTTTATTATTGGACTTGAGAAATAGTCTTCGAAAGGAAACAATGATGCAATAAAGTTGAAAAACAAAGCTAAAGACTCGGAGTCGTGTTTTATTTCAGAAAACCACTAATACCCCAGCTCCACTAAGGTTCTCGGCATGCTCGGAATTAGCTGCAGGTTCAGTTGTTTGGCATAATTTCGGCTTCAGCTTTCTGGATGTTCAGGGCCTCAATATGCTTTTCGAGAACTGCATCATATTCTTCCATGAATAGCCCTTTGAGACCGGCCAGCTCATCTTCTACATCACGAACACCTTTGGCAAGTCCTCCTCCCTTGAAAGTTCTCATGTAGCTTTAAAAGATAGATGCCTATTTCAGAGTTGGAATATACTGCTCTAGTGAATGATAACCTCTTGTATCCTTTGTAGTACTTTTTCCTTAGTAAACCGAGATGTACCCCATGCCAAACTTGTATTCATCAAACATTGTTTCTGCTTTTATGATTGAACCTTCCAGAGTGCATTCTTTTCCAGAGTCGATCATATTCACCTTCTCGTCTCCATGATTGGGTAGTGGGTTATTGTGCACATTTGGCGCCTTCAAATGAATGACCTTTTCATCTATTAGGTCTTGAATCTTATCTCTCAATGCAAAACATTTCTCCATCTCATGTCCCGGTCCAGCTGAGTGATATGCGCACTTTTTACTGTAATCAAAGTTAGGTGAAGGGTTGTCTGGCATCTTTTGAGGTACCGGGACGATAAGCCCAACAGCTTTCAATCTCTCGAACAATTGAGTGCGAGATTAAGCTAGTGGAGTGTAGTTTCTTTTGGATTTTTGGTTTGCATCAGGGCGAGGCTATGGTGGCGCATTTCGGTAGTTAGGTTGGGTATTTTGCGGGTATGATGGACAACTTGGTGCTGGGGTGTGGAATATAGGCCGAGTGGGCTGGGTGTTATAAACGTGATATTCAAGTGGTATGTGAGGGTATGCATAGAATGGTGGCGGTGTTTGATAATAGTGGTTGAAATCAGGGTCTTGAATGGTCACAGCAAAAGAGACTTCATCTTTCTTCTTTTTGGAGAGGCTTACATTTCCAGACTGGATAGCCTTATTAGCAGCTTATAGAGCAGCTAAGCTAATAATCTTTCCACTTTTTAATCCTTCTTCTACGTCATCTCCCATCAAAACTACATCTGTAAACTTTTAGTTCTTCATATGCAACAACTTGTCATAATAGACATCCTCTTGTATGCGAATGAATGTGTTAACTATTTCTTTCTCATTCATAGCGTGTTTCACCTTGGCAGCTTCTGCTCTCCACCTAGTAGCATATTCTCTGAACGTCTCTGTGGGTTTCTTTTTCAAATTATATAAATAGAAGCGATATGGTACCATTTCGGTATTGTACCCAAATGTTTCTACAAAGTCTGCTGCCATATCTTCCCAACCGAGCCATGTGCCTGGTTTATGTTTAGAAAACAAACTTAGAGCCTCTCCAGTCAAGCTTAGGCTGTACAACTTTACTCGTACTTTCTCATCTTCCCCTGCTCCAATCAACTTGTCACAGTATGTTCTCAAATGAGCCATAGGTTCGCCAGTGCTATTAAATAAGTCAAACTTTGGTATCTTGTATCTGTCGGGCAATTTTAAATTTGGATAGGTGCACAAGTCCTTGTAGGCAAAACCTTTAATGGTTTTGCGCAACTCAAACTTCTTAAAAGCTGCCTTAAGTTTGCGGACTTTCGCTTTTGTCCCATCATCATTGGCTTCATCCTCTGCCCATTCATAGTGTTCATGGTCTTTAACCTGCGAAATGAGTTATTTGGTTTCAGCAGTGAACATGGGATTATAAGGCTGCAGATATGTGGTGTTGGTGCGGGGTAAGTTTGTGTTTAGGTAAGTAGGATGTGCAAGAGGTGGTGCTTGATGAGTGGTGGGTAGGGTTGCTTGGTAAGTAGTAGTTGGTGTTGTTTGGTAGATAGCGGGTGGTGCTGTCTGGTAGGAAGCTGGTGTTGTTTGGTATGTGGCTGGTGGTACTGTTTGGTATGTGGATGGTGGTACTGTTTGGTAAACAACGGGTAGATCAGTTGGGTGTATAGGGTCCTTTCCATTAGGGCGGGCAGGCCCACTTGGATCGACTGGTTCCCTCAAATAGGCGGATTAACAACGGGTAAACTGGCCATTGTCAGTTTCTCTTCAAGTTCTATAATTCTTTGCTCTAGAGCAGCAACATGTTCATCATACCTAATCGGGGCAAGCTTGTGGGGGTGTCCTATTATTCCCAATGTTATCATCACTATGAGTAGCGTTATTCAACTCATGCATAATGTTTCGTCTTCCTCTTCTTCTAGTTTGTGAGAGGGAAGGAGTTGTAACTGGTCCTTTGACTCTTGTCCGGTAGTGGTGCTCGGCCAGAATGCACAAGTCAACCTCAGGAGCGGGAGTAAACTTACACATGAAAACATAAGTCAGTGTTGAGATAATAATTTTCATATGCAAAACATATCACGTTTTATAATGCGAGGGACCTCTTTTGCGCCGAGGTAGGCCTAATGTGAGTAATACATATGATATGCATTATAGGCGTCATTTGATGACGCTTTTGGAAGAAGTTAGCTAGTGGCATGTTAAGTCTTCTTAAGTTTGAGTATGATATTTAAAACTGAACGTGTATTATGTGTCATCCCATTTGTTCTCATAACCCAAATGAATGAAAAATAATTGTATCAAATAATTGATTTTGTTACATAGAAGTAGAAATAATAGATCATAGGTAAATAGAAATAAATAATTGATTTGGTTACATAAAAGTAGAAAAATAGTCTAAGAGCCCGTTTGGGTGAGCTTAAAAATGGCTTATAAGCTTATAAGCCCATTAAAATATGTTTGGTAACTTAAAAATTTTTGGACTTATAAACCATAAGTAGCTTAAAAGCCACTTTTTGAGAAGTTAGAAAATCCTAACTTCTCAAAAAATGGCTTTTAAGTCACTTTTTGACTTATAAGCTACTTAAAATAAGCTGCTAATAAGCCCACCCAAACAGACTCTAAGTCTTGTGACTTGTGACAATCTGCAACCAAAATAAACTATTAGACGACCCCCCTTTTATTAGAACTAATGGTCTATATTAGACACGTTCAACTTTAAATAAATGCACACGTAACACATTGAAACGTCCCTTAGGGTCGAAGACCCATTTGGTTCATTCAAATATTGTGAACTAGTAGACTTAGACATGAGCCGAAGTCAAATTTTTCCCAAATATGATGTATGATTTCTAATCAGAGTGTAACTAAGAGTTGGGTAATCTAGACAAGGACATGGTTCCCCTAGGCAGACAACCAAGGGGTGGGAACGTTTAGAATTGCTGGCTGAACAACGGACCAACTAGATTATAACCGTTCCTCCTAAAGGGTTTTCTGAGAGTGAAACGACCGTGAGATCCACGTAATAGTTTGTGTGTGCAAGTGTCAATTTTTCAGGAGTGGACGAGTGTGAATGGAATGCAACAAATAATTCAATGATAAACTAAATATCATGTTATCTAAAAATTACAGAATAAAAGGTTACAAACCTGCAAATAGAAAAAAGTTATGAATACAAAATAATTAATGCAAGAATAAACCCAATATAAAAATCATAATGGTTAGAGCATTTAATCCCTAGCGGAGTCGCTATTCTGTCGCAACTCACTTTTTCTACATCCTTCGGACCGCGCGCCCGGAGTAAGTATATGTGGTTTCCGACTTGGGGTAACTCATTTGGAGTTAGAATTATGGAGTCGCCACCTAATAAATTTCCTAGGCGTATTAGGTCACCTAAAAGCATTTATAATTCAATTTAAGAATAACTCCGGGTTGGTCTATTAATCAGAGATTCGGATAAGTGTTCGAAATAACCTAGAAGGAAGGGGTTAGGCAGCTCCGAAGCTCCACTAAATGTGGTTCCCGGCCGATTTTTATATTGGGTTTAAATAAGCAAATTTAACTATAAGAGGACAAAAGTTAAATAAAACATAAAAAGGATAATAATATACCAATAAGTAGAATTGAGTAAAATTAGGACAATTTTGAAATTAAATTCAAAGGTAGGTTATATGAGGTAAAATAGGCAATAGGCAGTTTAAATAGTTTTGCAAGAATAAGTTTATATACAAATAGTATTGTAAATATAACAATGAATTGCAAAATTAGACTAAGATAGCTAATTAACCTATTTTAAGAATAGCCCTAGGTTTTATTATCCTATTCGGATCAGATCCCGATTTTTATCGGTAAAGAATAGTTTCAGAATCCACTATCACATATTGCTCGGATAATTTCCATAATATCCGAGGGGTTTAATTCCCTTAACCCCATACCCTCTTTAAGTATTTAACTAGAGCATTTCCTAATATTCTAAAACGTCCTAAAAAGCTTTCTAGCTTCCCAACTTAATATCCCGGAGGCCGTTGGGACAACTAATTAAAACGTAAAATATCTAGACTCCCTAAATATGTTAAGTGACCCATAACTAGACCTCTAAACGTCAAACAATATACGGTCGTGCCAAATCATATAAGCAAATAAACATATTAAGTATTTTAACAATACAAGAAAAAAGTAAGCCTCCAAATTAAATTTGCTCAAAATAATATCAGGTTTCACGTTCAAAAGTGTATTGTTAAGTTCCAGAATGTTAACTTTTGCAGAAATGAGCTAGTTTTAACACTGTCTTGCATTTCTAGCCTCTTTTTGATATAATTTAATTCCAGCCCTTTAGAATTGCACAAACAGTCTAGATAAGCCTTGAATTTTCAGTTTTAGACATGTTAGGTACTGCCGCAATTTTCTAGAAAACTATTTTTGCACAAATAGTCTTATTTTTAACCTGTATGACGATTTCAGTCCTTTTTCTGATTTTGCAGAAACAACCCCATGTTATAATTCGATTTTAAACCTGCCCTGCTCGACTAACTTTCAGATTATGCACACAATAATAGCAATCCAATTCCACATCATGTTGCACAAATAACCTAATTGCAAGTAAATTAAGAGATGAGGGATAGAGAGGGCCCCTGTTATAGCCAACTGTAGCAGCTTATTGCTGCCTCTTCTTCAAGTAACATTTTGATGCGATCTGGATTGGTGCTCCTGACATTAGTTGATTTAGAGTTGACCTGAAAAGTTTGGAATGCTTCAAGAGGGCTTGGAAGCCAATGATCAAATCAAGAATGACCAAAAGAAGCAGATTGGAGCTTACTGGAATTGTACTCGCGCGATCGCGAGTCAACAGTCGCGGTTGCGCAGAATCCTCTTACCACATTGCGCGATCGCGAGGCACAGGTCGCGATGAATCTTCAAGTTACATTCCATGATCGCATTATCGCAAGCGCATTCGCGAAGAAAGGCCTTCCAGACAAGCTTTGATAATTAGTGGAAAATAGAGTTTTAGTCTTTTTGTCATAACTAGCTCTAGGGCTATTTAAGTAATTGTTAGTTTTAACTAAGCCCTAGTATAAATAGTTTATGTTGTCTTCATTTTGAGATTAGACTATGTTGAATTGTGAAAACTCTTTGAGAGAGATTATGGCTCGACCATTGTTGCTTCAAAACTTCCATGAACTTGCAAGAGGTATTCAATCCTCTTGAGGGTTTGTTTAGACTAGGTGTCTCTTTTATTTGAAATCTAAGGAGAGGTGTTGGTTTGAGTCCAACATTGCTTCCAATTTCTTAAATTTGGTGTCTATCTTCTATCCTTTTAAATTTCTTGTTGTTCTTTCCATTCTTAGATTTTAGGATCATAATACTTGGTATCAGAGCTCGGATCGGTATTTTTTTCTACAAACACTGTCTAGGTTTTGATTTTCTATATTTGAAAATCTAAAAAAAATTAAAAAATTCCAAAAAAATAGAAAGTTTGGGTCTTGAGTTTTTTATTGTGGCTTTGTGTTTGAATTGTGTATTGTTGTTTGAATCTTGAGTTGGTGTTATCTACTGATTTGGGGATTTATTGTGAAAAAAAAAATTCAAACCTCCATTGTTGATCTTTTAAAGCTTGAAGAACAAGAAAGTAGGTTTTGTAAATTTGGGGTTGTTTGACCCAAAAATTGTGTGGGGTATTGATCTATTGGAGTTTGTGAAACTTGGGTGTTGTTGTTTGGGATTTGGTCTTTAAAAGAAGTGAAGAAAACTCAAAAACCCCATTGTTGAACCTTGAGCTTAAACTTGACGAAAATTGAAAGTCTTGATGATTTCATGATTATTTCACAAAATTGATTGTTGGGGTTGATTCATCATGTTGTAAGGTGGTTGTGGTCAAATTTATAACACTTTTGGTGAAGATTTGATTGAGGGTTGTGGATCAAAGTGCTTGATTTTTGAAGAACACATATGAATGTGCAAGAACATGATGAACATTGAAGAAATAGCCATATGGGGTAACTGGTGAACTTTTGGCACCCCAGTTTACAAATAGCCACTCTCGGCGACTGTTTTGACCCGTAGCCACTTCCTGTGAATTGCTCATTGCTGCCCTGTTTGATAAACAGCCACCTGGAACAAAAAAGTTTGACCTGATAGCCACTTCAGTGAATTGAACTCTTGGCTGTCCTATTTTTAATTTAGCCATTCCTACTTGTTTTCTTAGTCTTTTCATGTTTACTCCTAGCTAGATTAACATTAGTATTAGTTCATACTAGTTTTGTCTAGTTATTTTTGTCCATATTTCATTTCGTGCCAATTTCTTTCGTGCTTTTCTCCTTTTAGTTTCGTTATGTGCTCTACCCCGAATTGGTTTGGTACTCTTGTCAAGTATGCTCGGGTTAGTCTGAAAGCAACTTTAACCAAAGCCAAAGAGTGGAAAAAGGCTTGAGTGGTGAGATCATTAGAGTGTATTCATAAAAGCCTTGACCTTGAGTGTATATACGAACAAAAATATTATTGAGTGCTATCTTTGGAGTGATACACATGAGGGAGTGAGTTGTGAGGTACTATTTTCACTAACCAATTCTATTGTTTTAAAGTCTTTTCTTGTAGGTACCATGTATCTTTGGGAAGGTGGCTCTAACAATGAGATGGAAATGATAACACAAAAATTGTTGGTTGCTTTGGAGAGGTGTGAAAACTCATTGGAGGAGTTAAGTGAGGACCTAAAAGTATTATACTACAAGATTGTGAGAAGAGAGGGAGATAAAAGTGACAACTCAAGAGAGGAAAAAAGAGAGTTTGAGTTGAGTCAAGCGAGTGAGTTGTCACAAGAAAAGAGAGAGGAGTTTGAAAATGAAATGAGAGAAAAGAAAGAGGGAAAGAAAAGAGTGAGGGTGAGGATTTTCCTTATTCTAACAATTCTAACATTTCTTCTTTCTCTAGTTGTCTTGAGCATTTTGAAGGTACCTTTGGAGATGCTAAATTGGGAAATCCTTCCTTGGAAATGGTTCCATGCCTTGAAGAAAAAGAGGAGATCAAAGTGAAGTTTCCAAATAAACAAGTGAGCTTAAATTTGAAAAGCCAAGGTAATGAAGAATCTTTAGGTGTGCTACAAGGTAACAAAGCTAACCCTAACTCTTGTATTCCTTTGGGTGAGTTTGATAGAGACTTGAGTATGGTTGATAGCTTTACTTTTTGTGGAATTAATAATTTTTTATCTTGCATTGATGATAGTGGTTGTGAGCATACACTAGTTGGGCACACTTGTAAAAATAAAATTGATGGATTTTATGTGTGTGGATTGTTCCATACTAGTGATGTGCAAACGGTTGAGCTTGAACAAAGTGATTTTTGGTTTGACACTCCCTCTTTGTTTGACAAATGTGAAAATGAATTGCTTGATCTTGATGTGATAACATTTGATAGCATTCTTGATAGTTGTGGTAGTTTGTGTCAAGGTTTTTAAAATGTTTGACAATCCATTGTTTGTTGAAAATAAGCAAGAAGAAGTGTTGGAAAGTGATTTTGGTATTGTCAACCCACTATTTGTTGAAATTGATTCTTGTCACTTGCTTAAGTATGATAATTGTGCCAAAATGTTTATTGCTTGTCTAATGTTTGGAAGTCTTACAAAGGTGAAAATTTATCCTTAAAGAAGGAGGGAGGCACTAGTGATAGTAGTGGTAAAGTGGGAGATACTAGCTTTAGTGTCAATTTCTTGCTATATTCCTAGTTTTGAGCATGCATTTGAGATAGACTTGGCTAAAGATTCCAATACAAAGAATGCAAAATTTTCAATGGAGGCTTGGCATGAGTTGAATGAGCTTGAAAGTGAAAACTCTTTTGTGATTGAGCTTGCTCATTGTTGCTTTTCTAGCCGAGTTTTTGATGTTGGAATTGGAAAAATGTTCTTTATGGATGACTTTGATACTTGGCTATATCATAAGAGTATGCACTTTGAGCGTGAGTGTGTGAGTTTTGTTCCATCCTCTTTGTTGTGTAGTGCTTGAAAAATTATTGAGTTGTTACTCATTCGCGTCATGGTTTTGCAAGGTACAAATTCGAGGAGGAATTCCTTTAAAGAAGGAGGGAATGATGCGATCCGGATTAACGCTCATGACATTAGTGGATTTAGAGTTGACCTCAAAAGCTTGGAATGCTTCAAGAGGGCTTGGAAGCCAATGATCAAATCAAGAATGGCTAAAAAGAGCAGATTGGAGCTTACTGGAATTGTACTCGCGCGATCGCGAGACAACAGTCGTGGTCGCGCAGAATCCTCTTACCACATTGCACGATCGCGAGGCACTGTTCGCGATGAATCTTCAAGTTACATTCCGCGATCGCATTATCTCAAGCGCATTCGTGAAGAAGGGCGTTCCAGACAAGCTTTGATAATTAATGGAAAATAGACTTTTAGTCTTTTTGTCATAACTAGCTCTAGGGCTATTTAAGTGATTGTTTGTTTTAATTAAGCCCTAGTATAAATAGTTTATGTTGTCTTCATTTTGAGATTAGACTGTGTTGAATTGTGAAAACTCTTTGAGAGAGATTATGGCTAGGGCATTGTTGCTTCCAAACTTCCATGAACTTGCAAGAGGTATTCAATCCTCTTGAGGGTTTGTTTAGACTAGGTGCCTCTTTTATTTGAAATCTAAGGAGAGGTGTTGGTTTGAGTCTAACATTGCTTCCAATTTCTTAAATTTTGTGTCTATCTTCTATCCTTTTAAATTTCTTGTTTGTTCTTTCAATTCTTAGATTTTAGGATCATATCACATTTGACACCTGTGTTTGCTACTTTTACACGCAGCAAGTCATCACCATTTCATGTTTTAAAGCACGCAATATATACAGGCAGAGAGGACCTAATAAATATATGAATGTAAGGGTCTAAAGGGAGTTGAAGGGATGAAAGAAATGTGCCATGTTTGGACAATAAAAGAAACACCAAGTTCTAATAGTTTTGCTTCCAATGTGCAGAAATCCGAAATCCTAGTAATGAAATCATGTAAAATTAGGAATGGTATTGCCCTTTAAAGCTATCCAAGGAGCTGCATAACCAGATTAGCGGGTGGTGCTAAAGGGCCTAAACAAGCAGACAACATGCACATATATGTAGGAATGAAATCATAACTCAAATGCTATTAAGTCCAACTACATAAGTGAGTTTAGATCATATACCTAAATGCGAAGTAGTGGACAAGAGAGACAATTTATCTTTGAAGGAAAAGAGAAAAAATTGTGACTGGTTTTCAGCATGTGAGGAAGTATCTGAGTGTGCTTCAGTTGTGTAGAGGACTGGTAGTATTTTAGAGTGTGGAAGGTGTTTTTCAGAGGTATCTCTGAAGTGTGCTAGTGTGTGTATTTAGTCTAGTAGAAGAGGTCCGAAGGTGTCCTTATTATGTCCCAAAGGTGGAGTATTTATAGTGTAAAGAGCTGGTGTGATTCTAGACTTGCAAGGAAAGATATTATATTCAAATAATTAAATTATTTTGTAAAATGGCACAGAAGGATTCAATCATGTCAAAAAAAGAAATTTGATACACAATTAGCTAAAAGTTAGGGATATATTTAGTTTTGATGATATCAATCAGACATGTAGCTATGGAAATGATATGATTTACCATTACTCAATTTTCAACAAAGCAAGGATCATATACAATTAGTATACTTGCAAAAATAAACTCGAAAGTTTCAAAGAAAATTCTATTAAGAGACTACCTTTCTTTTACTTTCATAAATTGAGTAGAAAAATTCATGTATACATACACACATACGACTTAAAAGAAAAAATGGCAACTTTGACGTGCATAACATATATGCTAAGCCAGAAAGCAATTTCATCAAACGATCAGACGCTCTCGACTCAAATCAAACTATCGATTAACGTGTGATATGAAACATGAATTTACAAATTCTGAGGCATGATTTTACTTCCTTAAATTATAAATTCGAAGACAAAAGTAACTTTTAAAAAGGGTAAATGATAGCATAAATTCATGTGTTCAATCACAAGAAATGGAAATAGGCATTTTGTTTATAATTTCAGCATAAAAAAAATAAAAACAGAAAAGAAAAAAGAAGGATGATATAGGGTTCAATGCAAGTCGGGTCGGATCGCATCTGATTCTGTCCGATCTTGCTCGATTACGGGAACTATTTTCTTGCCTTGTATGTACAAAATTGACATGATTTTGCTTCGTACATGCTGGGATTTGAGTAATCTCGTTCAAATCCTTTGTTTCCTTTTTGATTTCATAGAGAGAGATGAGAGATTGATTCCCATTTTTTCGTGATAGGAGAAAGAGGAAAAGCAGCATGACTGGTGGCGTTAATGGTGGAGAGAGTAGTGGAGGTATGGTGGGGATTTGGGGTGTATTGGGCTGGTTTGTGGAAATGTGGGAGAGAGGAGAGTATGGGTGGTGGCTGGATATTTTGAAATGGGATGAGGGAGAAGTGATTTAGGGTTTTAAGTAGGGGTGAATTGTAAATATGAAAATATGGGAACTAATCCTAGCCGTTGGATTAAAGGGATAAATGGCTGGGATGCAGCAATGTCATGTGCGTATATACACGCGTATATACACGTATGCATTTCTGAGGTGCTTATTAGTTGAGGTGGAAATGGGTCAGGTGCTTTGGGGGATTGTACCACGTGCTAGAATGAGTTGTACATGTTCTAAAAGTGTGTTTTGATGAGGTGTAAGCTTAGGTGTAGCTTAGGTGGCGTACATATGGACAAAAATACGATGACGGGGACTTTGTGTAGTAGAAATAGAGTTGTAAATTAGCAACTTGGCTAGTATTAAAATACTTATAAATATAAATAGTCAGTATAAAAATAGGAAAATTGTTAATGATTATAAATAAATATATTTAATTACAATTAAAAATATACGAGCTTAAATAAGATTAAGCACGAAAATACGCACGATTGATGCACATAGGCTCGAATGGACAAAGTAGGTATTAGTTGGAAGGAAATACAAAATGAAATCCTAATTTGTAATGAAAGATTAGGCAGATTACTTGTTAGAGTATGAGATGATCAGCTCTTGGCGTGTCGGAATTCGACAGAATGGGTAGTTTGCAGGTATGACAAAGGCATTGTCGAAGATGAGGTAATATTGATAGATCGAGTGTGGGAAAAGAGGCCTGTAATCATCCTATTTATGAAGACGTGGTGCACGACACACCCATAAAGAGGAGTTTACGTGGACATAGTTCCACTATAACTCAATAAATGAGTCATCTTGCCGTCAACGTTGTCTTGAATGAGCTGGGGAACATTGAGTAAAGTACGATAAATGAGCATGATTTAAACAGATAGGCATGATTAGGCGCGAGAACACGCCCGATTGAAACATATGGGCTTGATTACGAAGGAATACGAAACTAACACCCAATCGGCAAGGAAAGATTAGGTAGATCACTAGTGTGAGTATGGAATTGTAGCTTTGAGCACTTTATAACTCGGCAAAATAGGTAGCTTGCGGGTGTAGCAAGAGCATTGTCTGTAGGATTAAGCTTCTTGATGTGGGTTTCGGGATGATGTTTTGTATATATTTGGGGTTTTGTGGTTGCACAATTGGTAGTGATTTTGGGAGCGGGTATAAGAGTATGGCGCAGGGGTTTGTCGAGAGATTGGAGAGTCCCTACAGCAAAATCAAGACAAATGCAAATTGAGATCAAAATAAAGTAAACTTCCTTGTTGCGTTGAGCCCTCCTTTGTCATGCAGTTGTCTAGTCAGCTTTCAGGTGCTCGGTGCTAGGGAACGTGTGCCTCTCCTCTTGGGGATATTCATTTGCCAAGTGCTTCTCGTCAGGAGATAATTGCTTCGTCATGCCGAGCTGTCGTTGGATCATCTTGTCAGTACAACGCCGGATTGTATGTCCTACGATAAAAGTTAATTTGCAAAATAGTATATATGTAAATGCATAAAGAGACTTCCCTATCGTTGGATGGTCTTGCCATTGCTCTTTGTCCTTTAAATGTATGCTTGTCACGTCGGGCTGTATACCCCTTTTTGTATTGAGCTATGTATCTTTTCGTGCAGGGTTGTCTATCATTTTTTCATTTAGTTGCACACCTTTTATCATGCCATCCTTTCACCGGGCTGTCTATCCTCCAGGCTGTCTACTCTTTGTCATGCTGTCCTTTTACCGAGCTGTCTACCCTCCAGGCTGTCCTCCTCTTATTATGCCAAACTCTGTATCGGGCTGTCTACTCTCTGCCATGCCAAACTCGACATAGGGCTGTCTACCCTCAGTCAATACCAAACTATGCATAGGGCTGTCTACCCTCAGTCAATGCATCGGGCTGTCTACCCTCCACCATGCCAAACTTGACATCAGGCTGTCTACCCTCAGTCAATACATCGTGTTGTCTACCCTACGCCATGCCAAACTCGACATCGGGCTGTCTACCCTCAGTCAATACCAAACTCTGCATCGTGGTGTCTACCCTCCGCCATGCCAAACTCGACATCGGGCTATCTACCCTCAGTCAATGGATCAGGCTGTCTACCCTCCGCCATACCAAACTCGACATCGGGTAGTCTACCCTCAGTCAATACCATACTCTGCATCGGGTGTCTACCCTCCGCCATGCCAAACTTGACATCGGGCTGTCTACCTTCAGTCAATCCATCCGGCTGTCTACCCTCCGCCATGCCAAACTCGACATCAGGTTGTCTACCCTCAATCAATGCCAAACTCCGCATCGGGCTGTCTACCCTCTGCCATGCCAAACTCAACATTGGGCTGTCTACCCTGCGTCATGCCAAACTCGACATTGGGCTGTCTACCCTCTGGCATGCCAAACTTTCTCAACGGGCTGTATACCCTGTGTACAAAAGTGAAGTGCATGTCGCGTCGGGCTGTATGCCATGCGATCAAAAGGTAAAGTGAAGTGCAAAAATAGAATGGCATTGTTATGTCATGTAGTGTGCTAAGAAAGCTATCGTGTTGCTTTTATAAGGCCTTTCTTGAAATTTTTTAGGGTATCTCAAAAATTTCTTCCCCAGTGTCAAGCTTGCGTCTTTTGGAATTTTTGAGGGGATCCTAAAAAATTCTGCCCCAGTTTATTGCCTTTGATAGATCATCATATTATGGTAGTGCCTGTAAAACCAATATAAAATATGTGTGTATGTCCAATTCTAAGGTGGACAAGCCTATTGTAGTAGTGCCTGCAAAATAAAATATATGAGTTTGTTTTATTTTAAGCCGGACAGGGCTGATCGTCATATTTTAAGCCTGACGTGGCTAATCGTCATATTCTAATCCTGACGAGGCTGGTCGTTATACTATAAGCCTGACGAGGTTAGTCGTCATATTTTAAGCATGACGTGGCTGATCGTCATATTTTAAGCATGACGTGGCTAGTCTTCATATTCTAAGCCTGACGAGGCTGGTCGTCATATTATAAGCCTGACGTGACTGATCGTCATATTTTAAGCTTGACGTGGCTAGTCGTCGCTAGTCGTCATATTCTAAGCCTGACGAGGCTGGTCGTCATACTATAAGCCTGAAGAGGCTAGTCGTCATATTTTAAGTCTGACGTGACTGATCATCATATTTTAAGCCTGACGTGGCTAGTCGTCATATTCTAAGCTTGACGAGGCTGGTCGTCATATTATAAGCTTAACGTGGCTAGTCGTCATATTATAATCCTAACGTGGCTAAAGTACTATCATGTCTGTTGTGATTGCCTGCGAATCTTGTGTTTGTGCTGAAAAGTCTGCTTTCAAAGAAATATTCGTTAGTTGAAACAAAGTGGTTGCATTGCACTAAACACCAATGTATTGGCTTGAATCTGCATTCGTTCTTTAGTGTGGCGATTGATATATATCGATGACTATGACTATATGGATATTTGTATGCTCAGACTGAGGTTCGGTGTTTGGATTTGGCTAGATTTGGAGGTTGTCCAAAATTGTGCTTGTCTTGGGTTGTACTGGGATGTTTTCGTGTTTCATATTTTTCTTTTCGAAAGTCGTGGAGCCGACTTTGATGGATTGGCCTTTATAGAGAGTGGGTTTGTGGTTTGGGAGTTGGAGTTTCCCTTTGTTGGTTCTTGTTGTACCATTGTCTTGCTTTGGTTAATCAGACTCTAAACTTTGTATTTCAGTGCTGGATGTCTTGTGGTGTCATGGTACCAAATGTGTAAGTGATCAGTGTAGATCTTGTTGGATCGAATTTAGGAATGGGTGTCTAGGAAGTAGTTTGTTTGTTGGGTGCAATATCTTTTGACTGGGCTAAAGGAGTAAAGGCGTGGAGTTTTGTCTTTTTGTATGTCCTTGATTGTGTTGAGCCTGATAAGGTTGTTGTTGGAAGTCTTGAGAGAGGGGAGCTTGTAAGTTGTGTGAGTTTAGTGTAGTGTGAGGTTGTGAGTTTTGTCAGCTTCGGTTGTATAGTGACTGGATTTCTTTGTTGTGACGCTCGTGTGGGTAGAGTGCCAGCTGATTTTGTTCGTCTGTACTACAAGTTGTACAGAAGTAAGATTGGGATCGTCTGGATTCTCTCAGTGTCCTATGTTGGTGATTTAAAAGTCCTTGTTCTAGAAGAAAAGGTTTTCAGCTTGGCAGGCCATTTTGGCATTTCTCGAATGCAGATTCTTGACCAATCTCAGTGTTCAAGCGCAAAGCGGCCATAATAAAGTGGTGAAATGCACAAAATCGTGTCACATTAGCTTAAGAGGATGCCTAGACCGCGGATGGTGGATTAGCGCTTGAATTTGGAGGTTGTGATAGAACGCATAGATATCACAAGAGATTGCCTAAGTGCTTTATGTAGCAGTCAAGACAAGGATTTTGGTCAAACGACCAATGCTTGTTTAAGTGAGAAATGAGGAGTTGAATGTCAATGAAAAGTGGTAAAGATGTTGTGTAAGGAATAGATTGTGCTGTGCGACAAAAATGAGGGTCGGCTTTTATTGAACACCCAGACTTTGAGTGCATTTGTCATCCTTTCTTGCAATTTTGTTTGTCATGATGGCTATGTCATTTGTTTCTTTGCCTCTCATTTTCAAGTTGAATTGGCTTGCAAATTGGTTGTTGTGCACAAGTCTTTGTGTTAGCTTGGATAAGCTTGGAGTTTTGACTGATGATTAAGGATTGGATTCAAAGGACCTCACTGCAGCTAAATAGATAATTCATGCAAAATCATTTAAGCTGAGATATTATTAATTATCTTTAGACTAATGTTTATCTTGATAATTATGCAGGTCTAAACGTGATATGAAAATATTGCATTAAAAGTGGATAAGGGCTAAAAGATTCGGATGCTTAAAGTGAAGAATTCAATTAGGACTCAAACTCTTGGGAGCTTTGGAGTTCTAATTGCTCAAGACTTCTTGGCTGCTGAAGCTATAAAACGAGGAGCAAATCAGCTGTTGAAGTGTGCACAAATACAGAGACAATCGAGAAAAGCATTAAAAGAGTCATTATCTTATTTGTGTAATCAGTAAGCTACAGGGAACTAAGTAAGAACTTATTCCTTAGATTGAGTCTTGTAAAAGTTCAGTCTTAGTTCAACTGTAGTAGGTGTTATCGAGTTGTATCTTTCTGGTTCAAGTCGTGTACTTGACAAAGCTTCACTGATCGTGAAAAGAGGGAACTAAAGGATTAGAGTTAGTCCTAGGTTAGTAAGAAGGTAGTCTTGTAACCAAGTGAGTCTTTTACATTGTGAAGTTGAAATCCTACTTGGAAGAGTAGCTCGTGGTTTTTTGATCCCGAGTTCAAGGGGTTTTTCCACGCTAATATTGGATGTTCATTTACTTACAGTTTGAATTCCGCACATAACATAGTAAAGGAACACATTTTAAGGAACTGGTCCTTAAAACAGTAAAGTGGTGTATCTTGGGAATTATCAATTGGTATCAGAGCTTGTTATCCTTGAAAAGGCTAACACCTAGGATTAGATGAGTACATCATGAGAGAACAGTGAGAGTCAGTCAATGGTTAGAGCACCTTTGTTCAATGGAAAATATTATTCATGGTGGAAGGAAAGGATGCGAGATCATCTTCAAGCTGAGGACTATGAATTATGGGACATAGTGACTGAAGGTCCTATGATTCCAATGAAAAAGGATGCCGAGGGAAATGATGTTCCCAAAACCAGAAAAGAATGCAATGCTGAAGACATAAGGCAATGGGAAAAGAATGCAAAAGCTAGGAAGTGGCTTGTTGGTTGACTCAGTCCTGACGAGTGCACTAGAATCAGAGGGCATACCACTGCAAAGGAAATTTGGGATGCTCTACAAGTTGCACATGAAGAAACAAGTAAGGTAAAAAGGTCTAGAGGTACACTTCTTTTTGCTGAATATGAAAGTTTTAAAATGAAAGAAGAAGAATCAATCTCTGAAATGTATACTAGATTTAATGCCATTGCATCTGAACTTATTTCTTTGGGAAGGGTTTTAACTGTAGAAGATAGAGTAGAAAAGATCCTAACTAGAGTTCTTCCAGATTCTTGGGAGATTAAAGCTTGTGCTATCATAGAAAGCAGGGATCTAACCACTTTATCCTTAGATGAGCTTATAGGTAATTTAAAGACTTATGAACTAAGGAAAAAGGTTAAAAACATAGGAGTACCAGTTAAAACTGAACCTAATCTAGCCTTGACTGCTGCTGATAAACCTATTGATGATAAGGAACTGGTCCTTATCGCTAAAAGTGTTCAAAAATATTTGAATAAGAAAAAGGGGATCAGTGGACAGGGTAGGTCTTCTAACATGAAACAGGCTGGAGAATGCTTCAAATGTGGCAGCATGGAGCACTACATCAGCAAATGTCCAATCATGGAAGGAGAATGGAGGAAGAGATATATTGAGGAAAGAAAAAAGGCTAGGGAACATGTCCGTAAGAAAAGTGGAAATCCCAAAGCAATGGTTGCAGGATAGCAAGATAGAGAGGATGAAGTATCTGATGATGATCTGGATGAGGATCTTGCTCTAATAGCTCTTGAAGACTCAGATAATGAAGAAGATGCTGAGGTATTTGTTTCTAAACTTAGACAAGATGTGAAAAGCATGCCTAGAGAGAAATTAGTTAAGGTATTTCACACTGTGTTAAATGAATTTAAATCTCTAAGGGATGGCAAACATCAACTGCATGATGAAATTGATAGTTTAGGAGCAAAATACAAAAAGGCAGTAATTAAAAATGACTCTCTGAAAAGAAAGATTAGCATGCTTGAGGAAAGATTAGCATGCTTGAGGAACAGGTCCTCACACTTGAATCAACTGTTCAGGAATTAGAAAATGTTAAAACAGTTGAAAAAGGTAAAGGCATTGCTAATTCTCATCAGATCATTGCTGAAGAGAAATTGAAAGTCACAGTTGATGAATTGTGCAAAAAAGATGAGAAGATAAGATCTTTGGAAGAAGACTTGGTTAAAACAAAAATTGAGTTAAGCAAAACTGTAAAATGGAACAAGTCTTCTGAAGCACTAGAATGGTTACATGAAAATCACAGTAGTAACAGGAAGGGTATTGGATTCATGAAAGCACATTCTTCATCCAAATGGGATCCAAAGAGTAAGTACCTATCATTTCCTGAAAACTGGCTATCCACTCATTGTGGGAACACTGGCCACTGGAAAAAAAATTGCAAATCTTTAAAAATGGCTGCACAGAGGAACAGGTCCTATAAAACTATTCAAAATTCTGCAAGAAAGAAAACTGTTCACACAAAGAAACCATTACCATTCTGGGCTAGGAGAGATCTGATTCATCCTTTTTCTAAAGGAAAGGAACCCAAACTAGTTTGGGTTCTTAAAATTAACCCCTAGTTTTCTTTTGAGGCTAGAGTAAAGGAGAGAAACCACAAATGGTACATGGACAGTGGTTGCACAAGGCACATGACAGGACATAAGGAACTGTTCCTTTCACTCTCAGCCTTTCAAGGAGGAAGTATTTCCTTCGGTAATGGTAAGAAAGGGAAAATCATTGGCATTGGAAAGGTAGGTAGGTCTGATTCACATAGTATAGACAATGTGTTTCTAGTAGATGGGCTGAAGCATTGCTTATTGAGTATATCTCAATTGTGTGACAAAGGTAATAATGTTAATTTTTCATCTACTGGATGCACTGTGACTAACCAAACTTCTGGAGAGATTATTTTGCAGGGAAATAGACATGGAAACATCTACAAGGTAGACTTGTTGACACTATCTGATGGAAGCTTGAGTTGCTTAAGTGTGGTGCAAAAAGATCCCTTCCTATGGCACAAAAGACTTGGCCATGCCAGTCATTCACAACTGAACAAACTTGTGTCCAAGGATTTGGTGATAGGTCTTCCTAACATCAAGTTTAAGGATGAAAAAATATGTGCAACATGTGCCGGGGGAAGCAGGTAAAATCCTCCTTCAAACCAAAGAAACAGGTAAGTACCACTAAACCTTTGGAACTGGTCCATATGGATTTATGTGGTCCAATGAGAACAATGAGTCGTGGAGGTAAGAAGTATGTTATGGTATTGGTGGATGATTACTCTAGATTTACATGGACTATATTTCTTGCATCTAAAGAAGAAGCATTTAATGCATTTTCAATATTTGCCAAGAAAGCTCAAAGAACTCTAGATAGTCATATAGTTGCCATTAGGTCAGATCATGGAACTGAATTTGAAAATCATATGTTTTTCAATTTTTTTTAATGAAAATGGCATTAATCACAATTTTTCTTCACCTAGAACTCCACAACAAAATGGTGTAGTGGAAAGGAAAAATAGGACTCTAGAGGAAATGGCAAGGACTATGCTAATATCTGGAAATCTTCCACAGAATTTTTGGGCTGAAACAATCAATACTGCATGCTACATAATAAATAGATGTATGACAAGGCCTTTAATAGAAAAAACTCCATATGAGCTGCTTAAGGGAAGAAAACCAAATATCTCTCATCTTAGGGCTTTTGGTTGCAAATATTTTATACACAACAATGGGAAAGATGCCTTAGGAAAATTTGATCCTAGAAGTGATGAGGGAATCTTTGTTGGTTATTCTTCAAATAGTAAATCTCATAGAGTTTTTAACAAGAAAACATTGAAAATTGAAGAAAGCATGCATGTTAAATTCGATGAAACTGACAGTCTCACTCAAGAACAGGTACAGGAGGATGAAGAGATTGGAATGCTGAAACATAATGAAATTGATCCACAAATGTAGACTCTGGATGTGAGAACTGAACTGCAAGGAACAGTTCCTCAGGACAGAACTGAGAAGAGTGGCACAGAAACAGGGGGAACAACTGTTGGTTCCACCTCACAAATTGAAAGTGTTACTCCCTCAGGATCTGTTCCTCAGCAAGGGTCTTCTGACAATGGATTGACACTCAAGCCTTACAAGTATCAAGGGTCACATCTTGTGGATCAAATAATCTCAGATAAGACTGCTGGGATACAAACTAGATCAACAGCTAAAAATCACAATCTGTGTGCCTTTAGTGCTTTCCTATCCCTTGTTGAACCCAAAAATGTGAAAGAAGCACTGAAGGATGCAGATTGGATCAATGCTATGCAGGAAGAATTGAATCAATTCCAAAGAAGTCAAGTTTGGCATTTGGAACCCAAGCCAAGGAACAGGTCCATAATAGGAACTAAATGGGTTTTCAGAAACAAACTCGATGAGGATGGCATGGTAACAAGAAATAAAGCCAGGTTAGTTGTTCAGGGGTATAGTCAAGAGGAGGGCATCAATTATGATGAGACTTTTGCTCCAGTTGTAAGACTGGAAGCAATTAGACTTCTCATAGCCTTTGCTACATACATGGAATTTACTTTATATCAAATGGATGTTAAGAGTGCATTTTTGAATGGCTACTTAAAAGAAGAGGTGTATGTTAAGCAACCTCCAGGCTTTGAGAATGAACAGTTCTCTGAACATTTGTACAAATTGGACAAGGCCTTGTATGGACTCAAGCAGGCACCAAGAGCATGGTATGAAAGGCTATCAAAATTTCTACTTCAGCATGGACATAAGAGAGGTAAAATAGATAGCACATTATTTCTGAAAGAAAAGGGTAAGCATCTCTTAATTGTTCAAATTTATGTAGATGATATAATCTTTGGTGCTACTTATGAAAATTTAAGTGAGGAATTTGCAAACTTAATGGGGAGTGAGTTTGAGATGAGCATGATGGGTGAACTCAATTTCTTTTTGGGTTTACAAATTAAGCAAACCTCAAATAGAATTATGATCCATCAACAAAAGTATGTTAAGGAATTACTTAAAAGGTTTGATATGGATAATGCTAAGGAAATTGACACACCTATTGCCACTGCCACAAAATTGGATCTTGATGAACAAGGAGTATCAGTTGATCAAAAATTGTATAGAAGTATGATTGGTTCTCTACTTTATCTAACTGCTAGTAGACCTGATATTGTGTTCAGTGTTGGTTTGTGTGCTAGGTTTCAATCAGATCCTAAGGAATCTCATTTGAAAGTTGTTAAGAGAATATTGAGGTATCTGAAAGGAACACGTCCCTTAGGACTTTGGTATCCAAAAGGTGGTAGTTTTAATCTTGTTGGATATACTGATGCTGACTATGCAGGTTTCCTTGTTGATAGAAAAAGTACCTCAGGTATGACACATTTTCTTGGAGAGTGTTTGGTCTCTTGGGGAACCAAGAAACAAAATTCAGTGGCACTTTCCACTGCTGAGGCTGAATATGTGGCAGCTGCTTCATGTTGTTCACAGTTGTTATGGATCAAACAATAATTACAGGATTTTGGTGTTGATGTAGGATCTGTTCCTATCTTTTGTGATAACACTAGTGCCATTAACATGACAAAAAATCCAGTGCATCACAAAAGAACTAAACACATTGATATAAGACATCACTTCCTGAGAGATAACTATGAAAAAGGTTTGATCACCATAGCATTTTGTCCTACTAAAAAGCAAATTGCTGACATCTTTACAAAAGCTTTAGGAAGAGATGATTTTGAAAGAAATAGGTTGGAATTAGGGATTATTAAATTCACTTAAGATCATAAATGCTTTACTTCATAATTGGCTAGAAAATTGCACATAAAATGAATTTTATTCAAGTCAATTTGAAATTTTCAGTCCAGATTAATACTTCATTGTATACTCTTATGCCATAATTTTTGTTTAGAGTTGCTAAAATTGAATGATGTTACCCTTATGCTCTTAGAATTTCAGATTGAACAAAAGTGTTTCAAATTGGAAGGACACTGATTTTTCCGTGTTAAAATCAGGTATGTACTCCTTATTATTCATTTATCTTAGAGAATTAAGGCTATAGGTAACTTGTAATTAGGATAAATCCCACTAAGAATCCTAATCATATCCAAACTGCATAAGAGTCCCATCGGAGGAACAGTTCCCACTCTGAAAAGGTAACTTGACAGCCTAACGGCTCTATTTCTCCGGGAGACTCCCAAGAGTCCAGTAACGGCTGCATGTCTTCATGAGGTAATATTGATCGTTTCATACTCCACCTCCACTACCTATTTTCTTTTATAAATACATTCTTTCTTCCTATTATTCTTTCACTTTGTTTTTCATTTGCACTCTCAAAATTTCAGAAAGAATAATATCATATCTCCTAAAACGTTTTGCAAGAATGTCTCTTACTCCTGAAAATTCTTCATATGCACCTACTTCTGAACAACCACAAAATCTCAATCCTCCTTCACCCATGGACACCACTGACCCAAACCCTGAAATACCTGAAACAATCCCAGAAGTACCTGAACCAGAAATTCAGGGCGAAGGACCAGTTCCCACGGCTGAATCAATTGTTGAACAGGTTGAGGTTTTGTCAAGGGCAATGATCATTTATCAATATCAGGTAAATTTTTCCTATCTCTTAAACGTTGTTGTTGATGAAGGGGAAAAGGAGGAGGGGTTTGAAACTGTTCCTGAGGGGGAAGGGGAAACCATAAAAAGGTTGGAACCACCCATGCATGAACCCTCTGGGTCTCCTGAGGTTGATTTTAGAGCACCCATGGAAGATGTGATCAATGTTGAGGAAGGCTTGAGTGATAGTGATAGACCTCTTATAGACTTGATCAATATTAGGAGTTTAAAAAGAAAACTTGCTAGGAAGGGACCCATAGATACCCAGGTGTCTGCTGAAATTGCTGCTAAGTTAAAGAAAATCAGTGATAGTTACAAGCCAGGGATTAAGAAGAAAGGTAAAAGTTCCTCCAAGGCAAAAGGACCTGTTCCTTCTATCTCAACTCCTGCTTCTGGGGTTAGGAGGACAAGGAGTGCTGCAAAAGCTGCTGATGAGAACTTAGCTGCTACTCTAGAAAGAAGCAGAAAAGGGAAAGGGAAACAGGTTGCTGACCCTGTTGAGGAGGAAGAAGTTGAGGTGATAGAGAAAGATGTTGTTGGTGATGAAGATGATGAGATGGAAGATGTTGAGGAGGTTGTGCCTCAATCTAAGAAAAGGAAAGTTGCACAGAGGCGTGTGACAAGAAGCTCTATGAGAGCTGCAGAAAAATCTTCTAAGAGGACCAGGTCCTCCAAAAGAACTTTGGTAGATGAAAGTTCTGCTGATGATAGTGACAGTGATGAATCTCTTGCTGGTGATGACAGCGAGAGTGAGGCTGAGGGAGAAGAAGTAGTACATTGTGTTCATGATGACATGTTGACTAGGAAAGTGTTGAAAGGGAGAGTGCTCTCTGATGTGGGAGAAGAAGGGATGCTTTGGTTGCTGCAGAAATTGCAAGTTCAGGGCTGGAGGGACATGGTCCTTCAGATTTCTGGAAGGTGTGCAAAGGGGATGGTGCAGGAGTTCTACAAGAACTGCTCCATTAAAGATGACAGGATTACCACCTCTGTTCATGAGAATGTGATCACTTTTGACACTAGGGAACTTGGTGAGCTGTTGGGGATTCCATTTGCTGGGTATGACAGCTATGTTAAGAAAGTATGGCCTGACTTGACAAACTTGCCTACTGGGTTGGAGATAACAAGGAAGTTTGCTGAGAATGAAGAGGAAGAAAAACCAAGAGCTGTGCAGAAAAGTGAGATGCATCCACAGCACCAAGTGCTATTTGAGTGTCTGAACAAGATTGTGATGCCAAGGCAGGAAAAAAGAGGAATTGCCAGTTTCATGGACCTGGTCCTTATGGAACTGCTGGACACTGATAAGCAGATTAACTGGCCCAGGTTTATGATCCACTTGATCAAAAGGGTTATAGCTGGGAAGAGGAAGCATTCTTTGCCCTTTGGTTTCATCTTGACTGATGTGTTTGCAAAGTTGAAGATTCCTTTGGAAGGGGTAGTAAAGGCTACTAAAAAGGAGAAGTTTGGCTGTGCTACATTGATTAGCTGTGACTTGCCTGTTCAAGCTGATCCTCCACAGGCTGGTGTTGGGAGGCAGCCTTTGAACAACAAGGTGAGGGCACTGAGGCAACAAGTTGCTATCCAGGCTGCTGAAATAGCACGGTTGGAAGAGGAGAAGAATTACTGGAAGGCAGAGGCTACAAAGGCAAAGGAGACTAACGAGGGAATGCTCAAACAGAAGTTTGAGTTGTTAAACAAGTCTCAGGGACTGGTCCTTCCACATCCTGATCACCTTAGCCATAAGCCATCTTTTGTCCAGTGGGATTTAGACTAGTTCTAGTGCCTTAGTCTTTTCCTTTTCTAGTATCTGAATAATTCTGCAGTACTTGCTTGTATCCCCTGGTTTAACCTTTTGTTAATGATGACTTGTCTTTGATGGCTAATAATATCATTGTTTTGCAGTTGCTTTAATCTGAATTGTGTTTGCATTTTGAGTTGCCTCAATGGCCATGTACTGATTATTCTAGCACTTGAGTTATATTTTTTATGCAACCTTTTCAATGATGCGTTAACTTTATACCTAATTGAAAATCTACTCCTTAATGATAAATAAGTCTCTAATGATTGCTTTTGAGCTTTAAGTTGTACTTCAGGACATTAAGGATATGCAGCTATGCTTATGAATTTGTCATCATCAAAAAGGGGGAAAATGTTAGCTTGGATAAGCTTGGAGTTTTGACTGATGATTAAGGAACGGATTCAAAGGACCTGGTCCTTTGAATCACTGCTGCTAAATAGATAATTCATGCAAAATCATTTAAGCTGAGATATTATTAATTATCCTTAGACTAATATTTATTTTGATAATTATGCAGGTCTAAACGTGATATGAAAAGATTGCATAAATAGTGGATAAGGGCTAAAAGATTCGGATGCTTAAAGTGAAGAATTCAATTAGGACTCAAACTCTTGGGAGCTTTGGAGTTCTAATTGCTCAAGACTTCTTGGCTACTGAAGCTATAAAACGAGGAGCAAATCAGCTGTTGAAGTGTGCACAAATACAGAGAGAATCGAGAAAAGCATTAAAAGAGTCATTATCTTATTTGTGTAATCAGTAAGCTACAGGAAACTAAGTAAGAACCTGTTCCTTAGATTGAGTCTTGTAAAAGTTCAGTCTTAGTTCAACTGTAGTAGGTGTTATCGAGTTGTATCTTTCTGGTTCAAGTCGTGTACTTGACAAAGCTTCACTGATCGTGAAAAGAGGTCACTAAAGGATTAGAGTTAGTCCTAGGTTAGTAAGAAGATAGTCTTGTAACCAAGTGAGTCTTTTACATAGTGAAGTTGAAATCCTACTTGGAAGAGTAGGTCGTGGTTTTTTGATCCCGAGTTCAAGGGATTTTTCCACGCTAATATTGGGTGTTCATTTACTTACAGTTTGAATTCCGCACATAACATAGTAAAGGAACACATTTTAAGGAACTGGTCCTTATAATAGTAAAGTGGTGTATCTTGGGAATTATCACTTTGCTACATCCCTTTCTTTCCAATTCCTTATTGCCTTCTACTAGCCTTTTGACTTGTCATTTAGATCATGACAGGAGCCAGCTGGGAAATTTTTTTGGGTCAAAGTCATGTGTTGCAGGTGGTGTGACTGTGTAGACAGGTGCAATAAAGTAATCCTCGGGCACTAGTGTCAAAAGGCATTAAGGTGAGTCATGTGTGCCTTCGAGTTTCACCAACATTTCTCTTGCTTTATCAATTTTTCTCTCCATGTGCATAGTGTTTACTGGAACAATTGAGGTACCGGGGCCATAAGCCCGGCAGTTTTCAATCTCTTGAACGATTGAGTGTGGGATTCGGCTAGTTGAGTGTAGTTTCTTTTCAGTCTTTAGTTTGCATTAGGGCGAGGCCTAGGAGGGTATGTTGGTGCATTTCGGTAGTTGGGTTGAGTATTTTGCTGGTATGGTGGATGATTTGGTGCTGGGATGTGGAATATAGGTCGAGTGGGCTGAGTGTTGTAAACGCGATATTCAGGTGGTATGTGAGGGTAGGGATAAAATGGTTGTTGAGAAGTAGGGTCTTGAATGGTTGCAACAAAAAAGACTTTATCTTTCTTCTTTTGAAAAGGCTCACATTTTCAGACTGGATAGCCTTATTAGTAGCTTGTAGTACAACGGAGATATTGTAGAGAGAGGAGAGGGCTGGTGGAAATTGCTGTGAAAAACATTCTTCTTTCGGAAAGTCTCTGCCAAGTGCACTTGTTTAACCATATCGTTTGCCTTGGTATTCGACTCGAGCCAGCCTTTTGGGTAATAGGCTTTTGAGTTTGGCAAAAAAGTTCCGGATGTCGGGATTTGGGCATAGAGTAGGGAGATGAGGTTCCTTGGTAGGAGATTGAATTCAGGAAGGGATTTACTTAGGTAGAAAGAGACTCAGAACAACAGACAAATTCATGCAATGCACTCATATCGAATAAGAAATGCATCCTATAATGCGAAGGACCGTTTTATGCACGATGATTTGAGAAGCGCTTTGTGCTACATGTATCATTTTGCTTGCTAACAAAATGCGAAGCCTAAAAGACAATATTGCATTTATTGGACTTTTGTTACATTGGCTGATATTGAAATAGTGCAAAAGGTGGAAAACATTGCTAGGAGATTAGGTCATGGCCAGGTGAACATCTTTCATAGTGATCCATCCCTAGAAGATTCTTCTTCTTCTTCGGATAAGTCTCCCTCGGACAAGCTTGCCTCTGATGAGTCTCCTTGAAAAATGATGTTGTCTGCATTAGTTAAGAGGCGGGATATGTCAAATGTGAAGTTTTTCAATATTTCCCAAGCCTTTCTTCCTTTCTCCTCTATTCCTTTGTTTGCCACAGAGTTCATTCCCTCGCTCGTCCATACGCCGATAGACTCTATGCATTTTGTCAGGAGTTCTGCCTTACTGCGCAATTTGCCTTTTTCTTTGTTATTTGCTTCGACCAAACTTTGCTTCTTTGCTATTTTCCCTTGTGCCCTTGCCAGTTTTTTGCGTAATCTTTTGTACTCAGATTCTAACTCGTCGGCATTTCTTTTCCTTTTTATTGTTGCTCTTGGTTGAATTGCCCTTGCTATGTCTTTCCTAAGCCAGTGTGGATAGTCTTCATCATAGCCAGCATCAAACCTGTCTCGTCCAATTGTCTCGAGTCCCATTCGTTGCCTTTCTTTCCAAAGTTCTAATATCTTGTCTTTGAATGGTATCACTCCTCCGAGAATATTTGCTTTGAAACCCCTGATGTCTGCAATTTGGGGTACAATTTATTTTCTACCTGCTTGTCTAAGTACCCTTAGAGGAGTGTATGGGTAAACTTCTCTAAACCCAACCAAGACAAGAAAGGAAGCCCCTTTGGATCGTGTGATTACTGCTGTGTTGGGAAAGTAATCAAACATCCATTGTGTATTTTCAGATGTTAATTGAGAAAGCCTGTGGTGCCAGCCTTTTGCAGTTGTTGGCTGGTCCTATTTCTCGAGAGCGTTGTCCATGCAGGTGGTATGAGTCAAGATGTAGTTTTCTCTTGGTATGGAATGGAAAGCTTGCTCTGTGCTATCCATCTTTTCCAAATGTTACATCAGCCAAATTTGTAAAAGTAAATTGCAACCTTCGAAGAAACTAGCGCCCTTCTTACATCTTTCTAAAGCACGGTTCATCTCTGCGACGATCATAGGTATCAACGTGTATTTCTTGTTAATTTCTCTGAGTAGCATCATCAATTGAAACCATGAAAACATCAACTCATCCTTTGTGTTGTGGAAACACGACAATCCCTAAAAAGCTGGTGACAAAAGCAAGTACCCTCCGCTCTTGCCAATCTGCCTGGTTAATGCTGAAATAGTCCTCGGATTCTTGAAATGCTTCTCCATACCCAAATTTTATGTAGAGGGAAGTCAAAGAAATTCTCGACTGCCTTACGCTGTCTGTGCATAATTCAAGTTTAAACCCTATTCGAAGAACTCCTCGGCTGTAATGTTTCTAAGTGTCAAAATCTCATCACTTTCAAATGGAAGTTGAGCCAATCCGCCTATTTCTTCCAGTAATGGTGTCAACTCTACACTTCCAAAGTGGAAAACTGCTCAGTCTGCATCCCAATAGTATACCGCTGCTTCTATTATCCCTTTCACTGCAGTGTGCTCCTTAAGTGAAATCAAATTCTCCAACACCATTTCGACTTGATTTTGTTGATCTATGCTTAGGTTTCCCTACCAATCTCTGAGCAACTGAGGAATTTCAGCAACCATGTCAAATGTTCTATTAGCCATGATCTTTTGGAAAAGGTGAAGGACAATAGGAAAAGGGAGAAGAAAAATGCCTAATATTCGCTTTATTATGAGAAAAATGATCAACGTATGGCACAAGCTTTTTGAAAATAATGCAACAAAGAATATGAGGAGATGTGTCGTTGTGGGTTGAGAACCTTTTAGACACTTTAGACAGAAGTTGCTAATGGACTTTTGACATGCCAAGGATGTCAAGTCTTTATATAATGCTTAAAGGATAAACGTGCGTTATGTGTCGTCCCATCTATCAAGCGATCATTTCTGCTTCAAATTGGGCTTTTAATGCCTCTTCAGTTACCATTTAAGCCTTTGAATAACATTGAATACAGAATGATTCCAATCTTTTGGGAATAAACAGTCGTTTCTGATTCAATTTGGGCTTTTAATGCCCCTTAGGTTACCTTCGCGCCTTTGAATGGCATTGAATACAGAATAATTCTGACTGTTCATGAATAAAAAATTATTTCTGATCCAAGTTGGGCTTTTAATGCATCTTAGATTACCTTCGTGCCTTTGAATGGCATTGAATACAGAATAATTCCGACCGTTTATGAATAAACAATTATTTCTGATTCAATTTGGGCTTTTGATGCCTATTAGGTAACCTTTGTGCCTTTGAATGGCATTGAATACAGAAAATTCTGACTGTTTATGAATAAATAATCATTTCTGATTCAATTTGGGCTTTTGACGCCTACTATATAACCTTTGTGCCTTTGAATGACACTGAATGCGGAACAATGCCAACAAACGGTCCATATTTGCACATTCAATCCTTTAAGCAAATGGAAATAAATCATGTTCAACACTCCCTTGGGTCAAAAACCCGTTCGGTTTGTTTGAACAAGTTGGCCTATTGGACTTGAGAACAAGTTGACTAATTATATGTCATGATGCATGATTCCTAGCGTCGCTACTAAAGAATGGAGTTAGCTAGACCAAATTTTATTATCCTCCCAGGCGGACAACTCGGGAGCGGGAACGTCATGGACCAAATAGATTCCAAGTTGTTCCCCTAAAGGAATTTTGTGAGGGAATAGGTGGTCGTAACCACCGTATTTTCAACGCACGATTTAGAAGTTATTTATGAGCGGTATGCACAAGATTAAAAATGTACAAATTTTGAAAGAAATGCACAAGTTTTGAAATAAATGCACATGTTTTCTAATAATGCTTAAATATTATAGATATGCACATATGAAAATATTTCACAAAATAAGTTTTAAAAAGGATGAGTAAAAAAGAAAAACAAACAAACAAGTTAGTTTCAAAAAATAGGATAATAGTAACTAGACAATAATTAAAAATATACAAAAAGAATTATGAAGTGAAATTGTTTTAAAGAGAAATATTTAGCAAATTTATGGAAGATTGGGACGTGTTGTACTATCCTAAAAGAACTTTTCAAGAGTTAGGTAATCTAGACAAGGATATGGTTCCCCCAGGCGGACAACCAAGGGGTGGGAACGTTTGGAATTGTTGGCTGTACCACGGACCAACTAAACCCCAAACCATTCCCCCTAAAGAGTTTTTTTTAGAGTGAAATGGCCGTGAGATCCACATAACCATTTATGGTGTGTGCAAGTGTAAAACCTTTCAGGAGTGGAGGAAGTGTGAATGATATAAATAATTATAAAGTGAGTAAACCGAGCAATTAAAGAATAAACACCAAAATTTAAAAATTCAAAAATAAACCTAAATCCTGCAAAAAAGGAAAGGAAGAAAAGTTAGTGTAAAATAAATGGCAAGAAAATGAAGCAAGTAAAGAATACCAATTTAAAGTTCGTTATGGTTTGAACCTTGATATCCCCAGCGGAGTCGCCATTCTGTCGCATCCTATTTTTTCCCGAACCGGTTAAAGTTCGAAATAGGGCCCGAATTATTGGAACTCACAGGTAAAGAGTTGGAGTCGAAATCTAACATATTTATTAACTAGGCGCATTAGGGAACCTACTTTGTTTCTAGCTAATTTTATAATTAACTCTGAAACTTAGTCTACGAACCAGAAATTCTAGGTAAGGGTTCAAGTTAACCCGAGAAGAAGGGTTAGACACCTCTCAGGCTCAACCAAATGTGGTTACCGGCCGGACTAAATAATTGGGATTCTAAGAAATTAAAAGCAAATAAAATAACTAACTAAAATGGACGAATAATTAAATGACTATTTATAATATGCATGTAATAATTATGATTAAATAAAAAAAGGTTCCAATTTGCTAATTGGCTTCTTCCTTGGAGAATTACACCTCGCTAAATAAAACACTTTAGTGATTAAAATAAAATAATAATGAAAGTTATATTAAATGAAAGTAGAGTGATTTTAAAAGGTGTTTTCGGGAGCGTCGTCTTTAAGATTGTTCATCCAAATGTACCTTGCAAGATATAAAGAATGAGTTAGCGTTAATAATAATAATAATAATAATAATAATAATAATAATAATAATAATAATAATAATAATAATAATAATAATAATAATAATAGTAATAGTAAGAATAATATTATAATATCGATAATAGCAATAATAATGATAAAAAAATTACTAATAATAATAATAATAATAAAATAAAATAGGAAAATAGATTTTATAAAAGTGTAGTCTCAGGTTTGTATGAATCGGGTAGAGCTTAGGGACGTCGGTACGGCTGCAAACACGAGGGCCCTCCGGTTGCCATGCCAAGTACCGGTCCCACCATTCCATCGCCGACTTGTTTTGCAATAAAACTCATACATGTCATCATCGCCTATTTGTTTTAGGGAAACGGGGTAGCAAGTACGTAGCGGAACTAATTTGGCCTCCAATTGTCATTGGTCTTGTAGTATCTGTTCAAATCAATCCGTAATTGCCAATTACTTCCATGGGAGCTTCAAAAAGAATTGTAATATTTTCGTAATATTAACACGGTCAGATTAGCAGCAAACCCAATATTAAAGCGAGTTTCAAACCTTCACAAAACAAAAATAGTTAGTCAAAATTAATGGAAGGCAGTAAATACAAATGATGCATTGACAGAAAAACCATCAGTGCCATAAATATAATCAATCAAAGCAAATAGAAAATTCAGCCACAAATAACGGGTCATCGCCAACCAGATTTCTGGTGAACGGAACTAGTAGCAATCAAGTCGACGAGAAACCAATTCAAATGCGATACAAAAGGAAACGAGTACAGAATTAAGAGAATGGGAGGTGAGTACTCCCTGTTTCCAGTGATTCCTTAGCAGTGTCAAGCGAATCGGAGCAGTACCCCAAACGGAAGAGGAGGAGCAACACCAGCCTGATTAGGCGGCGCCACTGCTACTCCGACCCCCTTTTCAATTCCATTAATGGATTACAAGATGAAAGAACAAAGAACAACGTCCTCAATGATGGTGACAACTGCGTCACTATTTTGATTCGAACTCCCCAACCCCGATCCCCCTATTTCTGTTCGATTGGGTGTGTGTGTGTATTGGTTTTGTGTAGGGCTGTGAATATATATATAAGTGATATTTGGAATCTGTGTACGTGTGCACAAAGATGGGTGTTGTTGTGTGTGGGTATGTGTTGTGGAGCCTGGCTACAGCGTATTGTGGATGATTGAAAAAGGTGATGGGGGGGGGGTTCTGTAGTTGTTTGTTCTGATCTGTTTTTATGTGTGTACTGTGTGTTGATGGAAGAAGAAAACCAAAGGAGGTTGGGTCTGCGTGTGTATGTATATATTTGGTCTCTGGTCTCTGTGTGTTTGTGTGTAGGTGTAGGTCACTGTAATGGTGTCTGTGGAAAAGATGAGGGGATTGGTTTTTGTATGTATGTGTGTTGTAGAAGAAGACCAAAAGGGGTCCGTCTGATGTGGGGTACTGTATCTATCAATGATGATGATGGGAGAGATAACTGTGTATATTTATCAGTCAAGGAGCCGTTGGAGGGAGGGAGTAATTGTAGGGATTTTGGGGAATAACTTCAGGGATAGGAGATCAATTTGAGAAGTGAGGAGAGATTTAGGGGATTTTGTCATAGATAATATTCACTTTCTAAATTTAAAGAAAGGGAATGTATTTGGTTAAGAAACTTGCCCGGATTCAACATGACAGATAATTACAGGAATTCGCAAAAAAGAATTTAGGAGTGAAATATTAGACTAAAAATTAACTTAAAGGTGCACAGTAAATAAAAAAATAAAAAATATATAAATAATATATATTACGTATAAGAGTGAGAAAATGCACATATAAAACAATTGAGATCAAATTAAAATGATTAAACACAAACAGTCACACACTAATTAGCAAATATTATAAATGTAGTAATTTGCGCAAATAATCACAATTTGGCACATGCTTTAAAGCATATAACCTAAGTGATGTAATTACGTAATATAATCACAATTAAATATATTTTTATATATATATATATATATATATATATATATATATATATATATATATATATATATATATATATATATTATAAATATGGGATAACAAACAATAAAATGCATACGTAAAAAGAAATTGGAATACAAATTAGGCTAACTAAATATGAAAAGCCACAAACATTCATTAAAGCCACAATTATTTATTAAATGCACTAAAATTGCACAAACAACCACATTTTGATAAATAGCCTAAATGATGCAAAAATTACGTAATATAGCCATATTTAAGTATGTAATATATAAGTAGGGGATAACGCACGTAAATGCATGATTTCTAATGCACATTTTGCACAAATAGTCAAGTTGCACCTTTAGGTTAAATATAGCCTATTTTAGAAAAAAGGAAGGACAAAATTGGGTGTCAACAGTCATAATTAAGTAAGTTTAATATAAATTGAGGATTCATAATAGTGTTACGCACGTAAATGCATGTCATCTAATGCAATTTTGTTAAGAAAATAATATTACCCCCTTTTAATTAAACATAGCCAAATTGCGAAAAATGGAGGGACAAAATTGGGTGTCAACAACAGGCTGAAAGGCAATGTGGCATCTCTTGAACGAATTCACGACGACCTCTGCGAGAAGTGCCTCCTAAAAATCAACAGAGAGAAGCTCTGAATGCTCGTCGCATAGCAGAAGTTGATCGTGCTAGCGTTGTTGCCGCTCTTGCCACTCTTCTCCGGGTTCGTGACGACCCTAATCTTGATCTTGCTACTAAGATTGCCTCGTATACTGGCCTTGTTGCCCTGGCAGATGCTCAACTTGGTCCTGACTTTGAAGAAGGCTTTGAAGAGATGAGTGGTGAATGAGAGGAGACACCGACTGGGGAACCTGCAGCTGGTGAAGCAGGACCTTCATGGAGTGTTGCCGATGAAGGAAGTCCCCCGAGGGAGGAATGAGGATCCCCCCCCCCCCCCAATTTGATGCTCTTTTTTTATGCATCTGGTGATTTAGACATTTATCCGTGTATGCAGATGTTTAATGTAATTTTTGGGCCCATTTTGTGGCGTATCAACTTAAATCACTTGTCTTTGTTTAAGACGTTTTTTTAATTTTCACCGTAAACAATAAGTAAATGCTAAGTTATGCCTCTGTGAGCATTTCCACCTGAGAATTAGATGGCTTCCGGTCATCCTGACTGTTCTAGTTATTTAAGAATGTGTGTCAGTGTGCATGCCTTGAGCAATTACGTCCGTTGTGCACCGATAGACGATGGCTAGGTTGCATCCGTAGTAGATGGCTGTTTGCGCTCACAATGAGACAACTTTAGCCCATGTGAAAATGGTCTTTTTGCGTTTTGAGACAAAACGCCTTCGCTTAATTACTCGAGTATTTAAGACTTTCTGGCACTACACGGATAGGCATTCCCATCGGTGTGTAGGCACAATTGTTGATTTAACGAGATCAATGCTCGATTAATGCCTGGTGGCTGAGTTAGATGTGGTCAAGCTCTAAACGAGTAGTGTACTGATGTGTTAGCATTTTGCGTGTATTTACAACTCTTTTAGACTAGCTTTCCCATCCTAAAAGCTTTATTATTTGAGTAAATCTTATATTTATTTCCATGTTTTAGGTTTACAAAGAATATCAATGTACAAAGCTAAAAGGAATGAAGAAAAGAATAAAATCAAGTGAACTTTGGCTACATTTTGAAGAACTAGGAAAACAAGCAGCAGCTTGATTGGCTACCCGCCGAATTGCCTGCCAAAGGAGGAGCGAGTTCAAGAGCTCATCAGTACACTGTGAAGCCAAAAGACGGACCGCAGAGATAAATGCTGGAGCTCCGCCGACTATATCAGTGAGCTCAGAGAAAGTCTGTGAGTGTAGGAGCTGTTCGCCGACGATCCTGCGCCCCGCCGAACCTGCATCGTAGAACAACAGAATAGAGGAGTTAGAATTGCTTTCGGCGGCCACGCAACTAAATCTGCGGCCTGCCGAGTAACCGGCAGTTTGGAGAAAAAAAGGGCAAAATGGTAATTTTTTAAATATTAGCCTAGCTTTTAAACCCATGCCTATAAATAGGCTGTTATGCCTCCGAGAAACTAGACCCTTTTTCAGCTTAGAATATACTTTAACATACTTTTTAATATTATTAGAGGCAAATAAAAGGCTGTAACTTGAATCTTTTGTATGAAATTCTTCTATTAATCTATTCTTCATATGATTCTTGTTATATCATCTTTTACTATGTGTGTGTTAGACCCTAGTATGAGTAGCTAAACTCATACTAGGGGTTTATTCATGATGACTTGATGATGTTTACTTTAAACTTGCTTTTAATCTTCTGTAATCAATGGGTAAAGATGAATCTAGTTCTCTTTCATACTTTTATTGACTAGGGTTTGGGGCACGACCGTACTTGAACCTAACCCTACATTGCTTTCATCACCCTAACGGGGTTGAAGGTGTAGGTTAATGGAAACTAGCGAGAATTTGAGTTACATTGGCTACAGCCTACCCCATTTAAAGGGAAAGACCCCAAAGAGGTCATTCCCACTCAGGTCGTTGGACTAGGATTTCTCGCACCCTATTATTGACCCTAACGAACTTGATTTGGTAAATCCTCTCTATCCCTAACAGGTTTTGAGGAATACATTCGAGGTTCGACCATTTCTGCTACCCATACGATTTACAAGGTTAAGGCAAGGGTTTGAGTGAAAAGAATCTAGTTGGAGTAACCCCTAGCTCATTCTCTATATTTACATCTATTTTAAGATGTCGAGTTTGTTACATGATTTTAGTGTTAGTCATTAGTATTAATTGTAGTTAATTCAATTATATTCAATCTATACTTAGGAATTAACAAACAATTCATAGAACCCGTCACTATTCAATCTAAGATTAATAGATTACAAGATAGCTCCCTGAGGAATTCGACCCCGACTCAAGTTGGGTACTACTATCTTTGACGATCGCCCAACACCTTCATAGGTGAGTGGATTGAGCGTGGATCAAATTTTGGTGCTGTTGCCGGGCATCTACGGTAGATCTATTATATTGAATATTTCGTGTTCTGGTCTTGTAGGTTATTCCTACCATTTTACCTTTTGTATTTGGTTTACCGTGTGTAGCTGACTACTAGAAATGAGAAGAAATGTGGATCGAGCTATGCAGAACCCCCTCTACAATCGTGCAAATGAGGGAGCTCCATTTTCAAATGCTCCAATGGCTCCAAATGATTACGATGGAGAAACCGAGGAAGATTATGATGACATTTCTCTTAGTGAGGAGAGTTATGGAATTCATGATGTGTTTGAAGTGAATGACCAACCGAAAGTGGAAGATGGTTCCCCAACTGATAGAAAACCCATTGGGAACAATCAAGCCAATGTGAGAGTGAATGTTGACAACAATGATGGTGTTGCGGGTAATGTACCAGAAAGAGGCAACAATGCTAATCGAGGAGGCCGATGTGAAAACCGAGGTGTTCGTGTTAATCAAGCTAATCAAAGAGCCAATCGAGTGAATGTTCCAGTGTCAACAGGAACCAAAGGAATGCAAGGGGTGCCCGAAATGCAAATCCACCGGTGCAAGATGTGGAAGAGTCCGATGAAGAAGTTAACATGGATAGTTTTGCTAGTGCAATTGTTCCACCACCCATTCGTGGTAATGTTACTTTCAACACTCCACAGGTGATCTTGCATGGGCTTGATCAAAATGGATACTTTAGTGGAGGTAAGCATGATGATCCAAATGAGTATTTGAGGAATTTCATCCAAACATGCCATCTCTACAAGTCGGCCTATTGTACGGAAAAATCTTTACGCCTAAGAGTCTTTCCCTATTCTCTATCCGGGAAGGCCAAGGCATGGTTGAACAAGTTGCCAAAGAATTCGATTTACACTTGGGAGGAACTTGTGAAGCAATTCTTTGCAAAATTCTTACCAAAGGGTAAGCAAGCTTTAATGAGGTACAAGTTTTATATATTCAAGCAAGATCCAACCGATTCATTATGTGAAGCTTGGGAAGCTTTTCAAGAAGTTCTATTACATTGCCTAACTCATGGTTTTGAAGAAGACATGCTCTTACAATGTTTCTACCAAGGTCTCAACAAGATCAACCAATCGGCCGTGAATAATTTGTGTGGAGGTGCTATAATGGATAATACATATCAAGAAGTCAAGGATATTCTCAACAAGGTTGCCAAACAATCTCAAGATTGGCAATGTAGAGCCCAAAACCCAAGTGGAGATGGAGGAATAAATCCAATGATAATGAAGAGATTTGAAGATCAAGAAGAATAAATGGCTCGAATTCTTATCAACATTTAGCTTGTTAGAGGTGCCAAGGAAGACAAGGAAAAGAAAGTAAACAAGGTGGAAAACCTTCAAGTTACAAATGTCGATCATGAAGTAGCCCCTATGGGTTATGTGAACCCCGGAGCTCCACCTTTTACCCTTCTTCAAAGAGGACAAGAAGAATACTTTCCAGAAAAATATTTCAATATCCATGGTGAAGAAGAAGCCAATTATGTGTCTAACTATCAAGGTGGTTATCAAAGGCCATATCAACAAGGTCAATATCAACAAGGCCAATGGAGGCAAGATAGAGGAAGACAAAATTGGAACAACAATGAAGATGGAAGAGGAGTTGGTACCGATAAAGGCTATGTTCCAAGAGCCCAGGTGAGAAGGAAGGAAAAGGTCCATCTAAGTTGGAAGAAATGATGGGAGAAGTGCTAAAGAATCAAGAAAGTTACTCCGGTGACATCAAAGTTATCAAGCAAAAGGTCACATCTAACAATATTTCCATCAAGGTACTTGAATCTCAAATGAATAGCCTCTTTTACCAACTGAATCAAAGACTTCAAGGAGCACTACCTAGTAACTTGGTGGTGAATCCTAAGAAGAATTGCAAAGATCATGTGATGGCAATTACAACCCGGAGTGGAAAAATATGGGATAATCCCAAAGCAAAAGATGATGGTGTGGACATAGAGGTGCAAGTTCATGAGCAAAACAATGGGAGAGTTGAATCAAGGCAAGGCGATTGATGTAGATGTAAGAGATTCCAAGGCATGAAATTTATGATGAGAAAATTCCTCAAGAACCAAATCTCGAAGTCACTACCACTCAAAAAGCCAAACAAAAGAAAACTCCGCCACTCAAACAAAGCTCTCCTAGTTCAAGCTCTATTTCTAAAATTCAACTTCCTTTCCCACAAAAGAGTATCAAGAAAAGACAAGCATCACAAGCCAAGAATATATGGGATAAGATAGCAACAACATCTATCAACCTCTCTTTGGTTGATGCATTAAGCCAAATGCCAAATGTTTCCAAACTCGTGAATAATCTTGTTACCAAGAAGACTTATGATGACTATGAACCAAGCAAGTTGAATCATCAATGTAGTTCAATTGTCTCTAAGCATATGGCTAGAAAGATGGAGGACCCCGGAGCCTTCACGGTTCCATGCACAATTAGAGGGATTGATTTTCCTAAAGCTATATGTGATCTTGGAGCAAGCATCAATTTGATGCCATATGCGGTGTACAGACTTTGACTACCAAGGAAGTTCCAAAAGCCACAACAATGAACTTCCAAATGGCTGAACGTTCCATGAAGCAACCAATTGGAGTTGTCACTAATGTTCTAAGTGAAGGAGGAGAAGTTCATATTCCCGGCGGATTATGTTATTCTTGATTAGTCGGTGGACTTTGATGTCCCTATTATCCTTGGGCGACCATTTCTAGCCACCGGGAGAGCATTATGTGATGTGGAGAAGCGTGAGCTCACTTTCTGATTCAATGGAGAGAAGGTTGTGTTCCATATGTGCATAACATTAAAACAACCTATAGAGGAGGAATCCACTTGTTCTTATGTGGATATGGTTATGGATGCACTTGTAGAAAAAAAGAGTGTCCTAGTGAGCCAAGCGAATGGTCGCAACCATTTGGAACATGGATATTGACAATGAGGAGAGTATTGCCGAGTGTGTGAAGGAATTGGAAGGGTTAGGCACTAGACCCTATGTTCCCAAAAAACTCTCACTTGACCTTGAAAACCGAACCACTCCACCTACAAAACCATCCATTGAAGAACCTCCCAATCTTGAACTCAAAGTCTTACCAACCCACTTGAGATATACCTTTCTAGGTCCGAACTCCACTCTTCCCATAATCATTTCTTCCCACTTAACCAAAGAGCAAGAAGATCAATAAGTTGAAGTGGTGACAAGGAGAATTAAAGCTATTGGGTGGACTCTAGCGGATATAAGGGGAATTGATCTGGGTGTATGCACTTACAAGATTATACTTGAAGAAGGTTGCAAGCCAATGGTGGAGCATCAAAGGAGGTTGAACCCTCCAATGAAAGAAGTTGTTAAGAAGGAGATCATAAAGTGGTTAGATGCGGGGGTGATTGCTCCACTCTCCGATAGTGAATGGGTGTCACCCGTTCAATGTGTGCCCAAGAAAAGAGGGATGACGGTAGTTCACAATGAGAAAGGTGAAGCTATATCAACTCGAAACGTTACCGGTTGGCGAGTATGTATGGACTACCGAAAGCTCAACAACACAACAAGGAAAGATCATTTTCCCCTACCTTTCATTGACCAAATGCTTGATTATTTGGTGGGCCGTGCTTATTATTGTTTCCTTGATAGATAATCGGGGTAGAATCAAATCTCAATTGAAGAAAATGATCAAGATAAGACAACCTTTACATGCCCATATGGCACCTTTGCATTTTGCAAGATGCCTTTTGCACTTTTCAATACCCCGGCTACCTTTCAAAGGTGCATGCTCACACTTTTTCATGATATGGTGGAAAACTTCTTGAAAGTTTTCATGGATGATTTCTCGGTAGTCGATGATTCCTTTGAATATTGTCTATCTAATTGGGAAAAAGTCTTAGAAAGTGTGAGAGACAAAGCTTGTGCTAAATTGGAAGAAATGTCATTTCCTTGTCTATAAAGGAATAGTCTTAGGGCACAAGGTGTCCAAGAAGGGAATTGAAGTTGATCATGCCGAGATTAAAGTTATCTCTAAACTTCCACCTCCCACAACTGTCAAGGGAGTGAGAAGCTTCTTGGGACATGCGAAATTTTATCGCTGTTTCATCAAAGACTTTTCCAAGAATGTGAACCCTTTGTGCAAATTGCTAGAGAAAGATGCCAAGTTTGAATTTAATTAGGCGTGCTTGAAAGCCTTTGAGGAGGTAAAGAAAAGATTGACAACCGCATCGGTGATAGTGAGCCCAAGATGGGATCTTCCATTTGAACTTATGTGTGATGCTAGTGATGTAGCATTGGGGGCCGTGCTTGGCCAAAGAGTTGAGAAGATGTTTCATTCGATCTATTATGCTAGCAATACCATGAATTGAGCTCAATTGAACTATACGGTGACGGAGAATAAATTATTGGCCATTGTATTTGCTTTTGAGAAATTCCGATCTTATTTGGTTGGATCCAAGGTCATTGTGCACACTGACCACTCCGCCATCCGGTATTTGATGGCCAAGAAAGACTCGAAATCAAGATTGATACGATGGGTGCTCTTGTTACAAGAATTTGATCTTGAGGTGCTTGATAGAAAGGAAACCGAGAATCAAGTAGCAGACCACTTATCCCGTTTGGAGGAGGAGGGTCGCCCAAAACAAACCCTTGAGATCAATGATTCTTTTCCAGATGAGAGAATATTGGCGGTATCTTAGGAGGAGATCCCTTGGTAGGCGGACTTAGCCAATTTTGTTGTAATGTGGAGAGGTCCCGGAGGACTTCTCCTTCAATCAAAAGAAGAAGTTGATGAAAGATGTCCGAAAATACTTTTGGGATGATCCCTTTTTATTCAAAGTATGTTTCGATGTAATGATAAAAAGATGTGTTGCCGAAGCCGAGCAAGGAGCTATTCTAGAAGGATGTCACTCTGCTCCATATAGAGGAAATCATGGTGGTGTTAGAACGACGGTGAAGGTACTTGAATGTGGTTTCTTTTGGCCTACTTTGTACAAGGATGCTCATGAATATACAAAAAGTTGCGATCAAGTCAAAGAACGGGGGAAATCTCAAAAATGAATGAAATGCCTCAAAACCTTATTGTGGAAGTAGAACTCTTTAATGTATGTGGGATTGACTTCATGGGTCCTTTCCCAAGTTCTTATAGCATGAAATTCATCCTTGTGGTGGTTGACTATGTGTCCAAATGGGTTGAGGCAATTGCCTTGCAAAACAATGAAGCTAAAAGTGTCACCGCCTTCCTCAAGAAAAATATTTTCACAAGATTTGGCACCCCTCGCGCAATTATAAGTGATGGGGAAACTCACTTATGCAACCGAGCTTTTAATTCCTTGTTGGAGAAGTATGGGGTGAGATACAAGGTTGCTACACCTTACCATCCCCAAACGAGTGGTCAAGTAGAAGTGTCGAATCGTGAGATAAAGTAAATTTTAGCCAAGTCGGTTATTGTGAACCGAACGGATTGGGCCAAAAAGTTGGATGATGCTTATGGGCATATCGCATGGCATACAAGACTCCGATTAGGATGTCACCGTTCCGGTTAGTTTTTGCCAATGCTTGCCATCTCCCCATCGAGTTAGAACACAAAGCGTATTGGGCATTGAAAAAGCTAAATATGAATTGGGAGGAAGCTTCCAAGTCACGAGTGGAGAAATTGCATGAACTTGACAAGATGAGGGTCCTTGCCTATGAAAATGCCAAGATCTATAAAGAAAAGATGAAGATAATCCATAACAAGAAGATATGGAACCGTGCATTCAAGGCGGGAGATATGGTACTATTATTTAATTCAAGGCTACACCTTTTTCCGGGCAAGTTGAAGTCCAAATGGAGTGGACCCTACAAGGTGGTGGACACATCACCATATGGATGGGTTGAAATACAAGAGAGGGGAAGTTCCAAAACTTTTCAAGTGAATGGCCAAAGGGTGATGCACTACGTGGGATGTGAAGCCGAACCTAGAGAGGTGGCTTGCATCTATCTCTTGGATCCTTGACAGACTGAGGTAACACCGTCGTGCCGCGACGTTAAATCAAGCGCTTCTTGGGAGGCAACCCAAATTTTATATTTTTAGCATTTTTAGTTTAATTGTTGTGTTAGAATTTTAGTATTTGTAGAAATTGCACATGAAATTCTTGGATAGTTGCAATTGATGTTGGTCAAGTGGTGTTAGTACAGGAACAATGCAAAGGGTGGAAAAGTGAAAGAATTGAGGAAAGCAAAAAGGAAGTTGATAAGTGGAAGGGACCACCGAAGGAACTGCGGAAGTCATTCTGCGGCATGCCAAAGCAATTGCGGGCCGCCGACTTGGTCAGTGAGCAAGCTTTCTCTTGCGGAGTGGAGAAGCATCCAGCCGGTAAAAGGGCGGGGCACCGATCCAGCTCCGCAGATGTTCTTGTAGTCCACCACCCATGCGCTTGAAAAAGTAGCTTGCGCTCTATTCGCACAGAATTCTGCGACACGCCGAGTAAAATACGGTACGCAAGCCTCATGGGCCTGGTCGGGTTACCCAGCTATAAAAGGCCCCAGATAAGTTTATTTTTCACTTTTCACCCATCCACTGTAAAAATCAACACACCCACTGACCGGAAGTTCCTATTCCGACGCACCCAAGACAAAACCCCACTCCAAATCACTCACAAACACCAGAATTCACCACCCGTTCGTGATTCCCTCGACCCGTTTTCACTTTCATCTCAGATCTGGTATGTTTTCTTCCTTATTTTGTAAAATTCTTGTTATTCTTAAGTGTGGGTAAGTTAAACATTATGTTGGGGGTGGGTTTGGTGAATATCTTGACTAGGGTAGTTTTAACTTGATTGTATAGAAGATTATTCCCTGAAATGTATGATATTATTGAAGTTGTTGTTGAGTGAAGAAATGGGTAAAAGAAGAGAGTGAAAAAGAAAGAAAAATAACCAAAATGAACTTAAATTGTAGCCATGAACATATCTTGTTGTGCTTGATGATCTCGAAACAACTTGGACTTGGTGTGATTTTTTTGTTGACTTTTCATTGAAAATTTGTTAAAACTGTGGTCTCGTTCTTGAGAGAGTGTTTGAATGTTGTGAGAAGTTGGAAAGACCACAAAGGAATAGGTTTGGGGGTGTTAAGGGTCGTGAGAATGGAATAACTTGGAATTCGTGCATTATGGATTGAAATTGACCGATGATTCAGCAAACCGCTGTTGAGCAATTGAGATCGCACTTTGCAGTGCTAAACCACTCGGCCGACTCTCAGTTTCACCTGCGGAGCCGCCGGTATGGTCAGTGAGAACAAATCATGTGCAAGAGAGACTTGTCTCTCGCACCTCAAATGGCAATCCACCGAGCAAAGAAAAGTGCCGCAACATGAAGTGCGGAATGCACTCGGCGAGCTCGCAAACCCTTTTGCGGAGCCGCCGATGTCATCAGTGAGCATGAGAGGCTTGCCTCTCGCACCTCAAGCGGCGTCCTGCCGCTCAGGAAAAAAGGCCGCAGGCCAAAGTGCGAGTCCATTCGGCATGCTTGCACACTCAATTACGAGCCCCCGCCGAGTCCATCAGAATATTTTCGGCAAAAGTGCGAAGAAGGCTTGCGTCCCGCACTTTGATTGGTGCCCCACCGATGCTTATCAACAAGGCTTTCTGCGAGCCGCCGATTACTGTCTGCGATGCCGCATCACTTTCTGCGAGCCGCCGATGGATGTGATTAGACTGAAAATCCCCTTTGAGCTTGCAACTGTTGTGCTTCTTTCCTGGATTGCTTGTGCTATTGTTTAGTATTCTTTGTATAGTGTAGGAGTAGGATAATATAGTGGTATATGAACTCACACTCCTCTTGGAGTTGATCTTGCCCAAGTAATGAAATGGCACAGCGTCAAGCACCACATAAAGGAGCAAGAAGAAATATTCCTCCACCAAATAGTTCTTCTGAGAGTGATCCTTTTGACAATGATTTTTCTAATAATGAATCATGTGAAGTAAACATTAGCACTGATGGAGAGCATGCAGTGCTCATCTATGAAAGAAGAGTTGTATTAGACAGAGTAGGGAAATTCAACCCAGCTTTCCACAAATCATTCATGAAAACAGGATGGAGTGAAATATACACAAGGAGATTAGGGGCAACTGCTGTGGAACTAGTAATGGAATTTTATGCTGTATTGAGTGAACAAAATGAACCAGAATGTGTGGTCGAATGCAAGGGCACAACTGTGGAAGTTTCAGCAAGAGCTCTTAATCAACACCTTCAACTTCCCCACTTTATTCCAGAAGAGTATATAGCCAAGTTAGCTATGAGAGAGAAAATGCAAAAGAAGTGGTTGATTCCCGTCATTGGTCGAGAAAGGAGACCAACATGGAATTGAGGCCAAGGGTTGGAATGCTATAGTCAGTTCAAGAATCCTACCCACAAGATAGAGTCATATAGTTACCTTGCGAAGGGCAATTCTTATTGGGTGCATCATGACTGGGATACAAATCAACCTGGGAGCTGAAATAATACAAGTGATGTTTGAGGATGCAAGATCTGGTGGTGAAAACCTCCCTTATGCTAACACATTGACAGATTTCCTGATGAAACAAGAGTGTGATACTTTGGGAAGTGATGATTATGCCTTTGCTGCAAGAGGCTTTAATATATATACAATTGAAGATGATACCCAATCCACCCAATGCCTGATGCGCCCACTTATGGAGCACCATCACAAACTGATAGGCCATAGCAAGTCTCACTTGGGAACTTGAGGAGCTGCAAGGCAAGATGCAGGAGTTCGAGGTACATTTGTGCAACATGCCTCGGATGCAACCACCTCAGCCTTCATCAAGCAAGGTCAATCCAACTAAATTTGACCAATTAAGTACAGCCATTGATGCACATACTAAGAATATCTTGAAAATCAAGAAGTGCAATCATGTGTTTACTAACACACATCGGCATATGGTAGAGAGCATGAATGTGTTGTGGAGTGAAAGGGAGTAGAGGCAAGAGAGATCAAGTCAACCAGCAACCCCAGAAACTATTCATCAGAGGAACATGAGAAGAATGGAAGAAAAGATACTGGGAGATTTGGGTTTGCTCAGGAACAGAGAACTTGATGAAGAAGTCCAAATGGATTTGGCTAGGCTGGCTTCAATGGAGGAAGCAGTTCGAGCAAGAGAAAGAAGAGGGCAACGAAGACAACAAGCCCCAAAAGATCATGTTGATGGCAAGGGCAAAGAAATTGCCCGAGATGAATAGGGAGTCCTTCTCTCCCTTTTTGATTAACCCCATAAACTTGTGTTTTGTTTTGGATTATTTGCTTTGGGACATAGCAACTTTTCATGTTGGGGTTGGGGTAGTTAATTTTTGTGATATGTCCTAAACTATGTTTGTATTGATATTTTATGTTAATGTTTAACCTAGGATGTTAACTTTAATTTAGGATGTTTACGTTTAAATTCTTGTCTTTAATTTTTGCCTTTAAATTCATAGTATAATTGATTCAGTTGCTATAGGGTAATTATAATTAGTTACCATATAACATAATCCAAAAACATTGAAAAAGCAAAAATCCAAACAAATTGAAAAAATTTGAAAAACTCAAAAAGAAAATATTCCAAAGGTACTCCCGTGAACTACGCTTCGGATGTTGCCTTCTTTCCTCTGATTCACACTTGTTTCAATACGTAGGCAACCCTCGAGAAACTTATTTTTACTTGGGCCCGAAACAACAACTACCCCATTGTACATACCATTTGCATAAATAGCTTTTGAAATTAGTAAACAATCTTTTTGATTTTCTTTGACTCGGTTCTTTTCCCAAGAATGCAATTCTTTTGAACCGGGCACTTTTTAGGATTTTAATCATAGAAGTGTCATTCTTGTTTTGTGACTTGTTTGATACCAACAGATTAGGAGCACACATGAGAAAGTTAGTGGATTGTTTGTTGAGAGTTGCACCTATAACCTTTAGGTTCTTTTGATGACTTTACACATGTGTAGTATGAGCTAAATTTTACCTTAAGTGCTTGAAAGTTGATGTTCTTGTCTCTTGTCCCTTATGCTAGTGAGGTGAGTTACTTAAGCTTGTTAATTGCATATTCATGTTAGAACTTGGCTTGTGTGTCCTTAGAAATGAATGGAGTGTTAAATTAGTGATTGGATAGGATGATAGGCATTTCTTTGACCCGTTTGAGCCTTTCAAGCCACCAAATGAAATTATTCCTTAATTAGCCAACTTTGAGCCTTAATATCCTTTCTTTTGATAGCCATGTAAATAGCCCCAGCCAATTCTAAGTGCTTGATAGCACTAACCTTCTCTTGGCCCTATCTCCTTGAAGCACTGAAAAATGTGCATTTTGGGGGAGGGAACAAAGAAATGAAAGGCTAAGTGGCTCCTCAAAAAGGAAGATGATTGTATAGAAAAGTGGTAAAAGAGAAAAAGAAGAAAATCAAGAAAAATGCAAAAAACTAGCAAAAGAAAAAATTAAAAAGTCAAAAATAGAAAAGTGAAGCAAAAAGAAGAATAAGAGCCACAAAGCAAAGATCAAGTAAGAAAAATGGGAATAAGAGCTAAATGTGAAAAGAAAGCTCAAAGTGAAATGAATGAAAAGATGATATAGTGCCCAAGGAGGGAGTTTAATCACTTCTTATTTTAAATTATACCCTACCTATGTCCAAAAGCCTACATTACAACCTTAGAAGTCTTATTTGATCATCCACTAATTGACATGAAAAGAAATGACAAGTGACACTAAGGCCAAGCCTATGACATTGTATATGCTTAACTTGCATTCATTTGTGAGAGTGAGAGGTTAGACTTGAGGGTCCCTTTTGTTTGAATGATATTGAGAGATAGGGACTCATTCCTTGTGGTGAGAGCATTAGGGGACTTGAGACTTGAAGGTACAATTGAGAAAACCTTAGGTGAGTCGAGAAAGCAATTATGCTATGCGTGCTCTAGTCATCACTAGAAGCTCTAGTGATGTAGTTGCGACTTGGGTGCTTGTGGATTGTTTGGTTGGATTCTCATGTGTGAAACTAAATGTTAGTATCAACTGAAGTCATGAACTTCCTCTTGTCTCAGTCTCATTGTTGAACTCAATCCCGGTGCTAAATTATGATACATAAGATAGTTCTTAATGTTGCTTGAGGACAAGCAAAAGCTTAAGTTTGGGGGAGTTGATGTGTTAGCATTTTGCACATATTTACAACTCTTTTAGACTAGCTTTTGCGTCCTAAAAACTTTATTATTTGAGTAAATCTTATGTTGATTTCTATGTTTCAGGTTTACAAAGAATATCAATGTACAAAGCCAAAAGGAATGAAGAAAAGAACAAAAACAAGTGAACTTAAGCTACATTTTGAAGAACTAGGCAAACAAGCAGCAGCTTGATCAGCTACCCACTGAATCTCCTGCCAAAGGAGGAGCGAGTTCAAGAGCTCATCAGGACCCTGCGAAGCCAAGAGGCGGACCTCCAAGACAAATGCTGAAGAAGCTCTGCGATCCCACAGAAGCTTGTGCGGCTCCGCAACTATACCAGTGAGCTCAGAGAAAGTCTACGAGTGTGGGAGCTGTCCGCTGACGATCCTACACCCCCGCCGAACCTGCATCGCATAACAACAAAATAGAGGAGTTAAAATCGCTTTCGGCGGCCACGCAACTAAATATGCGGCTCGTCGAGTAACCGGCGATTTGACCAAAAACAGGGCAAATTGGTAATTTTCTAAATATTAGCCTAGCTTTTAAACTCATGCCTATAAATAGGTTGTTATGCCTCCGAGAAACTAGACCCTTTTTCAGCTTAGAATATACTTTAACATACTTTTGAATATTCTTGGAAGCAAAGGAAGGGCTATAACTTGAATCTTTTAAAAGAATTTCTTCTATTAATCTATTCTTCATATGATTCTTGGCATATCCTCTTTTACAATGTGTGTGTGTTAGACCCTAGTATGAGTAGCTAAACTCATACTAGGGGTTTATTCATGATGACTTGATGATTTTTTCTTAAAACTTGCTTTAAATCTTGTGTAATCAATGGGTAAAGATGAATCTAGTTATCTTTCATAGTTTCATTGACTAGGGTTTGAGGCACAACCGTACTTGAACGTAACCCTACTTTGCTTTCATCACCCTAACAGGGTTGAAGGTGTAGGTTAATGGAAACTAGCGAGAATTTAGGTTACATTGGCTACGGCCTATCCCATTTAAAGGGAAAGACCCCAAAGAGGTCATTCCCGCTCGGGTCTTTGGACTAAGGTTTGTCGCACCCCATTATTGACCCTAACGGGCTTGATGTGGTAAATCCTCTCTATCCCTAACGGGTTTAGAGGAATACATTCGAGGTTCGACCATATCTGCTACCCATACGATTTACAAGGTTAATGCAAGGGTTTGAGTGAAAAGAATCTAGTTGGAATGAGTAAACCCCTAGCTCATTCTCTATATTTACATCCATTTTAAGGTGTCGAGTTTGTTACATGATTTTAGTGTTAGTCATTAGTATTAATTGTAGTTAGTTCCATTATATTCAATCTATACTTAGGAATTAACAAACAATTCATAGGACTCGGCACTATTCAATCTAAGATTAGTAGATTACAAGCTAGCTCCCTGAGGAATTCGACCCCTACTCTTGTTGGGTACTACTATCTTTGTCGATCGCCTCACACCTTCATAGGTGAGTATATTGAGCGTGGATCATGTACCCTACTTTTGTCATGAAAATTGGGTGTATTACTTCAACTTGTATGTGGCCGGGGCTATGAATAGTTGGATCGTAGATGGATCTAAATAAATGAGTAAAACTGACTAATATGGTGTTTGGATTGGCTTTTAAAAATATTCTTTTAAGCTAAAAGCCAAAAGCAAAAGTTGGGGAAGCCGAACTTTTGGCTTTTAGCTTTTTTCCCCGCTTTTTTGGCTTAAAAACAAGTGCTGAAAAGCACATTTTGCTTTTGCCAAACACTTCAAAAACTAAAAAAGTGCTTAAAAGCTCTTTTGGCTTAAAAGCACCTAAAATAAGCCAATCCAAATGGGCTCTAAGTAGGATAGTAGTTTTATTAGTAAAGGCGCAAATCCTAGGATGTTGTGGGTGAAGACCCGGAACATGTCCAATAAAGTATGAAAATACTATAATCTAAGAGCGAGACTAATGTGCCAAGTAAATTCTGAAAAGAAAAGTACTTTCAATTATCCCTACTCCTTCTCCCTCCCCCCCCCCCCCCCCCGAAAGACATCAATCAATCATACCATCTGCGTTGTAGTCTTGGTATATTACGGCTTCGAGGTCTTCGGGGTCTCCTGGAATGTTCACCTCGGGCACTTGCTCGGGGACAGCTGCTCCAAGGATTGTGGTCGTATAGCATTCCCTTGCTGGCTCATGATCACCATTCACTTTTTTTATCCCCATTGAGTAGGATACTTCAGATTCTGGTGCCATGTGGATGGTACTGCTTTGGCTTGATGAATCCACGGTCGCCTGACGATCGCATTGTAGGGAACGCCTCCCTTGATTACCTGAAAGGATGAAATAGAATCTATCCCCGTCAAACGGGTGGTTAAGTTAACTTCGCTTATAGCTTTCTCATAAGAATTATTGAAGCCTGCGAGCGTGTAGACGCTCGGCAATGATTCGATCTTCAACACCCATCGCCTTCAGTGCATCCCATCTGATGAGGTTTACAGCGCTACCGGCGTCTACCAATACACATTACACGTCTGTTTCTTCCATACTAAGCATTATGACCAGGGCGTCATGGTGCGGGGTGTTGCACATGATGCTGTCCTCCTCGCTGAATAGGATCCCCTCATCTTGGTTGAGACACTGGTTGGGTGCTGCTAAGATATCCTCTAACCCCCTGAGCAATGTTGGTCCGCCGATTATCACATTAACGGACCACTTAGGATCAGGCAGGCTGGGCGGTGCGTCCTGGTTCTCGATTTTGGCGATGGTCTGCTTTCCCTTATCGGTGAGCAGGTCCTTAAGGTACCCTTTGTTCAAAAAATTCATGACCTCTAAGATCAGCGCACTGCACCCAGTCGTGTCATGTCCGTGGTCCCTATGAAGATGACAATAAATCTCTTTATTCATCCTACCAGGTTCTGCTCTTAGGTTTCTTGGCCAACAGATTTGTGCATTCTTCATATGGTCTCTTACAAATTCTACGGCATTTACCCGCAAACCCAATTCTTCGAACTGATTAGGAACCCACTCGACGTTGAGCAATCCCTTGGATAATGATCCTGACGTTCCTTATCCGTCTTGCCGCTTTGAAAAATCGTTGTTGCTCCCAACGCACACGCAAGTATACGTGGTCGACAAGTAATAAAGTGATAAGTAGAGTATTGTTCCCACGAGGACTATTCAGACTGAATCCTAGCAAACAATTTCTTAAAAACTATTGAGGGATCTTTTTTCAATGATAGTTGTGAAAGTTACTAACTAAAGGAAATAACTAAAGACAAGTAATTGAGATCAAGTAATTGAGCCAATTCTAGGTTGTTATCAATAAAAGAGAAACGGTCCAGGGTCAGAGCTACGAACAATCCAGTTGAGTTTTTCAGTTGATTCTACTTCTTGATTTCCTAGATTGCTAACTACAGGTTAAATATACCCGTGAAAACCTTTCGATTCTTCACGGTCTATGCAGGCTACTCCAATCCCTATATGTCTATGGGTTGAATCACATGCACGCATCAACGAATTCTGTGATTAGTTAAGTAAGGTGAATAGGTATATGTCTATCCTACTCACAAATTGGTTCCCCGATGCCCGGGTTCACAGTCTAGCTCTACTCTTTCTTATTGCGTTCATAAATTCCCTCTTTCGAGTTCAATCTAAAAACCATAGATAGTGTTCAATTATCAGGCCTCAATAATCAAACAATTATGATCAAGAAAGAGTAAACAATCCATAATGGTAAATCAATATATAGAAATAAACTTTCAAACATCAACCTTCATGTATTTACTCTAACCCTAGAACGAACAAACTATAGAATTAAAGAGAAGAATAAGAGAAAGAGAGAAAGAACTTGGTTAGAAGACATCTAGGGCTCCTCCCCTCTTCTCCAAAACTTGCTCCAAAGTCTGAACTCCCTTCAAAAACGAAGTAAAAGAGTATTTATAGGGTTTACAAAAGCCTAGTAATAAGTTACACCTAAGCCTAGACGAAATAGGAAGTCCAAAAACGCTCCAGGGGCGCTGTAGCTGGCGCCCCGCGCCTCGGAACGCGCGCACACAAGCAGAACCCGTCGAATCTTGGACGCTTTTGGGGCGCCCCGCGCCAGTAACCGTGCCAGAAGGCTGGGCGCTTTTGGGGGCGCCCTGCGCCACCTATAGCGCCAGGCCATTTTCCTGCTTCCTTCGTCTGCAGCTCGTGTCGCGTTGTGCCTTCATATGTTCGATCCAATCCTCAATCCAAATCCAATCTTTTCTTGCTCGATCATGCTCTTTAAAGCTCCAATTGCACTTCATAACAACCTACAATCATACGACACAAAATCAGTGCAAAATCACATTCATTAACTAGAAAATGGGTGAATAAAGTACTCAAACGTGAGGAAATATAGGCATAAAATGCCAAACATCACCACCCCACACTTGAACCTTTGCTCGCCCTCGAGCAATCACAAATAACTTCCCAACCTAGGTAGAACAGGTCTGCTTATGACTATGGTTGATACCGATCATTGAACAAATGCACACACGACTACTATGGATCCAACAAACATGCCAACAATTTATCAAACTCAAAAACATGCGAACAACCACCCCAAGACAACTCAAATGCAAAAACTCGACTCATTGCAACCATGCTCCCACAAAGTGACCCCTATCTACTCAACCAAGAAGCCAAGACTTCACCTATCTCATGCAAACCATGTGCCCTCACCAAAATAAAGCAAGAGAGTGTCCCCCAAATATCACACACAACAATGAATATCAAGAATGGAATGGAGACAATAGCATAGAAAGAATTCACTCATTCTCATGAAAAGCCCACATATCACACACGATGTACCATAGGCTTGCCCGTAGTGTAGGACTCCACTAATGTAAGCTCACTCCAATCGGGATTAACTAGGACTTTAAAAAGGTTGTAATGTAGGCTAAGGGCTGGTAGGATACATATGGGTAATAGTGACTACCTCCCTAAGCACTTTAATACATCACAATTAATTTAAGCACAAATCTCATCAAAGCCAGCCAATCAAAAACTTTCACACACACCTTCTCAACAAGTAGCAATTTTTTTTCTTTTAAGCACACACTAGCAAGGATGGATATTCTTCTCTCGTTATTTCTTTTTTCCAATTTTTTCAACTTTGCTCTTTTTTTTCTTTTTTTTTCTTTTTCTATTCACTTCTTTCCAAACCTTGTCAATGCTCATAATCAACTATTACACAATTCATTTCCACTCAAAAACCTCCCAATCTTTCAACCACAACTCCACAATAAAACAACATTATCAATTAAAGTGCTTAAGGAGTAAAGGGCCAAAAGAGAATAATTTAGAACAAGTGGGTAGGCTCGGAGTGTGGGTGCCAACAAAAATGTCAAAGAAATCACAACAATCAAGTCCAAGGCGTATATAAGGGTAGGCAAATCAAAAGAAGGCCTGTATCATTTCCCAACTAGAATAAACCTAGGATTTCGTTTTGCACACACACGGGGCAAGTTCTAGACACCAATATGCAAACATGGAGCAAATAAGAACATGCCTTACAACACACATTGCACACAATCTACACAAAAAGGCTCCATCACAATTCTCAATCAAGCAAATAGAGTGCAACTTGTGGAAAATTAAGCACTAATGCACAAAGGTTCACAACAAAGTCAAGCAAGTGGACTCAAGCATCTCAAGGGGGTCGTTCCATTTTTTTCTCTAGGCATGCATCTCAATTTAAAATCAAAGGACACCACAATAGCACATGCACCAAGTTCAAGTCCACCGGTATCAAACAAATCAAAGGCACCTAGCATTCTACCTATTTCCTTCGTCTAGGGCCACCTATACTAACTATTCTAACCCTAAAAATAAAAACTACCCGGTTCAAAGGCCTCCCCGTGGAAAAGAACCGAGGCCATAAGAAAAACCACGGGGTGGATGACATGTACCACTAATAAAGACTAAAAAGAAAATCTTTTTGGAATTTTTTCATTGGTTTTCTAATTTTTTTCAATTTTTTTTTCATATATTAAAGCATGAAACAAATCAAAATAAAGTCAAGTGACAAAGGAAAAATCCTAACGGTACATGCATCCCTAACCTCAAAAATAAAGGGGAGTTCCCCCACCCCACACTTAAATCAAGCAATGTCCTCAGTGCTAAAAATAAAAATGCAAGGGTAAAGAAAACTTCCCTGAAGGCCAATAGGCTTAGCCGTTGGCGCTAGCATCCTCCAAGCTTCCATATAACATGAGGTACTCAGACTTCCCCCAACAGGTCATCAATATTAGGCAGGGGTCAGGACACCCCACACTTAAACTCGACATTACATGAACCTGCAATCCAAAGAATCACCCGAAGTAATATACAACCATAAAAATAATAATAAAAATAAATAAAAGTAAAGCAAATAAATTGGGTTGCCTCCCAAGAAGCGCTTGATTTAACGTCGCGGCACGACGAAGACAACTTCATCACTTTTTCCTCCACCTTGAACTAATGAATTGAATCCCCAACTTTGCCTCAAGCTTATGACTACGGTATCGGGGTGGTGGTAAAAATACAAACCAACCAATTAAACAATGTCGCATTTTACACTTCTTAGCCTTTAAATGAGGGATGTCATTTTGTCTTCTCGGCATAGCAAATTTTAAAATATAGGCACCTTGTTCCTCCTCCTTTGGTTTCTTCATAGGCTCGGGTGGCTCAATTTTCATGTCACCATCCAAACACAATGTTGAAAAATGATTGGAATGAGGTCCAATGCGCTCCAATTCTAAAATTGCATTACTCTTGACACCCTCAATTGCACAAACACTAGAGTTCTTAAATAAGATTTTTTCTATTCCCTCACTTGACTCTAATGCAATTTCCTCAACTTCGGCATCATCAACTAATATTAGGTCGACTGGTAGGAATTCTACTTTTTGCTCCTCAAATTGGCTTCTAAGCTCTTCTATCTCAAATCTACTATCCACGACAACTGATAAATTGGCATTAGACACCTCAACCATATCACTCAAATTCGCCTCCAAGTCGTGAATAGTCAAGCCAAATTCTTCGATCTCTTGTCCGAGCTCCACTCTTTCTTCCATAAATTGCCTCGTCATATTTGTTAGTTCACTTCTGAAATCCCCATAAGCTTCTAAGAGTTTGGCTTGCTCCATTAGCCAAGTTTCGCTAACAACCTGCACTTTATCGCTCCAGTCAAACTCACAAACATCATTAGAATCATCACAAAAATTATTGGGGGAAGGAGCATGACACTTAGGACAATCATTCCACCGACCACCACACAATTTACAAAAATTCCAATCAAAGGTGGTAGAAACTTCACATAACCAGTCTCGTAGGGTTGAAAGAGTTGGACAATTTTCCCACAAGTGGGTTCCTCCGCAAAGTAGACAGAGATCATCAAATTGAGCAATCATCATTCGATCAATTTTCATTAAAAGATGCCATGTTAACAAGCAACACAATAATAAACTAAATAAAAATTAAACCTGAATAGAAAATAATAAATTGTTCAAAAGAAAACAGTCAATTTTTAGTCCCCGACAACGGCGCCAAAAACTTGTTGCTCCCAACGCACACGCAATTATACGTGGTCGACAGAATAAAGTGATAAGTAGAGTATCGTTCCCATGAGGACTATTCAGACTGAATCCTAGCAAACAATTTCTTAAAAACTATTCATGGATCTTTTTTCAATGATGGTTGTGAAAGTTACTAACTAAAGGAAATAACTAAAGACAAGTAATTGAGATCAAGTAATAGAGCCAATTCTAGGTTGTTATCAATAAAAGAGAAACGGTCCAGGGTCAGAGCTACGAACAATCCAGTTGAGTTTTCCAGTTGATTCTACTTCTTGATTTCCTAGATTGCTAACTACAGGTTAAATGTACCCGTGAAAACCTTTCGATTCTTCACGGTCTATGCAGGCTACTCCAATCCCTATATGTCTATGGGTTGAATCACGTGCACGCATTAACGAATTCTGTGATTAGTTAAGCAAGGTGAATAGGTATATGTCTATCCTACTCACAAATTGGTTCCCTGATGCCCGGGTTCACAATCTAGCTCTACTCTTTTTTATTGTGTTCATAAATTCCCTCTTTCAAGTTCAATCTAAAATCCACAGATAGTGTTCAATTATCAGGCCTCAATAATCAAACAATTATGATCAAGAAAGAATAAACAATCCGTAATGGTAAATCAATATATAGAAATCAACTTTCAAACATCAACCTTCATGTATTTACTCTAACCCTAGAACGAACAAACTATAGAATTAAAGAGAAGAATAAGAGAAAGAGAGAAAGAACTTGGTTAGAAGACATCTAGAGCTCCTCCCCTCTTCTCCAAAACTTGCTCCAAAGTCTGAACTCCCTTCAAAAATGAAGTAAAAGAGCATTTATAGGGTTTACAAAAGCCTAGTAATAAGTTACACCTAAGCCTAGACGAAATAGGAAGTCCAAAAACGCTCCAGGGGCGCTGTAGCTGGCGCCCCGCGCCTCGGAACGCGCCCACACAAGCAGAACCCGTCGAATCTTGGACGCTTTTGGGGCGCTCCGCGCCAGTAACCGCGCCAGAAGGCTGGGCGCTTTTGGGGGCGCCCCGCGCCACCTATAGCGCCAGGCCATTTTCCTGCTTCCTTCCTCTGCAGCTCGTGTCGCGTTGTGCCTTCGTATATTCGATCCAATCCTCAATCCAAATCCAATCTTTTCTTGCTCGATCATGCTCTTTAAAGCTCCAATTGCACTTCATAACAACCTACAATCATACGACACAAAATCAGTGCAAAATCACATTCATTAACTAGAAAACGGGTGAATAAAGTACTCAAACGTGAGGAAATATTAAGGAAATATAGGCATAAAATGCCAAACATCAATCGTCCCTGCTATCCTTCCTGTATCACTTGCCTTTGTCCCCTATTCAAGGTTTCTCCACGTATCCCTACTTTTGTCCTTAGCGGATGACGTCTTGGATAGCCGGTTAGACTTCCTCGGGATCAGAAGACTCCTCGGGCTCTAGGCGAAGCTTTTCGGTGTACCTTTGGTGCAGGGCGTTTCATGTTGATACATGGTGCTGAGTCAGACTCCATTGCAGCTCTCTGGTGGCAAGGGATCTCTTTGAATTCAAACTTTTTCCAAAGGCTACCACATCAATATTGTCGGGAACTGGAGGAAGCTCAATGCGTTCCCTCTAAAACCTATCGAGATAATCTTTGAGCAGCTCGTTGTCTTGCTACCGGATCTCAAATATATCCTCCATGCGCTTCTCCTGCTTGCAGGCACAGGAATGCGCTTTCTTGAATAAATCCTAAATCTGAGTGAATGATTTGATCGAACCCATTGGTAGCTAAGTGTACCAAGCAAGGGCCCCTTTGGTCAGAGTTGAGCCAAACCTCTTCAGTAGAGCAGATTGGATATCTTCTTCAGTAATCTTGTTACTCTTTACAGCCGTGTAGTATGCAGTAATATGCTCATTCGGATCAGTCATTCCATCATACTTCAAGTTATCCGGCAAGCAGATGTGCTTTGGTATGCGGACCGGTACTTACCTTGTAAGCATGCTTGTAAAAACTTCTGCTTGTCTATGGTGGTAACTTGGGGTGGAGCACCTGGCACGTTACCAATCCGGTCATGGATGGCCTTCATCTCCTTTATGAGATCCTGAATGGCAGGGGCTCCCTTCAGATCCTGATTGTCGATTGTTGATGAACCTCCAAGAGCAGCATCCATGTTAAGCCTTAGGCTAGGCATAGATGCTGGTGAATCGCTCACAGGTGTTGGTCCTCGTGGAGACGCTAGCCTCTAAAACGATCCTTTAAACATCGTGCTTAGTTTGTGAGATACCCTCTCGATCACGTTGTTGGAGTTTTGTTCCACCTGTGCCATCATAGCTTTGAGCAGATCAGTGATGAAAGTTCTAAACTCAGGGTTACCTTCCAATAGGTGGTTCGTCCCTTCGTTGCTGGCGACAGGGGTCAGTTCTTGAGAAGGATCTTTTGGCTGCTCGGCTGAATCCTTTTGTTGGATGCTGGGATCGTCAAGATCCTTTGCTGATTCGTCTACTCCATCTACGGTGTTTTTTGGAATGCTGTTGTCGTCGTCAGACATGATTGCGCCTTTTCCTTCGTAGAATACCTACAATTGCCTGGACCCCACGGTGGACGCCAAATTGTTTATGTCTAAGTTTGTACGTCTGGATTAAATTTCCAACAATGAGGTCACAAGAAATACGATAAATTATGACGGATAAGTAAGTAAATACGATTAAAATAAAGACAAGTAAATAAACAAGAAATAATGAATAAAGTAAAGTAATTCTTTTTCCTTGGGAAGAGCCAAAATGGATGGCGAATTATGTGTTACATGTACAATACAATGTAAGGAAGGGCCATGGGCCTACAACGCAAGTCGGTGGCATACGAAACCCTAAATAGGAGACTGTAAATCCTACGCGACGGGATGTGTGCCCTGCGCCCTTTGACCAAACCGCCTAAACGGTCGTTAAATCTAGGAGCGGGCGTATATCCTTAGAGCCCGGTGACTTGTAAGATAACTCTAGTCTCTCCAGCTGGACTCGTATCTCTGTAACAATAGGTGGAGTATTTTTGCCCACACAATTGTAGTTTTATGTGAGTACTTGAACTATCATGATGTTTTTTACCTTGTTTGTTTTCAAATATATTTTCAAAATTTTTGGTTTTTTTCTAAATATTTTTAAAAAATATTTTTTCTAGCCGAGGGTCTATCGAAAATAGCCTCTCCACCTCGGTGGAGGTAAGGTCTGCATACATCTCATCCTCCCTAGACCCCACCTGTGGGATAATACTAGGTATGTTATTATTGTCGTCATCGTAGTCGTTGTTGTTGTTGTTGTTGTTGTTGTTGTATTCTTACTTCAATATACAAGTGTAAAATAAATTTATTATGCAATACATGTGCGGGAAAAAATATGCCACCTATGATTAAGAGATAAAAGTCCAGCTGGCGAGACTAGACTTAGCTTTCAAGTCACCGGGTGCAGAGGATACACGTCTGCTCCTCCAGCCACGACCGTTCAGCCAGCATGGGCTGTAGGATGCAAGGTATACATATCGCCGCCTTAGGGTTTATAGTCTCCTAATTAGATTTTAGTATATACCATCACCTTGAGCAAACAGGCCCACAGCCTTATTAGTCTTTGCATTTACCATAATTAGGACTGGGTAAATCATATCTATAAATACCCCTCCCACATTGTATTGTATAATAAAGAGATTCACACTGAATCTGACTATTCTCAAGGAATAAGACTATTTACTTTCTTGTCTATTACTTTTTCTCTCTGTTTTACTTATTTTCCTTCATATTTACCGTATTGCTTGTGACCCATCTACAAATTTAATTATTTAACCTAGATGAACAATTTTAGGTATAAACAATACCTATTTTTCCTTTAAAGCAAACTACCAATCTTCCTTGAATTTTTATCAAAACGACCTTTCCCGTTTTCTAAATAAGGTAAGCTTTGAAGTCGTATCTTGTTGATTTTTCCATCATCTAATCAACAACAAATCGAATGAAACCTTATGAAAAAAAGTGAACATTTTACTGAGGAACGAAGCGCACAATAAATTGTTGGCTATTCTTTTAGTGGTTTCCATACCTGATAAGTTGGTATTTTACCAAGTTAGAGACCTCTTTTATAGGAACTTTATGTGGCTTTAAGCTGATTTCATGGCAAAATCTTATGTAATAATGCATGATTAGATTATAATGGATTAAGTGGCTTGAGGCTAGCAAAAGATAAAAAAAAAAAGCGCAAAAGAAAGCCGATCAGACTCAAGGTTGGAATCATCGCAAAAAGAGCTAAGTGTCGGAGGGCCGCACAATTTTGTGCTGACCGCACATTCCACAAATGAAGGAACTCAGTACAATTAAAAGTGGAGAAAAATGTGCAGCAAAAAGAAGGGGAAGTGTGGGGCACACAATATTATGTGCCCCCGTACAATTGCGTTGCACAAAATCAAAAAAGGAAGGAAAAGAGCATGGCGCACAACTTTTTGCGCCCAAGCACAACCATACAGTAGCCAATCCTAAATTTCCAAGATTTGTACGGGTCTGCACAATTTTGTGCGTCCTACACAACTATCCAAAACATGAAGATCTGAGGGTTGCACAATGCAGTGGAAACAAAAGTGCAAGCAATTGTGCGCCTAGCAAAATTTTGTGCATGCCAGCACAATTAGGACGGGAACAAGTTTTGCGTAATTTTTCCTAGCACTATAAATAGAACAATATTAGGATTTTCACCCATATCTACATTTCCTTCTGCAAAAACACAAGTCTAAGAACTTGGTGGGTAATTCCATCCTTTTGAAAGATCAACAATAATATTTGGGTAATCATTAATCTCTTAGATCTATAAAAATCATGTTGAATGCTCCATGTATATATATTATGTTCTTCATTATTATGAGTAGCTAAGTTTATTTACTAGGGCTATAGACCAACCTTAAGTGTGTGCTTGATGGGATGTAAACAACAACATTGTCTAAGTGTATGTTGTGATTTTCTAACTAGTTTCATGCTAAAATTCTAGGGTTGTAGTTGCAAACACTAAACCCATTCTCATTTCCCTTTTACTCACTCGAGAAAGTAGTAATAAGGTTGGATAACATCTAGTTAGCAAGGATTTTAGGTCCTAAAGGGATTTACAAATCCGATCTAAAAGAAGTGAACTAGAGATAGGAATCTTCTTACTTGGGTCTTTTCACTTGTTTATCATGCAATCTAAATTCTTTAGTATTAGGCTTGCTATTAATCGAGAGATATTAGTAAGTAATCAAAAGTGTGATCACAAAAATAACCTGTACAATAAGGCAAATTCTAGCTGACAACCCCATTGAGTACATGCTTAGGTGAGGAATACAACTCAGTTCTCTTTATCCATTTGATAACAATCTTTAATTGCTTTCAATAGTTTACATTTTTAGCTATAACTTGTGGTTTTACTTCAAAACAAACTTGATTCAAGGAAGTGCTAAATTAAGTAAACTAAATTAGCAAAGTCATATCTCAATTAATCTAGCTAACTCTCTGTGGATTCGAATCGGATTTATTATCCAATATATTTGCGTCGACCGTGTCACTCTCATTTGAGTGTAGGCTTTAAACATGTCACTACCTACGGGATTATTAATAGTACATTTTTTAGAGAATATTAATAAATTTCAAAATCCATTTCTCCTTCCAATAAGGTGTTATGAACCCAACTATAGAATTGGGAGGTCAAATTGGTGGACTTGGGCAGGGACCTATTTGAGGCAAAACAAAAGAGTGGAGCAGCCCAATAACATGTCTAACTTTGTATGGGACACAGGCTAATCAACAGTAGCACGTGACAAGAGAGAATGTTGGGGTTTATATTTAATGTCTTGTCTAAACAATAGAACCATGCATATTGTGTATGATTCCTTAGGCATAATCTGTCTTTCATATCCCTATTTCTTCTGATTCTTCTCATCTCCCTTCTCCCTTATCGTTACTACTATTGCTTCATCCTATTGTAATCTGCTCTTTTCAAGTATTAATCAAAGGAACTTGTTTCACTATTTGTCGAAGTGTTAAAGAGTTCACTTCATAAGGACTGTCTTTTTTTTGGGTATGACAGACGCTCTTTGGTTGGGGATTGGTGCAACATTACCTGAAGAAAGAAAACTAACGCCTATTGAATAGACACGCTAACTACTTATAATTAGGGCCCTACTTATAGTCCAATTTCTAATGTATATCACTGTCATTCGTACATTTCGTTTGGACACAAAAAAGTGAACTTTAAAAAATGCTTAGTTAGTTAATGAAGATTTTTTCCCTCCCAATTTGAGAGGGCTTATAGTATATTCCATACTTCTACAGTGTGATTCGAATGCTAGATCTAACGGTCGTGGGTGAAAGTGTTTTACTAATTGAGCAATCTTCACTTGTCAGTTATGATGAACATGACATTGATTCCAAATGGTATTTTATTACTATTTTTGTTTTATACAGATGTTTTTGACTGAACATAAAATATTAAAATGCATTAAAATAATTTTGACAAATACCAAAAAAAATCCTAATTAAAGGAGGTTATTAAGGAAGTTATTATTGTAAATAGGTTATTTGTGTAAATTGTAGTGTAGCTTAGACTAATTGTGTATTGGGCCAAGCCCATTAAGAATTACTTAGCCCCTAAGTTAGGTCTTTTAGTTTTACTTGTATATACGGCTATTGATTAATGAAAAAGGCGAGAAGTTCTTCACCCCAAATTTGTGTCTTGTTTATCAATTCTAACATGGTATCAGAGCCACCGCGCTGTTGATCGGAAAAGTGATCGGTATAATAAAACTTCTCTATAAAGTGTGAAGAAAGAGTATGGTGATGGCCGTTCGAAGGGAAGGAGCTGGTGCCACTGTTGCAAGTGTTTGTATCGACGAGAGGAATGGTCCACGGCAAACGAGGTCATCGTGTGACAAGGAGTTCGATGTTGAAAAGGCAAGATTGTTTCAGACAATCTTGAGTGCTCTTAAGAAGACAGGTTTCGGGGGCGAAACCATTCCGCTACCCGAAGATGGTCCAGTAGATATGTTGAATAAACAAGTGAAAAGTGATGCTCACGGACGGAGTGATCGGGAGAGACTTGCAGTGAATAGAGCAACACTCTCCCAGAGAGGAGTGATGAATCGATGGAGAGGGGTAATGTGTCCGAATTGTGATCGTTCAGGGCATAATCCAAATTATTGCTATGAGGTTATCGGATATCCAAAATGGTGGAAATTTGGCTCACAAAATGAGAATGGGACTTGTGATCGAGTTACGGTGTCGTCAAGCTGTCGTGCAGAGACACGAGCAAACATGGCTCGTTCGGTGAATGAAGTTGGATTCGGACACTCAAGTGTGTCAGGATTGAGTAGTGAACAATTACAGGTGTTGGTGAGTTTGTTGAATCAAAAGAAGTCGGACGCCGATCAAGTGAAAATTAAAACGACTAATGATTCATGGATAATTGATACTAGAGCTTCGAATCAAATGACCGGAGAATTGAATGTGTTGAACGATTTACAGGATATTGTACAGTGTTCGGTGGGCTTGCCTAACGGAAGCAGTACCATGGCTACGAAGGAAGGGTTAACCCAGCTTAATGAACACATGACCCTTCGAAATGTTGTGCCTAGAATGACGTGCAATTTGATTTCGGTGTCTCAGTTAATCGATCAATATGATTGTGATGTGCAGTTTACTGGGGATATGTGTGTTGTGAAGGATATGAACACGGGCAAGTTAATTGGCACGGGTAAACAAACGGATGGTTTGTACTACTTTCAGTCGGTGTCATCAGTGAAGGCTATGAAAGCGGATGTGTTGGATCTGTGGCACCAACGGTTGGGACATCCCTCTATTCAGGTAACGAATTCTCTCCCAATTCAAGAAATTAGGAATTGTAGCGGCAAGAAAAATGTGAAAGCATGTGATATATGTCATCGGGCAAAGCAGATTAGGAATGTGTTTCCATTGAGCGAGAATAGAGCCTCTGAGAGTTTTGAATTGATACACTGTGACTTGTGGGGTCCGTATAGAACTGAAACTTCATGTGGTGCCTCATATTTTTTAACAATTGTTGATGATTTTTCCCGAGCTGTGTGGGTATTTTTGTTGGTTGATAAGAAAGAGGTCGGAAGAGCTTTGAAAGACTTCTTTGCAATGGTCGAAAGATAATTTCATAAATATGTCAAGATTGTCCGAAGTGATAATGGGACCGAGTTTATAAGTATGAAAGCCTATTTTCGGGAACAAGGAATTCTCTTTCAAACCTCGTGTGTAGGGACACCACAACAAAATGGAAGAGTTTAAAGAAAACATCGACATATTTTGAATGTAGCTCGGGCACAACGATTTCAAGCATATTTGCCGATTGAATTTTGGGGAGAGTGTATAATGACAGCTGTTTATTTGATTAATCGAATGCCTTCATCAGTGTTGAATAGAAAGACACTATATGATGTTCTGATGCATGTGACACCGAATTACGATCACTTGAGAGTGTTTGGATGCTTGTGTTATGCACGCAATCACGGATGAATGCATGATAAGTTTGACAGCCGAAGTCGTCGATGTATATTTTTGGGGTATCCGAATGGGAAAAAGGCATGGAAGTTGTATGATTTGGATACCAAAGAGTATTTCATGTCACGAGACGTTACATTCTATGAGAACGAGTTTCCGTTTGCACCAAAGGATGGTGTGAAAGAGAGTTCGAGTCCAAGTGTTGAGACTGATCAAGTGGATGATGTTCCTGAAGAAGAGAACAGTTTCGGAATGAGAGGGTATTGAGATTCCCCCAGTGCATGTTGTCGATGAAGCTCAAGCGGAGGATGTATTACATCCGGAAAATGAGGGGCCGAATCAAGATGGACACGTGGAAATGGAAGTGATGGATGAAGAATTGGGTCGAGGGAAGCGAACGAAGACAGAGAGTGTTCGTTTGAGTGACTATGTAACTAATACTGTTCGGAAACAGCGTCATCGTGTGTCGACTTGTGTTCGAAAATCAGACAGTTCACCCGAGCAGCGACATGCCTCGGGTGCGCCTTATCCGGCGGCACATTATGTTGACTGTGATAAATTTTCAAAGAAGCATGCGTGCTTTCTTGCAGCCATAATGGAGGGACATGAACCGAGGTCATTTTCTGAAGCCGTAAAAGATGAAAAGTGGCGGACAGCTATGCAACAAGAGTTGCACGCTTTGGAAACGAACAAGACTTGGGAAATCGAGCACTTGCCTCCGGAAAAGAAGGAGCTCGGATGTCGATGGGTGTATAAGATTAAGTACAACTCTGATGGTACCGTTGAGCGGTACCGTTGAGGAGTCTCTAGAGTATGAGATGGATCGATTTGTTTTCGATGACTCCTCAAGTGTGGATGATGAACCTAGCTTTGATACTATACTTTTGCTTGACCATGAAATTGATGTGCATGCTTTTACATTTCCTTTGTTTGAGGGCATACTTATTTGTGGTGGTGAGTTGTATCGAGCTAGAGTTGGGAAGGAGTTGGAACCTCCATGGTGTGAGGGATTTGATCCCATAGACAACTCTTTGTTTGAAGCTTCTAGTGAGGTAGATGAATCTTCTAGTGACCCTACTCTTGTTAGTTCGGGTTATGATGATGAAGAGGCAATTATTAATGCCTTCCTTGAGAGCTTACATTGCGAGGGGGGTTGTCTTGAGGATGAAATTAGAGGTGAGGAGGTATCTCTTAGTGTGAGTATGAGAGCTTTTAAGAAGGGGAGTGGGGTATCCAATGCTAATTGTGAATTGTACCTTGCCTATCCCGTCCAACATGTTAAATACACTTTGAGAATTGAACATGCCACAACCATTATACCACTTTGTGAAAGAATATCATTGAAGGTTTGGTGTGTTGGAAATGAGCTTAGGGATCGTAGGATTATCGATAAATTGATCTTGCATATTCCATGTCCTAATGATCTTTTTGCTCGTTCTTGTGTTGAGTGCATCTCTTTGCTAAGTCAAGTACCTATCGTTTCCTTAGGAGACGTGAGCTTTTTCATTATTATTGATACTTGGCTTTATCACAAGAGCGTGTTTTTCGCACCATTTGCACTCATTCTTGTTAAGCTAACCTACTTGCGAAGTAGGAAACTTTTGTTGTGCTTGTCTTTGATTATAGGACTTGATGGTTTGATTTCGAGGACGAAATCCTTTCAAGAAGGGGAGGATGATGCAATATAAATTGGCCTAAACGACAACCATCAAGAACCAAGTTTGAGAGCACAAGGGAGGCAAGTCAAGGGCTCCGGAAACGTCTTGAAGATCATGCATTAGAGCGCCAAGGAAGGAGGAGCACATGGGCACCAAAGGAGAGGCTCGGGGGGCACATTTTGAGCCATTCCAAGAACCCCCAGGAAGGGGCGGACCGCCTACTCAAAGGGGCGGACCGCCTAGTGAAGTTGAGGCCTCTGGATTTTGGGGCACCCATAAAAGGGGCGGACCGCCTGTTTTGAGGCTTGGGCCGCCCACTCTGCAGTGGAGGAAAGTGGGCGGACCGCCTACTCCCACAAGGCGGGGCGCCTGGTTGCTGAGCTTTTGGACGGGAATTGATGTGTAATTCCTATTTTGGCCCTATGAGGCTTGTATTGTTTTTATAACATTTGAGGGCATTTTAGTCATTTACTTTAGTCTTAGAAAGGGCCTATAAATATAGCTTTAGGCACTTCATTTCATTTTTAGCAAACCTTGAATGTAGAATGATGAATTTCTTGAGTGAATCTCAATGAAGAACCCGTGAGCGGGCATGATTTCACTTGGTGGATTCCAAGTTGAACATCGAAACCTCTTTGATCATTCTATTTGCAAAAGCCGGGTGCCTCTTGAGGGTAGTTGCGTAGTATAGGTGATCCTTGACTTCACCCGGGGTGTATCGAGACAAGTTCCTCGGTGCTACTTAGGTAAATGTTTCAAGCCTCGTCTTGCTTTTATCTCGATATCTTTATTGATATCGCCTATCTTGCATGTTTTAGCTTCCGCATTTCCATCTCGTGTTTAGCTTCCGCGTATTTTCCATTGCCTCAGTTTATCAATTCTAACACTAATACATGCGATTTTTAATTTGCTAGAGATTTTTATGACTATAAGAATGTACTATTAAGATGTGAAATTAAAAAAAATTAAGGTTAACGAGCTAAGGTACTTCATCCATTTTCCTAGTTAGATGGTGTAACAAATGTAATATGTCATGATTCTAACAAGTTGTCAACGAACAACAGTAAAACCTGATTTAAGCTAACAATAAAATATAAAAGTAATTTAAAATGAAGAAAAAACATAGAAAAAGTACTTCATCCATTTTTTTGGTTAGATGGTCTTCCCAGAAAGACAATACGAACTACAATAATAAAAAAATATAAAAGAAATGTTGTTCTTTCATCTTTTTAATAAAGTAAATGGACAACTACATACAACTCAAACACATTTTTACACTACATAGAGACTATTTTTAGAAAGTCATAAAATAGCAATACGTTTATGAAATAAAGCAATTTAGGGTTAATATGATCCCTATTTCAGACTCTTTCCCAACCACATAATCCTGATTTTGATGATATTTTTCCAATGAAATATTTTTCGTTTAAACATATATCATTAAAATCGAATAATATTCCAATCTATTTCTGACGTCATCCGCAGTCACAATGCTGACGTTCTCTGGTAGTGTATGTACAATTTAGATTTTGAAATATCTTACAAATCAAATCAATAATTTTCTCCGAGATTAGCAAAACAATAACTCTTCAAGATCATCTTCAAGTTCTACAAATCGTGTACTTTTATATTTAACTTGTTTATGCTAGTTTATGCTTAGTTGAGAATGATACACAAGACTTTAGAGTTTAGAGATTAGTAAGTTTTAGATAAAAATGAATATTGGGCGGGGCAGTTGGGTATATAAGGTGGGTTCAACCTTATTTAGTTTTTGATTCCACGTGAATCAATGGTGGAATGCGTATGTAAATCACTAGGCTAAGCCGTTTTTATGTTAGATGGATGGATATTTTTAGGGGCTATTTGTATAACTTTACAAGTCTAAAGACTTATTTTCATAAATATAGCAATATCATAACATTGCGCAACATAACAATATTATTTTTTACATAGTCTATATAATCTCCAATATATCCCGAAAATTAGGGATTTTAGATCTTTTTCTTCTTACCTTCTTTTAACACAAACTAGTCGTCGTTGTCCCATCAACTACTACTCTTTACTGTTGCACTATCCTCACCCCCATTGACCATTGTCGTGGTCCTTTTAGATCTAAGTATTGAATCTGGTAATTTGAAATTACTTGTCACGACTTCAGTCTAGGGCCGCAACGGATAACCAACACTAAGCGGCGACCATCACTAAACCTGCTGATAATCTGCTAACCATAAGTATAACTAATAAATTGAACAAGCATAAGCCTAACTGATAAGAACTGTACAATCTGGAAAGCCGACAAGGCTAACATAAGCTGACATAAAAAGAATTACTAACTGCACAGTTGCATATCTACAGGCCTCTAGGAGTTCTAAATTGAACAAGTACTGGACCAGACAGGGCCACATCATACCCAAACTAGCTGACTGTACACATACCAAAAGATAGGTAAACTCCGGGAGTAAACGGAGTAACTCCAATAGCTGGTGGATGGCCTATTGATGTGGCCCAAGCACTGATCTATCTGTACCTGCACGGCTTAAAATGCAGCGCTTCAGAAAAGGGCGTGAGTACGATAAGTACTAAGTATATAAGGCATGATTATATAATATATCATAGCTGAACGAAACTGTAAGGCTGGAATATAAATATGTAAATATATGATGAAGTATAGCAATGTAGCTGGAAATCTGAAACATGAACTAAACATGATCTGAATATAAACTCAAGTCTAACTGAATCTAAAACTGAAGACTGAGCTGAAGTATACTGATAACTGACTGTAATATGACTGATAACTGGTAACTAGAAACTGGGAGCTGATAGCTGTCAACTGACACTGACACTAAGAACTGGTGGCTGATAACTGAGAATTGATAACTGGTACTGAGCTAAAACTGAATTGTTATCTGAATGGGCACCTGTCTGGTGTTATGGGTTGTATCCCCCGAAATCAGGTAATTGAACATCTGAACTAGCCTCATGTATAGTTATGCAGTGCATACAATGACTATATATGTGTATATAAAAACCTGGCTGGTGTTATGGGCTATGTCCCACCCAGCCAGTAATATCTAGTCTCTCTATTTAGAGTGTGTGAACGACACCCGGTCACACTATGTGGTTCAACTCCCGCCTGAACCAGAGGGGCGTGCCACCAGACGGGTAGTATCACATGTGACGGGACTGTGTGTCCAATGTCCAGCCTCTTTGGGGGACTCCAAATCATACATAATACGATCATATTGTAAGCATAAGCATGTATGAGGCATAACACATGTGGCAACAATAAATATGAACTCAAGGAATGATAAGAAAATCCTAGATGGAATCATAGACACAACCTGGAACGCTGAATTTGTCCAACTCTTTGAATTTTCATAAACTTTCGGCAGAGTTTCCCCTAAAACTGGATGATCCACATAAATAAACCAACACTAAAATATACACGAAAATGGATACCCGGCTAGGATGATAACACTGAGCAAAATGAACTTCAGCTATCCAAAAACGAGCGACCAAACAGAATTTTGAATGTAATGTCGGCCAATCATTTTATAACTTAGAATGTACGCTTCCACTATCGATTTAGGATGAAACTGAGCATCTAGAAATGCTATATTATCATATACTTTCATAAGGAATGCTATAGAATATTTATAGGTTAAGATATTATATAAAAATATTGAATAGACAAAAAAACGAACGACCAGATGGGGAAACAATTTCACTGTCACACCGAATATCTAGACAGCACCACTGTCCTGTATTGCATCGACCTTTTCAAGATCTAAATAGAACATTTAGACTTTGAAGTCTGCATAAAAGTTTGAGATATCTCTGTTAGGGTTTCATAGAATCCTAAATCACCCTAATATTAGTTTTGTACAAAAAGTTATGTTTAAACTACTAACAACTATCCGAAGGTAAAAACAACTTTCCATATTTTGAACCAACATTTCGTGCTACTGTTTTGGACATCTTTCACCTTGATTTTTAGTACCAAATTAAGTATATATAAGGTTCCATTGATTCCACACAAGTTTCCCACAAGAAACACCGAGTTTGAAACTAAGAAAAGCTTCAAAAGCTACAAGATAGATGCCTTATCGAAAGGTTTAGCCTTACATACCTCACTAGTTTGTCTCCCAAACCTTGTTCCTTTTGATTCACACACTTCCTTATCCTTGTATAGCTAAAATAAAGAGGTGATAGATTTCTCAGCCATGAAGTGCTTTCCAAAACTCGAGTCATAAAGAGAAATGAGGACGACAAAGTCTTACATATGTCGTAAGGATTGCGTGGATGTGCTCGCTTTTTTATTTTGAGTTGCGGATGAAGGAATTATGTTAAAACCCTAAGGATATATTTAGGATACTTAGAGAGAGTTATAGTCCTATTTTTCATCGAAAATGAGAAAGTCTCATCCAAAAAATGAGATAAGTATAGGCCACGGCCAACTGTCCAAGCAGGTGGGTAAGCTGCTTGCTTGGCAGCTTGAGCGGTCTGATTTTGAACGCTTGTATCTCCATACTCCGATGTTGTATTGATGAATGGTTTGCAGTGTTAGAAACTATACACAAGATATTTAATTCCATATAAATATCTCCATCTAACTCTTAGTAGAGAGGGAGAAAACTGCATCGCAATGACTCGTTAACCTGCCTGCTTTAACCATAATACGGCAAAGTGACTTGGCTGTCCAAATTTAAAAATTCATATTCCTTTACCCTGCTGTCGTATGAATAAACGGTTAAGACCTCTGGAAACTAGGTTTCAAGACCTTCAATTTAGTATATAATATGTCCTCAAAAGACCTTAGATAACACACAAAATTAATTTCTCAAAAAGCTTCGTCACAAGGTAAATCCTTAGTCGATTTTTCCACAACTTAAATTTGATTTTCCCAAACGTTATATTCTATATCCAAACATCATATATAGTCATATTATGACTTTAAACTCATTTCAATTATTCTTAAACAGTCATTTACATAATATTCGATATCACAGAAGTACGAGGTGTAACATTACTGTTGAAATCCTTCCCTTTACACATGAATATACATGTTTATAGAATTATATGTGTAAATGTATATACTTATATTTCTAGTGTATCTCCATTATATATATATAAGACACACATTGTATGTACAGATAGAGATACACTGAACATACAATCTTTCTGCTTTCAAATCACCACCAAAAATACCATAACCACCATCGATTAGACATACATTTTATACATACTAGTTCTTCGGCACGTGCGTCACATGTGAAAGCCGAATTATGTGGTACACGGTGTTATAGATTAGTATTATCAATATGTTAAAACAAAGTGCAAGTTTCTGTAAATAAATTCATCTTGTCAATAAGAAACAACTTGAACACCTGCATCCAAAATCTAGTAATTTTGAGATACCAATTGGTTGCGGTAATTGCATTACTTAGTTTAGAGCACCCAGTAATTCGGATGTAATGGGAGAAGTAGGAGGACACAAAACAAAATGCAGTCCAAAGTTCAATATGTTGTTTACTACTAATAATTTATAGTTTGGAAACTTGGACAGCAAAATTAAGCACTTAGTTTTTAGGTTTTCGGAGCTTCTTTTGTTGTCAGTAACACGTTCTTTTATCATAAACTTTAGTACAATTACTCTCCGTTTCATTTTATGTGATGGTGTTTGACTTGACACGAAGCTTAATAAAGAAAGAAGACTATTAATATTTATGGTTTAAAACAAACCATATAAACATGTGACTGAAAATTATTTTATTAAGGTAAATTATTTTTACTTTTAGAAATACAATATTCTTTTTCAAACAGATAAAAAGAATCTAATTACAATATGGTTACAGTATATAATATGGTTAACAGAAACTGATTACAGAAAATCAATCGTCAAATCAAGGGGGAAAAAGAAGAAGGAAAGGGTCCGGATTTTATCCATTACTTTTTTGTCCAATATTGCTCAATGCATTATTGGATTTACGCCACGTGTCCTATCAAGTATTTAATGGTTGAGATATCTTTGTGCAATGTATAATTAGATGGCAGCACAATTTTTGTACGAAAAATAATTAAAAAAATACTCAAGGTAACTTTAAATCCTTATGAACAAGTATATGAAACCAGTACATTTTATTTTATTCAGTATGTTATTTGTAAATTAATGTTTACAAAGATTCACACAATTTTTTTTAAAAAAAAATAAAACAATTAGAGCATGTCTAAAATCTCGCTGAAATATTTAGTTGTTTATGGAGTCCGGATTTTATCCATTACTTTTTTGTCCAATATTGCTCAATGCATTATTGGATTTACGCCACGTGTCCTATCAAGCATTTAATGGTTGAGATATCTTTGTGCAATGTATAATTAGATGGCAGCACAATTTTTGTACGAAAAATAATTAAAAAAATACTCAAGGTAACTTTAAATCCTTATGAACAAGTATATGAAACCAGTACATTTTATTTTATTCAGTATGTTATTTGTAAATTAATGTTTACAAAGATTCACACAATTTTTTTTTAAAAAAAATAAAACAATTAGAGCATGTCTAAAATCTCGCTGAAATATTTAGTTGTTTATGGAGTCCGGATTTTATCCATTACTTTTTTGTCCAATATTGCTCAATGCATTATTGGATTTACGCCACGTGTCCTATCAAGCATTTAATGGTTGAGATATCTTTGTGCAATGTATAATTAGATGGCAGCACAATTTTTGTACGAAAAATAATTAAAAAAATACTCAAGGTAACTTTAAATCCTTATGACACAAGTATATGAAACCAGTACATTTTATTTTATTCAGTATGTTATTTGTAAATTAATGTTTACAAAGATTCACACAATTTTTTTTAAAAAGAAAATAATTAGAGCATGTCTAAAATCTCGCTGAAATATTTAGTTGTTTATGAGGCCTACTAGCACAAAAAGCTGCTAATATTGACGTCTTATAAATGGCAAATGTCAGTATTTTAGCAGCTTTTTGTGCTAGTAAGCCTCATAAACAACTAAATATTTCAGCGAGATTTTAGACATGCTCTAATTGTTTTATTTTTTTAAAAAAAAAATTGTGTGAATCTTTGTAAACATTAATTTACAAATAACATACTGAATAAAATAAAATGTACTGGTTTCATATACTTGTGTCATAAGGATTTAAAGTTACCTTGAGTATTTTTTTAATTATTTTTCGTACAAAAATTGTGCTGCCATCTAATTATACATTGCACAAAGATATCTCAACCATTAAATGCTTGATAGGACACGTGGCGTAAATCCAATAATGCATTGAGCAATATTGGACAAAAAAGTAAGGGATAATTTCATAACTAACCAAGTATCTTACATAGCCTTACTAGATAATAGACATATTAACATATATCAATGGCTAGCCAAAATTGATGCTAAATAATAGGTACATGAATATACTAACTTCTAAGAGATCTCCTTGAATATCTCCTAAATACTAGCGCCAATTCAATTAACTAAAAAAGAGGCGAAAAAAATGGGATGGAAAAACGTTTTTAAATTCCTATAATTATGGAATCCCACTAATCACGTACGCAATAATCTGTGGCAAGTATATCCCCAGTAAAGCAGTTTTTCTAGATTATTAAGTCATAAATATTCACCAAATACAAATCAGATTACATCTTCTCTATTTCCATACAAGAACAAAAATAAGATCAGAAGGCATCTTACTAATTAATATTAATCATTGTTTACCTTAAATATCAGCAAGTGAATACCCACTGTGTATCACGTTAAAGGAGAAAATACAAGGGAAATAGTATCTTTGCATATGAATATCATCAAAATATGACACCAACGCAAATATGCAACAAATATGTACAAAAAATATGCAGTGAATACCAAATATGGAATAAATACTTACAGTGAATACCAAATATGCGATAAATTACAAAATGCCAAATATGCATCAGATATGTACAAAATATGCCGTGAATACCAAATATGCAACAAGTAATTACAAAAACACCAAATATGCAGCAAATATATACAAAATATGAACTATGCTATCAATACATTCAGTAATTGTTAGGCTGTCTGACAATATAGGATCAGACTTCATCCAACTAGAGATAGAAACAAATATAAGTGGTTGCCAAATGATGAAAAAGTTCAGCCTTCCAATAGTCGAGGAAGAAACGAGGGAATGGTCTCAATGATGCGAAGGTCACTCACTTTTGCATCCCACACTCACAGTGTATATTTATTGTTAATAGGAATTACAGCCTGATGAGGAATTCTCCACATTTTCGAGAAAAGGGGGCAGGCCTGCCGTTGTCTATGCTGATAGATAGTGTAATACATCTCTCTGTTAACACATAGGTTAGAAATGTCAAATCTTAATGCATATCCTAATTCCCATAAATATAGGCATAGTAAAAGGAAGATAGAAAGTTTTTAAAAGTGTCTATTAAATGTAAAGTAAATAGGTCTAAATGTCTATTTTGAATAATTAAGGCAAAATGTATCTATTTTTTAATAAACACCCTGCCAAATGTCTATATTGTGTAAAAATTCCAAAAAGTAATGGATAAAATCCGGACCCAGAAGGAAAAGGGACCTATAAGCAATAAATCAAATTTGCTATGTCTCTTAACATCTCGTAACATGCTAAAGAGAGCCACTCTCCAGGAAACAAAGCACTAAAACTTATAGATATCATAATATCCTTGATTTCCTTATTTGTACTGTTGTTGCCAACTTAATGCTTTGTAGGGAACCATCGAGAGTATCTATCTGCTACTTCGACAAGCATAAGCGAATTGGTTTCTTCCGTAGAATCACACTTCAAAATTAAAAATGCTCAATATCACAAAGTTCTTTAGCCCCAAAAAAAAAAAAAAAAAAAACGTGTGGTATTGCTATAAAACTCAGGTGCAAGAAAACATTATATTAAATGACTCTTTTTGAAGTTTCAAAGTAAACAAACCACAATATAGGTAAGCGGATTGACCTTGCTCCTCTAGCCTCGCTCTTTATGCATCTATAGCTTCATCTCATTTGAGTAAGATGGCACGTGATGCAACTTTTTCCTTAGTGCTATGTCATCAATAATTTTAGTGCTCAACACTAAAGTATTTTCTTTTGAATTCATGTACAGTCCCAAAACTAATGTTGTTTCTCTATACCATGTTCAAATGTCATGCATGTAGTAGTGATCCACCAGAAAGTAAGTCGCATAACTAATTTCCTGCAAATTGAGATAACAATTTTGTATAACTATGTTAAAAAAGAAAATAACAATTCTTGTGGATAAAGCGGAAGAGAGAGTGAGTGAACTTGCAAAAGTCGATTTCGCCATAACTTAATATCGTCGAGTATCTATCCAAAAAAATAGACGGTCGAATAGTAGCAAAACTCTAACAATGTAGACAACAGAGGAAGAGTGAGGAAAGAAGATGGTTTTGCAATAGAGAGTGAAAAACAAAGACCACTGTTGGTGAAGAGTAGTAGGAGAAGGCATGAAGAAGATGGAAGTGAGGAGAAAGAGCTATATGTATTTGACTTTAAAGAAAATTAAGGTAATCCGTTGCAACTCCAAGTGCAGAAAGACTGTGATTTCCAATCGGTATGATGTTATTCGATTGAGGTGCTTTGTTCTCTTATTCTAATAGCCGCTTGTTCTTTGTTCTATTATTTTATTTTATTTTATTTTATTTTATTTTATTTTAATACCTTTTATTTAGGTATTTAAATGGGTAATTTGGTCTTTCAACTTTTCAATTTAAGAATCCATGCTTTTATAGTAATATAATGATTATTTATATACGTCATTGTATATATATGTCAATTGTATCCTCATTGTATGTACATTGACAAGTAAGGCATACACTAAATATACAATAGACATAATTTTCTTTCACCTTTAAGCCACCACAAAAAATCAGCATAACTACCATCATAACTACCAAACAGAAAAAGAAGAAAAGGGACTTTCACAATAAATCACTCCAAATTTATTTTTCTTCTCCAAATCCGTCGATGACGAATAGAGCATGGTCGAAAATGTCGACAGAAAGATCTGAAATAAGATTTAGAAGAATAATAAAGAAGATCGGAAAGAAGAAGGAGAAGAAGAAAAAGACATGTAAGAAACAACGGCGGTGGAATGGAGCAGTAGTAACGACGACGATAACGAGGGCAGTAACAAAAGAGGCAGAAGGAGATCGGAATGGGGGACCACTGGAGTGAGGTTGGTAGAGAGAGATCTCAATTAAGGTTATATGGTATAGAGAGCGCATAAAATCAAGAGATACTTATTTTTATCTATTGTGCTTTGTTTTGTAGCATTTGTAAAAAGTGTTCTATTTTTAATTTGTAATAGTCTAAAAATGACTACGTATTGTAAATAAAGTTTCTAAATCATCTACATTGCAATTTTTCCCATACCTATAAAAAAACTATATAATAAGGATGAGAGCATTTAAGGGCCAATATGTGGCCAAAGATAATAGTAAGAAATGTCCAATAATCTAGGAATATTTTGACCTTGAATGCTTATTACTTATACTAACTAATTAAACATGACTGATGAGCTTAATTAATGAGTACGTAGCTAAAAATGAAATAAATACAATAAAAAAAACAGAATACATAGATGGCCCGTTCAAATTGTCCTCAATTCTCATATAGACACTCCAACTTACCTAGTGATCAAATAGACACTTCATTTTGACAGAAGTGTATCTTTTGAACACTCAAGTCTAGGAGACCTTACACGTGAATCACAATCACTGTCCACGTGTCAAATGAACAAATCAGAAAATAACATGTAGATTTTAAAAAGAAAAAGAAAACCAATGCACATTAATTTTTTAGAAGAAAAATGAAACAAATAAAAGCTTTTAATGGCCCACCCCTCCCACGTAATTTCTTTCTTGATGCCAAGTCCAAGCACTCCAAATCAATCCCTTTCCCCTTTTGCCCTCTCCATTTTCCCATCATCTCCATCCGAGATGCTTCACCGAAAATCACCCTAATTTTATTTTTTTTTTTTTTTAAAAAAAAAAAGATTAGCATCCGTCAGATATGAGATGGATTGACAAGTCATTTTTGTAAGATTCGAGATAGATTTAATTGTTATTGGGGTGGGTGAAGAGATTGAAGAATAAATTATCCTTGTCTATTGTTATACAATATGAGACTTCTCGAGTTTTGCTAGTTATCCGATAGAACTTCAAATATTTATTCGAAAATTGTTTATTAGAAAATCAATAAGCCACACAAAAGTGTTTATTGAAAAACCTAACACATTTATCCACAACAAATCATTTATTGGAAAATCAAGCTGTGTAGCAATTTTGAAGCATTGCCCAAAGAAGATAACGATTTTAATTTAACATTCCGGTGAGAATTTTTTTATGGTGTCATTGTTGGGTAGATTGATTCATACACCTTCCGATGATTATTAATTGCTTATTTAAATACTTTGAAGTGTTTAATAAATTTTGCTTAAGTTTTTAAGAAGATTAAATGGATTTGTAACTAAATTAGTGCTTGTAATGGTCAATTTGGTGCTGTTAATGGGGTTTATGTTGCTGCTCTAACGTTGGGTTGAGGAAGATTATCAATTGGGGAAGAAGGTGTAAATGTTTGAAGAAAAATAAAAATAAAATTGAGATGTGGGACTCACATAAATATATAATATAACTAAACCAAAAAAAGAGAAAAATGAATTGTCATTTACATGACACACTTAAACTTGTGTGGGAAACAGGCATTCTGCCATGTCATCATGAGGGATTCACGAGATACAATAGGGACGAGTGGAGGTGTCTAGTTGGTCACTAGGAAAGTTCAAGTATCTAGGGGAATTTGGGTACAACTTGAAGAGTCCATCTATGTATTCTACCTAAAAAAGAAAGCAATTTCAATACATTTGAATGTGAAAAATAAATTTTTGGGTTAGAAGCAATTGCTGGATTTTGATGTGTGAATGGAAATAGAAAAAAATATAAAAGTTCTTTTAAAAAGGAACTTTGTCCCTCAATGATAAATAGAAAGTTATGTATCAGATTTAAATTAAAATGCATTCCTACTAGCTTTTAAAAGCGGTTGAGAAATAGATAGATCTCATGTCGTTGAAGTAGTCACTCAACTCGCTTCGGCTTTGGTTTCGATCAGAGAATCTGATTGAATAATTTTTTGGACCAATAAATAGTATATTTTTATTAGTAATTATCTTTGAAAATTCTCATTCATATTTTGTTAACAGCAATCAAGAAGGTTGTTTTTCATTAATCGCTACTTGTACTTTTCAAAACAATCACCTTTACTTCAGAATGTTATTGGCAATAAATATCCAACGGTTATTAGGATATTGATTCAAATTGGGTCATCAGCTTCACTTACTTTAAATCCACAAGTAGATATATCCAATGGTGGATGAGCATTGTATCATAAAAAATTTCCAAATAAATATGCATAGCCCCCTCTATAATGGAGGTTGAGTTCATAGTTATAACATGGCTTGTGAAGAAACTGAATGGCTCCGAAATTTCTTGGAAGATATATGCATATACTGTGATAGTCAAGAGGCAATAGGAAGGACTAGCATCATTAAGTGTGAAGGAAAAAATCATCATAAACTTTGAAGACAATAACATCGTAAGGCAACTGCTTTTTCAGGGAATTGTCACAATTAACTACATGGGTCAAGTAATCATGTGTTGGATGCACTTACAAAAGGATGATTAAAGAGGTATTTGAGAGAACATTAAAAGAATTGGACTATGGCCGAGGACAAGTTATCAAGGTGATAACTCTACCTAGAAGACTTGAAAACCTAAGATGTAGGTTCAACAAGATCAAATAAAGTTATGAATGACGATTCAACCTTATCAAACAAAACTTTAGTCCAATCTTGTGATGAGACAATATTCAATACCAAGGATAATGTGTTACATCTTTTTAATGGTTTCTTAGTTTGATAGAGATTATAAAATAGTGTATCTACGGGATAACACATTTAGAAATCACCTATATAAGTGTGATATGTTAGCTGCTCAAGAAGAACTTTGTAAGACCTTCTCCACACACTTATGAAATCATGTGATGTCATAACACAACAATGAGAACTAGACATATAAGGATTAGTTGTGAAACTTATGTTGTCTAGGTATACACCAAAGCTTGATGGTTTATGGATATAAAATATACGGATTGATAGAGTATATGTAATATATGTTCTCAAATAGAAACCTACTTATTCCAATGCAATTAATCCTTACTTAAAAATTACACAATTTTAAGTATATTTTCTTCATATAGTCACCCCCATTCATGTAGAGGATTGTTGGATTTGAAGTGTGAATGAGAAATGAAGGGAATGGAAAGATTCCTTCTACAAAGGAACTGTATGTCCTCGTTCGTGGATGGAAAGCTATTTGTTGGATTTAAATAAAACTGTCTCATAGACTAGCTGTTAAAAAGAGTTGAGAAGTAGGTAAGTCTCGTGCCTTTATATTCGAATTCAAATTCAGTCAAATGATCTGATTGATTGACTAAACTTTTGGACCATTAAATAGTATATATTTATTAATGTGAATATTTTTCTTTGAAAATTATACTAGTACATTTCAATTTTCGTAATGATCATTTTATTTCCCGCTCAATTTTTGTAAAAAGAAAAATAATAATAATCATCAAGAAGGTTATCTTTCGCGAACAACCACTTGTTCTTCTCAGAACAATCACCTTCACAGTACCTTCGCTGCTGAACTTCATTGGCTATAAGTACATTGTCATGTTTTCAGATTTTCCTTACGGAAATTTCTGAAAGTCTCCTCTCTCTTCTACATTACTTTCAAACAAAATATATGTTTCATGTGATTTACTCCGTTGTTTGAGATCATTGTGTTCTGTGATTTGAAGTGTCACGATCACAAAACTGATTATTTCGTTTTATCTTGAGATGAATTAATCTGTAATGTTGAGCAGTGAGAGAATTTATATCCTAAAGAGACACAAATAATTTGTGAGTTAGAAATATTTTTCATACTAAAATTCTTTAATATTTCTTATGTTTTTGCACACATTCTTCAACTAAGGGAATAACAACAATGACAGGGTCAAAAGTATAATCCTTACGATAAGTGCATAACTATAGTGCTTTACGAGTGGGGATATTTTGGCAAAATGGATCTTCATGTTTTTAACTTTTTTTTTAGTTGGAGGACCTTCTTGTTAAATAATGATATGATCCAAAATTATAATTCTTCATTTGTCCTATGTCAATGAAAAAATTACACTAGGAGAACAAAAAGCCCCAACTCTACCTTTTTTTTAGCCCTCATTTTCAAAATTACTCTAAACAAAACACCTAGCCATACACCTTACGATTTCTTTTCCCTTTCTCTTCCTCCTTTTTCTAGAGTTTCCCGCCGCCGCCTTCCTTCCTCCTCCCCCTCCGGCCAGTCTACCCCCCTTCCTCCTCCCCTTCCTGTTGAACGCTCCGCCACTGCTCGTCGCTGCTGACATGACTCCACTGTTGCTGTTGTTTCTTTCCGCTGCTACTATTTCTCCTCCGCTGCTGCTGCTCTTGCGAGCTGCAACAGCAGTTACATTGCAGCAGATTTATGCTATCGGTTCCGTTGCACCTTTTCCTCCTTTTTTTTTTTTTTTGAAATAAATGGATGTATACAATTTATATTCTATTAAAATGTATATATATTATTAAAAAAATGTCTATACACTAAAAATAACTGAAAAAAGTGTGTATACATTGTGTATAACCGATAAATCTGACAATATACGCCGTATTTTTCGGTATAAACATTGTATATACGGGAGGGAACCATCTCTTTGTACGCATTGTGTATTCGTTTGTGTGTATACTGACTATACAAAGTAAGGGTTAGTCAAAAGTAATTGAATTATTACATTTGGATTAATTGGACTAAACAAAAAACTTTGATTTAATAAATGTGTAAAAAAAATAAAACTTTAAACAGCTATCGTTAATCCAGGTAAGAAACACAATAGCCCATGGTGGTTGCGTCTCATTTCATCAGGTGGTTCATGAAATAAATTGGAATCTGCATAGCCTCTTGGTGGTTCGCTATCCAGGTTTGTTTGCCGCTCCAAAAGAGTGGCCTTTTTTGGTTAAATTCCTTGAAGAATATCGGCCAAAGTTCAGCTATGTCAAGGTTTGTTGGCGTGGTCCAGAGTTGGGTAAAGTTAAATGTAATACGGATGGCGCTTGTAGAGGAAATCCGGGGTTGAGCTCATATGGATTTTGTTTACGCAATGATGAGGGAGATTTGATTTTTGCCAAGGCAAAATTGATAGGTGAGGGTACCAACGTAAGGGCTGAGGCAGTGGCTATTTGTGAGGCTATGAAATTTTGTATTGCTCATGTTACTTTGCCAATTGTTATGGAGACTGATTCGCTGCTACTCAAGAATATTATTGATGGCGAGTGGGCTGTTGTTTGGACTATATCTGAGGTGGTCGAGGAGATTCAAGCTTTGAGGAGTCAAGGTAATTTTTGCTTTGTCCATGTACTGCGCGAAGGGAATAGGTTGGCGGAACACTTGGCTAACATGGCGTTTGATTTGAACGAGCTTGAACTTCATAGCTTCAACGAGCTAAATGTGGTTGGGAAACGAATTTTGAATTGGGATAAGGCGCACCTCCCAACTTTGAGGCCCAAGCTGGTGAAACATGGTCCACGATCACAATAAGGAGGAGGGGGCGACGTTTTATACTAACAATGTTGGCTTATTTTGCAGGGATTACAAGTTGAAGGAGGAGTGTCATTATTCTTTATCTTGGTTTTACCAGGAAGTCATCATACCCCTACATTTTAATTGTTGGGAGCTACAGCTACTTGACGATGTTTTTAGCGGTTGGAGGCACTGTTGTATATTGTTCGCATGGGGCACTGTTTTGCTTTTGCTCGTAAGAACGCCGTACAACGTGTTTCTTGTTTGCTATTGCTTCTTTATTTTGGTTTGGGCTCCTTGGAACTCTATACGTTGCTTGAAGAATTTTGGAGCTTGGTTTCACGTTGCCTCAGCTTTGCTTCAACAATGGGCGTTGCAGTTTGTTTTTAGCTTTTGGAGGCAGTGGTGTCCTATGTTCGTGCTGTGTGGCTTGGTTTTTACCATGGTGTATGGTGTTAACAGGCAGTTTTGCAAGAGGAACGTGCAGGGCACAGTTTGGGAACGGATTGGCGTCATTTGCACAGCATTTTGGACTTGCGTAGCTCCTCTCACGCCTTGCCTGGCGCGCCGCGTGCCTTGTCGCGCTGAGTCTCACAGTTTGTTCATTTTTTTCCGTCGCGCTGCATTATTGCACGCTTTTGATCCGCGCCGCATGCCTCATTGCGCCACTGTTTTGGTTTTATTGCTTCACTTTGATGCAGGTTTGGATACTTCCTTGCTTGGTGGAGTACCCTCATTATTAATCACTCTTATCTCAACGGTGGAGAGCACTGGTCTTCGTTTGCAATGGGATAACCAGGGGTTGATTACCTTGGTTATTTTCAGCTTGTTCGATGTCGTGTGCAAGGCTGGGTTGATGGATTTTTTGGTTGGGATTGGAATTGCACCAGTGGAGCACCTTTGTACCATCTTTTTGTTGACTTGGGTACATCGTACCTGGGATTCTATGATACGACGTGCTATTTTCTTCAACACGCTGCATTTTTTGTCCCTGGGATTCATGGATGGTTACCAACGAGTTCAAGGACCTACTTGTTGTAATTATTCACGTGGATGTTCACACTTTGAGGCAGTGGGCAAGGCTTTTTGCTCTAATGCATCTTGTTACCCAATATTAGATATAGCTACTATTTTACTTGTTAAATGTATTGCTATTGTATTATATAACCTCATATTGGTGGTATTAGCATTTTTTAATGCTCAACCCAATTGGGGAAGTGTAATTCAATGGCATGTATATAGGGTGTTGTTAGCTATACTTTACGTAGTTGCTACATGTCGTTTGTTTTTCTTTATTTTTGTAAGACTTTGTTCGTTGGATTTCATTATTCATAAAATTTGTCACTAAGCTATAAGCTTGGTGATATTCGCTCAAAAAAAAAAATCCAGGTAATTTCTTTACATCATTATCAACAGAAACACGTAAAACCTAAAAATGTACAAACAAGGGAAAAAAGTGGCAGAGGAAAAGACGTAAAAGAGTGGATCTCCATCCCAGCACAACTCACCTCATGCCTCAGAATCCTCTCCATTAGTTTCTGATGATTCGATTTACAAGTACATAGACAAACTATTATTCTATGCTTGTGTATATATTAGACTTCGTTCTGAACGACGGACTATAAATCTTATATTTGCGTATGTTCCACGAAGTCCTATTTCACGGTTATTTGCACAATGTTAATTGACCTCAGGAATACTTTGAAGACGAGGTCGCCAAGAATGTTGGCGTTGAAACTCATGATCAAAGCAATTATTGCTGGAATTTATAAATCCCGTCAAGAGTTGCTCCACCGTAACTTGGTTCATATTATCCATTTTCCCTAGTATTTTCTCCAGTTCCTTCTTTGTCATTCTGATTTTCACTTCTCTATTATTATTGCTTGAAGATGAACAAGAAGTTGATGATGACGATGATGAGAACAAGTCAACGTTATTGGCACTAAGCAACCTTTCTTTCTCTGCAACTAAACTTTGTGGTGCTATATATTCCCACTCATCATCATCATCATCTCCTGCACATACCATGTTAGATTGACATTTGAGGCAATTTCCCATCCTACAAATTCTCTTTCTATACAAATTAAGAGAATAAAATGCACTGGACCGAAACTCAGATAAAATATGAGAGTGGCGGTAGATTGACAGGTTGCGTAAAATTAATCAATGTATGATGAATTCTCACGATATAAAATATAGATGATGCATATAAGCTAACTCTTCAAAAACATACAATTTCCTAATTTATGTGTAAAATGGAAGAAGTGGAGATTTGGGCTTTACATGGTACGTCTATATTTATAGGGGTAGAGGAAGGTGGTAGGAAGAACATATATAGAGTAAGAAGTGGTTTTTCTATTTCTATTTCTAGGCAATTATGGGTGGCAGACAAGGACGATTAGTTGAACAATCTACTTTTCAATATTTTATTTACTCTAGTATTTTCTTTTGCTTCGACAATAAAAAGTATTCTCGAAAAAGTCTGAAACAGTGCAAAGTATCATAAAGCTCAGACTTTAGATTTACACATTTTCCTTATTTTGCATGGATTAAATTCCTACGTCGAGATAACTTACGAATTTTGCAAGAAGCCCGTTTGCAAATTTGATATTTCGTGGTGGATATTATGTGACATTGATCTTGATTTGTTTCAGGCAATTTAGCTAATTACAAACATCTTTCATCATGAAGTTACGTTTATTTTTGTTTTTGTGTTTTGCGCTTAATCCACGCTTCTACACCTACCAAAATGGAAAATACATGTATTGACGTTCTTTATAATGTGAACGGAATAAGACTTAGGATCCACAGAGAACAAAAATAAAATAAAATAAAATAAGATAAAAAGGAATTAAAAAGTGAGAGAAAGAAAGAGAGACCACATGTGAATAGAACGTTTTCAATGGTACCAATTTGGTTCTTTTAAGGCCTACACGTTTTTATTTGCAACTTGAATGAATCTTTGACTAGTTTATTGATTTCAAACACAATAAGGCTTCAAGCAAGTGAGAAAAATCCCTTATTAATTTTATTAGTCTACTGCGCTAACTACAATAAGAAAATAATGTTAATATGAGTATTAAGGATACATTTTGGTTTGAGGTTGTATATATAACAACAAATAATCATGTTACAGTTTTTACAGTATTTCTACTTTGTTTAGTTATTATTTTCTTTAATGGTACAAGTTTTCTATGTATAACTTATACGTGGATTACAGTATTACTTTAGCCCATCACAGCTATGAGATAAGTAATAAATCGATTAGCTATACAAGAATAATAATCAAAATTAACAAAATTACCCTTCTCAGCTCGTATTTTTCTTATTTATACCATTTGGCACTTTCCGTTCTTTAAGTACCAGGGTTACAAATGGAAGAAAAAAATTTATCTGACCAAAAATGAAACACATGATATAGTAGCCGTTTGATTATAAATACAACTTTAAGAGTTTTTGAAGTTGAGTTGAAAATTGTATTTAAAAATTAAAGATGTGTTTGGACATACATTTTACTTGAAAAAAAGTTGAAGTTTCGTGAGCTGAGAGAATTGATTTTTTTTTAAAAAAAAACTTAGAAAGATTTATTGATTTTTGAAAACAATTTTTCAAAAATCTCAAACACTGAGCATTTTCATATGACAAACACTTTTCTCAAAAAAATAAAAAAAGAGAGAAGCCAAATGCTTTTTATGGGCAAACGGGTCCTTAGATTATGTACACAATATCACAATAAATGAAATTATAAAAATAAATTTTACCTTATAATCCCTGCATTATCAATTTTTGTTTTATTAATTCATGTATATAATCCCTCCTGTTGCATTTTTGCTCGAGCCAGTGCACCAGTTTGGGTGTTTTGTCTTATTTATTTACTGAAAATCTTGAATTGTTAAAGTAGAATCGTTGTTGTCGACAAAAAGCTGGAATAAAAAAGAAAAGATATCATAGTGTGAACGATAATTGGTCGATGGTATCTTGGACATTTTTCTTAACCAATTTCAGTTTCCCTCATCAACCTTCAACGTGCCTTATCTATATTTAGTAAGTTGTCGGATTATGTATTTACAGTATGTTTTAGACTTTAAGTTCCCAAGTCCCAACTAATTTTTAAATCAGATATTTCATCTTGATTAGGTTCAACCTACCCTTGGATCTCTGCCACGTGTTCTAATCAGTTTTACCAAATCACCTTTTATTACCACTTTAGCATCTCTCTATCCATATTACTATAAAATCAACGGGTGACAAAACTAATAACTTACTTCTAATCTTCGTTTGCAAAAGCGACACGCAATTAACTGTATTTGATCGACATATCAAATTTAGTTAGTACTAGTATGTTTCAAGCTATTACTATTAATTAATCATCCAAACAAGTATCGCTAAAATAGTAAGATTGTTTCCCTTAATTTAAATTATTTAATTAATTTCCTTTAATTTACGTCTATTGCAAATATCAACTACCAATCATTCTTTACATATACTGCATAAAAGAAATTTGAAAGACATTCACCTCCTATTTGTGATTGATTCGTTTTACTACTTCACGTGTCATCATATGTGTTAGTAAGAAATGTTTTCTCTTATAATAAATTTTTCAGACGTGAAATCATGATTAATTTATTTAATAAGATCTGTATATCCAAAAATTCGATTTCAGGTATTACAATTAAATTTATATTTAGTTGAGCCTTAGGCGATCGTTTTATATCGAATTTCGATCGATCGATTGATAGTCTTACGTTTGCAAAATCGATCGTTTAAATCAACACTTAGTCGAGGTGAGATGCAAACAGATTCAAACGAAAACAAGCATCCGATGAATGAACAAATGCTAAAATCGATGTCAAGTATGATGGCAGAACAACGGAAAGACTGGTTAAATATTCAAACACAGTGAACTGTCAAATTGATTCATTAATTCCAAGGATCGAAACAGATGACTATAGGCATGCGAATTATCGATGACACTACGATTTCAACCGAAGTGAATGATCAGGCGTTATGGTTTTTAGTCATCGATGATGACTTACTCGATTAACTGATTAATAGCTTGCCGATTAAATCGAAGGATAAGCAGATGATGACAATCAAATGATGACTAAGCTTAGGCTAGATTCTGATTAAGAGACTTATAAATTAAATCAACGACGATAACAGCGAATGGACGAAATAAAGTAAGCAATGAGCAATCGAACAAGCAGTGAACGAGTAAATAAGACAAATTAATGAACAATTGATTAAGCAATAAGTAAACGAATGAATAAAAGTAAAGCTTATTGTATTCGTAGTAGGAGATCAGCGCTCCGTTGAAAGAGACGATTTCCTCCTCCAAAGCAAAGCTAAACAGTGGTGGAACAACGACAGTGTAACAATAATGATGGTGATGATACGAGAATGATGGCGGCTGAATATAACAGTAGTGAAATCTTAAAAGGAGGTTACAGTTCAGAAGAACGTAACCTTACAATAGGATGTGGGGAATCTATTTATAGATGAAGAGTCAAACCCTAGTAGGACTCCATCATCCGCACGTCTCTCCACGACATGATAAGGCTGTTATCCACGTCCAACGTGTTGAGTTAATTAAATTCTAAGTTTTGATTATGACAAAAAGTACACAACACTTAAGTCCAATGTGCACATTGCAGGAATTACAAGGAGGATCTCTGTAAAGATCTTAAAAGGAAAGGAAGATTGCCGATTGATGATTAGAAGAGTCAGCTATGGAAAGTCGATCTTTAAGGCGCGCTAATTATGTGAGACTTGTCCCAAATCAGCTCTTGCCTTATTCTCTATGAGGATATTTATATCTTCTAGAGAATCAAATCTTTTGGATCAATCTCTCTATTCCTCAATCCCAGTAAATCAAATCTCCATCATCCTCCGTCGATCATGCGAGCAGATCTGCCATATCTCCTCTTTAACGGGCAACTCTGATGGTTCGCTATTTATACTTGAAGTCTACTAGAGATTATTTCACGCTTCTACTTACAATCTACTTCTCTCTAAGTCTTTTACTTTTAAACACTGTATTCCTAAGAGTCTACGAGTGATCAATAGAAAAGAAAGAGAGTTCTTGTAGTGAGGTAATAGTTGTGTCACGGAAGTTGGTCTGATTATCTATAAATCAGACAAATCATTGGTGGTGAGCGAAGGGATAAAACTATTTGTGAAAAGACGTTTTTGGTTAACGATAAACCATAAGTGTACTTGTATTCTACTAAGAGCTTGAAGAGAGATAACTCCCTTGTGACCCAAGGGGACTGGATTAGGAACCATTTGGTTCTGAACCAGTATAAAACTCTGTGTTATTTATTCTTATTGCTGCCTTTCTGTTTTGCATAACATTTTATTTATCACCTAAGTCAACTAATAATTTGATCAGGCGACTAAATTTATAAGTCTGAACAATTCACCCCCCTCTTGTATTCATCAATTGGTATCAGAGCTTGGACTCACACATTTTTATTTTGTCTTACAGCAAGTGAGAAAAGATCATGTCTTTACACATCATCAATGGAGCACTTCTACAAGAGGGAACTTCTGCCACCTGACCTCCTTACTTCAATAGTAAGCACTATGGTCATTGGAAGATTCGTATGGAAACATACGTTAAATCGGTTGACTTTAAGGTCTGACGTATCATCAAGAAGGGCCCCTTTGACATTCCCACTACCAAGCCCTCAAAGAAAGAAGGAGATCCTCAAAATGTTCCTACTGATGTTGATAAGGATGATTATACTGACGAACAGAGAGAGGTTATCCAACTTAATTACAAAGCGGTGAACATTCTTTACAATGCTATCAGTGGTGAAGAATATGAAAAAATATCCAGTTGTGAAACTGCTAAAGAAATATGGGATAAACTGGAGGTTACCTATGAAGGGACTAGCAAGGTCAAGGAAACTAGAATCAATCTTCTGGTTTATGAATATGAATTATTTCAAATGAAAGATGGAGAGTTTGTGGAAGATATGTTTGCTAGATTTAGCAAAATCATTGGAGAACTCAAAGCACTCGGAAAGATTTACACCAGCGGTGAACAAATAAGAAAGATTCTGAGAAGTCTCCCCACCACATGGCAACCAAAGGTCATAAACATAGAGAGTGGAGATCTGAACAAAATTTCTTATGATGAGCTTAGAGGTGATCTGATCACTTTTGAGAAAACTCATCTAAAACGTAATGCTTTAGAAGAGAAAAAGAAAACGGTGGCCTTCAATACTACAGTGGAAGAAGTCGACTACGATCAGGAAGTTGAAGAAGATGACATTCAAGAACAGCTTGCCATGATGTCAAGGAACTTGAATGGTCTTGTAAATCGAAGAAGACAGTTCAGAAAAGGGAAAGTTCCTTTCAAGAAAGATCAATCCAACTACAAAAATGAGGGACGGTGTTTTGAATGTGGCAAACAAGGTCATATTGCTAACAACTGCCCTGATGCAAAAAGAAAAGGAAGGAACAGATCTTACGCGGCTTGCAGTGATGAGGATGTAGCTGACGCTGAGCAGGAAGAAGCTACAAACATTTTCTTCATGGCCTCAGATAACTCTACCAGCAGCGGTATCCCTTCAAACGACTCAAGTGAGGTACATTGTGAATTCTGCATTGAAAACTCTAGATATCTAGATGAAGGTTTAGACGAACTAGAAAAAGCACTTAAGAAAATTAAAAGATTAAGTAAAGAGAAGAGGAATGGGAAATGAAATTGGAAGTAGTTGAGACTGAAAATGAATTCTTAAAGGAAGAAATGAATCAACTTAAGTTCAAACTTAACAGTCATCGAAAATCCACTAGTCATAGGCTGGATCTTCTTATCTACCGCGAAAATTCAAAATATGCCTACTTGCTATCACTGTGGTGAACCAGGACACGTGTTTAGAAGATGTCAAAAGAGAAATCCTGGAAAATGGATTTGGAGACCAAAGGCTAAAAGTGAGGCTAGCACCTCTAAAGCTAACCTGCAAGGACCCAAGCAAGCTTGGGTACCTAAAAATGCTTTAAAACTTTGTTTTGCAGGTACACCACAAAAGGACAATGAAGATGGGAAAATGGTTTCTTAATAGTAGATGCTCCCGACATATGACTGGTGAGAAACAGTTGTTCAAATCTATAACAAGAATTGATGGAGGATTTGTTAAATTTGGAGGAGATGCCAAAGGAAAGATCGTCGGCATTGGAATTATCTCTTTAAGCCCCTCTTGTAATATCAAAGAAGCATTCCTGGTTGATGGACTCACGCACAATCTTCTGAGCATCAGTCAACTATGCGATGGCGGGTACAAGGTAAAATTTGAATCTAGCAGATGCATCATTCACGATAACAAAGGTAAGGTTGTTCTCTCTGGCTCTAGAGAAAACAATATTTACGTTCTGAACAACGGTAAAGCTTCGACAGGTAAACACTTGTGTCTTGCATCAATTACTAATGATCCCTGGACATGGCATAGAAAGTTAGGTCATGCTAGTATGTCTTTAATTGAAAAATTGTCAAAACAGGAGTTAGTCATTAGATTACCTAAGCTAAACTTCTCTAAATACCACATTTGTGATGCATTTCAGTTAGGAAAGCAAACTAGAACCTCTTTTAAAGGAAAAGATATTGTCTCTACATCTAATCCACTTGAATTGCTGCATATGGATCTATTTGGTCCAACCAGAACTACTAGTATAGGAGGTAAGAAATATGCATTCGTAATTGTTGATGACTACTCTCGATTTACTTGGGTTATGTTCCTGTCTCATAAAGATGATGCATTTAAAAGTTTTGAAGTGTTTTGCAAGAAAGTTCAAAGGGAAAAAGGATACTTCATCAGAACTGATCATGGAGGAGAGTTCGAAAGTAAGGTGTTTGAAGAATACTGCAATTCTCAAGGTTTCACTCACAACTTCTCCTCACCTCGAACCCCTCAGCAAAATGGAGTTGTAGAAAGAAAGAATCGTACCCTTCAAGACATGGCCAGAACCATGTTAGTTGAACACTCTCTTCCAAATCAGTTTTGGGCTGAAGCTGTAAGTACCGCTTGTCATATTCTAAATAGGTGCCTTATTCGTCCTATCCTTCATAAGACCCCCTATGAACTCTGGAAAGGTAAAAGACCTAACATCAGTTATTTTCACCCCTTTGGATGTAAATGCTTTATTCATAACAATGGAAAAGATAATCTTGGCAAATTTGATTCACGTAGTGACGAAGGAATATTTTTAGGATACTCTACCACCAGTAGGTCTTACAGAGTCTTTAATAAAAGGACATTATCTGTTGAAGAGTCAATGCATGTAGCCTTTGATGATTCTTTGACCCATGTCGAGAAAGGTAGTGATGCAGATGAAGAAGAAGTCCACAGGACTCAACCAACAACTCCGGAGATTACAGTCACCATCTCTGAGCTTTCAATTCCAAAAGCTCAAGAAGTTGAGGAGTCAGATTCTATCTCAGATCAGCCTGAGTCAACTACACTTGCAAACCTTAAAGAACTGGAAGTTGTAGTACCAAATGAATGGAGAAGTGATCCTGACTATCCTCAAAAATACATCATTGGAGATCCACCAGAAGGTATGAAAACAAGAAACTCTCTTAAATCTAATCTGGCCTTCATTTCACAGATTGAGCCAAAGAAAATAAACGAAGCTCTACAAGATGAATCATGGGTCCATGCAATGAAAGAAGAGCTCGATCAATTTGAGAAAAATCAAGTATGGAAGCTAGTTCCCAAGCCCAAAGGAAAATCTGTCATTGGTACAAAATGGGTGTTTCGAAACAAGCTGAATGAAGAAGGTAAGGTGGTAAGAAACAAGGCTCGTCTAGTTGCTCAAGGATACTCTCAGACTGAGGGAGTCGACTATGACGAGACATTTGCCCCTGTTGCTAGACTTGAGTCTATTCGTATGCTTTTAGCTTTTGCTTCTTTTAAAAAGTTTAAACTGTTTCAAATGGATGTTAAAAGTGCTTTTCTAAATGGTTTTATAAAAGAGGAAGTCTATGTTAGGCAATCTCCAGGCTTTGAAAATTCTGAGAACCCACATCATGTTTTCAAGTTATCCAAAGCTCTTTACGGTCTCAAACAAGCTCCTAGAGCTTGGTATGAAAGACTTAGCTCTTTCCTGCTGTCGCATGGTTTCTCAAGAGGAAGAAGTGACAAAACCTTATTCATTCAAAAATCATCTGTTGACATTCTCATTATATAAATATATGTGGATGATATCATCTTTGGTAGCACTAATCCTATGCTATGCAAGAATTTTGAAGCACTAATGCAGGGAGAGTTTGAAATGAGCATGATGGGCGAACTCACGTTCTTCCTAGGACTTCAAATCAAACAGTACGAAGATGGCATCTTTGTGTGTCAATCTAAGTACACTAAGGAACTCATTCTTAAATATGGCATGAATGATGCAAACTCTGCTACAACTCCCATGAGTCCTGCCACTCATCTGGTAAGTGACACTAAAGGTACGAGTATCAATGCATCTCTTTATCGAGGTATGATTGGATCATTACTATACTTAACTGCTAGTCGACCAGATATTATGCTCTCAGTATGTAAATGTGCTCGCTTTCAGTCAGCTCCTAAAGTATCCCATCTTACTGCTGTCAAAAGAATTCTTAGATATCTCATTGGAACAGTTAATTATGGCTTGTGGTACCCATGCACAAACTTCTTTGATCTCATTGGATTTTCAGATGCTGACTATGCAGGTGATAGAGTAGATCGTAAGAGCACCAGTGGTGCGACTTTATCACCTAAGTCAACTAATAATTTGATTAGTTGACTAAATTTATAAGTCTGAATAATTCACCCCCCCCCCCTCTTGTATTCATCACAACGGTTTCCGAAAATAAAAGGATCAGATAAGTGTCACTTATCTGCTACGACATCGTCTTGTGTATTCGGAGAGATTGCTACGATCAACACCACCAAACAGTTGTCTTCGATAATCACCTCTATTCAGCGGCGTCTGACTTGTCCCCGATTTTGACGCTGAACCTGCCACGTCAACGAACACGTGTCGCCACGTGTTCGGACGATTTTCGACCAATACAAGATCTAAATACCAGATAATTAAATACAAAAAGACATCCCATTTGCTTCAAAGGAATTATGCTAGCCATTTTCCTCGTCACAACGTGTTCTTAGTCCTATAATTCTTAGTTGGCAGCCATTGGTCATTGATTTTGGGAAAAGGTTTAATTTTGTCCGTGAGGCTGAACAGTCAACTGAGAAAAGAGAACACATTGTAGAAAGACATGATCATTGAGACATTGATCATTTAGAAGAAAAAATATTACTTCGTAGTACTGTTTATTATAGTTTTAAAATCAAGCATAATAGCCTAAAATCGCATTGATAAAATTGCTAAACTGTATAACGTGCAGGTCGAACTGGTGGCTCAATATCAATTCTACTCATTTCTATATATGTGAGGGCATAGAGTTTTGAAGGGTCGATTTCATCTTAGCCTAAAATATTGACGAGGCTATTCAGGTTTAACAAAGGTTTTCATTTGGCTTTGATTTAGTAACATTGGTTCACTTTTATGCCCTGTATTACTAAGGTGTCCCTTTCTTTTTAGTTAAACACTATGCTTTCAAGTGCTTTTTAAGTGAAGCAGAATGACCAAGAAAATATGTATCACGTCAACAAAGGTCCCACATATTCAAATTCAGGAAGCTACTCCCTCCGTCTCAATTTATGCGGTAGAGTTTGACTTTGCATGGAGTTAAAGAAATAAAAATTAATCTTGGATTGCTTCGAAATTACCCTTATAGATGTACAGAAAAGGAATCCCATCTGTTATATAAAAAATGACATAATTTGACTTGGATCGGAGTTTAAGAAAAATGTGATGACTTTTGATATTTATTGTTTAAAATAAACCATAGATATTTATGTGGCTATAAACTTACCCGCACCGAATGTTTACATCCATTTCAGTTAAGTTAACCATAGAAGATAAACTAAGGACCACTAATTAAGAGTCCTATTATTAATTATTAAAAAATAAAACATAAAAAAAGAATTCAAAGTAACTTGAGTTAGGGTTGCTATAGCGTCATTTCACTTAGAGTTTTTTACACATATATACAAACCTACACCCCCTATATTACAAAAATATAGCAATATTTCTCAAATTACAAGACATAACATTATTTTCGCTAACACAATTCACAATAATCAAGACATTTTACTTTCATTTCCCCAAATTACATCTCTTACTTTACTCTCTCTTCATCCCATAGCTACCCCCACTCCCACCCTACCACCCCAGCACCATCAGAATCACTACCCGACCCAGGAACAACCCTACGATTCAAATCATAAAAGCTATAAATTCCACCACTTCTCCTTCTAGGGGCACCGGGTAGCAGTGACGCCGCCAAAGTTTCCTCGCTGGAGCTCAAGTCAGCGGTCGCACGAAATTTAAAAAAAAAAAACTTAAAATCTAACGAAATTTAAATCTACTTCTGAAATTTAAATCTAACGGTACCTGTTTGTTGTAAATGTTGAAGTAGATGTTAAACAAATACCAAAGCCCGAAAAGCGATCCAAGCCCTAAAGTTTTCGTCATCTTAGATTTCAGAGCCTCACTAGCACTTTCGGATACGGATGTAGCTCGAACCGCCAACCCATCGGATTCAGGAATCGGCTCCATAACTGAAATCCAAGGGTCACGATTCACGCTCGAGCAACGAATAGTATTGATTTTGCGTGACGTGGAGGCATTATTAAGGGAATTAAAACGAATCGATGAACGAGATGATTGAGAAGGTAAATGGTTGAACCAAAAAAAGAGCAGGTGAACTGGAAACCGGTTTGTTAGGGAGTGAACTTGAAGGAGAAAATGAAATTGCTGTGCTTTAGTAAAATAGTTCAGAAATAGTAGAAACAACGCACGAATAGAATGACACAATGCTGAAACAGTCTAGAAACAGCTAGATACAATACCGAAACATGATGAAATAATGCTGAAACAGTCTAGAAACAAGTAGATACAAAGCAGAAACAATTAGATACAATGCAGAAACAGTGCAAAAACCCAGAAACAATTAAAAACGGAGCTGAAACAATTTGAAACAACGCAGATACAGCGAGGTACAGTTAAATATGAAGCAAAAATAGTGCAGATACAGCGAGATACAATGATGAAACAGTCTGAAACATCTAGTGAAAAAGTCTGAAACAAGATGTAGAAAATAATGTGAAACAACGCAAAAAGGTGAAATAGTTTAGAAACAGTGAGAAACAACGTACAAACAGGATGAAACAATGCTGAAACAATCTAGAAATAACTAGATACAGTCTAGAAATAGTTAGATACGGTGCAAAACAATGCAGATACAACGAGATACAAGGTGCCTGGTAGTTGAGCGAGATACGAGGTGGTTGGTAGTTGAGATACAACGAGATATGAGGTAGTTGGTAGTTGAGATATAGCGAGATACGAGGTAGTTGATAGTTGAGAAACATCGAGATACAGCGAGATACGAGGTGGTTGAGGATGAGAGGAGTAAAAGTGAAATTGGGGGAAATTGGAGGAGTAAAAGTGAAATTGGGAGAAATGGGAGGAAGAATGTAATGTTATGCTATGTATGCTATGTTTTTGGTAAAAATTTCGCTCAGATGTCAGTTTTGCCACTGGTCTTTGCTTTGAGGCCACTTTTTTTTTATTGATTTTGCATGAGAGGCCACTTTTTGGAGCTTCAATTCTTGTGGGCTGAAGTTCAGCCCACAAGGGTTGAAGTTTATGCATCTATGCCTAAAAGTTCCGCCCTTGCGGGTTGAAATTGAACTTTATACCTTAGGCATGCAGTTCAGCCCACATGGATTGAACTTCAGCCCACAAGATTTGAACTTCAGCCCACAAGAATTGAAGTTCCAAAAAGTGGTCTCTCATGTAAAACCACTAAAAAAGTGGTCTCAAACCCAAGACCACTGGCAAAAGTGGTTATTCGTGCACTTTGATCATGTTTTTGCTATGTTTTGTAATTAACTTTTTCTTTCATCTATATTGGGTAATTTTGCTAAAATATTGTTATGTTTTATAAATAACTTCTAAAACTTGTACTTTTATGTAAAAATTTCTTTCACTTATTTCTCTCTTTTTTTTTTGGGCCCATTGGAATTAAAAGGCGTAACTACAAAAAGCTACGAAATTGTTAGTAGTTCAAATTAAGGGAGACATACATACAAGAATTAGCATTTAACATGTATGTTTACTTCATGGCTTCTGAGTTTAGTTTGTCAATGATTCAACTGAAAAACAAATGCACAGTATTCTGTCATAAACTCAACTAACAGGGGCGGAGGAATTTTAATAAGGGGGTTCAAGAGGACAATTGTTCAAATATAAAAGAGGAAAAGTCGAAAATATTTGTTGCAACCCAGATTCGATCAGGATGGTGAGCACAGCATTGACACCCCTTCGCCATTGAACTAATGCCAACACTTGTTCCAAGGAGGTTCAACATATAGTATATATCCAATCTAAACTGATTTTATCAAATATATGCAGTGTAAATTTTGCGCAAAGGGGGTTCAATTGACACCCCTTTGCACCAAGTAGCTCCGCCCCTGTCAACTAATAGTATATTGTGGAAGAAAATTTTGTGTTACTAGAAACTACCTAATTTTATATGGCCAAAAAGAAAAAAAAAAAGTTAGTATTTGAACAAGCTCGTAATGGTCAGGAAATTATTTAATTGCGATATTGTTAGTGGGCAACCAACATTACTTAAGTTGAGAATATATGTAACGAAGAGTTGAAAGCTAATTAGATTATTAATTATTTTTATTTTATAGTTAATTTATGTGCAAAACAAATAGTGTTAATTATGGTTAAGTATTAATAGTTGTAGTTAAATAAAGGGATATGTGACACATGTTTATTGATCGGGTGTAAACAGCCGGTGCAGGTAAGTTTTTACCATAAATTGATGAGTTTATAAATTTAAATTATTTTCATATTTATAATTATGTCATTCTTTTTCAAAATGAATTAATACAGAAATCATGTCATTCTTTTTAGAACGAATGTAGTAAAAAATACATGGAATTTGGAGTAATTAAAAAGTTGTTGGTAGCTTTTAAAGTAAATAGAGGCTTAGGGATCAACAGGTAAAATATGGATGTTATTAAATAGTTCTCAAATAAAAGTATGTCATTAATTCTAAAATAGACTAAAAAGGAATGTGTGTCACATAAATTAGAATAGAGAGTAACATTCTTTTTGGACTCATCAATGCAGTTGGACAAAGTATCCCAAGTTTCCTGCATTTGGTTAACAAAAAGCTTGTAATCTGGAAATTGAGAAGGGAGCAGATTAGAGCCTGAAACTTAAAAATCATTACATAGCACACCAGCTGTGGAGCAAGAACCTATTTGTTTTACAGCTAATGTAAGGGAGACATCATAGTCGCAGAAAACACATAAAACACTTCAACCATCAATTTTCCTTTTCTTCTTTGATTTTTGTTCTTGAGATTGACCCAAGGACCCTGAAGAGGTCAATGCACTATGACCCCTTCCTGAATCTTGAACAGATTGGTCGTTGGATTTCGTATGTCCATCACCGTGTTTTCTCTTGGTAAATTTTGATGATTCCCCTGCCTCAGACAAGGAACTTCTGTTTCTGCTACTAGGATTGGAAGAAGTATAGATACTTCGTGACCTTTTACTCTGAGTAGGAGTTGCAAAGCGACGAGACGAATTGGTCAATGTAGTAGCAGATGACCTCTGAGCCATGTGCTTCAAATTTATGCTGTTCTGTTTAAGCTCACTTGGCTCTGGGTAATGGATAAGGGAAACACGCCGCGAAATTTTCCCAACTGCCAAAACATCAAAAGGCATCATTAACATGTCAGTAGTTGGGGGAGGGGGGGATGCATCTGAAGGAATTTCACATTTACATATGATAAAACTAGTAGATTTCCAGAGTGAAAGGATTGCACTACAGGTCCATATAAAAGATAGTGTTCATGCACAAAAAGCATTGTTGCTTGACAACAGAGACGGCCTTGAAGAAGTAGGCACCATTGACTGGTTTACACTGTTTGAATGTAGTCGAAACTGTGCAATCTCTTTCTGGGAAGAAATCCCTTCACAAATAAAAACTGGACTCACAGGTAACAATTAGGTGCAAATATCTTAAGAGTTCACTGCTAAAGTTCTTTGTACCAACAACTTCAAAGACAAATTCACTTTCAAAATCTCTTCAAATGCCTTATTTAAAAACGGTGCACTCTTCACACTAAGGAATAACAAGAACTTTTTCAAAATATAAACAAAACAAGAGCAATAGCAGTTGGGTTATGTCTGAGCTCAACAATGAGAAGACGAAAAAATTTCAACATGTAAGCAAAAAGAGCAAGTCATACGAATAAAGTACAGCAAATTGAAATCATCAAAGTACTGAGACAGTACTCACATGACAAAAATGAGTGTTCTGTATTGATGAATTTTCCAATTCAGGAACTTGATTCCTCACCGTAGAGGATAAAACATAAAAGTAAGATTATAAAGCAAGATGTCTCAATTGACAAGAGAAATTGCTTTGAATGACAATCACCAGAGAACACCTAGAGATGTCCGTATCCCTTGGCCAATGGGACATTTACACGTTTTGAGTTTTCTGATATCATGAGTGAATAACCAGACAAATGGATAGGAATACAAAAGGAACTTTGTATTATGAAAGAAAATGCAAAAAGCTAAGAGTTACCAATATTTGGCTCAGTCACAGAAGATAGAAAGACCATCGCCTCAGGGTCCTGAGCTCTAGAACTGACCACTTCATATGATTTACCTGTTAAAAAGCAAAATTGAGCAAGATGTAAAGAAATTAATAGCATCTTCATAATCGTAAAAAGCTTGCTATAAGTACTAGAGGCGCTGATGTGGGCAGAAAAACTCAATTAGATGCAGATGTAATTCTTAAGAGTTAAGACTATACTTGCCAGATGAATCCTCAAAGCTGCCCATATGCCCGTCATGATGGAGCTTCAATGAAACTTCTTGCCCATCAAGACCTGGATGCTGGAATAACCAATTGGAAATGAAATAACTCAGAACTGATGTAGGACAATGACGATGAAAATATACCTCAAGTGCACACCCAACATCAAGAGTCATTCTGTTCAAAATCATTTACCGACCAAATCCTAATAGCAACCTCATAAATCATAGTAATTTCAGCCCATGAAAGTAAGGAAAAAAAAAAGTGACGTGAAAAAAAAGAAAAGTGATGTCCTGCAGTGTCCCATCACCGATCCTCTCAAGAAAAATCCACAAAAGTCTAAACAAGTCATGTCGTGCTGTTACCCATCACCAATCCTCTCAAGTAAACTAACCCTTTGTCTGGAAATTAGGGAAGGATGGAAATCCCTTCAATGGATTGTCCAGGAAAAAAAAATATATTCTTTTAATGCAGTGACGCCCAGGTAGGCGTGCCCTCGGCCTGATGGCTTCAGGCACAACTTGCGGTCAAAGGTTTGATGGTCCACAGGATTCGCAATTCACAACAAGTACCGTGGCTAATTTTCCCTATTGTGAGAAAACATAAACTTGCATAGTCTTTTTTTCCCTTTGCCCAACCAAATTCACTTGAAAACGAAAGTTGATCTTCAAGAAGATGCAAAGATGGGTCAAGACTGAAAAAGAGAACTAAGATTGAAACAGACACTATAATGTACATAAGATAATGATAACATGAGAAAAAGTAAAAACTGAGAAATATCTTCATGTTCCAAACCCTTACATACATGCAACAATGGAGCCAGAATTTTCACCAAGGGGTATCAACATTTATATAAATAGACAAGATCAAACTTGTTTCAACTCAAGTGGATTCAATTCTTGTATTTATCATGCATTTTACTTTTTTTTTTTTGGCAGGTATTACATATGTATAAATATATAAGTAACTTTTTTGAGCATGGTTATCATAAATAGATTTTAAGGAAACTAGTTCTCCTATATTTCCAATTGTGAATTGAATGACTGAATGAAGAAATGCACCTTATCACATCCTAAAAGCAGAAGACGGGAATTTTCATGAATCTTACTTTATTTAAGGGCCATTGGATAAGCCAGAGCTCGGTTGAGTCTGTTAAGTTAAAATTGATCAGTGAATCCTTTTTGACCTCCTCAAATTCTGTGGGAGGTTTGTAGCTCAGTTCATTCGAAGTGCCCATAACAATGGAGTATAATCAATAGAGCGTTACTATTGAAGATTGCTGACGAAACAACTCGTGAACCACAGACCTACTGAGAAAAGTACAAACAACATAAGATAACTCATCATCAACAACAACAACAACTACTACTACTATGCCTAAGCCCCTAACAACATAAGATAACACATATTTTGAAAATAATCAAAGAGTAAACAAATCTTTAACCAAAACAACAACATAAAATGTCCAACTATAAGCTTATTGTAAAACTATCATAGCTACAAAAGGTTTAAATTTGACGAGAGTTGCACAAACTAATCAAAGAGTTGGCTAAAATTAATCCCAGTCATTAACCCCTCAGGCTGCTCAGCACTTTTTCTTCTTGATAACCAAGAAATCCCTGAAGGCCTGTTAGGGGGCGGAACTAAAAGGCAACTTACGGGTCGGTCAAACCTAGTAGGTTGGTCCTAAACCCTGTATTGTGTCATGAAAATCACCAAATATGTACAAATTTTAGAACCCATAAAATTCAAATCATGTATCCGCCCTTGACTGGCGTGTAGGGCACAGTTCAAAACTAGGTGGCTGGTACTAAGGAGCTGTTTGGCATAGAAAAGATGAGCTGTTTCCTGTGCAATTAATGAAAACATTCTTTGGTCATACAAGGTGTATGGGCCTAAACCGTTTTTAGGTACACAAATAAATTTCGGATTCGGATACAAGCAATACTTCGTATCAAAGTCACAATAATGCGGAAAAGATATATAAAATGCGAGAACGTAAAAGGTGTTTCAATATATGAATGCTGTGTACAGATTTTGACAGAGTTTCGGTACAATTTCTGGATGCCTATAGTACAAAATGAGCATCTATTTATAGGCCTAGGGGCCTTGCCCACGTTCTCCATCATCAGCTTGCACTCCTCCCACGATCTGATCAGCAACATGGACGAGTTAGTGGAGCAGAGTAGTGGGCTGCAAAGCCGTTGGGACCGGGGTGTTAACCGAAGCCTTGCCACAGGGCTTCGGTCATCTGACCTTGCTATCCGAAGAGGGTGTCATGCCCCCGAAGTTAAAAGCTTAATTTCTCTTCGGTCGCGCCTTCGGGCGTTGACCTTGGTGATTCAGTCACGATCGACTATTTTCCCTTCGGAGCGCCAGCTCGCTTTCTCTTCGGTCTACCAGCTCGAGGTGCTGACCGAAGACGATAATTTTTACCCAATACAGATAGTCCCCCCACTCCTCGGTAGATGCCGAAGTCGCCGAGGAGTGGAATGAGTTTGAGCGGGAAGTCGACGTGGCGGAACCCTATCCACGAATTTTCAAAAAGTCGCGCATCTGTAGGGTCGCCGTTCCGCATTACGTGGCGGCTCGTGATAGGTCTCTGAACGGTCACGCCGTCTTTTTGTTTTCCCCAACGTTTCAGTCATCATTAGCTTCACCCACTTGCACGTGTACAAACACTATAAATACTTCACCTCTGCTCTTTTCGTCTTCACTTTTGACATTTTAGCTTTGAGAAAAACAACCAGAATTTCTTCCAGCCGCCATCGCCATTTCCATTCAAAACTTCTCTCTATTTGTTCTCTAATTCCCAACATGTCTACCAACATTTCTGCTACTGTTTCTGGTCAGGGCTCAAGCGATTCCGGCGAAAGAGCGGAACGCTTTGCGGCCATGGCAGTGAATGATGAAGCTGTTCCTTCCGTTCCACCATTGCAGGTGGCTGGAGCGGGAGACGGTGGCGAGGCCACGTCTGCCGCTCCCACTCCCTTGAGGCGTAAAGCGAAGGCGGGTCGCGGCTCAGCTGAGGCCAGCGAGTATGTGGATTTGGAAGTGGGTGACGATATTGGGGGTGATGATGCCGCTGGTGTGGGGGAGATGGGAGGCTCGGTCGGAGCGGCCGAGGTGAGCGAGGTTAGTGGTTCAAAGGGAGAGACCGAGGCTGGCCCCTCAAAGAAATCGAAGAGGAAAATCCCACTCGAGGTGGAGATTGACCCTCGGTTGGTCATCCCCTCGAGTTTTAACAATGATAAGGACTTGAAAGTCCATGCCCAATCAGATGCTCAGAAAGGGAAGAAAAGAAATATCCCCGTCCATGTTACCCCGAGTATCATAACCGAGGAAAGGATTGAGGCGGTTCGGGCCGACTGCCGCTGGGGCCCCGAAGTGGAGGTGAGGATCCCGGCGCCTGGCTCGGCCGTGTCGACGCACGTTGAAGGATATTCCTCGGTCTTCACTTACCCTTTCACCATAGGTTTTGGTTTGCCCGTACACCCCATAATTGACAGATTTTGCAGATCCTACAACCTTTGCCTTGCCCAGCTTGGGCCCGGGGTTTGGAGGGTTGTCCAGGCGCTTGAGTACTTGAGCGACGTCGCGGGGTTGCCCTTTACTTTCCAACATCTGATTTCGCTCTACTACCCTTATTTCCACAAAGCCGGGGTGGTCGCTCTCTTGCCCCGGGGCTCATATGCAGTTTTAAGCAAGAGCGAAGACCATGGGGATCGAGGATGGAACGACCGGTTCGTGCTCATTCCTACGAGTCTGCTGAGCCTGGCTTTCCCGAGGCGTGGAACGCCCAGCGTAAGTGTTTGTTTCTATTCTTCCTTTGGTTTGAAATTATCGCAACCGTTAACCAAACCCCCCTTTCGACTTACAGCTGAGAAAGTGGTGGTCGTGCCACCGAAGAATCTGCTCGGGTGGGTGACCGAGGTCATGCAGGCGAAAAAACGCCACGAACGGCAGTGGATGGTGCTAGCTGCGCTGCCTGAAAACCGATGGGCGTGCAAGAGGCACGGTGAGTTGTTAATCTTGGGCCGCTAAGTGTCGCTATAAATTATTTAACTAACTCTTCCGTTTCGCTTATACAGGTCTCCCAGCAAGGCCGTGAGGGAGGTTGACGAGGAGGAAGAGGCCGAGGCGGAGGTGGAGGGCGGAGAGGAAGAGAAAGGAAGCAAAAAGGCGAAGAGAAGTGAGAAATTGGTGACCGATGTTACCGAAGGGGTCGCCAGGATGGCGGCAATGGCAAAGAAGCTTGTCGAGGAGAAGAAAGCTAAAGCCTCCTCGAGCCAAGGGACCTCGCAAGGTGAAATTTTCTTGGGTAGGTTCTCCTGTGTTTCCACCGCCACTCATACTTACGTTAGACAAATTGCTCCTCTCCCTGCCCCAGGTGCCAAGAGGAAAAGGGCGACTTCGAAGCGGGCCACTAAGGCGAAAGCTCCTCGAGTTGAAGAGGTTGCCGCTGCTGTTGCTCCCGTCGCAAAACGCCGGGGGCTAGTCGACGAGCCTAGTGACGAGGAACTACCCCCTCCGGTTCCCGAAGAAAGGCCAGACCCAGTCCCCGAGCCCGTTTCAGAAAGGGTTGAAGTAGGTGGATCAACTGAGGTCATACGCGTGGTGGAGTCTGACCAAGAGGCCGCGAAGAGAAAAGGCAAGGCGAAGGCGAGTGGGGGGCTGATCAAGAACATGGTCAAGGCTTCGAGGGATTCCCCGAAGCCCACAAACATTGCAGCTCGGGCCTTTGAGGTGTACCCCGATGCTAATTTGCTGGACGCCACCAAGGAGGACGTCGCGGCTCTTGATGGCCTGCTCGGTCCCGCCGAGGCTCATGCCCTTCGAAACCTGAGCCCGATGAGCTTGATGGGCGTCTCCGCCGCTTCTGCCCTTCGGGTAAGCTTCAATGCCCCTTTTCGTAACTTGTCTCGCTAATCTCTGAATATTGACACATGTTTCAACTGCAGAGCCTGGTCCTCGCGCTGCAGGCCGTTCACCTCGAGCGGGATCGAGCCAATGAGATTCAAGCAGCTGCCGCCGCCTGGGATGAGCAGAAGAAGGTCCTCAGGGGACAGGTCACCGAGCTCGAGCGTCGGTTCTCAGTTCTGAACAATGAGCTGGAGCGCGCCACTGAAGCCTCGGCTAAAGCTGAGGCAGATCTTCGCGCAACCACGGAGTCCTCCGAAGCTCGTGTTCGGGCTGTGACAGAAGAGTTTGCTGCAGAGCGCTCGAGGCTTAGCCTCGAGAATGCCCGCCTTGAGGCTGACCTTTTCAGGGCCAAGACCGAGGCCATTGAGGCGGGCGAGAGATATCGCAACAAGCTCGAGGAATATAATGCCAAACTCCTTGAGCTGCAGGGGCAGGTGGACGAAGTGCCGGCGGAGCGTTGCCTTAGTGAACTTTTGGCGTCTTTCATTTTTGGGGCCTTCGAGCCTTTTTTGATGTTTGGCCTTCAGGCCTTTGTAATTATTTTTTACCGCGGGGCCGTTCTGAATGTAAATGCCAGCCTTCGGGCTTTTTAATGAAAGATTGCCTTGTGAATCTCGTGTTGATTTTTTATGTATATATCGAACACTTTTGGAATTAATTGATATGCTTGCAAGACTTAGACGGATTTTGACCGATGCAAACTTAGGACGACGTCTCGCCCTCGAGTTGAGGCATTATGCAGCTTTTGAGTGCAAGATTTGTGCAAATAAAATGAATGAAACCGAAATCACTTTACATGAATGGAAATCGAATCACTTTATTGATATCCATGGGCTCGAAGAGGCCGTGTTACATGAAACCAAGTCGAAACGGACCTCGGGTAAGAACAACAAACTTTAAAGAAACAAAAATAAGAGCAGTGGCAGCTATCGGGCTAATTACAATGTACTAAGTCTAGTCCCCGGGTGTGAGTCCCCGGTTGTCGGATAGATAGGCTTAGGCTGGGAGGCTCGATGTCGACCTCGGTGCCAACTCCTCTCACTCCCCCCCCCCCCCAGTGTTCGGTTGTGAATCTTGAAGAAGATCCGAGCACTGGAATCGGTTCGGTTCGCTTCCTGAAAAGGTCAAGCAAAAAGATGGAACGAGGAGCAAGTTAGTACATTGTTTATCAATTGCCATAGGAGCGTTGCTTGGCTCGGGGCTGTTTAATCGAACAAGAGTTAAAGGATGTTTACCTCGATTAAAAGTAGTATCGCTTCAGATGAGAGATGTTCCAGTTCAGAGGTTCGGGTTCGCCTTGAAGAGACTCGATTTGGTATGAGCCTTTTCCAACGATTGCTTTGACCCTGTAGGGTCCTTCCCAATTTGCAATAAGCTTCCCCCCGTTGTTCTCCTTCGTTGATTGATTCACCGTTTTCAACACATAATCTCCCACCTTGAAGTCTCTGAATTTAGCTTTCCTATTGAGGTAAGCCTCGATCTGTCTTTTTTGCGCAACGAGCCGAACCAAAGCTAATTCCCTCTTCTCTTCGAGCAGATCTAACTCAATGCGCATCGCCTCTTGGTTGGCGTCCTCGGTCGTGTGGGCGTACCGAAGACTTGGTTCGCCCACCTCTACGGGGATTAGTGAGTCCATGCCATATGCCAATGAAAAGGGGGTCTCCCCGGTGCTGTTCTTTTCAGTTGTTCGCATGGCCCACAAGACCCCGTGCAACTCCTCGGGCCAAGGACCTTTCTTCTCGTCGAGTCTTTTCTTGAGATTCTCAATTATGATCCTATTTGAAGACTCAGCTTGGCCATTGGCACTTGGATGATATGGAGTCGAAGCTATTCCTTTGATCCCCCACTGCCTGAAGAAGTTGGTGACAAGAGCTCCCATGAATTGTTTGCCGTTGTCGCAAACAATTTCTCTTGGAACGCCGAACCTATAGATGATGTTCTTTTTGATGCAATAGATTACTTGCCTTTGCTTGACCTCGGTGAGAGCCACTGCTTCCACCCACTTGGTGAAGTAATCAGTCAACACTAGGATGAAACGTACACCACCTTTCCCCTTGGGTAATGGCCCAACAACATCCATTCCCCATTTCATGAAGGGCCATGGCGATACCACCGAATGAAGAGGCTCGGCCTGTTGGTGGATCAGCCGCCCATGGCGTTGGCACTTGTCACATTTTTGCACAAAGGCCCTCACATCGGCACTGATTGTGGGCCAATAATACCCAGCTCTCAATAACTTACGCACCAAGGACTTCGCTCCCGAGTGGTTGCCACACTCGCCTTCGTGCACTTCAGCCATCACGTATCTTGCCTCATCGGGACCCAAACACTTGGCCATCGGGCCGCAGTACAGCCTTTTGTATAGATTGCCCTCGATCATGTGATATGAGGCTGCTTGGGTCCTTAGCTTTTTAGCCTCTTTTTTATCTTGGGGAACAGTCCCCGAGTCAAAGTAGGAGATGAACTTACTTCGCCAATCCCATCGGTTGTCGACCGAGTTGACTTGCAACTTCATCTCTCTCATCTGTGCAGATAGTAGCCGAACCACCGAGTCAGTCCCCGAGTGGGCTTCATCAATAGCCGAACCCAAATTCGCCAAGGCATCAGCCTCGGTATTCTCCTCCCGAGGTACTTGTTTAACTTGCCATTCTTTGAATTGGGTTAAGACCCTTTGTGCCCGATCCAAGTATAGCTGCATTCTGGGCTCACGAGCCGTGTAGTCGCCAAGGATCTGATTGACCACCAATTGAGAGTCACCTTAATTCGATTCTTTCAACCCCCATTTCCTTGGCCAACTCTAGACCTGCTAAGGCCGCTTCATATTCGGCCTCGTTGTTGGTTACTTTTTTGAACCGAACCGAGTGCCTGACCTTCTCCCCTGTGGGTGCTTTTAAAACTATGCCTAACCCCGAACCTTTGGAGTTTGTCGCTCCATCGGTGCAAAGTATCCATAAGCCCGGGGTTGTTCCTTTAGCTTCGGCGTTCTCTTTTTCAGCCTCGGGTAAGATTCCCACACTAAAATCTGCCACGAAGTCTGCCAAGACTTGAGACTTAATGGCGGTCCGAGGCTGATAGGTGATGTCATATTCACTTAACTCTACTGCCCATTTTGATAGCCTCCCCGACAACTCTGGTTTATGCAAAATATTTCTCAAAGGGAAGGTTGAAACTACAGCTATTGGATGGCATTGAAAATAGGGTCGTAGTTTTCGAGCAGTAATGAGTAAAGCGAGAGCTAGTTTCTCCAGATGTGGATACCTGGTTTCAGCGTCGAGGAGTGTCTTGCTTACATAGTAAATTGGCTGCTGCTTGCCATCTTCTTCCCGAACCAGCACAGCACTCACCGACACCTCGGACACTGCCAAGTATACTAGCAATGTTTCACCTTCTTTTGGCTTGGCAAGCAACGGTGCGTTAGCCAAATATTGCTTCAAATCTTTCAACGCTTGTTTGCACTCCGGCGTCCATTCGAAGTGGTTGCTTTTTCTCAAAACGGAGAAGAATTTGTGGCATCGCTCCGAGGACCTTGAGATAAAGCGACTCAAGGCAGCGATTCGGCCAGTCAAGCGTTGAACTTCTTTTACCCCGGTAAGCTCCTCGGGGATTTCTTCAATGGCTCTGATTTTATCTGGGTTGGCCTCGATTCCCCGCTCGGAGACAATGAAACCTAAGAATTTGCCTGATCCTACGCCGAAGGCGCACTTCTCAGGGTTCAATTTCATACCGTATTGTCTCAACACAGCAAAAGCTTCCCTCAGATGATTCAAATGATCCTCTATTTGGATCGATTTGATGAGCATGTCGTCTATGTAGACCTCCATAGACTTCCCGATGTATTCTTTGAACATGCGACATACCAACCTTTGGTAAGTTGCCCCAGCGTTCTTCAGCCCGAAGGGCATCACTTTATAGCAAAATGTGCCTCGGTCAGTGATGAACGAGGTCTTTTCTTCGTCCTCGGGGTCCATGAGGATCTGGTTGTAGCCCGAGTATGCATCCAAGAAAGTTAATAGTTTGTGTCCAGCCGTGGAGTCTATTAACCTGTCGATTTGTGGCAGTGGATAAGAATCTTTGGGGCAAGCTTTATTCAGATCGGTGTAGTCTACACACATTCTCCACTTGCCATTCTTCTTCGGCACAACTACCACATTTGCCAACCATTCGGGATATTTGACCTCTCTTATGAAACCATTTTCTTGCAGCTTCGTGGTTTCATCCTCGATCGCCTTCTTTTTCACCCCGGCGTGAGGTCTCTTCTTCTGTTTCACCGGGGTGAACTTTGGATCTACATTCAGTTTATGAGTCATGATCTCCGGATCGATACCCGTCATGTCTGAATGAGCCCATGCAAAGCAGTCGCTGTTGGACCTCAAAACTTCCATGATTGCTTCTTTCGACTTCGGGTCCAACTCCGAGCCGATGTGCACTTTCCTCTCTGGGAACTCTCTCAATAGAGTGAAAGAGTCCAGCTCCTCGATGGTAGAGTCCTCGGCTTTTTGCTTCCGAGGCTCTTGTACGCATGCCGGGATCTTTTCAATTTCGCTTTGGAGGCCCGCCTCGCTTGATCCCGGTTGCGTTGGTTGCTATTTTTTGGGCCCGCTCGGGGCGACTCCGCTTTTTAATGCGACCGAGTAGCATTCCCTCGCTACTCGCTGCTCTCCTTTGATCGACCGAACTCCCCAAGGCGTTGGGAATTTGATCACCTGGTGCAAAGTGGAGGGAACAGCTTCCATGGAGTGGATCCATGGTCGCCCGAGGATCACATTATAAGCCAGGTCCTCGGGCATGACTTGAAACAGTGTCTCCTTGGTGACACCCTCAGCGAATGTCTTCAGCGTGATTTCACCCAACGTCTTCTCCGTTGAGTTATTAAAACCGGCCAACACTGTTGATTTGGGGATGATTTCCCCTTTCAGCCACATCTGCTTCACGGCCCCGTAGCTGATGATATTAACTGAGCTACCGGGGTCGATCAATACCCTCTTGATGTCGGCATTATTAATCCTCAGCATGATGACTAGAGCATCGTGATGAGGGAACATCATCCCATCACAGTCATCCTCATCAAAAACTATATCTTTGCCCGAGCCTCCAACTCGGGTCCTCTTCTCCATAGTGATGGAGAGCTTAGCAAATTTCTTCGCCGCGGCAAAGTTCACACCATTCACTTCGGACCCCCCGGTAATGACGTTGACTACTCTGTCAGGGGGTGGGGCCCGAGGTGGCTGCCCGTCGCCTCGGTTCTTTGAGAAGTTATCCTTCCCCTTGTCGGTGAGGAATTCAGCCAGGACTCCCTTCTTCAGTAAATGGGCTACTTCGAGGCGCAAAGCTTTGCAGTCCTCGGTTCTATGGCCATAATCTGCGTGAAATTCGCAACGCAGATTGTGGTCCCTCTTGTCTGCCGGGGTCCTCATATCTTTTGGAACCCTTACCCCGGCTGTCCCCTTGACAACATCGACCAGCTCCGAGGTCGATATGTTGAAGTTATAGTCCTGGATCCGAGGCAGATCCTTTCTTTGAACCGAAGCGGGGCCCGAGGGACTCTTTTGGTTCACTTTGGCTTGAACCTTCCCTCCGAGCCTTTGGCTTATATTAGAGGCAGGGTATGAGCTGCTGGGATTGTTTCCCAACCTCTGACTAACGTGCTGCCTCGGTGTGGTATATGGTTCATACCTCCCCCTCGAATTGTTTCGTGGCGCTTCGGCGCGGTTTGAGGTATCACCTCGGTTATTGTAGCTATAACCTCGGTTTTTGAACTCCGCTTCCTCCAATCTGATTTTGGAGTAAGCGCGTCTATGCAGGTCCTCCCATGTCAGGACCTGGTACTGCTGCAATTCCTTACGCAATTCAGCTGCAGCGCTAGAATTGCGGCTGTTGATGCCTTTTTCAAAGGCCATGATGGCCAAGGTGTCGTCCATCCGAGGCAATTCCATGCGCTCGGCGTGGAATCGCTCGAGAAATTCTTTAAGGGGCTCGCCGGGCCATTGTTTCACTTCACATATGTCCTCCTTCCTCTGGAGGATCTTTTGCGCGCCGGTATGGGCCTTGACAAAGGCGCTGGATAACTCTTTGAACGAGGAGATTGACCCCGGTGGCAAGCACAAATACCACCGAAGAGCACCCTTTTCCAACGAGCTACCAAACTTCTTTAGGAACATGGACTCGAGCTGTGTGGACGTCAAGTCGTTGCTCTTTACCATGGACATGTACTCCCTGACATGCTCTTTGGGATCAGTTGTCCCATCGTACTTTTTGAGGAATGTGAGCTTGAAACCCACAGGAGTTGGAGCCGGCGCGGCTTCGGGCTTGTAGGGCTGCTCCCTATACTGCTCGATGTCAAGATCATCTTCCTCCTTGCTTATCCCCGGTACACGCTCGAGGCGCTTTTCGACGCGCGCCTCGATGCGAGCTTCAATTTCTCTACTCATTTTCTCAACGTCGACCGAGGACGTTGTTTCAGCCACGGTGGGAACCGTCCCGAAGTGTGGCGTGGAAGATGGGTTACTCCCCGAGCCCCCAGACGTGGCTCCATTGCGAGGTCCCCCTGTTGTCGCGCCCGTAGGAACGAAAGGCGGGGTGCCTCCACCAGGAGCCATGGGCTGGGCGCCGTTGGGCGCAGCACTATTTCTTGCCTCCAACGAGGCACGAAGCTCAGCGTTAATACTTGCTTGCTCATCCTGCTTGGTTTGGAGAGCTCTTAGAGTCGTGACAACATACATTTGGAACTCCTCTGTTGTCATCGGGGCAATGGGCTGTTGGTTCTGCGGAACGCCAGCCCGATCGCCGTTATTACCACCGTTGTCGTTATCAGCCATGACGTCAAATTGGAAATTCTTGACAGAAAATGAAAGCGGAACTTTGGAACAAAGCGTAACTGCTTATATCCCCACAGACGGCGCCAATTTGTATGGGCCTAAACCGTTTTTAGGTACACAAATAAATTTCGGATTCGGATACAAGCAATACTTCGTATCAAAGTCATAATAATGCGGAAAAGATATATAAAATGCGAGAACGTAAAAGGTGTTTCAATATATGAATGCTGTGTACAGATTTTGACAGAGTTTCGGTACAATTTCTGGATGCCTATAGTACAAAATGAGCATCTATTTATAGGCCTAGGGGCCTTGCCCACGTTCTCCATCATCAGCTTGCACTCCTCCCACGATCTGATCAGCAACATGGACGAGTTAGTGGAGCAGAGTAGTGGGCTGCAAAGCCGTTGGGACCGGGGTGTTAACCGAAGCCTTGCCACAGGGATTCGGTCATCTGACCTTGCTATCCGAAGAGGGTGTCATGCCCCCGAAGTTAAAAGCTTAATTTCTCTTCGGTCGCGCCTTCGGGCGTTGACCTTGGTGATTCAGTCACGATCGACTATTTTCCCTTCGGAGCGCCAGCTCGCTTTCTCTTCGGTCTACCAGCTCGAGGTGCTGACCGAAGACGATAATTTTTACCCAATACACAAGGTAATAATTTTTGGGCAATTATTGAAGATAGGTTTCAAACCCAAAAACTAGTGCAATAATTTCTCACTCACGAAACTTTAACTTTTTTGGAACTGAAATGCATGTCCAAACAGAGTTTCAACTACCAAAAACTAATTTACAACTTAATCTCAAAACCTCTTTTTTTTTCAAGTTTCAACCAATTCCAAACGCCTAGTTAAACAGCAGGTTTTTGTGTACGACAAGGCTCGAACTCGTAATGTTTGCGTAACTGACGTATAACTAAGCTGGAACAGGGTTCAGTGTTCCAACAAGGTAGCTATATTTATAAACTACACAATAAACTGTAAATATAAAAGCAAAAGAAAGAGTACCTGCAACACAAATATCGCACGCCAACCAGGAAAGTTTTGGATTTGGGAATTGAAGACTCTTACATTTTAACTAATACCCAACTACGAGTCGGGGTCCTTCTTTAGCATGGGTTAAGTCTGTCAGATCAAGACATATGGACGGCTGTGACGACTCACACTCCTAAAAGGGTCGTTTGATTGTGGAACAAATTTTCACCGATTATAATATCCAGATTAGAAAAATAAAGGGATTTTTAATATATGTATTTTTATTGTTAAATGTTTGGATCCTCGAATAAAAAAATAAAAAAGAGTATAACTTAATACATGTTTTTGGCTTAAATTAGATAATAAGTATGTATACTCTTTTATTTTCTATTTTAACCTTCTCCTTTTTAAATTCATTGAGATAACTTGTAAGCTTCAAAGAAGGGTAAAATATACCCTTTTTATTGTATTCCAAGATTAGTAATTCCGAAATTAATATCTTATATAGAATAGTATAAAGTTAATATCACATTTTTAGTATAAACAATCTAGAGATTGCTAATCCCCGACTTAAAATTTATACCAAATATAAACAAAGACAACAATATACCAAGATGGAGAGGTTGTTTCTATAGACTCTCAATTAAAGAAAATCAAATTTGAACACATATTTGAAAAAAGAAAAATAAAATACCAAATGTGCAACAACATAATCCCACTTATAACTCATTCTGTTTGACTGCTTGTTCCAAATATGATTTTACAGTTGCTTGGAAGAAAGTAACAGTTGATAGTCCTAAATTAACTAATGTACAGAGTGAAGCGCAGACAAATTAACTAGTTATATACATAATATAAATTTAGGACTCATATCGTTTCACCATCTTTTATACCAACTGAAACACATGTTGCTTCGTCTAAACTGACACAAGTTTATAAGCAACATTATGAAATGAAATGAAATGAAGTATGGCTAAGGCTTGACTTATATAAGTATCTAACACAATCAGAATTCAACCGTAAAACTGTTGAGAAAAATTACAAAAGTATCAGAAGATAATGCCTCGACACATTATTTACAACGTGTATTGAAGGAAAAATTTATGTTATATTACTGATTACAACTTTACAACTGACATTACCATTAGCTACTGAGTTCAACACTTCACACTAGCAATCAGTTTTATTGACTCAATAAAGAGTTGTGTGCGCTTAACCAACAGATCCTTCAAGTTTCAAGCTCATCAGCTGGTTCACCTCAGCACCAAATTCATCAGGAAGTTCATTGAAAACATCCCTGCAAAACCCAGAAATCATCGCAGCCATCGCTTTTTCATAGTCAATTCCCCTCTGCTGGAAATAAAATAACTGATCTTCACCAATCTTTGACGTAGTCGCTTCATGTTCGATGCGGCCTGTCGGGTTCTTTGACTGTTCAAAATGATGATAGCATCAGTAGAAGCAATAGTACAAAGCACAATTATGTAACTTCATACTCAAACTGACAACAAAGAGAAGTGAATTTCGTTTCAAATTAAAGCAAGAAGTTAAATAGTTAACAAGCAGAAGGACCAAGCTACATCTAACATCAAGTTTTCAGTTACTTAAAAGGAACAACATTCTTTTTTATTGTTTACCTAAAAGGAACAACATTGATTTATTTATTTTTTTTTTTTTTTTAAAAAAAGCCAAAATTCACAACTTACACGCATACTCGTCCCCAACAACATACCCAGTGTTATCCCACAAAGAGGCCAGTAGGGTCTGGGGAAGGTGAGATGTATGCAGCCCTTACCCCTACCTTGAGAAAGGTAGAGAGGCTGTTGCGTACTCCTCCCCCAACCTTAAATAAAGGACAAACCTTTTCCATTCATAAATTATGGACGCTTTACTACAGATCCTAAAACATTATTCCAACAATCAAGAAGAAAAGGGAAACAGATCAGAAGCTACTGTGACTAGTGACTACTGATCCCCCTAGTGGAGGGTGTCTTCTATGATATTTTCAAGCAAGATATCTGAATCCCTAGCCTGATCAAGATAATTCCCAGACAATGAAAATTTGTATCCACCAGAAATATAGCGTACTTGCACTTAAATGGGGTACGCGCATAAATACAGTTCAAGCAACTTTCTAGGAGCAGCAAGGAATATCATTCTATAGGTGTAGGTGAATCATGAATGTACTTCATTGGCTGGACCAAATATAACAAGTTAGCTATTCAAATTGATGAATAAGCTATTCCATCCCTATTCATAACACATCCCTGCATCCAAGAAAAGGTGTGATCGGAAGAATTTATTTTCTTTGCGCTGAGATAGATACTATATTTTGGCAACAGATGCTTCATTCAAATTCCTGCGAGATATCTGCAAAGCAACATCGCACAATCCAAGGAAGCAACAATATCAGATATTTGGTCCGAACAGGGCTGGAACTTCAATTTCAGATGTAACTTGAATGATTGGGAGGTGGATTTAATGTCCTCACTACTGCTACAACTTCATAACAGACTTCCTACTTATACGAATTCTGATTGTCTATTGTGGAACGGTGTTGCAACGGGGAAATTCAAAGTAAAAGCTTGCTACAGCCTTCAAATAGACTCATTTGTCAACCCTCCGAGGCCATGGAGGTGTATTTGGAGGAATAGAGCATCTTTACAGGTGGAATGCTTTACTTGGCTGGTTGTGCATGGACCCATGTTTGACTCAAGAGAACCTTCAAAAAAGAGGGGTCAATATATGCAGCAGATGCCCTTTGTGTGAAAGACAAAGGGATGATATAAACCATCTTTTCATCCACTGCTAATTCACCAAGCAAATCTGGGATCTCATCTTCAACTTTATGGGAATAAACTGGATAATTCCAAAGACAACTTGAAGTTGCTGCAGAGCTGTAAAAGCTGGTGCATTACAGGAATGGGGAAGACAGAAACGAAGACCTGGAACTCAATCCCCTCAGCTATTTGGTGGACCATTTGGAAAGAAAGGAACGCAAGAATGTTCGAAAGCAAAGCTGAATCTGTAAATAGCATTAAGTACAGAAGTATCTCTTTACTTTTGTGGCGGTGTAACATGGCTAATGCAAATGACATTGATGCCATGATAGATTTTTTGGGTCCTTTAAACTTGTAGCAGTGATGTTATCTCTGTAAATATTTCAGTATTTCACAGCACTCTCTTGATGCTGGGATTCTCAATAATATACCTCAAACAATTAAAAAAAAAAAAAAATGCACAGCATCATCATGGCAATGGCTTTTTATCCCTTACACATCTATAGACATATTACAACAACACATCTACTCGTCGCCATGCACTTGAAGTGAAGACACCATGAAACATTTAAGCAGAATGGTACTTTCTTTTATCTCACTTGCGACTCCACAAGCAACGCAAGACTAAATTAGGTATGTGAAACATTCTCCCAAAGCTAAGAGGAACAAATCGTGATGCTAAAAGCAAAATGAGCCAATGGGCTGCAACTAACAGTCACATGACAAGTCAAACAAGATTATACACTAAAGTTTGCCTTGAAACCTAGCAGAAGACTCCCTGCATCTTGCAAACACAAATAACATCCTCAGAGTAGCTAGTATAGCTTGAAGAAACTAATACTACGAAAATATGTCTAAAAAGACTATCAAGAGCCTAATAAGTCCAACTCTAAAATTACTAAGCTGCCTGCCCCAACATAGCAGCTAGGGTAACTTCTTCTAGCGGTTTGTCTTTTTCTTTCGATAAAGTAATAATTCTTCTAGCAGATTGTGATTTTAAAGATGAAATAGCAATCATCCCTAAGAGCCTTTATCCCCTTATTTCTCCATGTTGTGGATGATTTTTAACTTGACAAAAAGAATTCCATTTTTTTTTTCTCTACAGCTCTAAAATAAGAGGTCTTGGATGTTAACTGGTGAAATACAAACATTACTATTCTGTGAAAATAGTCACATACAAACTTAAAATCACCAGCATTATGCATAACAAACATCAAACTTAAAACAAAGAAAAAGATTGCATTGTTCTTCATGCTGTGCCAAAGACACAAAATGAAACAAGAATTATAGTTCTCAAGCTAAGACAGAAAGCAACCAATTAGGACAGAAAGCAAAAAAATTGAAGTTCAGAAAGAGCAAACTACCTGAATGTATGGATAAGTGTTGGCAGCAGCATTGTCACCAATGAGCATCGAATCACACTGCGACGAGTTTTTCGCGTTGTCTGCATTGGACAACACCTGAACTAGTCCTCTATAACAGTTCCTAGAATGTCCTGCTGAAATACCCTTTGAAATTATCCTACTCCTTGTATTCTTCCCTTTGTGTATCATCTTTGTCCCTGTATCTGCTTGCTGATAATTATTGGTCAACGCCACGGAATAGAATTCACCAACTGATTCATCACCCTCCAACACAACACTCGGATACTTCCAGGTAATAGCTGAGCCTGTCTCCACTTGTGTCCACGAAATCTTCGACCTAGCTCCAGCACAAAGCCCCCTCTTTGTAACAAAATTATAGATCCCTCCTCTACCTTCCTCATCTCCCGCATACCAATTCTGCACAGTGGAATACTTAATCTCTGCACCTTCATGACAATACAACTCCACAACAGCAGCATGTAACTGATTAGTGTCATATGAAGGCGCAGTACACCCTTCTAAATACTCCACAAAACTCCCTTCCTCCGCAACTATCAAAGTCCTCTCAAACTGTCCGGTTTCCATCGCATTAATCCTAAAATAAGTCGAGATTTGCATCGGACACCTAGTATTCTTAGGGATATACACAAACGATCCATCACTAAACACAGCCGAATTAAGAGCCGAGTAAAAATTATCTTCCGGAACCACAACTCTCCCTAAATACTTCCTAACTAAATCGGGATACTCCCTAATCGCCTCAGATATCGAACAAAAGATGACACCAGATTTCTCTAAAGTCTTCCTATGAGTAGTAGCAATACTAACACTATCAAGAACAGCATCGACAGCGACATTGGCTAAACGATTCTGTTCGTTCAACGGGACACCTAATCTATCAAAGTACTTAACAAGTTCAGGATCAGCTTCATCAAGACTATTCAAAGTTGGTTTCTTTTTAGGTTCAGAATAATAAACAATGTTCTGAAAATCAATCTTTGGATACTTATTATCAGACCAATTAGGCTCTTTCATTTTTAAGAATTTCTCATATGCTTTTAGCCTAAACTCAAGCATCCAACTTGGTTCATCTTTTTTTGAAGAAATCAACTTTATGGTATCCTCAGATAGCCCTTTAGGTATTGAAAAAGAATCAAGATTTTCACTAAAACCCCATTTATAGTCTCTTTTCAAGAATTTATGAAGTTGGTCAGTTTCATTTTCTTTACCTGAGGTGTCAATAGTCAATTCTGCAGCTTTAATAATCTTGAAGTTTCTTGAATTGGGGGTTCTTGGAACAGTTGATTTTAGTAAAAATTGAGAACCTTTTGGTAATTCATTGATTGGTTGTGGACAAAAACATGAGATTCCATTTGTAAGAAGAGAGGCCATAATTTTTTATGTGTTTTAGGAGATGTTGTTGGAAGATAGAAAGAAGCTAAGGATGAATAATGAACTTTATAATTAGTGTTGTTTTATTTATTTATGTGGTGTTTGATTTTTTGAAGGGTCTTGTGCTGACCACAAGGCCTTACTTTTTCAGCCGTCAAATTTTGGGATTATTTATTGCTCCATTTAATAGTAGGACTAAAAAGCTGCTAAAGTAATTGTATGGAGCAATTTTTGCAGACGATTGGATTGCTTTTGCTACTGAGTAATTTTGATTAATCGAATAATTCTTAGATTTATTTAAAGTTAAAGTAAAAAAGTAGTACTCCCTCCATCCCAATTTATTTGTCGTAGTTTGACTTGGCACAAAGTTTAATAAAGTAAGGAAGACTTTTGAAACTTGTGGTCTAAAATAAGCCATGAATATATGTGTGGCTATAAATGAGTCAAAAAGTAACTTTAGAGTTGAATTATTGCCAAATTTAGAAATACGAAAATCTTTTTGGGACGGACAAATAAGGAAAGTATGACAAACAAAATGGGACAGAGGGAGTAGTAGTTTCGGTTGTCACGCCCTAAAAAATTAATTTTAACTCATCTGTGTGCGAGTTGTTTATTATTTAAAGGCTCGTGACTGGTGTTCAAAAAGTACAAAATTATTTAGAGAAACTCGGAGTTGCCACTTGACATAGTTTAAGGTGTGCCAAGTCACCAGAAGGTACCTTGGAACACCTCTGACTCGTCTAATGGTCTGCGTTTAGAGATTCGGGTAAGGTTCTCAGTTGACTCTCGGGAAGATATTAGGCACCCTCGAGTCCTGTGCCGGGCACAGTTGCTTTATTGTCGCAGTTTTAATTTATCAAATACGGTTGTTATATTAATGCCGTTAATTTGAATTTGTACTTTGATTAAAGCGTATCATTACTTTCCAACCTCACAGAGGATTGGACGAATTTACACTTTGATCTATAGTAAATAAGTAAGTAAATAAATATTAAAAATGTATCACGCATTTCCAACCTCACGGAGGATTGGTCATTTTAAAAGAGTTAAATTAACTTCGAAAAAATAATTAATTTAGAATTAATTTAACTCAATTTAGTTTTTCTTTTAGCCTAATAAGTAGATCACAAATCATACTTATAATATTGCCTAATCGGATTTGAAACCATATTTTATCGCAAGATTCATCATTAACTTCTCTCAATTTAATTTGGCTCGTCCCAATTTGGTTTTTTCTTTTAGCCTAATAAGTAGATCACAAATCATACTTATCTTTTTGCCTAATCGTGTTATATTTTGTTAAGTAACTTTCAGTTAAAATGTTTAATGGATAGTAACTAAAATAGTGGACTATATAGATCAAACCATTTCAAATCTAATCTTTAGAGTGAAATTAATTATATGGATTAGATTAAATATAACAAACTTGACAGAATTAATCAATTATGCATCTCTCTTGCCAAAATACGGTTGTTTGCCAAATTAAGACTACTTTGTCAAAAGGTGGCTATTGGTCGAAATATAAAAGGTGGGATGCTTGTTTTAGCAAAAAAAAAAAGGTAAAAGTGAACTGCTTTAAAAGCAATCACGTTAATGTGCTGCCTTTTGATTTGTTGAGTACAATAACCAAATCCCATTTTTACTACACAAAATCATTTTGTAATGCTTTCCATTGATTCAAAAGTTGTTTTCTTTTTTTTTTTGTTTTTTTTCTTTTTTTAAAAAATAAACAAATATAAAATTTTAAGTATGCCTAAACTGTTGGGAAAAAACGTTCAAATTTTGCCAATTTCAAATTTTATTTGCATTCAATGTTCCTCCATTTCTATTTTTATCCCAAGTTTACACATACTAAACCATTTTTACTTACAAGCTCGGACAGTTGAGCTTCCATAATGAAACTACTTCTCAAACAATTAATATGCCACATGCGCTAATGATCTCATTCTAAGTATTTATGAAATTGTATTTTTGGGCCGAGATGTGGGATTGCTTTAAATTTTAGGTGTCATTAAGAGAGGCTATCATGAGTAAGATTTACAAATGACTTCAAGTCAAGAAATAGTAAATAAGAGAATAAAACAATAATATTACACGCTAGAGAGGTAGTTCATTTGCGGAAGAGGCCAGTCTGTGTGAATTTATGAGATACTCATCCAAATACATTCATAAATTATGAAGTACATATTTTTTCTAGCATGAAGTTGCCATGAACATAAATATTTAACTGTTTTTTTTTTTGGTTTCCTTCATTTTTTAAAAAAATTGCAGCAAGATAAAGAGAGTATTAATATACATACATGAGCAAGCTACTTCAATAGCTCATACTTGAGCAACTTCATACACAAGTACAATAGCCTTTAAAAGAACAATACACAGTGAAGGAAGTTTACCTATGTGTGCAAAGATCCACAAGCTAAAAGCAATGAAGAAGCAAACTTATCCAACAAACCCAGCACACCAAAAAGACCCCAACTGACCAGCAACTGAGAAGCCCTTTATACCTTAAAAACCTTAAGATTTATGCTCCAAAAGACCTTAGATGTAAAGGCTTTTGGTTCTAAATCTAACTCTCAAACTTACTAATTTTTTTTTTCAAGTGTTTTGCTCTCAATTCATTGCAATTTCAGCTGGTTGTTGTATGTATTTTCAGCTGGTTCTGTCCATAAATGAGGGCATTCAATGCCCTATTTATACCCAAAAGTGAAGGCAAAGGGGTGGAGTATAGACTTGTACAAAAGTACAAGCCCACACCCCTACTACTTGAGTGTACTAGCTTACTTTTAGGCCTATTTTCAGCATAGTACAACTATTTATAGACACTATTTCATCCACCAAACAATCCTAAAAAGCTGAAAAAAAATACAAGTGGTGTCCTTTATACTCATTACACTAACTAGAAGGTCTAGGACCAAACTAGACTAACTAAATCAGCCACCAAACTAACTAAAAACTGAACCAAATTCTAACTAAGCTAGAACAAGTTCATTTGGACTTCATAAAGTCCAACTATCAATCTAATTCAAACCAACAAACCAAACTAAGCTACAAATCTAAACAAAGTCCCAAACCTTAATTTATAGAGTAAACAAAAACAAACTCAATTAAAAAATAAGGACAAATGAACTAAATTAGTATTTTGATTCATTAGCATGGAAATTCCAAGACAAGACAAACTAAACATTAATTTAATTGCTAAACAATCTGCACAACATTTCCATGACTAAACCAAACTACTTTTACCACTAAACATGAGCTAGACTATACATGAAAAGAAAGGAAAATGGGTTAAGATTTTTATCTAACCGCATTAGCAAATCTCAGCCATCAAAGCAATCGCCACTGGCTCGGAACTTTGCTCGTTGCATCGCTATCGTCCTCACTGCCTCGACGCCGCAGCACCACCGCTGCAACACCACTGCTCGACATGCATCGTATCACAGCCAAGTTGCTGCTCCATAACGCCAATATCACTTGCACGACCATCGCCACTGCCCTATCTATGCAGCACCACAGAAACTGCTCCACCATCACAAAATCGTCACATCATCACTGCCGCAGCCTCTAAGAAAAATCCAGCAACAAAACTATATCCTACTGCCCTTACTTATATCACATCCTCACAATATGATCATCATCAAAAACGAAACAGCCCCCTCACCACTCGTTCAACAATAATTCCCACATCCATAACAGAAAAGGAGAAAGAAAAAATTAGAAGAAAGGAAGAAAGAAACAGAAAACGGACAAGGGAAAAAACGGGAAAGAAAAGAGAAAAAAAAATGAATTTTGGGAAGTGGGGTATGGGAGGTGAAAGAGGAGGGTGAGAGGAAGAGGGGAAATCTAAAACTTACCCGAAAAAGTCGAAGGTACGCCGGATTTCGAGTTGACCGAAACTTTGACTCCCGATCTACGAAAATTGGTCGCTCCTTTGCAAAAATCAATGGTGGAAATGGAACGAGGAGGTCGAGATCTTTCCAATGGTATACTTTGCTAAATTTTCCGGCCACCACCGGCAGACGGTGGAGGTACGGCGGAGCTTTGGTGGAGCAGTGGAGGGTCAGTGGTGGCGTGGGATTTATGATGGAGAGAGAGAAAATTTGGCAGCATTTCATTACACTTAGGAGACTTGTGGAGTGTGTGAAAAAAATGAGGAAAAAACAAAGGTTTTATACATGAAAGTCATGGATGATCTGAGCCGTTGAATCAAGATGAGATCAATGGCTAGTATTGAATCTTTCATGGGCTGGGTCAAGAGAAGTGGGCTAATATTTTTTACAAATGACCAGTTAAAAGGCACTACATACTAAATTAATCAACATAAAAATCACATAACCTATACTAACATTACAATTAAACATAGAATTACAATTATGCGTGTAATAATAATTTTGTTGTTAATTTTCACATTTTACTTCCTAATTAATGACAAATTTAGTTAGAACAAACACTAGAAATCCAGAAAATTTGACGAAACGTCCTAAGAATCTGATACGACTATTTTGAGCAATTTTATGAATTTTGATGCCAAAATTAGGTGATTACAGCTGCCCCTCTTTGTTCGGGAACACGAAGAGTTTTCGGACAAAGAAGTAATCGACACTAATTTTGGCTTTTCGGTTCTAGCCGAGAGCATGCTTTTCAAAATGGTGACCGTACCCTGATTCTTCGGTTCCAACCAAGAACAAGGCTACCTACATATCCCCGGACTAAGGAATCGGGTCAGTGTAGTTCCTTACGTGCGGTAGCTGGGACTACCGCATTCAAATAGACGCTAGACTCTTCTAGACTCACTAAGACAACACTAGACACTCCATACTACTAAGACAAACTAGAGACTCTTCTAGACACACTTGAGGCTGATGCTAGACATTCTTAGGCACAAAAGGGCTATCGTTGCTGATTACTAGTCGCTTGCTGGTGGTCATGCCTTTTACAAAGAAAAAATGGAATTACAACATTGAAAAATGTAAAAGTTACAATTCCTAGACTACTCTTCAGGCTTCCCAAGCTGATGAACTGGTCTGAAGCTCCCACTAATCAAGTGGGTTTTGAAAACTTGAAATTGCCGCTCGGGCGGGCTTTAACTTGAAACTTGAAATTGCCGCTCGGGCGGGCTTTAACTTGAAACTTGAAATTGCCGTTCGGGCGGGCTTTAACTTGAATGTTGAAATTGCCGCTTTGATGGGTTTTGACTTGAAGCTGGGGATGGTTGCTATCTTTGAGCGGGACTAACTTGAAAAGGAAGTGGTTGCTATCTTCTAGCGGAACTGACTCGAAAAGGAAATGGGTGCTATCTTTTAGCGAAACTGACTCGAAAAGGAAGTGGGCGCTATCTTTTAGAGAAACTGACTCGAAAAGGAAATGGGTGCTATCTTTTAGCGGGACTGACACGAAAAGGAAATGGGTGCTATCTTATAGCGAAACTGACTCAAAAAGGAAGTGAGCGCTATCTTTTAGCGAAACTGACTCGAAAAGGAAATGGGTGCTATCTTTTAGCGGGACTGACACGAAAGGAAATGGGTGCTATCTTTTAGCGAAACTGACTCAAAAAGGAAATGGTTGCTATCTTTTAGCAGAAATTGACTCGGAAAGGAAATGGGTGCTATCTTTTAGCGAAACTGACATGGAAAGGAAATAACGCTATCTTTGAGCGAAACTGACTCGGAAAGGAAATGATCGCTATTTTTAGCGGAAACTGACTTTAAAAGGAAACTGACGCTATCTTTGAGCGGGACTGACTGGAAAAGGAAATGGGTGCTATCTTTTAGCGGGACTGACACGAAATGGAAATGGGCGCTATCTTTTAGCGAAACTGACTCAAAAAGGAAATGGTTGCTATCTTTTAGCAGAAATTGACTCGGAAAGGAAAGGGGTGCTATCTTTTAGCGAAACTGACATGAAAAGGAAATAAACGCTATCTTTGAGCGAAACTGACTCGAAAAGGAAATGAGCGCTATCTTTTAGCGGAAACTGACTTTAAAAGGAAACTGACGCTATCTTTGAGCGGGACTGACTCGAAAAGGAAATGGGCGCTATCTTTTAGCGAAACTGACTCAAAAGGGAAATGGTTGCTATCTTTTAGCGGGACTGACACGAAAAGGAAATGGGTGCTATCTTTTAGCGAAACTGACTCAAAAAGGAAGTGGCCGCTATCTTTTAGCGAAACTGACTCGAAAAGGAAATGGGTGCTATCTTTTAGCGGGACTGACACGAAAGGAAATGGGTGCTATCTTTTAGCGAAACTGACTCAAAAAGGAAATGGTTGCTATCTTTTAGCAGAAATTGACTCGGAAAGGAAAGGGGTGCTATCTTTTAGCGAAACTGACATGGAAAGGAAATAAATGCTATCTTTGAGCGAAACTGACTCGAAAAGGAAATGATCGCTATCTTTTAGCGGAAACTGACTTTAAAAGGAAACTGACGCTATCTTTGAGCAAAAACTGACTTGAAAGGGAAACTTCCGCATTATCTTGGGGGAGTATGTTATTGTGGTTGACATCTTCCTGGTGAGTTATGTCCTCTCTGTTCACCCGCTCATGATTAGCCCATGTCTGGAAGTTGTACGTTCCACACTTTTTCACATGTGGCTTTGACTTGAAAGCTGCAAACTCTAACCCATTATCTTAATGGGGTCTTGTCCGGAGATTTGAAAACCTCAGCCATTTTTCAAAAATGGGATTTTGTCTGAAACTCAGAAAAAATGCTCCCGATTCATGTGATCCTTGATCTTGCTGACAATGTAGCAAATATCACAATGACTTTCTTCATCATGACTATACAGGCCCTGAATCATGTCCTCGTAAAATAAACTTGGGGTTCTTGTTCAAACAATATCTTGATATTGTTGATGTATTTTTGATCCACCCCGAAGTCCACCAATGCCAAATAGTTTCTCCCAATCTTTAGTCAATCCTTGGTAGAAACAATATTTCGTTCCATGGTGACTTTTCTGGTACAATCTTGGTGTGTCATTCTCATGCCCAGGTGCAGCACGAGCTTCCATTGCTCATTGGTTCCCGACAATGATCTGGTACAACTGAGAAACCTGTAAACAAGCTTTGCGAAACTTTCTTTGCTCGTTTCAATGATATCAAAGGAGAGGAGTGACGAAAAAAAAAAAAGTAAAGACAAATTGAAGAAATTCAAAGAGGAGACATCTAACGAAAGATGTCTCTGAAAGATAGAAAGAAAAATTATTTAGGGGTAAAATGACGAGCTCAATGAACATGACATACATCTTTGAATAAAGTCTTAAACTTTTCAACACGATCTATCCTTGATTTTACCCCAGTTCGACAGTATAGAGGCAATTGCTTGCTTGGTTCGATCATGATGAGAAACCAGACATCCCTCATTCGACTAGTGGTGCCCTTTCGGGTTTTCACCAACTAGCCTCTCTCTTTGTTCTTTTTCCTCGCAATGGTCTGTGGCGCCCTTTCAGGTTTTGACCAACATGATTCATTTTCTTCTCTTCTTTTTTTTTTATTTTTTTATTTTTTTTTGTTCATTTGTTTCCATTTTTTTTATTTCCATTCGACCTCTTATCCCCTTTTTTGGTCGATCTCATCTTTCTCCTCTTTCTTTTTGAGCCAATCTGCCATCCCTCATTTTGACTTCTCACAGAAGTTTCTGTCCTAATGGCAATTGTACTCCCATCTCTTGATTGCGATGATCAAAATAAACTTCGACTTCCCCGAGCAGACTCATATTTTGATTGTACAACAATGCTCTACATTCTCAAAGATCGGTCAAAAAGGTCTTTATTTAGACCATAGTATGGGATTTGGTTAGGCTAGGAAGAAAAGTATTTAGCATCAACGCTCAAAAACATCTCATGAGACGGCTAGATGAACATTACAAATTTTGAAATCACCGCTTTTGAAAAATAAACCAAACTTTTTTCCCCAGCTTAGGCAAATTGGGGATTCCTTTTTTTTTTTTCTTTTCTTTTCTTTTTTTTTTCTTTTTTTTTTCCTTTGGTTTGAAGAGCGGTACGAAGGCATCTCATGAAACGACTTGGTAAAATATTACAACACTTGGAGTCATTTCTTTTAAAATAATAAATAACTGAGGCCCCAATTCATTGAAAAACTGAGGAATTATCTTTTGAATTTTCTGATATGCAAACATAGGGGATATTGAGACTTTCCTCTGATACTAACACAAAGAAAGCAAAAAGAATATTGGCTTTTCTCCATTTTCTTTAGAAGAAAAAAAAACATCTGCCCTAGTTTAGGATAAATTGGAGCGCTTTGAGTTTCTTCCCCGATTTCAAAACTGGTATGCCAAACACCTCATGAAACATATGAATGAATGGTACAAAAAATAGAAGTTTGTTTTTATTTTATTTTATTTATAATATAAAATAAAAACAAACTTCTGCCCCAGTTTAGATCTGAATTTCATATGATGTTGGCCGCAAACTTGGAGGCAAGTTTTGCGTCAATATGGAACAGGAAAAAATAAAATTTTTACTGTTATGACCGCACCCGAATGGTTGCCTACGTATCCTTTTAAGAGGAATCAGGTCAGACGTAGCTCTAGCAACTTAATGCTAGCTTTTGTGTTGTTGTTTTTGTTGTTTTCTGATTTCTTTTTTTTTCTTTTTTTTTCTTTCACTGGTATAATAACATTTATTTCAAAGGAGGGTAGCCGAAAGGAAAAATACACAAAGCTCAAAGACTATTAAATTGGTAAAATATTTGGGTAGTAGAAACGAAAGCCGTTCGTCAGCCCGACCCGAGAATGCCTCGCACAGATATACAACAAAATAAGTCGACCTAAAGTCACAAGTAGAGACGGGACTTAATCACTCGGTATCCTTGGTTTTCGCTCCAACAGTGATCTTGAAAATTACACTTGAAACTTCCCACCAAAATGGTTATGCACCATTTTCAACTCTTTGCATAATTCCTTTATCACAGTCATCCTCACCGTCCAGTTAGTTCTTAGGCCTGATATTAGACTGTGTTTAGATCAAGACACAAATTCCGCACATATGTCATGTTACTAAAGCTGACAAGAATAAAACTTCAAAAAAAACTAAAAGGATAAAAATAAGGAACAGAAAAAATAAAATATTTGAGACAAGGAGTGGATCTCGCTTTTTATTGAATTAAAGATATGAGGGTTTGAACATCAAAATAAGCAAAATAATGCACTTGGATTACAACCCTGAAATAACCAAGTGCACAGAAAGTTCGGCAAAATAAGTTGACAAATGCTTCTCAATTGTTCATTTTCATATCATGTCCAATGCACTGCTCTCATGCCCTGTCGAAGCCGTCATCAGATTGTACCATGTTGTTTCCACTGGCGTGCTTCAAACTTGACAAAATCTTCTTCTTTGCTTTATTTTCTTGAAATACCATCAGGGTAGACATGTCTTCTTTGGAAAAAATGAATGACTGTGTAAGACAGTGAATTGGCTCAACGACTACATCTTGCATTGTTGCATGGACAGTTGATTTATTTGGCCTATCGATTGATGCAACAATAGATGAGTCATGGCGTCTGATGTTTTTGGAAGGACCAACTGCCACAATCTGCTTGGCGCCATTCCTTTTCATGTCTTCTTCTATGCATACCATCCCTACCATGTGTACGTTGTTTTGAACATCATGAGCTGGTAAAGGATTCTGATTCACATTCTGTGTTTCATCCCCCACGACTTTTATCTGATTGTTGTCTATCATTGCCTGGATTGCCCTTTTGAGTTCCCAGCAGGATTCCGTGTCATGTCCAGGTGCTCCAGAATGAAACGCACAATAGCGTGAATGATCAACTCTTCCATTAGGGTTCACTTTTCCCAGGATTGGTTTCAACAGATTGGCTTATTGCAACTTTTCAAACAAATTAGTGTAAGTTTCCCCCAATGGGGTGAACTTAGTCTCTCTCCTCCGTCGCAACTTTTTGTGACTTGTGCTTGGACAGGAACACGGATTCTTTCGCTTTTGGTTGGGAAAGTCAGGCGAAGCTTGGAAATGGTTGTGTGGGGTGTTATATGTGGCTTGTGGGGTTGGTGCGCGCCATTGCGGATAGGAAAATATCGGAGCATATGGCTGCGCTCTATGGAGTGGAGGAGCGGAGTAATTTGGATTATCTGGGGAGTAATGCTGCTGATGATGCTTTTGTGGAGTTCGGGAGTATGACAGAGGTTGTTTAAATTCTCTCTTGTTCCACTTTCTGGGATCCCGTTTCTTTTCTGTTTCATTGCGAAGATTCTCTGACCTAACTCGAACAGTGAATTATGGAGCGGAGACCGATGGTAGAGCAAATGGAGGTGGTGGTGCCATAGGACACATTGTGGAGGATCCTGCCACTTTTGCGGCACTGTTGTAGTAAGGAAAGTCGGGAGAATATTGAGGGTCCTCAACTGTAGTAGGCAGACCATGTGCTTGATGCACGATGGTCGGTGCAATTCCTGAGAGATTAGATGGCACGGGAGGAGGTGCATGTCCCATGGTAATAGCATGATACAGTTCAACCACCAACTCTTTCATATTTTTGGCCTCTTTTGTAAACCTCTCATTCTGCTCAAACACCAACTTTTTCGGATTCTTGACTTCTTCAGTCAACCTCTCATTCAGCTCAATCAAATGCTCGTAATCTTCGAACTCAGAATTCCCACCTTCAGACGTCATGATCATGGGTCCCATTGATCTTGTTCTGTACGTGTGATATGATGCCAGAATTTCCTCTCAAGTAATCGCAGAACCCCAAACACTATGACAAGCAGATCGGGTTAGCACAAAAATGCACACTGGCAAACCTAAGGTTGTTATGCGTCATCCCGAAAAGGTTAACGGTATAAGCCGCGTGTACCGATTGTATCCCCGAAATATGTCGCGTTAGACAAAATCACGACGCAAATCAAAGCGATACATAATTCCGAACAAGGATAAACTTGAATTTTTTTTTTTACCTTTTTTTTTTACTCAACAAACTTAATTTAGACAAACGACACAAGACAGACTCAAAATAAATTGCTCGCCATGATGCACGAGTCAAAAGATATATACAAACTGACATGATAATGGGTGGGTCCACCCAGACGGTGAAAATAATGAGACTCGACATTTGAGCGGAGTCAGATTATTCCACGAGGATCGACGCAAATACAACTTAGCTAATTGCAATTTATCGTCTGCACCCTCACTTGACCTTAGACAAAACAAAAGAAAGCAGACCCTAAACAACAACAATTTTTCTCTCTTTTGTTTTGTTTTTTTTAATGAAAAACCAAGACTTAACCGAAGACACGAACATAACTTAAGAACAGATTATGATTCAAACCATTTTTTTTTATCCGAAAAGTGACTCCAAAATCGGACATTACGACAATGCAAAGATGAGCATAAAAACTTGATTTTTGAAACAAACTCTTCGATTTGATTTGAAAATGAATCTTAGAGTATTTACAAAATCTGGCTATTATGACGACACAACGACACAAAATATTACACGATTTAGACGCATAATTGGTTTACAAAAATTGGCCATTATGACGGCGTAAAACTCCGATAAATTACTTTAAAAAAATATGGACTTGACTTGGACACAGACTCAAAGACGAAAGGGTCCCAAAACTTCGCCATTATACTGACACGAAACTATAATGACGCAAAACTATGACAAATTATTTTCTAATACTTGAGACCAAACCCGGACACAAAATTAGACTCTAAAAGTTCTTGAGAAAAATTCGCCATTATAGCGGCGTAAAATGACAACTAAAGATATTTTGAGACACGGGACTAAACCCATTTTTTCGTTTTTCTCTCTCTCTTTTTTCAAAATTTAACACCCCCGGTGATCGGTCAGCATAACAACCCTCTTTCTGCAACAAATGCAACACAGAAAATGCTCTGGACGTATCTCGACGCCAAGAAGACAGCCTAGACAAGTGCGGTACCGGTGTGCCGCACCTCAGTAAGTCAAATATGATGCAGATAATTGGGCCTAAAGGTTTAACTCTAGGTGACGCAACTGACTCAGTGTCTAGACTGGCTGAAAAAAACCCGGTGGACAAACCGGGCGGAAAGCGCATCAGGGCCATCCGGAGACAGTGTGTCCGGCCTAAAACCCCGTCACGCCTTTCTCCTAAATCATGGGTAATTTAGTAAGAAAGTCCCAGATGCCACAAGCAATCTGGTAAGTGCACATGTGCGTGTGTTTTAGAGACTCGGAGAGTTGCGGAGGAAGATAATTTATATACATTTCAACAATATCAAAGCAGTAACATTCAACTTTTCATGCGATAACGACAATAAAATATAACAACCAAATATTTAATAAATTAAAACATGTGACAATTTATCAAAGCCGGAGATTCTAGTTTTCACTAATATCCCCAGCGGAGTCGCCAAGCTGTCACGCCCTAAAAAATTAATTTTAACTCATCTGCGTGCGAGTTGTTTATTATTTAAAGGCTCGTGACTGGTGTTCAAAAAGGTACAAAATTATTTAGAGAAACTCGGAGTCGCCACTTGACATAGTTTAAGGTGTGCCAAGTCACCAGAAGGTACCTTGGAACACCTCTGACTCGTCTAATGGTCTGCGTTTAGAGATTCGGGTAAGGTTCTCAGTTGACTCTCGGGAAGATATTAGGCACCCTCGAGTCCTGTGCCGGGCACAGTTGCTTTATTGTCGCAGTTTTAATTTATCAAATACGGTTGTTATTTTAATGCCGTTAATTTGAATTTGTACTTTGATTAAAGCGTATCATTCCTTTCCAACCTCACAGAGGATTGGACGAATTTACACTTTGATCTATAGTAAATAAGTAAGTAAATAAGTATTAAAAATGTATCACGCATTTCCAACCTCACGGAGGATTGGTCATTTTAAAAGAGTTAAATTAACTTCGAAAAAATAATTAATTTAGAATTAGTTTAACTCAATTTAGTTTTTCTTTTAGCCTAATAAGTAGATCACAAATCATACTTATAATATTGCCTAATCGGATTTGAAACCATATTTTATCGCAAGATTCATCATTAACTTCTCTCAATTTAATTTGGCTCGTCCCAATTTGGTTTTTTCTTTTAGCCTAATAAGTAGATCACAAATCATACTTATCTTTTTGCCTAATCTTGTTATATTTTGTTAAGTAACTTTCAGTTAAAATGTTTAATGGATAGTAACTAAAATAGTGGACTATATAGATCAAACCATTTCAAATCTAATCTTTAGAGTGAAATTAATTATATGGATTAGATTAAATGTAACAAACTTGACAGAATTAATCAATTATGCATCTCTCTTGCCAAAATATGGTTGTTTGCCAAATTAAGGACTACTTTTTCAAAAGGTAGCTATTGGTCGAAATATAAAAGGTGGGATGCTTGTTTTAGCAAAAAAAAAGGTAAAAGTGAACTGCTTTAAAAGCAATCACGTTAATGTGCTGCCTTTTGATTTGTTGAGTACAATAACCAAATCCCATTTTTACTACACAAAATCATTTTGTAATGCTTTCCATTGATTCAAAAGTTGTTGTTTTCTTTTTTTTTTTTTTGTTTTTTTTCTTTTTTTAAAAATAAACAAATATAAAATTTTAAGTATGCCTAAACTGTTGGGAAAAAACGTTCAAATTTTGCCAATTTCAAATTTTATTTGCATTCAATGTTCTAATGTTGTCCTCCATTTCTATTTTTATCCCAAGTTTACACATACTAAACCATTTTTACTTACAAGCTCGGACAGTTGAGCTTCCATAATGAAACTACTTCTCAAACAATTAATATGCCACATGCGCTAATGATCTCATTCTAAGTATTTATGAAATTGTATTTTTGGGCCGAGATGTGGGATTGCTTTAAATTTTAGGTGTCATTAAGAGAGGCTATCATGAGTAAGATTTACAAATGACTTCAAGTCAAGAAATAGTAATTAAGAGAATAAAACAATAATATTACACGCTAGAGAGGTAGTTCATTTGCGGAAGAGGCCAGTCTGTGTGAATTTATGAGATACTCACCCAAATACATTCATAAATTATGAAGTACATATTTTTTCTAGCATGAAGTTGCCATGAACATAAATATTTAACTGTTTTTTTTTTGGTTTCCTTCATTTTTAAAAAAAATTGCAGTAAGATAAAGAGAGTATTAATATACATACATGAGCAAGCTACTTCAATAGCTCATACTTGAGCAACTTCATACACAAGTACAATAGCCTTTAAAAGAACAATACACAGTGAAGGAAGTTTACCTATGTGTGCAAAGATCCACAAGCTAAAAGCAATGAAGAAGCAAACTTATCCAACAAACCCAGCACACCAAAAAGACCCCAACTGACCAGCAACTGAGAAGCCCTTTATACCTTAAAAACCTTAAGATTTATGCTCCAAAAGACCTTAGATGTAAAGGCTTTTGGTTCTAAATCTAACTCTCAAACTTACTAATTTTTTTTTTCTAGTGTTTTGCTCTCAATTCATTGCAATTTCAGCTGGTTGTTGTATGTATTTTCAGCTGGTTCTGTCCATAAATGAGGGCATTCAATGCCCTATTTATAGCCAAAAGTGAAGGCAAAGGGGTGGAGTATAGACTTGTACAAAAGTACAAGCCCACACCCCTACTACTTGAGTGTACTAGCTTACTTTTAGGCCTATTTTCAGCATAGTACAACTATTTATAGACACTATTTCATCCACCAAACAATCCTAAAAAGCTGAAAAAAAATACAAGTGGTGTCCTTTATACTCATTACACTAACTAGAAGGTCTAGGACCAAACTAGACTAACTAAATCAGCCCCCAAACTAACTAAAAACTGAACCAAATTCTAACTAAGCTAGAACAAGTTCATTTGGACTTCATAAAGTCCAACTATCAATCTAATTCAAACCAACAAACCAAACTAAGCTACAAATCTAAACAAAGTCCCAAACCTTAATTTATAGAGTAAACAAAAACAAACTCAATTCAAAAATAAGGACAAATGAACTAAATTAGTATTTTGATTCATTAGCATGGAAATTCCAAGACAAGACAAACTAAACATTAATTTAATTGCTAAACAATCTGCACAACATTTCCATGACTAAACCAAACTACTTTTACCACTAAACATGAGCTAGACTATACATGAAAAGAAAGGAAAATGGGTTAAGATTTTTATCTAACCGCATTAGCAAATCTCAGCCATCAAAGCAATCGCCACTGGCTCGGAACTTTGCTCGTTGCATCGCTATCGTCCTCACTGCCTCGACGCCGCAGCACCACCGCTGCAACACCACTGCTCGACATGCATCGTATCACAGCCGAGTTGCTGCTCCATAACGCCAATATCACTTGCACGACCATCGCCACTGCCCTATCTATGCAGCACCACAGAAACTGCTCCACCATCACAAAATCGTCACATCATCACTGCCGCAGCCTCTAAGAAAAATCCAGCAACAAAACTATATCCTACTGCCCTTACTTATATCACATCCTCACAATATGATCATCATCAAAAACGAAACAGCCCCCTCACCACTCGTTCAACAATAATTCCCACATCCATAACAGAAAAGGAGAAAGAAAAAATTAGAAGAAAGGAAGAAAGAAACAGAAAACGGACAAGGGAAAAAACGGGAAAGAAAAATAGAAAAAAAAATGAATTTTGGGAAGTGGGGTATGGGAGGTGAAAGAGGAGGGTGAGAGGAAGAGGGGAAAGCTAAAACTTACCCGAAAAAGTCGAAGGTACGCCGGATTTCGAGTTGACCGAAACTTTGACTCCCGATCTACGAAAATTGGTCGCTCCTTTGCAAAAATCAATGGTGGAAATGGAACGAGGAGGTCGAGATCTTTCCAATGGTATACTTTGCTAAATTTTCCGGCCACCGGAGGTGGTGGCCGGTGGCGGCAGACGGTGGAGGTACGGCGGAGCTTTGGTGGAGCAGTGGAGGGTCAGTGGTGGCGTGGGATTTATGATGGAGAGAGAAAAATTTTGGCAGCATTTCATTAGTCTTAGGAGACTTGTGGAGTGTGTGAAAAAAATGAGGAAAAAACAAAGGTTTTATACATGAAAGTCATGGATGATCTGAGCCGTTGAATCAAGTTGAGATCAATGGCTAGTATTGAATCTTTCATGGGCTGGGTCAAGAGAAGTGGGCTAATATTTTTTACAAATGACCAGTTAAAAGGCACTACATACTAAATTAATCAACATAAAAATCACATAACCTATACTAACATTACAATTAAACATAGAATTACAATTATGCGTGTAATAATAATCTTGTTGTTAATTTTCACATTTTACTTTCTAATTAATGACAAATTTAGTTAGAACAAACACTAGAAATCCAGAAAAATTTGACGAAATGTCCTAAGAATCTGATGCGACTATTTTGAGCAATTTTATGAATTTTGATGCCAAAATTAGGTGATTACATCAGTTAGAGAAAAAGGAGCATTTAAAACCCTGTCAAGCAGAAATCGAAGATTAAATTCACTTATAAATAATTTTATTATTTAACTGACAAAATGAATGTTGGTAATTAATGTTATACGTATATTGATAAATTGTCAATAAAAACGGCCAAAAGTAAAAGCATAATCTCCCACTAAAAGTGTTGCCAACTTACTGATGCAGGGCAAATCGAGCCTAAAGACCAACCATCAAGAGCCAAGATTGAAGGATGCAAAGGGCGAGAGGTCAAGAGCATCGGGGAAGAGTTCGGGAGCATTTTGAAGATCAAGGAGTAGCGCCTAGGCACCTAGGCAAGCAGGCGCTCCGCCTACTAGGCTGCACAATCAGGCGCTCCGCCTCCATGACTGGGCGCTCCGCCCAAGTGGCACACTGTCCATTTTGATAGGCGCTCCGCTTACCCCTTGCACAAGCCATGACGAGACTTCTATTTTAGCCTAGTATTATTTACTAGTTTGACCCTACGAGGTCTTTATTATTTTACCTAACTTGTGGGGTTATTTTAGACTTTATTTAGAAGTGTGGAACACCTATATAAACCACACTTAGTCTTTACATTTTATTAGCTATTTTGGAGATAGAATTGAGAAGATAGAATAGGCTTGGCCATTCTTGTTGAAGCTTGAGCTTCATGTATCTCTTACTTGGAATCCATGGTGGATCATCCTAGTATGACTCCGTGAGTGGTTCAAGTCTCTTTTCCTCCTTTCGAACCAATCTAATTGTGTTAGTTTGATTCATTATTTCTTCTATTTCTGTTCTTCCCCGTCCCTATTTTCTCGTTACCTTGTGTTTACTTGCTTCCGCGTCTATTTTATTGCTTCCGCTCGTTTTGCCTGCATCAGTTTGGTACCAGAGCAAGGCTCTGGTTTCCTTCTTATGAATCCACGTTCCTTGTTCATCTATCTCGTATCTTTACTTTATTGTTATTGTTGTTCTTGCTCTTGAAGAAAAGAAGAAAAGCAAAAAAAAAAAAAAAAATTGAAAAAATTGAAAAAATACAAAAATATTGTTGAAACTTGTTGGATTTGATTCCCCTATCAACGAAAAGTGTTGGGGATTGTTCTATATCATTTACACGTTGATTTGATACCCTCATATCACATTTTGGAGTTGTGGATCGAAAGTTTGAAAAATTGAAACCCAACTTGAAACCCTTGTTTAAACCGCTTTGAATCTTGATTGTGATCTTGTTATTGAGTGTTTGATGCTAAAAATCATTGGAGTTTGTTGGGATTAGTGAAACACAACTTTGGATACCTTTGATTTTGAGAATCGGGTCGATACCGTTGAAATTTGGGTGCAAAAACCACCAAAACACGAAATTGTGAAAGCTGAAGAACACCCCAGGCAGACCGCCCACCCCCTAGGCGCTCCGCCCAAATTGGCTACTGGTCATTAGCCAGGCAGACCGCCCACCCACCAAGGCGGACCGCCCAGCCCTGTGTTGGGTTCGGGCAATTTTGTTTCGTGGTTTTTTGTGTTCCGTTTGCTTGCGTACTTTTTGGTTAGTGTTTCTAGGGTAATTGTCCTACTTTATTAACACTAACTCATTGAGCTTATAGGGTTGTGTGTCTTGGAGCTTTACTTAAATTCATAGAACTTTCTTTGGCCTCAAGTGCGTACTTTAAATAGCGTTCGTACATAGAGTCACATAAACTCCATTCCGAACCATAACTTGGGTGTACTAGTTGTTGATCTTGCCATTGTGGTTACTAAGAGAACAAGAAGGTCTTGAGTGGAAAAAGGCTTGAGTGGTGAGAACAATAGAGTGTGGTCACAAAAGCCAACGACCTTGAGTGTATACACAAGTGGAAAGAAAATTGAGTGTCATCTTTTGAGTGATACACGTGAGGGAGTGAATTTGTGAGGTCTTTTACTCTTTATTGTTACAACTATGGCTTCGGATGATGATTGTGGAGGGTACGACTCGTGTGAGGATGATGAAGACTATGGTTCCTACATTGATGATGATGGGTATTGCTATGATGATTCGGGGAACCAAGGCTCATATGGTGATGAAGCGGGTTGCTATGATGTTTATGAGGCTTATGAAGACTATGAGGCTTGTGGAGATGAATGTGAAGATTCTTATGCTTCTAGTCAAGAAATCGAAGATAGTGACGCTTCAAGGTATATTTCTCCTACTTACTCTTCTTGTGATGAATTTGAGAATGTTGATAGTGATATAGAGAGAATTGATGATGAGGTTGATTACACGAATTGTTCATTTTCATCTTCTCTTGGTGTTGCTAATGGTATGCAAGGGAGTAGTAGAGGTCCTTCCATTAGTTTTGGAGGAGGTGGTGGTTGTTCCATGGGAAAAGGGAGGCTTGCATCTTCTAGTTGTGCTAAACGACTTAATGCTTCTAATTCCCATGTGAAGGGTGACTTGAGAAGTAGTATTGCTTTTGCTACAAAGGGTTTGAATTGTTCTATCAATGCCGTGAGGGGTATGGGTAGTTGTAGTAGGAGTAGTGCTATTGGCTATGGAACCAAAGTGAGAAGTTCCTATGGATTCCATGGTGAGACTCCTTCGTCGACTTTCAACAACACTTCTAATATTGGAAGAGTGACGGGAAGTGGAAGTTATCCTAGTGGTGGTGCTAGGAGATAAGGGATAAGGGAGACTCGAGTTGATGGTGTGAAACGACTTTAAGTAGTCGTTTCAGGAATTAGGACTCCGATTGACGTGACGTCAATTTTAAAAGCTTCGTAAGGACCATCCCAACTTGTCTGTAAAATTTGAGCTAAATTAGACCTCGTTTGGTAGGCATCGGAAGAAGGTTTCAGTTTTCGTTAACGATAAATCGTAAAAAAAAAGAGGTTTTCGAGCACAATTTTGGCGAATGAGCTCCGATTCGAAATTTGAAAGCATCGCTAGGTTCGTATGGTCATTTATGATATATGTGAATTTTTGAAGTGAGTTTCGAGGTTGTTCGGTTGATTTCGGTTAAAGTTCCGAAAGAATTAATAATTTGATCCTTTTTCCTTTTAATTCGTATCTGGTGTTTTGGGAGTCCGATTTAAGATTTGCCTTGGCGAGTATGTTACATATATTTTGTATAACTTACTTGAAAAATTTGGGATCATTTCGACTTCTCTAGGGTTCTATTTTAATTTTAATTGTCATAGCGAATTTATTATAAAAAAAAATTAATTTTACAAGGTCGGTTAGCTAGCAGCAGCAAGACAATATAGAAACAGAAACATACGAACAAAGACAGGGAAAAGAAAAGCTGGAAAAAAAGAGAAAAAAAGAGAAAAAGAAGTGAAAAAATAGTGGAATTTCTACCCCAAATCTCCAGGTAATGATGTTAACTCATTATCTTAGCTTATTACGTGTGTTTGAATATATTTTTATGGTAAAAATAGGGATATTAGACATCGCCCTAATGACTTAAATTGATAGTTAAAAGGGCCAATTGGCCCCCGATGATGGGAATGATTATATATTCGTACTCAGTGAGTTATGGGCAACATATAAATGTAATTTATTTATGGTTTGGTTATGTGACTTTGAATCCTGTACATAGGCATGACCTGCGTATTGCGTATGCGAATAGGGTATCAGGTTCCTAACTGGATTGCCCTAAGACATAAGGAATGAAGCCTTTAGCTTTATTTGATATAACTTTTCTGCTTATTGAATAGAGCGGGATCGTTTGGCAGTTAATCCAAAGAAAAAAGCAGTTGTTGAGTAGCAGGGCTAGCTTTGGAATACGGTAAGTGTTTATATCCATTTCTTTGGAGGCACTTGGCGTCGTGGATTTTCTACCACGTGTTCCTTGCGTGTGTAGCTGCCAATAGGCATGCTCATTACGCCTTAGCTTTGGATTTACATTCTATATTATATGTTATGTCATGTTATTGGTATTGCATTGAGAATTGAGCATTGTACTTTGACTGTGAGTTGGCATCTACTTCCTGGCTGTCGATGAGAGTCCCGCGCCGGTGAAGGGTTATTATTGCATCACATTGCATTCATATGCATTACATTGCATATCATACTGAGTGCAGGAGTATTCCGCCTCAGCTTTACATTTTATCGGGTGCAGGAGTATTCCGCCTCTGGTTTACATTATATCGGGTGCAGGAGTATTCCGCCTCAGGAGCAGGAGTATTCCGCTCCAGTTGGTTATCAGATTGGATTCCCCTCGAATGCAAGAGTATTCCGCTTCGGGATGGGATTACTGGCACATGTGACCCTTTGCATCTCATTTCATTTCATCTCATTTCATTTCATCTCATTCCATTTCATTTCATATTATTGTGTAGATTTTCTGTACATGACTACTATTCTACTTATATGTGCATTACTTATTTGTTGATTGTTGTCTGGTTCCGTTTCCCTGACTAGCGTATCTATTTTTCGTGGTTGCTAGTTTGTTCACACTTATTGAGTCCTTATGACTCACCCCCTATTTGTTCTTGTATTTTCTTTTCATTCGGCAGATTCTGTTCCAGGACCCAGCCAGTCGCGTCGTGATTGAGGAGTAGTACGTTTTCAGCTGTCTACGGTGAGCCATCCTGTTCATTGCGGCCACCAACTTCAGATATTACAGTTTTCCTTACTTTTGCTCCCTTCGGGAGGTGTGTTATCTTTCGACCTTCTTAGATGTCTGATCTGAAAACCTTTAAAACTGTGTATTCTGGATAGTTAGTTGTGTTATTCAGACAGCTTGTATGTTTGTCTATCCTTGAGAGTTATCTTATGTTGTTAAAGTTTGGTTCATTCTCATTTCAAGGTAATTCTTCACAATTTATATCGATTCAGTCAATAGGGTTCGCCCGACAGGTTTAGGGGAGGTGGTCGGGTGCCCCTAACGGCCTAACCGAGAATTCGGGTCGTGTCAGTTGGTATCAGAGCCCGGTTTAGAGTCTTTCCAGATCATGACAGTATCTAATAGAGTCTCGCTGATCGGGCGGAGACGTCCGTGCCTATCTACGAGAGGCTATGGTGGCATTTAGGCAGTTTCCTTTCTTTCATTCCCCATCGTGCGTGAGTCTTCTTATCTGAAGTTAAATATTTTTTTTTATTTTCCACAGTAAATGGTGAGAACGCGCACGAATGTCCAGCGAGAGGCTGAGGAGCCAGCGGTCGCTCCTGTGCTTGCTGCTCCGCCGGTTGGCGGTGTTGGCCGCGGTAGAGGTCATGGTCGAGGCAGAGGTAGAGTTGCACAGGCCGCGAGGATGGTGGATCATTTTGATCCTGCTGCAGAGGTTCCGGTAGTGCCACCTCGTGCTGAGCAGGGGGAGCAGGGCTTATTCGTTCCCCCTTCACTTCATGACGCTTTTATGAGATTCTTAGCGACGCAGATGCCCCAGGGACCTCCTATTCCTCAGGCTGCTGTAGATGCTCATATTCTTCAGGCTGCCGTAGATGCTCCTATCCCTCAGGCAGCTCCTTAGGCTGCGGTAGATATTGGTTCTCAGGTTCAGGAAGCCCCCATTCCAGCTCCACATGTAGCCCCAGCAGTTCATGTCCAGGTGGTCATGTTCAAGAGGTAGCGGGTGTTATACCTCCGATTGTTCAGGATGGTCAGCCAGTCCAGGTAGCAGGTCAAGTTGATGATCCGGCAAGGCTGCATTATTTTACCCGACTTAGTCCTCCGAAGTTCTCTCGTCAGAAATCAGATAAGCTTAAGCCTCGTGAGTTTCTTGATCATTGTCAGCGTATCTTAGAGGCCCTTGGATATCTTGAGCAGTATGGAGTTGATTATATTGCCTTCCAGTTTGAGGGTCCGGCTTTAGCTTGGTGGACCGCACTCCGATCAGCTAGGCAGGGCTTACCTAAGCTGACTTGGAGTGAGTTCTCCCATCGATTCATGGAGAAGTTTTTCCCTCGCAGTCAGCAGGATGAGAAAAGGAGACAGTTTGAGAAGATTGGACAGGGTAACCTGTCAGTCACGGAGTACGAGCTTTTGTTTTCAAAGATGTCCCACTATTCTCCAGATCTCGTGTAGGAGCCCTTTGAGAGGGTCAGACGTTTTATTGATGGGTTTTCTCCTCATTTGCGGTCTCAGATGGCCCGTGAGATTGAGGCTGGTACTCCATTTGATGTCGTTGTTGATATTGCCAGGAGGTATGAGGCCTATCATAGATTGAAGATGGAGGAGTTAGAGTGGGAGAGTAAGAGATCTCGTGGTCCAGAGCATTCTAGTACCTCGTATGTAGGTAGGAGTTATCAGCAGCAGAGTAGGCCTCCTGTCAGACCAGCTCAGTTTCCAGCGCGTGGTTCTCAGAACGCGCCTACTTCTTCTCAGGGTCAGTTTTGGTTTCGCCCGCGAGATCAGTCTCAGTTTGATCAGCGTAGATTTTCTCCAGGGTGCTTTATCTGTCAGGATCCAAGGCATCATAAGAAGGATTGCCCTTATCTCCATAAGCAGGGTAGTAGCCGCCCTTTCCCTGACCTTCCAGCGCCTATGCAGCAGCAGCCTCAGGGTGCCCCTCCAGTGTCTCAGCCAGCTAGAGGTGGTCTTCAGGGTAGCGGCTCAGCTAAGCCGCAGAGACAGCTATATGCACTGCCGGCCAGGCAGGATGCCAAGGCATCCCCAGCTGTTGTTACAGGTATTTTATCTGTTTGTGGTCGAGATGCATATTCTTTGGTGGATCTGGGATCTACATATTCATATATATCTCCTTATTTTTCTTCGGGATTTCATGTTGATTATATGCGTCTTCGTGATCCATTCTGTGTTTCTACTCCTATTGGAGACATTATCATTGTGAATCGAGTTTATCCAGCTTGTACCATATCTTTTGGTGGTCGTGAGATACTAGTAGATCTTCTAATTCTAGATATGGTTGATTTTGATGTCATTATTGGCATGGATTGGCTGGTGTCGTGTCATGCCATATTAGATTGTCATGCCAAGTCTCTTAAGTTGTCTCTTCCTTGTTCAGCACCGAGGGTATGGCAGGGCTCTTATATGCCACCCATGGGGCATGTTATTTCTTTCCTGAAGGCAAAGCGGATGATGGATAAAGGGTGTTCAGCGTATCTTTCCATGGTTCGAGATACCACTGTGGAGATTCCATCTCTTGATTCTGTTCCTGTCGTTAGGAAGTTCCCTGACGTGTTTCCAGATGATTTGCCAGGACTTCCTCCTGATCGAGAGATCGAGTTTGGCATTGATATAGTGCCAGGGACTCAGCCTATTTCTATCCCTCGTTATCACATGGCCCCATCAGAGTTGAAGGAGCTAAAGGAGCAGTTGCAAGATTTGCTTGATAAGGGGTTCATTAGGCCGAGTATTTCCCCGTAGGATGCTCCTGTTCTATTCGTGAAAAAGAAAGATGGGACTATGCGGATGTGTATTGATTATCGTCAGCTAAATAAGGTCACCATCAAGAATAAGTATCCCTTGCCTGGTATTGATGATTTGTTTGATCAGGTGCAGGGTGCTAAATTCTTTTCTATGATCGATTTGCGATCTGGTTATCATCAGCTGAAGATTCGGGAGTCAGATATCCTGAAGACTGCTTTTAGGACTCGTTACGGCCATTATAAGTTCCTAGTTATGTCATTTGGGCTGACTAATGCCCCTGTAGCCTTTATGGATCTCATGAACCGGGTGTTTAAGCCATTCCTTGATTCCTTTGTCATTGTCTTCATTGATGATATTCTTATTTGTTCTCGTAGCTGCGAGCAGCATGATTATCATCTGAGGGTGGTTCTTCAGACCCTCTGTGATCGTAAGTTGTATGCCAAGTTCTCGAAATGTGAGTTTTGGCTTGATTCTGTGGCATTTTTGGGTCACGTGGTATCTAGTGAGGGTATCAAGGTTGATCCGAAGAAGATTGAAGCAGTGCAGAAATGGCCTCGTCCTACTACTCCGATGGAGATTCGCAGCTTCCTTGGGTTGGCAGGTTATTATCGAAGGTTTGTGGAGAAGCTCTCTACTATTGCAGCTCCCCTGACTCGCTTGACGCAGAAGGCGGTTCAGTTTCGATGGTCCGATGAGTGTAAGCTTCCAGAAGCTTAAGGCCTTATTGACTTCAGCTCCAGTGCTATCCCTTCCTTCGGGCACCGGTGGATTTGTAGTCTATTGTGATGCATCTCGTGTGGGCCTTGGTTGGGTTCTTATGCAGCACGGGAAGGTAATTGCTTATGCTTTCAGACAGTTGAAGCCGAATAAGAAGAATTATCCGACTCACGATTTAGAATTGGCAGCTGTGGTCTTTGCTTTGAAGATATGGTGGCATTATCTTTATGGCGAGCCTTGTGAGGTGTATACGGATCATAAAAGTCTGCAGTATCTTCTCTCTCAGAAGGATCTTAATGGCCGGTAGTGGAGGTGGCTTGAATTAATTAAAGATTATGATCTCACTATCCACTATCATCCTGGAAAGGCGAACGTGGTAGCAGATGCTTTGAGCAGGAAGTCCATGGGCAGCATGGCTTTTCTTTATGCTGACATGAGACCATTGGCCCGAGAATTGCAGTCTCTTGGCGACTTTGGCGTGAGATTTCTTCTCCCAGACTCCAGTTGACTCTTAGCGTGTATTGCAGCTCAGTCTTCCTTAGTCAGTCAGATTAAGGGAAGACAGTTCGAGGATCCTCATTTGCAGGAGTTGCGTGATCGCGTCCTAAGTTGAGGAGTTCCCTCCTTCGAGCTTGATTCAGATGGAATTCTTCGGTTTAATGGTCGACTTTGTGTTCCTGATGTTGGGGATTTGAGGCAGTCAGTGCTCGGTGAAGCTCATGGCTCGCGTTATTCTATTCATCCTGGTATGAAAAAAATGTATTAGGACCTCCGAGAGCTATACTGGTGGAAGGGGATGAAGAGAGATGTATTTGATTATGTATCTCGTTGCTTGAACTGTCAGCAGGTTAAGTTCGAGCACTGGAGACCAGCAGGGTTAGCTCATGCACTGCCCATTCCCGAGTGGAAGTGGGAGCACATCACGATGGATTTTATAATTGGTCTGCTAAAGACCCTGCGGCGCCATGATTCAGTCTGGGTCATTGTCGACAGACTGACTAAATCAGCTCATTTTATCCCTGTAAAGACTACTGATTCAGTTTAGAGACTGGCTCAGATTTTCATTGAGCAGGTGGTTAGATTGCATGGTACTCCTATATCTATTATCTCAGATCATGGTTCCCAGTTTACTTCTCAATTCTGGCAGTCTTTTCAGAGAGAGTTGAGGACCCAGGTGCAGCTTAGTACGACATTCCATCCTCTGACTGATGGTCAGTCCGAGCGGGTTATTCAAATTCTGGAGGACATGTTGAGAGCTTGTGCACTTGACTGCGGGGGTTACTGGGATGATCATTTGGCTTTAGCAGAGTTCTTTTATAATAATAGCTACCAGTCTTCCATTCAGATGGCTCCATTTGAGGCCTTATATGGTCGTCGATGTCGTTCTCCTATTGGCTGGTTTGAGTCTCGAGATGTCGAGGTGATGAGTTCAGATATGGTTCGTCAGACTCTTGATGTTGTTCGTGTTATCCAGGATCGTTTACGGACCGCCCAGAGTAGGCAGATTTCATACTCGAACCAAAGAATCCGAGAGTTAGAGTTCGAGGTCGGGGACATGGTATTTCTGAAAGTGTCACCGATGCGAGGTGTAAAGAGATTTGGTAGGAAAGGAAAGCTTAGTACCAGGTTCATTGGCCCTTTTCGTATCGAGAAGCGTATTAGTAAGGTAGCTTATCGGCTCGACTTGCCAGCTTCTATGCCAGTTCACCCAGTTTTCCATGTATCGATGCTCCGGAAGTGTATCCGAGATCCTTCCGAAGTGATCGAATTAGACCCTTCTCAGCTAGATGTGAATCTGGCTTACGAGGAGTTCCCAGTTGCTATAGTTGCGCGTGATGTCAGGAAACTTCGTTCGAAGCAGATTCTGATGGTTCGAGTGCGATAGAATAATCGTCCTCGTGAGGAGGACACTTGGGAGCTTGAGTCCAGTATGCGTGAGAGGTATCCTCACCTCTTCGACGATTCAGGTTCGATCTTGGTCTTTAAAGCCTAAAAGCTCTTATCATTGTATATGATTTTGGTTTCGTAGTAAATGTCATTGAAAATTAGTGTAGGCATTCTCATTAGAGGTGTGAAATTTATTTTAGACTCTTGCTCAAAAACGGCCAAACGAGAGTCTAAGTGGAGGAGAATAAAATGACCTTAAGTAGTGGTTTCAGAAATTAGGACTCTGATTGACGTGTCGTCAATTTTAAAAGCTTCGTAAGGACCATCCCGACTTGTCTGTAAAATTTGAGCTAAATTAGACCTCGTTTGGTAGGCATCGGAAGAAGGTTTCAGTTTTCGTTAACGATAAATCGTAAAAAAAAAGAGGTTTTCGAGCACAATTTTGGCAAATGAGCTCCGAATTCGAAAATTGAAAGTGTCGCTAGGTTCGTATGGTCATTTATGACATATGTGAATTTTTGAAATGAGTTTCGAGGTTGTTTGGTTGATTTCGGCTAAAGTTCCGAAATAATTAATAATTTGGTCCTTTTTCCTTTTAATTCGTATCTGGAGTTTCCGGAGTTCGATTTGAGATTTGCCTTGGCAATTATATTACATATATTTTATATAACTTACTTGAAAAATTTGGGATCATTTCGACTTCTCTAGGGTTCCATTTTAATATTAATTGTCGTAGCGAATTTATCATTAAAAAAAATTAATTTTACAAGGTCGGTTAGCTAGCAGCAGCAAGACAATATAGAAACAGAAACATACGAACAAAGACAGGGAAAAGAAAAGCTGGAAAAGAAGAGAAAAAAAAAAGAAAAAGAAGTGAAAAATAGTGGAATTTCTACCCCAAATCTCCAGATAATGATGTTAACTCATTATCTTAGCTTATTACGTGTGTTTGAATATATTTTTATGGTAAAAATAGGGATATTAGACATCGCCCAAATGACTTAAATTGATAGTTAAAGGGGCCAATTGGCCCCCGATGATGGGAATGATTATATATTCGTACTCAGTGAGTTATGGGCAACATATAAATGTAATTTATTTATGGTTTGGTTATGTGACTTTGAATCCTGTACATAGGCCTGGCCTGCGTATTGCGTATGCGAATAGGGTATCAGGTTCCTAACTGGATTGCCCTAAGACATAAAGAATGAAGTCTTTAGCTTTATTTGATATAACTTTTCTGCTTATTGAATAGAGCGGGATCGTTTGGCAGTTAATCCAAAGAAAAAAGCAGTTGTTGAGTAGCAGGGCTAGCTTTGGAATACGGTAAGTGTTTATATCCATTTCTTTGGAGGCACTTGGCGTCGTGGATTTTCTACCACGTGTTCCTTACGTGTGTAGCTGCCAATAGGCATGCTCATTATGCCTTAGCTTTGGATTTACATTCTATATTATATGTTATGTCATGTTATTGGTATTGCATTGAAAATCTGAGCATTGTACTTTGGCATTGAGTTAGCATCTACTTCCCGGCTGTCGATGAGAGTCCCGCGCCGGTGAAGGGTTATTATTGCATCACATTGCATTCATATGCATTACATTGCATATCATACTGAGTACAGGAGTATTCCGCCTCAGCTTTACATTTTATTGGGTGCAGGAGTATTCCTCTCCAGGAGAGTGCAGGAGTATTCCGCCTTTGGTTTACATTATATCGGGTGCAGGAGTATTCCGCCCCAAGAGCAGGAGTATTCCGCTCCAGTTGGTTATCAGATTGGATTCCCCTCGAATGCAAGAGTATTCCGCTTCGGGGTGGGATTACGGGCACATGTGACCCTTTGTATCTCATTTCATTTCATCTCATTTCATTTCATCTCATTCCATTTCATTTCATACTATTGTGTAGATTTTCTGTACATAACTACTGTTCTGCTTATATGTGCATTACTTATTTGTTGATTGTTGTCTGGTTCCATTTCCCTGACTAGCGTATCTATTTTTCGAGGTTGCTAGTTTGTTCACACTTATTGAGTCCTTATGACTCACCCCCTATTTGTTCTTGTATTTTTTATTCGTTCGGCAGATTCTGCTCTTGGACCCAGCCAGTCGCGTCGTGATTGAGGAGTAGTACGTTTTCAGCTGTCTACGGTGAGCCATCCTGTTCATTGCGGCCACCAACTTCAGATATTACAGTTTTCCTTACTTTTGCTCCCTTCGGGAGGTGTGTATATCTTTTGGCTTTCTTGGATGTGTGATCTGGAAACCTTAAAACTGTGTATTCTGGATAGTTAGTTGTGTTATTCAGACAGCTTGTATGTTTGTCTATCCTTGAGAGTTATCTTATGTTGTTAAAGTTTGGTTCATTCTCATTTCAAGGTAATTCTTCACAATTTATATCGATTCAGTCAATAGGGTTCGCCCGACAGGTTTAGGGAGGTGGTCGGGTGCCCGCACGGCCTAACCGAGAATTCGGGTCGTGTCATGGTGATACTACTCTTAGACTTCCAAATTCTTTCTTGGATTATCCTATACGAAACTTGGGCCTAAGAAGTTTCGTTGTTGAGGTGGATGGTAATGGAGGATACTTGCTCAAGATTGGTGACACTGATGCCAATTGGATTAGCACCTCGTTG